>JARZZO010000005.1:77579523-78179523 GCA_030544215.1 Zantedeschia hybrid cultivar | reverse complement strand
GCATCCCACTGTGTGCACTAATATTTTGCACATACCATATATAACAAGGCAACAATATAGAATTTTGCGAGTGTGAATATATGTGAGAGAAAACAAAAAACAATACTACTATTTCACTTGCAAATCATTGTTTCCATTTTTTATACATTGCATATAAGAAATAGAAGTAAAACACCTAATTTGATTTCCATTTCTAACCATTTATGGTCCTAGAGAGACGTAGAAGTGATATTGTGTGTGTTTAGACATATAATTTTGATTAGGGCTGTAAATCGATTCTCAGTTTTTAGCATATTTTTTCCATTAGATCTATAATTTTGACTAGGGCTTTAAATCATTACTCAATTTTTAGCATATTTTTTTTATTCACTTTGGCAGTATACAATTGACAAACTATAGAAACAAAATAGGATCTCTAATAACTATTAGAGTTGGGTATAAATTAACCATACGGAATAAAACTAGGATCTCCGATAATTGTTAGAGTTGGCAATGAAACAAGTTTTTTTAATCTAATTATTTATTTTTAGTTCTAGTGTATGTATACTCACTTCTGAAGAGGACTGTCAATGGGTCTCGAAAGTTCAAAAGCCCGGCCCCGCCTGACCCCGATAAAATGGATTTGGATATTCAACGTGTCACAGGATGCATCTAATTTTGATGTGCCGCCCCTCAAATGAACTCCCCTATCCCCTTTGGCCACATAGAAAGTCTACATGTCCATTACCACCTGTAGCATCATGCGCTCGATGATCTCAAACACATCTTGAAGTGCTCGAGAGCATCCTGAAGCTCTCGAGCGCATCAGGACATTCTTGAGAACTTCATAATGCTCTTGAGCGCTTCTAGAAGCTCTCAAGAGCATAATGCTCTCGAGTACTTTAAAATGTACTCGAGATCATAGTCTCCGTGTAAATTTTATTACCTTTTTAGTCTCATCCTGTCCCATGTACTCTGACATGCGGATGGCATAATGAGAGGACAATAAGCATGTGACTTTTCAGGTGCTGGGGATGAGGGTTTCATTCCAACGCACCTATTTTGTACTTTACAGCAAGCATTTCTCATTGCAGTTGATATTAATTACTCTTCTCTTCTTATTCTTGGTACTAGAGTCTCATCGAAGACTTTTTTTTAATGGATAAGGAGAATGATGAAGCTATGCACATCTTTTTGCATCCTAGCCGGGGAGACCGATACGGGAATAAGGCTCACATGGTGAGATGAAGAATATATATGATATTAAAAAGTCACAGAGAATAAAATGTAAAAGCTTAAATTATATGATCGCAGTGCACATTAGTCTAGTTCCTTATCATTTCTTCAAAGCTTAAACTATAACAAACCTATAAAAGAAATGGTTGAAAAAATTATTTCTACCCCTAGTTAAATTTATGGATGTCGTTGAATAAAATGTTAGGCATGGAAATCAATAACCTGATAATCAACTCGGTTATTAAACTTTGAAATATAGTCAAATCTTCATGCAATCAACAGTCGTTCATCCCATGGTATTGAAATACTATGTTCATATCTTATGCACGACATATCATATCAAAATGGCATATATATGAATATGATATAATGTATATAAGTAGGAAACTTGATGCAGCCCAGGTGGCCATGAGATGACTAGAGTCTGAAGCTAAGAAGAAAACGAAGAAAAAGAAGAGTTTGAGAGGAAGTCGGATGCTTATCAATAAAATGAACATAACTTTCCGCCTAAGAGTCGGATGTGTGCGTAAAATTTTAATTCGGAATCATCAACTTGAAAAGATCAATGAAGTTTTCCAAGTCAAATTCTATCGTGTATCGTCGGGAAACGGTTTAGTTTTAGTGAAAAGTTACTAATTTTTATAACTTTTTCAACAAGCGATTAGGAGGACTTAGAATTCAATTTTGCCAATAATTCTTTTGTAGAAATTATTTGAATTTAGTTTTCTTTTATCTGATATATTTTTATTATTTTTAATAAATAACAAATATTCATGTTTATTCATAGACAGCCCCTATTACACTAATTGAATAACATTTGTGATTTTTCTAATTTTGTGAGAATTGTGAATTCTCTCTCATTTTTTTTCCTTATTGTGTTTCTCTTTCTCTAAACTTTGCGCAACGAGACTGTTGCTTCAGAACAAGACTAAAAGTTAATGATTATTGATTGATCCTAGGAATAAGTCAGTGAACTGGACATTATGAAAACGTCTATTATTCTATTTTATACGAATTCTTTAAGAATAAGATAACTTAGTAAAATATGCATCTCTCTCATCGAAATCAGACAGGTTTCGAATAATAGTATTTGAAGGTGTCAACTACCTTATATGTCGAAGTTTGATATAGCCGCAAGTTAGTGGAAGTGGGACGAGTTTAAATACGCCAACTCAGATCATCTCATAATCATTAAAGGATTGTTTGATCTGATATAAAATATAATAAAATAGCATATTTTATTTGTCAAGTAAATAGAATATTTTACAGTGCCTAAAAATAGTTTACATCAAATCAAATTGCCTTAAATGTTGGCCTAAAAATTTAAGCCAACCGAACTTAACTCAAAACAGTCCATTCAGATCTAATCCAAATTCCTTTCTAGTAGGATTACTCCAAATTTGTTGCTGTCTAAACATTTGTCCAATTTAGCTAGACCAAATGAACCCAAATTTATTTCTACAGACTAGTTAAAATTGAACGGCAGAGAATGGTGATAGGTAAAATCTTTTAGTGATCAAAATTTTTACATAACCGTTCTCCTTAAATTTTCTTTACATGAAAAGATATTTTCCCCATTTTCTTTCAAATGACCATCGTAATGGTAACATTTTTGAGTAAACCTTGTTGACTGGCAGTCGGTTCTACACCAGCTGTCGCTGTTTTTATTGGATCTGACTCAACCCCTCTTACATGGTCATACAATCTGATTTTAAAAAGGACAATCTAAAAAAAGATGAAAAATCAAAAATCAATTCCAAATGAACAATAAAAAAAATACTATTTTACTGTTCATTTGGGGTCAACTTTTTATTTTTGGTTTTTTTTTTATTGTCCGATCCTAGATCGAATTGTACGCTCATCTATTTTTTTTAGGGAGGCACATTCACCTATTTTGCAACCTAGGTTCAGCTAAGGAAACGAAGTTGAAGTAAACCGGATAACATTTTAATCCACGGGAAGATACTTAATAATACTAGCATTTTAAGAGATTTTTCCATGTAAAGATTCTAAGGAATATGACCGAAAAGTCTCTATTAATCGATAGATGTTGGAGATCAAAGGACACAAGATTTAATGATCACTTATATAATCTTCAGCTTGTTTGAGTTCACTTCTTTACTATTTAGGTAGGTTTGGATTGAGTCAAAGGTTAGAGTGAATTCAATCCATTTTCAAACTAGAGATAAATAGAATCCACTCAATCCAATTTGTATCTCTAGTATTTGATCTTTTGCGGTTGAATTGGCATGATATATCAGTTTAGAACTGAAGTGTCAGATAGAATAAAACTTAACATCAAAAACTTGATACTTATCAATTTGACAATATCCATCTAGTCATCATATGCGTACAAAACTACAATAGCAAAAAGAACCCACAAAGAAGATTAAAGATCACCAGAGGTGGCCATCACATGAGATGATTAGGGTACATCATGCCACTGCAATCACATCCATGCAAACAGTGGCGGATGCAGAAATTTTGTCCAGTAAAATTATTCGGACAATTTTTTTACATGTCGGTGGAATAGATGACTAGCTTCTCAGCCAACAACAAGATCCCTGCTTTATCATAGAAATCATATGTATCCAGCCGGATGTAAGCGTCCAGTGTGGTCCCTGGGGAGAACAGCTGATCCTGCTCTGCCTCGTCAAGCCTGTCAAAGACCAACATGCTTGCTTCACCAGAGGGGCTCCTCTTGTGTATCTCTGTGGCATAGGCAATGTCATCTGTGTCTACCCGTGATGGTATGCTGCAATTAAGAAAGAATATTGGTTATTATTAGGGACATGTTAAGGATGCAAATGGTAATCGATAGTCCGATTATTTAACCGATCATTTGTTTATAGGTCAGTTAACAGATAGATTTTTTAAATTGATATGTTTGGCAGATAAGATAATGGATATAACTTTTTTTTGAATGGATATATATGATATACTAAATCCGATAGTTGAGTGATTATTGACAAATAAGATAAGAAAGGGATAATCTTTTTAACTGATAACTTAACGGACATGGTTATGAATCACAGATAAAAAAAAAAGGTCATGAATCTACTTTAGGTGCGCATCAAATCTGACTCATTTGCATCCCTACTTCCAATATACATCCACTAGTATCTTTTCATGCTGAGGGTCAGTGGCCTAATCTCAATACAGAGAGTAACATTTAGTCTTAATATACTCCCACCTAGCCAAATTGGGTAGTGTGCAGGGGTTGGGCTTCTAGGCCTAGGATGAATAAGCCATGAAGACCCCTTCCTGCTTTGTGTGTCGTCAAAATACTTCGCTTCATGCAGGATTAACATTAGCATTCTAGCTAAGATCTTATTTTACGTGGACAAAATTTAAATTTGGTGTATTATGTAAAATCTAATTTACAAATAAAAATAGTTTTTGAACCAACTCTTTGAGTAAGATAGTAATGAGTTGATCTTATGCTTGTGTTAAGATTAGAAAGCCACGTTAGATACTTGGACACTAGTGCAACAGTATATAGGCAGTGGCCAATCCAGTTTTCCAATATTTCCCTAGGGAGTAATACTTGCTGTAATGCCTATGTATTATAATTCATGTGGATTGTAATGTACGGGCCAACAGCTGTCCGATCTAATCAAATCGGACGGCTATTGTGCTGCTCGTCTGAGTTGGTGGAGTTGATTTTTTATTATTTATTTATTTTTTTCGGATTTTTTTTAAAAAATTTGAGTGTCCGATCAAAAATCGGATGGTACAGTCGAATTGTTCGGGACTCGACTGCATAATTTTTTTAAAAAATATTTTTTACACATAAATCGAAGTTTGTACTAGTTTTTTTTTAAAAAAAAATATATAGTTGGATTGAGATCGACCCGAACAATTCGACTGTACCATCTAATTTTTGATCGGACGCTCTAAAAACTTCAAAAAATTCGTACAAAAAATAAAAATAAAATAAAAATCAGCTCCCCTCAACCAAGTGGCCCTGCAGCAAGTATTACTCTTGGCTAGGTGTCCTGTACCTAAGAGAGATCTGATTAGACTTGTAATCCTAATGAAAATATGCAAAGTAGCATGCATGCTGCAGAAAGAAGGATCCCATCACCAAACATCAGCCTGTGCAGTTGAAGAGGATCGAGAGTTGAAAGCTCACCGTAGCCGGACAAGGTTAGAATTACAGGAAGCATCGTACTTGACCACCTTCCGCCACTCTGACGAGCTGCCGGAGTCCAACGACATCGTTTGAGCAACACTATCGCAGACGTCCAAGAACTCGCATAGACGATGGTCTGCATCAACAACAAAGGTCAGCTTCGGCCGGCCGATATCGTCGGAGAAGTTCCTGTTTAGCCCGAAGTGGAGAACCAGTTGTGGACAGAAGAGTTGCAAGGGGGTGTCTCTATGAAGCAGTTGGATCTTGCATCGGGCTCCGGAGGGGCTTGCAGGGATGAAGGCTGCGTCGATGGAGTCTAGTGGGATTTCACTAATCTGCCGGAACTCACTGTTGCTTGTACAAGGAGGTCTTTCAGCTGCCATTGATTCCTGTGAGAGACTTGATGTGTCTTAACTTGCACAATATTCATATAGAGGTCCGATTCAGTGGACTCGACCGCACCATCGAGTGTCACAATGAGTAGATTTTTTTTACTTTACTCTTTTCATTTTTTACGAAAAAAGATAAGTGAAAAAAGTCTTTGACTGTAGTACTCGACCGCACCATACGGTCGAGCTCATTGAATCACTTTTCTATTCATATATCCAACCATGTATTGGGACTAGAAATGAAGCATAGGGCCTTAAGGATGGGTTCTAATTAATTAGGTTGTTGAGATGAATGATTATCTCAGTTGTCAAGTTCTTTAATTTATTGATCTTACTATAGAACCACATTAAGCTGACAGTTGCTTGGTTATCCAGCTAGGATCGATCAATGAGAGAGCTAGATGACCAAGATGGCCATCCACCCAGATTTCCTAAATCTCACTTAAGAATTGTCTAGCTAGGAAAGAAAAAAAAAAAAAATCATTAGTTAAAAAAAAAAGAAATATTTTGTAAGGATTCTTTGAATTTTTATCTTAATAAACAAATGATTTCCATGGAGAAAATGTTTTCTATACTCTTCATTAGACTATTTGATCAGTAGTGGAGGTGTGGGGACCAGCATAACTCTTAGTTGGCAACCGTATAGAAGGGGTAAGATGTTTAATTTCAATTAAGATATAATAAATCTATGCAATTTTGAAGATATTTTGAATCACAAAAATGTTGTTTGAAAGTTTATGCAATTTTGAAGATATTCTAAATCAGAAAAATGTTGTTTGACTTTTATAATCTTCTACTTAACGAAAAAAAAGAATCAAAAGATAATGAAATTTGTAGTCATAGGGAAACATATTACTTCTTCTATCATACAGTGTACCTTAATATCCAAACGTATTTTCTAAGACAAGGATGTGAATAATTTCTACTCCACATGCTTATCTAGCTGCTCAATATGAATTAGGGGTGTAGTAATAGCATTATGCTTATATATGTTAAGGACTAGACACTAGCATGTACATACACCACGGTTAGGGGACAAAGCAGAAGGATTTTTTACTTTTCGGACCTTATAATCTTTTAATATTCTATCGTCTTCCATGGAATCTTCGCATTTAATTTAAACATCTCACAATCTTTAAATATTCCTTAAAAAGTCTCTCTAACTAGCAACCGTCAAAACAAAATTGTACTAGGAATATTTGCAAAATATTCTTAATATATTTTGGTAAAAATATGGTACATGGATGGAATATTTTTTAATTTTTTATGGTTACTAATAGGAGAGACTTTTAAAGAGGGTTCAAATAATATAGGGAGTTTAAATAAATATGAAGCTTGTAGGAAATACGATGGAATATTGAAAAAGCGTAGGGACCAAAATTTTAAAAAAATTCAAAATTTTAAAAAAATTCAAAGCAGCAACAATAAACATAGGAAAAAAAAATAAAGAAGATAATCAAAGTTTAAAAAAATAAGTCAAGAGTCAAGACCCTCCTACAGTGATGAAGGCCTGAATCACAAAATTCAAGCCCTCTAAAATTTTTCACTTGTGATTTAGCAGAGATATTTTTAAATGGGTGGAATATAATTGAAACCGACTATATATATATATATATATATATATATATATATATATATAGAGAGAGAGAGAGAGAGAGAGAGAGAGAGAGAGAGAGGAGGGTTCTATTGCCATCCATGGCAAAATAAGAACAGTGCCACCTTAATCTAAAAATATTTTAAACAATTCTAATTTTTAAATTTCTAATACAAACTATTAGACCTTATAAGAAATATAAAAACTATATACATATGAAAAATCATTCCCTTCTAGTATCTAAAGAGTGACAGATTTTTTTTTGTTTGAGAATCAAAAGTAATAGATTAAATAGTATATTATATATAACACTTAACTAGACCATTTATTTTATGTACCCTTGATGCATAGGAAATAATCATTAGTTGCAATTGATTATTAATCCATAGATAGTTTCTTTAGTACTTGATAAGATTTAACTGTTTAGATTAACTCACAACGATGGTGAACAAAGAGGATGTCTTCAGGTCTTACCACTAGCAGCAGCATCCCACAGCACTTGAGGATCTCTATATTTATGCGAACATCATCCAAGCACCTGATTAATTTGTACGGTCGGAGGAGTAAGAAGATGGCCTTTATGAAAAAAATGATTGCAATGGAGCCTTAAACTAACTCAAGATAGAAATGTTCAAACCCAACAAGAAATCCAATCTAAACATTGCCTCAACAGGTAACCATAGTGGACATGTTAGTAGACTTGGGGTTGCACAATTTGATCACTTGCTGCACCGCGCATGGTGTATTAAAAAAATAATTCTTTTAGACCGGTCTCATCATGTCCGACATACAAATTTTGTTGGGTACAGATAACTGAAGGTATTTTTTTATTTTTAAAATTTTTTGAATCATTTGATCGGAGATAAAATTGTATGAACATGTGGGATATGATAGATCTGACCTTTAAAAAAAAAAAAAAAAACAATTGAACTCCACCCCATACGGGCATCAAATATTACTCATTCAATCATCCTAGTGTCAGTCCCAAGGGAAAAAAACATTTTCTAGGATAGAAAAGAGTACACATTGTATTTTAAAATATAATTAATATTTAAAAGATAAGTTCAATGGCGGTCTTTTCGGTCCGGCGGATCCAACTTTTTGGTTTGACTTTTCAAAAGTTAATTATTAAAATACATTTAAAAGTTGTTTGATATGTTGTCAAATACTATAAAATATCGTAAACAACTATATCTTATTTTTTTCTTATGTTTGATCTGTTGTAAATTATTTCATATTACTTTTCCCTATGTTTAGAGTGCCGTAAATTACCATATTTTAAAATTAGAAGACTCCTAAAATCTTTTTTTTAGCTACATTCGGCTTCAGTCCAAAATCACTGAATACCAAAATCGGTTAATTTCAAAATCAATGATTTTAAAGTCAGATATTTCATTTTGACTGATTCTAAAATCAAGATTTTTCGACATTTTACAAGCCTCTAATCTAAACTCAAAATTTCATACAGCTCCCGAAGTTCACTTGCAAAGAATTCCGCAGATGTGCAACGATGGTTGATGGAGAAAAACAAGAACAAGAAGTGATTACCTATGCAGTTGTCTTCCAAGCCCGAAATGAGTTGCCAGGGTAGTCATCTGTGTGGGATAAAACCACATGAGCATCGTGCAGTTGAAGCCTTGGGATAAAATGAAGAAATTCTACAGATGAAGAGCTGAAGGTGCCAGAAAACTCATGGAGTAACATTTGCTGCACTGACCTTCGGTGCTGTATTGAGGATCAACGCAGTGGGAAAAAAGAATATTTTTCAAAATTATTTATGTGGAGCTCGAGATGTCATATATGTCCGTATAGATCGATCTCCAATCATATTGCCTAAAGGGCTTTTAAAAATAAAAAATTGTTAATAGGCTCGACCCACTTAGGGCATTTTTTACTGTTCACCGGGGTTCGATTTTTATTTTTAAAATTTTTTTAGATCGTTTATTTGAAGATTAGCCTATACGGACACGTAGAATACTTTAGAACCCACCTAAAAAAAAATCAAATAATAGTTTTTGTTTGTTTACTAACTATACTGACTCTCGGTGCAGCAGCAAGTGTTATTCAAACTCATGAACCTATATACAATCAGGTGAGGCCACTGTGAGATAAGATTTACATAATAAATTAGTGTATCCGGCCAACCAATATGGCAAGAGAAGCAGATTGCTAAAGCCCAACGTAGGTCGATTGGCTCAACCACAACCTTTTATATGAGGATTTTTTGTTAGAAAAGACAAAAGCTTTGAATTAAAGCAAAGGAAGACTTTTTTAATAAAAATGTTAACCTTTTCATATGGACCTGGTCAAATTTAATTAGTGATTCTGACCGGATTTGGTCCTTAATAAAGGTTCAGATCAGAAGTTCTATTGACCAATTAAGTTGAGTTTAGGTCAGATTATTCTGACTGAAACCTTATATTAAATCAAATTTGGGCTAAAAATTTGATCCAAATCTGTTTGAATCTAACATTACTTGTAATTTTGACCTTTTTCTATTCTAATTTTATCTTGACCTATATTAATAGAATCTAGATCACATAGATTTAACCCATAATCAAGTCGGATAATATTATACTTATGTAGTTTTCCTCAATCTCCTCCACCTACAACAAGCCTAGCAATACTTGCTGTAATGTCTCCATGTAATGCAGCTGCAATAGCTATCCAACAATGGGATCTGACAGCTAGCACAAGGCCATTACACCATCTCACGAGGGCTACAATGGAGTTTAAAGTTCTCACACTATTAGATTTTACGGGATCGGAGTCTTCTCAGTCACCTAACTAACTGAAGGTACTCCCGTAGTCTCCGATCGGACACACGAAATGCGCACATAATGCACAACTAAGGTGGGCCCACCTTGGGTGCATCCCAAGTTATGCACGCCCATACGCATAGTGAAAACTACGGAAGTCTCCTCAATCGGGTTATTGAGCCGGCCTAATAATCAGACAATAGTTACAGCTGCATCACACTTACACGTTACAACTAATATTACTCTGACTCACTTTGTTTAGAGAATAAGTTATTACGTGGGACCCACAGACGAAATAGCATATATTAGAATAAGAGGTTTTTTCGGTTTGATAATTTTGTTGGGCCCGCTGAAAGAATAAGAAGAATAAACAATTCTTAGGTCTAAGGTGGAATGACTTATTCTGCAAATAATATATTCTGCAACTAAATTAAGTTTATTCTCATTTTATTTGTCCTTATTATTCTTCTCTTGTTCTCCAATCAGAATGGCGTTAGATGTCAACGTGACCTGACCCGTTACCACTTTCTTGTTCGACCAAGACTGTGGACACTCTGCTTTCCTACGGCAAGATCTCTAATGTGGGCATACATACCTGCATGTCCGGGGTCCTCCCCGTGAACCTGCGGCGGAGAAGCACCAGCGAGTCGATGAACCCCCGCGGCTGCGGCGCCGGCCTGCCCACCTCTTCAAACGCCTCCCGTATCCTCGCGCTGTCGAAGGCTGCCATGTTGTGCCCCGCCCACACCCTCCCTGCATCCGCCGCGCGAGACCAGCAGTACGTACGTAGTTAATTATCGATAGAGTAGCCAAACCACACCGAGCAAAAGAACAAACCGGGAGGAGCCCAGCGGCCGGCGACCATGCAGACCGCAACCATGGAGGAAGGGCTTCTAATTAATTACTCACAGTGGAGGAATGAGTAGACCACGTCGGCGACGTCGGAGAAGAGGGGCGCCGCGGCGATGGCCGCGGGCATGATGCCGTTACTCCGGCAGAGCTCCGAGGGAGGCATGGAGGGGAGGTCGCGGGGCCGGACGAACGTGGAGTAGGCGCCCAGGTGCACCAGAGTGCGGGGACACACCAGGATCACCCCGAACTCCAGCAGTGTCCGCCTCGGCCACTCCGGCGTCGGCCGGGTTGTCTCCACGTCGAAGAAGGCGATCTCGAGGCCGCCCGGCCCAGGCAGCAGCGGCGTCGGCCTTGTTGAAGCCATGTGGATGGGGTGGGATTGGACCAGCCGGAGGAGAGCGCGCTTGTTTGCAGTGGAGCCACTGGGTTCCGTCCCTCCTGCCTTTATACGTACACAGCGGCCATGGCGGTTGCTTAGCAGCGAGGTTTCCGCTTCCAAGCCTGCTTTTGTTGGTGTTACGAAAGAGGAGGAAGAAAAGAGAAAGATAACAGGAAAAGGAAAAGATGTGGATGGAAGCCGAAAGGAATTATGATGGTGCAAAAAGTTCATTCTTGCTTTGGTGGCTTCATGGGGCCAATAACTTGGTTTGACATCCTACAGGAATTAATCAATTATGAAATTATTGATTTTAAAACTGTCGAAGATAAGAGTTTCTCTTTTAATTCTCTAATTTTAGTTTGGTTTTGAACCACTGTCTTAAAATTTCAACACTTAGAATTCTAAACACAAAGAAATACCATGAAATAATTTATGATATTTTAAATATTAAAAATTGTATTTATGATATTTTATGATACACCAAACCACCCCTAGTAAAATTGGGCATGAAAGTGAAATGCCCATCTTTGCAGAAGTTAAGGTTTTACTTGATAAGGTCTTCTTAGAGTAGGGAAGAAGCAAGCACAAAAGGTGGGGTTCAGCAGATCTACTAATCTAGTAACTTGGCAGAGCAAGTATGAAAGTAAGACGTCCGGCTTTGCAAAAGTTAAGGTTTACATGATAAAGTTGTCTCAGGGGTAAAAAAGCAATCACAAGAGGAATCTAGGTAAAAGAAGTTTTTGTGCGGTTTACTCAGGCTGTTTCTGCATGATTGTCTGGGTCCATTTCTTTTTGAACGTAGATTGTCTACGTTTTCTTTTGGAGGGGATTCGGTCGGTGCAGAGGGAGGCAGAATAGTACAAAAGTCTATTTTACTTATGCACTCCGTAATTGCAAAATCCACCTCCCACTTCTCCTTCTTTATCGACCGAGTCCTCTCTAAAAGAGAACGTAGACGATCTGCATTCTTTCTTTTCATGCACAGTTTCTGTTCTCTAAACTGACACACAAAAAGGATGCGTCGTGCAAGACACGGATCTTTAATAAAATTCTAGTGCAGAGATGCTTTAAACGAAACCATGACAGTGTGAGCTAAATTTGAGGACAATATGCGGGAGCTTTGCAAAATTGTTTTGAAGCTGTAAGCCCTTGGCTCCTTATCATGAAGTTATATACTCCCATCTCCTCTGTTTCCCTTAGCTATCAGCTTCGTGAACAACCAGAGTTCTCCTGCATACCGTCTTCTAAGTTCCAAGGTCCATAAGCCAACAGTGTCTCTCTTCCTGTCGATTCCGAACGTTCTCAAGTTCGGAATATAGTATTCAGCATAGGACAGTGTCTGAGATCATCCCTTGGCCAATCGAAACACTGGTATTGGTAAAATAAGCAAAACTACACAGGCGACCGGTGCATTACCTGTGTTTACCTGAGAGTCTGTGCACTTGCTACTTCCTGGTATTAGAATAGTCTTGTATTGGAAAAAGGATAAAATCAAAAAGTGTTTAGAAGATGGTGCCTACTCCACTCATTGTTTTAAGGTTTTGAGTCGGATGACACAATAACTTCAACGTGGTATCAGAGCCCATGGTTACGAATCAGGCCACGCACTCCGTATTTGTGATCCACGTGACAACTTAAAATCGGCCGTGAAGGGGCGTGTTAAAATAGTCAAAGTTTATTTTCTAATTTGCGATGCCTCCTCTCATCTAATTTTCATGGCCCATCTTGACCGTGAGAGAGAGTGTTGGAACGACTATATAATAGTTTTATATCGGTTAATTTCAGTTGTGGCCAGTGCTTATGATCTTGGGCCCTTCAAACTCAGCACCCGAGTTTTGTGATTTGTAAGATAATATCAGAGCAGGAGCCTAACCCAATTTTATCTTCTCAAAATTTATCTTCTAATTTGCGTCGCCTTCTCTCATCTAATTTTCACGGCTCATCTTGGTCGAAGGTAAGTGTTGGAGTGACTATATAATAGTCTTACATCGGTTAATTTCAGTTGTGGCCAGTGCCCATGATCTTAGACCCTTCAAACTCAATATTTGGATTTTGTGATTTATTAGACTTTAGAAGAGGAGGGAGACGGGAGAATATGAGTCTCAAATGTGGATTTTAGCGGATTCCAGCCAATTTTAATCATTAGGGTAAAGAATCCGAAGTTTCAACATCACGCTGACCACTTGAGATTTTTTATTTGTGATGGACTAATAACCATAACATACTGAAATGCGCGTTGATCCTGGTACCAAGAACACGGTTTTTTGCTGGGCCAAACTATGACTTGGTCAGGGAACTGGATTCTTCTTTTTTCTTCGCAGCTTGTAACATCTTCTCACCTTTGATAGATATATACATGAAATCTTATTTTTTTCCTTCTAATGATTCGGACATGGCTTCCCCTGTGCATGCATGTAAAACCCACAGAGCTCCATGCTGAAACATACCCAGACCAGGGGACATAGACCCTGCTCACCACCGGGCATACCCATGCACCTCCTCAATTATTCTTTTCTCAATCCTTGCTGCACAGGCCGGCACGCCACCAGTACTTGCTGGGTGCTCACACCAGGAGGCGTCTTCGTTGCTGCGACTGTTTCATGGCTTCAACATCACTGCCGACCTCCTGTCATGGAGGTCCGGCGCCGACTGCTGCACTTGGGAGGGGATCATCTGCGAGCGAGGCACGGGCCATGTGGTTGGCCTTGGCCTCGGCAAAAGGTATATGTCTGCAGATGTGAACGCCGGTAGCCTTCTGGGCTTGCCTCACTTGTCAAGCATCAACCTCCTCCTTCCCCTCCGTGCTCTTCGGCCTCCCAAATGTGACCCACCTGAACGTCTCCATGGGAGGTACGCTTCTCCTCGAATTCCCCAGGTTGGCAAAGGTGGTCTCCCTTGATCTTTCCCCAAGCCCCTGCCTATGATCTAAAGCTGGTTAGTGGAGGTCTCAAGAGGCTGGTTAACAACCTGCCGGGGTTGCAGGAACTCTACTTAAATTCTGTAGATTTATCAGATGGGAGTACTGGCTGGTGCAAAGCCTTGGTTCCTCCACACTGCCGAAGCTCCGGGTTCTAAGCCTACGCCGGTGCTCCCTCTTTGTTGATACCTCCTGCCTCTCACGACTCAGCTTCCTCTCTGAAATCTACCTTGATAGCAACAATTTGTCATCTGGGTTGCCTAGTTTCAGCTCAAACTTCTCTTCTTTGAGGTCCCTGAGCTTATCTGGGTGTGGGTTGACAGGGAGGATACCCAAAGACCTGTTTTGGCTTCCAAAATTGGAGGTCCTCAACTTGTCTTCCAACTCGCTTACTGGGGATCTTCCAGAGTTCCCTCGGAGCAGTGCTCTTCAGATTTTGAGACTAGTTTTAACAGATTTATCTGGAGAACTACCGAGCTCCATTGTTTACGCCAAATCCTTGAGAGAGTTGGAGTTGACAGGAGGCAAGCTCACGGGGCAAATCCCAGATTCAACTGCTAAACTGACCCGTCTCAATTCTCTAGTCCTCGCCGGCCATAATTTCAGTGGTCCGATCCCTCCAGGGCTCGGAAGCCTCACACAACTTGTTAAGTTCGACCTTTCACAGAACAGTTTAAGCGGCCAAATCCCCACAGGGCTACTTTCTTCTTCCCCAGAGCTCGAAGTAGTTCTCCTCCAGAACAACCAGCTCACTGGTCCGATCCCACCCCTGCGTCCAGAGAAGCTTTCTAATCTAACTAGGCTTAATTTACAGAACAATTCTCTTATTGGTTCTATCCCATCATCTCTGTTCTCTCTGCCCTCTCTCCAATCTCTACTACTTAACAAGAACCGGCTCGACGGCCAGCTCGAGGAGTACTCCCCCATTGCATCATCTTCCCTGTTGCAGGAGATCGATCTGAGCAACAACAAGCTGCAAGGGAGACCCCAAGTTCCATCTTCCAGTTCCCTAACTCTTTCCTTCAACCAATTCAACGGGACCCTGGAATTAAGCATGCTTCAGAACGTCACCATGACCCGTCTCGATCTCTCTTATAATCTGTTATCAGTCCTCAGTAAACCCAGCGATGCCGACTCCATTTTTCACAACTTCCAAGTGCTAAATCTGGCTTCCTGCAACCTCTCAGGTTTTCCAGACTTCCACAGAGGACAGTACCAAAAACTTTATATGTTTTGGACTTGTCCGACAATAGGATCCATGGAGAGATACCCACATGGATCTGGCAGGTACTCGACGGACCCATCATTATGCTCAACCTGTCTCACAACCTGCTTGAAGGATTTGGACAGCCTCTACCAGATATTCTGCAGTACAAGCGTTTTGATGCCCTGGACCTCCACTCCAACTTCCTGCAAGGGCCTCTCGTTTTTCCAAACAGTGTCGGATTCCTCGACTACTCGAGCAACAGATTCACATCTACCTTCCCTAAAAACATAGACCCCCTTCTCTCCAGTGTGTTCATCTCCTTCTCTGGCAACAATCTCAGTGGAGACATTCCTCCTTCCATATGCAACGCGAGCAGTCTTCAAGTTCTTGATCTATCGGGAAACAGATTCAGCGGCCTAATCCCTCCATGCCTGGTAAACTCCACTACTCTTGGCGTGCTGAATCTGCGAGGAACAGGTTTGGTTGCATGCTGCCACAGAATTTTGGCGATCAATGCAGCTTATAAACTTTGGACGTGAGCGAGAACCAGTTGCATGGGCAGCTTCCCCGGTCTCTGGCCAACTGCAAGCAGCTAGAAGTTCTAAATCTCCGGCAAAACTGTCTAGTCGGCACGTTTCCATCCTGGTTGGGAGGTCTACCCTCCTTGCGTGTGCTAGTCTTGCGATCCAACGGGTTCCAGGGCCGTGTGAGTTGCAGCAGCCACAATATTAGTACACTTTCCAGCTGAGCATATATACAGATACTTGATCTGTCCAGTAACAGCTTCATAGGAGAACTCCCATCAGATTGCTTTGATCACTTCAAGGAGATGATGGTGCAGCGAGAGAAGAACAAGGTCGACATCCTCCGCCATGGATCCTTGGGAGAATTGGCTTACTACCAGGACTCCGTGAAGATAACACTGAAGGGAGAAGAAGTGGAGATCAAGAAGATTCTAGACATACTTGTCACCATCGACCTCCCTGGCAACCATTTCCAAGGGGACATACCGAGTTCGATGGGGAAGCTCAGGCACCTTGTACTACTTAATATGTCCAGCAACAGTCTAAGGGGCTCCATCCCGCCGGCTCTGGGGGATTTGGCAAGCCTGGAGTCGCTGGACCTGTCGAGGAACATGCTCTCCGGGAGGATTCCGGATCAGATAACCCGTTTGACGTTCCTCTCCGTGCTGGATCTCTCGTACAACCCAGCTGTCTGGGAGCATCCTTCAGGGAGGCCAGCTCTCGACGTTCCCAAGTAGCTCTTTTGAGGGGAACGCGGGCTGTGCGGGCTGCCACTGTCGAGGGGATGTGGTGCTGACGGCGGAGGCGAGTGGCGGCAGCCTGTGGCGCCTCCTACTGCTGCCACGAGTGGGATCGACTGGGGCTCCAAGTGGATAGCGTTTGGGCTCGGAGCCGGCCGCATCGGAGTGTCCTGCTGCCCCATCGTCGTGTGGAGAAAACGGCTCTTTGATGCTGGTGGAGGCCACTGTAGGTGGAGATAGCATTGCACCATTGCAGAAGAGTGGATCTAAATTAAAAGCATACGAACAGAGAAATGTAATGCGCTATAAAGGATGACCAAATGGGATCTTGGCCATGCTGGGTGCTGCTCCTAGGATTTCATACTGTGCTTAACTAGTCAGATGGCAAGCAGGATTTTGCTCCGCGGATTACCGTTCAAGAAGGGCAATGGGAACTCGGTCCGTCTTTGGCTGGCCATGGATGCAGCCATGGAAATGGAGCTACCAGCAGGCAGGAAGCTTCCTCCCATCAAAATGTTTTAAAATTCCCCAGTGTCTATACATGGATAAATTCCCAAAGATTCCGACTAATACTTGCTGCAATGAGCAATGATGGCATCATTGCAGTGGATTATTTATTTTTATTTTGTTCTAGGTCGTCTCTAATATTTTAACCGTCGTACTTCGACCTAAAAAAATTTAAAAAATAAAACATTGAACCCAATGTACAGTATCTTTTTTACTATTCATTGGACTCGATATTTTATTTTTCAAATTTTTTTAAGTGATCTGATCAAATATTATATTATATGTATGGTTAAAATACCTCAAAAATGACTTTAAAAAAAAAAAAAATTTAACTCAATGCAATGCCAGCGCTGTTAGAGCACGCACCGTCCTTACAGTAAATATTACTCATTCTCAAATGGGTTCAGTAGAATGGTGACTTTAATATTATTCCCACTTACCGTTATGCTGGTGGAACGGATAGATGTTTTCAAGTAAACTACATTCGGCAATCTTTAGTTATATTTTTATATTTTAAAATAATTATATTTTATACTAAATAATATATATATATATATATTATCATCGCATCCTATGTTTTAAAATTTTATTGTGACACACTAATGACCACAAGGTTTTGTGTTCAAGCTAGCATGTGCGATGCAAACAACTCCTAGTGTTGATTTTTGGTAAGAGGCTGTGCAAGCCTAAACAATGGTTTCACTGGTCTTCAAATTTTTTATTTTTGAAATTCTTTAATTTGATCAATTTAGGGGATCCAAATAATTAGTGATACACATCATTTTCATTTGGGATGAGGTGGGAACGTGGGGCGATTGGGATCTTAAGATCTATTGGCCCTCTTCTGCTTCGATCCCCTGGACCGTAATGCATTCATTAGATGCTTGATATCTATGTCATTGATTGATGTAGTGGTTGAAAACAAAAGAACATTTCTTCCCTTTTAGGGACTTAAGGAACATGGAGAACCACAATAAAAAGACTTAATTATGACTAATGTCACCAAGTTAGGATTTGAAAAAAAACAAAAAAAGAACACTTGCTGCATGACCCTCGGTCAGTGCAATGGGTTAAATTTTATTTATTTAGATGGACCATGAGTGTCTTATAAGTCTGTACAAGCCAATCTTTGATCGGACGATCTTAAAAAGTTTAAAAATCAAATATCGAACTCCAATGAATAGTAAAAAAATGTATTTAATGAGATAAGCTTAATAATATTTTTTATTTTTAAGATTTTTTTTAAGTCGTCCGATCAGAGATCGGCCTGTAGAGATGTGTAGGACGTCTTAGGGCCCATCTAAAATATTCAAAAAATATTTTCTTTAATCCACTGTACTGACCCTCAATGAAGCACTCGGGTCAGTGCAGCAAGTGTTATTAACAAAAAGTCGATTTTAGAGAAAAATCTGAAAACTTCATGGAAAATTTTAAGAAAGAAATATTAATACTTTAAATATATGGTTTAATTTTAAATATAATAAATTTTTAAAAAATAAATATAAAATAATTTAATTTTTACACTATGATTTAATAAAAAAAGACATGATTAAATTATGACCTTTGAATTTATGAAAACACTAAAAACTTCTTTAATAAATTCTAATTAATTATATATATATTTTTTAAATGTTATGTTACGCTGACCGTGACAACTCAACCAGCGCCAATAATACTTTATTCATATAGCTAGTGAATATTTTAATGGCATCTAACCTTCCACCCTTCGGCAGCGGGGCAGCCTTTATTTTGAAAGGTTAGACGGAATCTGACACCACCGATTTAGATCGGACGGCTGTTATTGCCCCCTCCAATGCATAATCAGACTCAATTTTTAACCGGACGGTTTTGCCCACAAATTCTCGCGGAATTTATTAACATGCCCCTTACCTTCTCGTCGTCTTCCCCGGCGTTCCTAGGCTAACTCCGGACGCGTCCTCTTCCCCGGCCCCGGCCACCCGACCTGCTCCGCCCTCGCACGCCTCTCCATCGCCGCTGGATTGAGGTGAGGTGATCCCCCTCTTCCTCTCCCTGCCCCTCTCCCTCGTCTGTATTAGTCGCCAGTTGAATCCTCGCATGGCGTGTTGTTGGAATGGTGGGTGGGAGGAGGGTTTAGGGTTTGGAGAAGCTCGTTTTGTTTGATTACCTAGAATTTTTCATGTCGTTTCTGGAATGATCTATTTGTGCATTGTGTGCCCTGTTCATAAGTGAATTCTTGTGTTTTCTGAGGCTTCTCTCTCTCTGTGGATAACCACAGATACTGTAAATTTATTTAGCTGTTCTTGCTTTCTTATCTTATAGACTAGCTACTTCCTGCACAATTAGATAAATTGTTACGGGAGAAGCATGGGGGAAGATAAGTTGTTAATATGAAAAAGTATATCCTCAGTAAATGTGAGGTTTTATTTGTGACAGATGTCGTTGAGATTAGATGAGATCGAAAAGTTAACCGGGCATGGAAAATTCTGTACTTGTTTCAGTTAGGTGGTAAGACTTCACATTGACCACTTCTAATTTTGTTCAGTATAACATGGAAGCACTGTTGTCTTGGAGGAGGAAAGAAAATTTTGGTATCAGAAGAAAATTTAGTCTCTAAAAAGATTGTAGACGATGGTATGAGAAAAGCTGGAGTTCTGAATACGATGTAGCATTGCAGAACAACTCCCCGGGATGATAAATTTAGTGTTCTAGATAAAATTACCTGATCGGATGGATTGTAACCATTATGTTCAGGACTAGGAGATTCTTAAAGTGGATGCTTGCAAAAGCTAATTTTTCTATCATGGAGAAAGTGCAGATATCTCGTGCGGGTATGTGTACATAGTTCTGTTTTTGACAAGGTAGAACCTCTAAGATGATGTTTGATTGGTGGGCTTTGCTATTGCTTTCCTATGTGAAAGAAATGAAAAGTGGATTTGCAATTCATGCATTCTCATCATATTCATAGCATGAAGGTATTGGTAAACAAGGAATACACACTTCATAACTTCAAGCAAAACAGCCGATAGTGGTTTTGGATTTGACTTGTCTATGTATTTTACTTATATTATTACAATTGTGGAACATAGAAGTTTTGTATTGTTACTTAAACTGATTGAATGACTGCTATACCTAGATTAAACAGCTAAGGAATTGTTACAAAATATAATGCATTGGTCCTTACTTTTTTTCATCGGCAACTAATAGCTTTTTACATCCATCAAATCAGGACTTAAATAATAATGTCACTCATTAATGAGCATCTTCTTGTTGTTATTTGCTCTCAGGATGATGGATCATTGAGTATTTGTTCCCTTCATTTAGACATGTGAGGGTGATAATTGGAGGTATTACTAGAAGAAAACAGCTATCTAGTGTGAATATAGATTGATATGGGATTCATCTCACTAACTGAGTAATTCATGGAATACAGATGAAGGGAGTAAGAGCCGGAGCAACTTGTTGAACCCCTGGAGGAAAGGAGTTGGGAGATTGGAAGAAGTTTGTCATACCAAGCTCCTAAATGGTATACATATACTGCTTTTCTACAATACAAATCATTAGGTGAAAAAAAGTGGTAAGTTGATCAGGCAGAATGAAGCAGTTTGAATGAAGGGTGCATTGTCACAAACAACATGCGATCAGTCCCTATGTATAAAGTGAACAAAAAGTAATTTATTTTGAAACTTAATTTCTAGAGAGCTTCAAACAGCTTTTGGATCATATCTGACTCCTGCTCATGCTTATTAAAGTTAAATAATTGGATGAAAATTGGATGAAATGCTGCAATATATTCTGCATAAAGTCCTGGCGTAAAGGGCGGACTGTTGATCTTTTTCAACTGGATGGGGTCTTAGGCAAGGAGATCCTCTTTTCCCTTTTTTTCTGATTCAGTTCTTGGCAGGGGAGAGGAGCAGAGTAGGATTTAACACAGTATTTTAAGAGGTGCCAATGTACCTGTTTACATCGCCTGCCTACTCATCCTGGAGCAGTTGTCCTCTTTTCACCTCATATATTTGCTATGATTTCTTTTTTCCACTGATAGATCATCAATGATCAATTTTTAGCAAAAAATAAGGTTTGAATATATAACCAATTTCTTTAGAAGTAATTGTAAGTGGCTCATCCCAAGGTATTTCTTGGTGAGATACCTCTGGTGCTGGTACTAATGACTTCTACAAACAGAACACGATAATTAAATTTCTGCAAAGGATTATAAAGAATACAATTCAATCTGCAGCTCAACATAAAGTTGAATAGCCAAGGGCATGAACATCCTTGAATTTGTAAGATTACAGTTTGAGACAAAGGAATACTGCATTCCATTCTTACAGGGAGTGCAAGCACGCTGGCAGCGGCATAGCCTACATTCATATGCAGATAGGGTATCGGAAACAAGCCCAAGGTATGCAAACAGCCTTATATGAAGGATCAATAGCATGAGATCAGATGACCAATAACTCCAAAAAATGATGTAGTTGCTTACTTAGTGCATGTCCCCTTTTATGATTCATGAATGGTGGGAATTTGTAATTTCCAGCAAATAAAGCCCTTGGTCATTGAAGTATAGATGTTTATATAATCTAAGATAAGCAATAAAGTATGCAAAGGGGACTGTTTCAAAAGTGGGAGGCCACCTCGGTTCCCTGGTGGTAGAGGGATGAACAACCTTGTCCAGCTTATCGGCTTAACATCATTAGACACTGTTACTTTCACCAAATTCAATATGCCACTGGGGAGGAATGACTGTTTTCAAGTTAATTTCCTGCGTGGAAATTGGATTTGAATACTAAGGGCAGAAGCACGTTTTGTGATGATGAATAGAAAAGGGGCTTATTTCCTGGTACAAATTGGTGAGTTTCTGAATGCAGATAACAGTAATATCTGTGTCATCATCCTCTTTGTACACATACTTATATCTAATATAATATTGTACCATCATGATCATTTGATTGAAAAACTGATGAGTGTTTGTTGTTAATATTTCACCTGTAAAATGTTTCAAGATTATTCTATGCTCAGAGACTATACTATGCGACTAAGAATTCTTATATCTCCTCCCTTCTTTGCCTGTACCTGCCTATTTCTCCCATCTTGAATCTCCCCTTCTCTTCGGCAGACCACTACAAACTATTACTTACTATCTTTGTTTATGCAGTTCAATATAATTTGAATGTTAAGTTTGATGCATGCTTTATTTGAGATTTTGAGTATTATTTACACATTAGTTCGATAAAGAACTTACTAATGTTATGTTTATGCACGTTTTATGAAGGACATAGAAATTGTAATTTATCTGTCAGAATTTTTCAGAGAGTTTAGGATGAAAAACTGACGTCCGGATGTAGTGATACTTGGTAAATCTTAAGTTTATGGTTCCAAATATTTTTGGCAATAAGAGTGCATAAGGTGAAAGTTAATAGTATGGCATTTTTATTGAAGGATACGAAAAGAAAAGGCTGTGTGGGAGCTATGTTTGAATTAAATATTTATAAAAATAAGAGATTATTTAGGAAATTGAGATGAATTCCTTTTAAATTTTCAAGTTCAGATCAGGTTTATGGATCCTTAAACTGGATCCTCCCACTGACTTCCGTTGGTGTTAATTATATCAGCCTGAGACCAAAAACGCTTGATTAACTGCTCTTTGGAAATGCCACTGAAGAAAGCACACACCAGAAACAAGACTCCTGTAGGTTTAGAAATTGAAATGGATTGATTGTAAGATCATCCTGAGGATTGACCATGGTCCAATGAGGGGTTTAGGTGTTTTGGATGATTTTGGAAAGTTTAAGTTGGAGGGGTTGTTTGGTCATTCAGGGTCTCGGGGTATTTTTTGAAAATTTCCAGTCCAGCTGCTCGTCCAATTTGTGTAGCTTTATTAATCCAAGAGGCAGGTCCCGTGGTTATGCAGATTTTAAGAGATTTTCTTTTAGTTATTTCTACTAGCTTTAGGGGGGTTAGTTTATATTTGTTGGTTCCAGGGACTCGGCAGCATTTTTTCGTGGCATGTGTGTAAATTGCATTTTTACTGGCTGATAGAGTTTGACCAAAGTTTTGATGAATTTCAGGTCTGAAATTCTGTATCTTTGCTCATTTTACGTTTATCTGTGTGTGACACAATTATACTTCATATACATTGTATGACGAAATTTGTATTTCATGGATTAAAATAGTTATCAAAAACTTGGGTGGGTGCAATGTACTGTTTGTAGTTTGTACTCAAGGGGATCAATTTCCAACACTTGCGGTAACCCAATCTAGTTCAATTCTAATAGCATCAGTCATCAGCTTTCACGCTTTGTCTACAAGACTTTTGTTGAGCTAAGAATAATTCAGTTCGAAAGGATTGTAGTTAAATCGTAACTCAGCACTAATTCAAGTAAGAGATGAATGCTTGTGGTGGAAAAGGATAATTGTGAGCCTCAGCTTTCCATTGCAGGAGAAGGGGGCATGAAGACTCTCATTTTCTTCTCATATATGTTTGATGTTGTAGGCTGCTGCATCCATGCCTATTTGCATGAATTGTTTTGAGGTTAAGGTGTCACTGTTGGACCAAGTTTGTATTTTTCCTTCCATTAGATTATGACTCTTCAGTATCTCTTATTATTGCTGTTGCTGCTGCCTTGATGGCTATCTACCAATTCCATGTGATGGAATCAATGCATCTGCAATAACGTGGAATGTCTGTTTATATATGAGCATGAATTATTGTTGCTTTCTTAACACCTTTTTGTGAGACCCATCATTTGTTATCACTGCCTATGCAGGAAGGACGATGGGTTCTTATCATTCAAAGGGTCAGTTTCCTCCGTGGGTACTTCAGCAGCTGGCAGATTGCCGGGATACTGTGCCTACTTCTGATTTCTCTCCTTCTGGTGCTGGGCTCCTATGCATTGTTTATTTACTTTATGGAGCTTTACCGCACCCGATGGGCTCAGGCAGCTGCTGCCCAGTCCTTTAGAGCTCGGCAGGATGCCATGGCTCCAATGGTGGCCGCCTTCACAACACTCCACTATGGTCCCGCCAAAGGTGGGTACTCAGAGGAAGAACAGTGCCCCGTCTGCAGGGATGACTATGAGGTTGGGCAGGAGCTCTCGTGTGCCCCTTGTGGGCATGCATTCCACTACCAGTGCCTCCTTGATCATATGGCCAGTCCGGAGAATCCCAGACAGAAGCCACCCACCTGCCCCCTCTGCCGGGGGGTGCTGATCTGCTGGAGGCATGCGGACACCATGGAGGTGTAGAGAGGAGACTTTATGTGCACTTACCTTGTGTCCCATGCTATTGTATGGCACATAAAGGCTTACTGGTATATACTGTATTTCCCCCTTGTTCTTGGATGACCATTGTTTAACTGTACTCTTGTGCATATTTCTACCTTTCTCTTGGGCGATCATGGTTAATGAAACTCGTGTATACGTGTGATTGTTGGTGGGATTGCCTTCTAAGATTCAATGTGAAGTCCTTCGATGTGTTACAAACAATTAAATTGGACAAGTTGTTTGTGGAGTTGTACTATATATTGATGACCCACTCCCTAATGTTCAAACAAATTGAGGTATTTCATCTTGTAGGGGGGAATTAGCGTGTGCGTATCTGTTACCTATCTTTTTGTGAGGGTAAATGGCAGGATAGTAGTTGATCTCTTTTCTCATGATGCAAGATCACGCTCGCGACTTCACCATGAATACCTTCTTGTGAATTGATGACAGGAAGGAAAGCAAGGTTTCAAGGCTATTGGAGTGACATTATAAGATGGGAACGATTGGACTCATCCTACCCAACTGAACGATATAATGTTTCTTATTACAGTCCAAAAGAAAAAAGATATGATGTTTCTTATTGTTGCCTAAAAATAGTCTTTTTTCTTGGAAAGGTGTGGCTAAGATAGTCATCTGATTTTTTTACTTAGAAATGGAAGAGATGTTGGAGGATAATGGGTGTAGCAATCCTCATAGGATAACGTGGCTACATATAAAGGTGAAAACATGACCTATGATGTAGCCGAAGCTATCACGACCGGATTCCGAGGTCGGAATCCGAAGAGATGGATCCGGTGCTGGGTCGGATCGGTGTTCAGGGGCCCGACGGGGATCCGGAAGACGGAGGACGCAGAGGCTGCGGAGCCGAAGGTCCGAAGGCTGGCTCGCTCCGGGAAGTCGGGGCCGAGGCTCCTTCGGCGGACGAAGGGGCGGCACGAGGTCGAGGATCCCCTGTTGCAAGAGCAGCCGGCGCACGGCGTCGAGACCAGGGAGAGGAGTCCGAAGTCGGCGGCCGAGACCGACTCGGGAAGGTCGGCGATGATTCGAACCGAGCTCCTGCATGAGGGAAAGAAGAAGAAAACCGATCAGCAGGAGTCCCGGGCTTCAGCTTTGGGGAACCCCCTCCGACGGTCAAGTTAGCTCCTGAAGAAGATTCGATTCAGAAGGCAAAGAGAGTAGCTTTAATGTTTTTCGGACTGTAGTCCTTAAGGGTCTCGGAGGCTTGAGGAAGCATCCCTTTGGCAATAAATAGCGGTGTATTTATAGCAAAGGATAAAGGATGGTTAACGGTGGCAGCCGATATAGGACTAAATGCGGGCTTACTGATAAACCGCCATAGTGCCTGATCCGCCACCGGAGTGGGCCGGACTCGGCTACCGGACCGAAGGGGGTTGGGCCGCTGATGGGCGGAAGCCTGTTGGGCCCTGGGCTGCCGCGCTGTTCCCGGGCCGTAGACTGGCGGGCCGCTGACGGGCTGAAGCCTGTTGGGCCGGGAGCGACGGTGCCGCTTACGGGCCGAAGGCTGCTGGGCCGTTAATGGGCCGAAGGCTCCCGGAGGGCCTGGTACTGCTGTTGTTGGGCTGAACGGGGTTTGGGCTTGCTCTACTGGGCCGAATCGGATTCTGCCTCATCACATAGCCCCCCACTCTTGTCTTCCTCAGTTCTGAGATGGCGAGAGTATAGTCCGAAGTTAGTAGGAGAATAGCGTAACAGGTGTCTTACCTGAAGCTCTGTTCTTTTTCTTCGAGTAGAGGGTGCCCTCGGTCGGCCGAGGGCTATGCGGTTGCTTCGTCTTCGCCTGGAGTGGCGACGAAGGCTCAAAGCTCAGAAGCCGAAGGACCGAGCCCTCTGACTCGCGTCAGGCTTCATTAAATGGACGGGATGGCGCGTCGCCTCGCGGAGAAGCACGGGACACGCGTCGCGCATCCGGCCGCTCCGTCAATAGCACAAAAAGATCCTGACCGCCCGTGGGTCGCGCGCCGTTGATCGCTCTGCTTCAAGTCCCGGAGCCGGCCCGTCATCATTGCCGAAGGACGGGGCACGTGGCGGGCATCCGAGAGGAGCGGTGAGACGAAGGGGATGATCTCGGCCGTTGGCTTCGGCGGGAGGCGCTTCGGATGGGGCTTATAAATACAAGCCCTCAGTAGGGCACTGTTCTTCTTCCTGCTGCTGCGCTTGCGTTCCCCTGCGATCCCCCGAGCTCTCCCTCCTCTCCAGCGAAAGGATAGCTCTCTGAAGGCTTCGTCCGAGCTCGCCAGCCACCGTGGGAGGATCTCCATTCCTCAGAGCGCCTCGTCGGTGGAGCTGGGTGGCTTGAGAAGCTGCGCTCGGTTCAGGAGAGATTTCCTCCCCCTTCCTGCGAGTAAGTCTTGGCCTTCTTTCTCCCCTTCGCGGCCTTATGGTCCGGAGTCCTTCTTCCAGTGAGATTACTCCTTCGGACGAGGAGTATACTCCTTCCCACTCTCCGAAATCTTCTCTGTCAGATCTCCTCACCTTGGATTCCCTCGCTTCTGCGATGTCTGAAGAGCCTGAGGTCTCTGGGTCTGAGGGGTCCGAGGCTTCCGAGGTCGAGGTCTCCGGGGTCGAGGCTTCCGAGGCCGAGGCTTCCGGGGCCGAGGCCACCGAGGAGGTCCGGAACCCAGGCCGGGCTTCTACCTCGGGACGCCGTCGTCCCGACATCGCCTCGGAAGCATCCTGCGCCCTTTCGGACGCAGAGGTTAGGAACCTTGTTTCTTACTTCCAGCTTCCCTCTTGGACGTCCCCTCATCGGCCTGGCTCCGCCACCAGGGCCAACACTCTCCGCCCGGGTTCCTTCTCTATCTACGTAGATAGTTTCCAGGCGGGCTTTCGTCTTCCTCTTCCCACCTTCGTCATCAACCTTCTCAGCTTCTACGGGCTGGCCCCGTCTCAGCTCTTCCCCAACTCTTGGCGCACCGTATACGGTTTCTTGAGCGTTTTCGCCCGTATACGGATCGCTCCTTCCATCAACGTCTTCCGCTACCTCTTCAAAATCCAAAGGCAGGGGAAATCCGAGTGGTACTGCTTCGTCCCTCGGGTCGACCGAAGCATATTCTCCGGGAAGCCCTCGTCCATTCACGGCTGGAAGAGGAAATTCATCTTCATCTCCCTGCCGGAGAACGAGAAGGGCGTGTGGCCCTTTCCCACCGAATGGGCGCCGCTGGCCGCAGGCCTTTCGGATCCTCCGGTTCTGACCTCCGTTCAGAGCACCCTCGTGGGCCACATTCAGATCATGGCCCCGTACGACATCTGGGGGCTTCTCAGTGCGTCAGAGCGGCTGGTGAACGCCGGGGTATGGCCGGACCCACGGTCTGATCCGGAGCGGGCCTTTCCCTACCTTCCTCCCGAGGAGACTCCGCGGGGCCGCGGAGGAAGGGCTGCCGCTCCTCCGGCCGAAGCTCCTCCGGCTGAGGAGGCTGATGAAGTTTCGGCCGAGGGTAAGTCGGCTTTAAGTTTGCACTTGGTCGTTGTTTTGTTTCTAACATGTTCTTCTTGCTTGCAGCAATGGCCGAGCTCGACGCCCTCCTTGCCCGGATATCTGACCGACGCGGTCCAGGTCGGGCACCAGCTCCGCAGGCGGCAGGCGGGTCCGGCCGAGGCGCTGGAGCTCCGAGGACCCGAGGCGGGGTCCCAAGGACTGCGGCCTCCGCCGAGGGCCGTGCTGCCGCCGCCGCTCTCGAGAGGGAGCAAAAGACGAAGTTCGCCGCTCGAAGGGGCGGCCGACCGTCGAAGCGCCCCCGGGCGAAGGAGGCCGAGGAGGCGGAGCCGGCTCCGTTGATCAGGAGAAGTGCCGGGGCCCGAAGGGCCGCAAGGCTGGCGTCTCCCGAGGCGCCGAGGGGCGACTCCCCTCCGGCCGTATCGGCAGGGGCCGATGACGAAGGCGCCGGGTCGCAGGCACCCCGGGCGCAGCGCGAGTGGTGGCACCCCGAGCCGGGGATTTACAAGGACGAGAGCATGGAGGACTCTCAGACGTGCCTCCGCCTGCTCCGCAACCTCACTCTCCCCTCGGCTTTCGAAGAGCTGAGGGACCACTCAGTCACCGACCTGGCGGCGATGAGCGCTCGGTTGGCGGTCCAGGTAAGAAGCTTGAGTGCGCTTCAACTTAGCTCTCATTAGCTGTCTTTTGATTGACTTTCTCTGATCCTTGTCTGCTTTCGGTCCGCAGGCCGCGGTGACGGGTAGCGTCCTGCTTCACCATCAGGAGCTGCTCCGACTCAAGCTCCTGGAGGCCGAGGGGGAGTCGGCCGGCTCGGGTGAGGGTTCTTCGGTGGTGCCCCGCATCGAGCCCCTGATCGATGGGCTCGTGGCTACGAACGCCCGGACGCGGGCGCAGCTGGAGGAGAGGGCAGCAGAGGCCCGCGCTTCCGCCGAGGCTAAGGTGAAGGCCGAGCGGGAGAAGGAGAAGGCCGAGCGTGAGCTCGCTGCGGCCCAGACTGAGATCCGGGCCCTCAAGGCCCAGATCCAGGACAAGGACTCCCGGCGGGCTTCGGAGAAGCGCCGCCACGCCGAGGAGGTATCGGCTCTGAAGCAGGAGCTGGAGGAGGTGGCGGACTCGGCCGTGGCCGATTACAAGGCCGGCCCGGACTACGCCGAAGAGATCCTCCAAGCCCAGCTGCTAGCGTCTTCTTCGGTCTTCGACCTTGGGCTGGCTATCTCCCAGAGGGCCTGCCCGAGCGTCGATTTGACCGAGGTCGCACTACTGATGGGCGAGGAAGCCAGGGAGCTCATATCCTAGTGGAAGGAGCTTATGGCCGAGAGGGCCTCGCCCCCAGCTCCAGACGACGAAGCCGCGCCCGCCGAGGAGGCCCCTGAGGAGGCTGCCCCGTCCGAAGCTGTGCAGATCGTTGACTCCCCCTCTCCCTCTCCTGGCCTAGACGTCGTCGAAGCGGAGGAGGAAAGGGTTGTCGAGGGCTGATACGAGGGCTCCCCTTGGTGTTTGTTTTCCTTTTCTTGTAAGCCTTCGGCCAGGCGGATGGCCGATTTTGTACTTCCCCTTCTGTGAATATAGGAAGTATTTTTGAGTTTTACCTCAATTGTCTTCTGCATGACTTGACTGGATCTGGCCTTTCAGAAATCCGAGATCCTGCCGTCGTTCGCTATAGTTCGCGAAGCCGAGACCCGATGTAAGTTCGGATAGGAAGTTGGTAAAAGATTGCCAGTATATACGGTCGGGGCCTTCGCTAAGGTGGCTCATAATATCCGAAGGATTCGCGGACCTTGAGAGAATATCGTGCCGCTCCCGATACGGTTTTGCATGGCCGAAGCCACTCCCGGTACGGTTTACACGGACTTAGAGAAAATTCCATGCCGCGTCCTGATCCAGATTACATGGCCGAAGCCATTCGTCGGATCGAAGGACTCGCGGACTTTGAAAGAATACCATGCCGCTCCCGATACGGTTTGTATGGCCGAAGTCACTTTCGGTACGGTTTACACGGACTTAGAGAAAATTCCATGCCGCGTCCTGATCCGGATTACATGGCCGAGCGCCATTCGTCGGATCAAAGGACTCGCGGACTTTTAGAGAATACCATGCCGCTCCCGATACGGTTTGCATGGCCGAAACCACTCCCGGTACGGTTTACACGGACTTAGAGAAAACCAGGCCGCGTCCTGATCCGGATTATATGGCCGAGCGCCATTCGTCGGATCAAAGGACCCGCGGACTTTGAAAGAATACCATGCCGCTCCCGATACGGTTTGCATGGCCGAAGCCACTCCTGGTACGGTTTACACGAACTTAGAGAAAATTCCATGCCGCGTCCTGATCCGGATTACATGGCCGAGCGCCATTCGTCGGATCAAAAGACTCGCGGACTTTTAGAGAATACCATGCCGCTCTGATTCGGTACGCATGGCCGGAGCCACTCCAAATCAGGTTGCCGCGGACTTTTGCTAAGAAATCCGTGCCGCTCTGATTCGGTACGCATGGCCGGAGCCACTCCGAATCAGGTTGCCGCGGACTTTTGCTAAGAAATCCGTGCCGCTCTGATTCGGTACGCATGGCCGGAGCCACTCCGAATCAGGTTGCCGCGGACTTTTGCGATTTATTGTTGAGGCACTTTTCAAAGAACAGACTTTCCTTGTCTCTTGGCTAAATTCCAGGTTAATTTACATGAAGTGCCGAAGGTACCCCGTATTTTAGATAAGGGGGATGCGTGTCCGAAGGGGTCCCTAATCCGCGGGCCCCTCGGTTGCTTCCATTTACAAATACTTCAGTCATTTTAAAGGCATAGCCTTAAAAAGAAAAGGGGATCTCTTCGGTTGTTGCCTTGTTGCTCCGAGGTTCTCCAGTCGCGCCTCGGTCGAGGCTGTTCTTACTGGTATAGTGGCAGCTGGCCTGCTCTGACAAGGCGATCTATCTCCTCCCGAAGTTGCCGACATTCATCAGTTATGTGGCCGGTCTCCTGATGGTATTTGCAATATCTGCTAGGGTCCCTTCGGCGAGGATCAGATTTTATGCGTTGAGGCCGCCGGAGCATATGCTTTACCTCTGTAAGTATTTGGGAAGGGGGAGCAGGTAGCGGTAGGTGCCGCGGCTGCGGACCCTGTTGCTTGCCTCGGTCCCGCTCCTTCCGATATTGCCTACGTGGAGGTTCCTGATTTACAAGCGGTGGGTGAGCTGCCCAAGGGGCAGGCGGTGCTGAGGGCTCGTCGTTCACCGAAACGGCCTCGTCGACGAAGACTTGCGAAGACGCTGGCCGAGACTCCTCGTTCTGTACAGGGCGTAAGGGAGGTGCCTGATGGGGGAGTTGGCTCAATACCCCCATGTACTGGGCCATGGCAGATACCATGTTTGCCAAAGATGTGACAGTGGCAGTCAGTGTGGTCATTTGTTGCTGGAGTTCCTTTATCCGGTTGTCTTCAGCTGTAGACCCTGGCGTGACTAGCCATGCCGCGCTCAAAGGGGCGGATGGGGTGCCTTCGGAGAGTTCTAACTGCGCTGGGGCCTCCCGTTCCTCTGTTTCGCTTTGACCGGATCGTCGGTTTATTGGTCGTTGAGACATGACTTGTTTTTGTTCGTTTCCCACAGACGGCGCCACGTGATGTAGCCGAAGCTATCACGACCGGATTCCGAGGCCGGAATCCGAAGAGATGGATCCGGTGCTGGGTCGGATCGGTGTTCAGGGGGCGGCACGAGGTCGAGGATCCCCTGTTGCAAGAGCAGCCGGCGCACAGCGTCGAGACCAGGGAGAGGAGTCCGAGGTCGGCGGCCGAGACCGACTCGGGAAGGTCGGCGATGATTCGAACCGAGCTCCTGCAGGAGGGAAAGAAGAAGAAAACCGGTCAGCAGGAGTCCTGGGCTTCAGCCCTGGGGAACCCCCTCCGACGGTCAAGTTAGCTCCTGAAGAAGATTCGATTCAGAAGGCAAAGAGAGTAGCTTTAATGCTTTTCGGACTGTAGTCCTTAAGGGTCTCGGAGGCTTGAGGAATCATCCCTTTGGCAATAAATAGCGGTGTATTTATAGCAAAGGATAGAGGATGGTTAACGGTGGCAGCCGATATAGGACTAAATGCGGGCTTACTGATAAACCGCCATAGTGCCTGATCTGCCACCGGAGTGGGCCGGACTCGGCTACCGGGCCGAAGGGGGTTGGGCCGCTGATGGGCCGAAGCCTGTTGGACCCTGGGCTGCCGCGCTGTTCCCGGGCCGTAGGTTGGCGGGCCGCTGACGGGCTGAAGCCTGTTGGGCCGGGAGCGACGGTGCCGCTTACGGGCCGAAGGCTGCTGGGCCGCTAATGGGCCGAAGGCTCCCGGAGGGCCTGGTACTGTTGCTGTTGGGCTGAACGGGGTTTGGGCTTGCTCTACTGGGCCGAATCGGATTCTGCCTCATCAACCTACAATGACAGTTAAATTTACCCCTTATTTTTAGAGTGCATGGAGTTTACTTTTGTATATAGAGCTGGAAATTAAGCTTGGTACAATAATAAGGTTGTTTTTTTTTTACTTAGAGGTCAGTTTCAAAATTAAAAGTCTTTTTTTAAAAGATAATTGTAAGATAACATACAACGAATGTTCTACTTTCCCTACACCTTAAGAATCTTTGAAATTTTTTAACAAATATGTCTTTTAATTACTCTCCTATTATAAAAAGTGAACTAATAAAATAAAGTGAAGTATAAAGTATTAATGGTGGATTGGATATCATATAGAAATGCCTATCATAAACTTTGCTGAGCAAAGCCTTGTGCCTTTCCCGAGAAACATCACCTGTCTAGAGGGTGATACATCACAAAAGTGTTCCCTTTATTTTCCATTATAGAAAAGATTGAACTGTCCTGAGTACTGTAATCTTATATCACTGAGAAAGGGCAAGAAAAACTAAAGCTAATGAAGAACTACTAGGTTTTTTGTTACCAATGAAGAAAGAATAATTTGGGATTCCTTCCATTGCAAAATAAAAAAATGGATAATAGGGGATGCTTTTCAGGTTCTTTGAGTAGACTAGAGCTCATACACACTGGATTTTTTAATACAACTTTTCCCTCCAATGAGATGTTTTCAATAGACTAAGGGTGCGTTTGAAAGCACTTAGAAGTTGGGACTATCAGTTCATAATCCTTGACGCGTGAAAAATGTTCTCAAATGGCCCTGTCCCTCCTAAGTTTTGGTGAAGAAGAGATTACTAGAGGGATGAGAGAGATAGAGAGAAGGGATCCATTACAAGAAGCTTTTTGAAAAACAGCAAAAATCTGCATTTGGACATTTGCATGGATTATGAGGAAGTCTACGGTATCCAAATGCACCCTAAGTTGAATCGTATCTCTACTCTCATGACGCATACCTTAATCGGGGCATCACACACTCCGTTTAGGTGCTGTTTGGTTCAAAGAATACCGTAAGATGTTGCAAAACATCGTATTTTTGTAAGACATAAAAAGTAGTATATATATATACATGCTTTTGACTCTTATACATTGTTACAAATACTCTTGAAACGTTTGGAAAAACTTGTGGTTATTCCGTTGCAGCAAAATATCTTTAGTTCTATCAGAATATGTGAGAAAGGTTCAAATATTTTTACATACATATATTCTTGACTTCTTACATATATACTCCTAACTTTTGTTGGAGTAAACGGCACCTTGACTAGAAAGGTACAATCATGACTTCTTCAAAAACAGGAATATACATATAAATATAATAATTTACAGGCATATATGTACAAGAACCCCTCTATGGTATTACAACATGGAGGTCAAATCAATGTCATCAAGTTAGGATTCTGAAAAAAAAATCGGCTTGAGCAACAACAAAAAAAAATCTAAAGTCGACAAAAATCTCAAAAATTCATGAAAAATTGTGAGAGACACATTAAAATTTTAATATTCAAAAATAGTTATAAGATATAATATAAAATTTTAAGAATATCAAGTATAAAAATGAGTAAATCCTTTTAGAAAGGTGTTTTTTTTAAAAAAAATCTATGACTAAATTGTGACTAAATTGCTATTTTTGACATTTATGAAGTTTCAAAAGATTTTCTTAATAAATTATGATTTATTTGTAGAAATATGTTATAGTTAAAAAATGTGATTAAATCATGATTTAAAAAAGAAAAACCAAGCTCATGTTACCCGGGGCAGAACAAAGGACCTCTTCGATGAAAGCCGATTTTTTGAGAAATTTATTTTGGAGTAACACTTGCTGTGTGCTCCACGAAAGGGCATTACAGTTGATAAATGTATTTTTGTTGAATTTTTTTAAGTCGGTTCTAAAGTGTCTTAGACTTTTAAACAGGTCCATCACAAAAAATTTAAAAATTCAAAAAATAAAACATTTGATTGGTGATTGTAAGAACGTCTAGGACACTTCGGATCCATCTGATTTTTTTTTTAAAAAAAACTTACCCAACCCATAGGTGCAGCAAGTGTTACTCTTTATTTTGAATCAATGAAATGAAGCTACAAAGAGCGTTCCAGCGCCCTCTCTCAAGTTCCAGCGCAAGCACGTCTTGCTTGCCCAGCATCTACTGAGCTGTTGCTGCAACTTCCGATTCGCTACATACATAATTATACCCGGTTTGCTTCTCCCCGATCTCCCCGTATTGGTGTTTTTTTGGTGCCATTTTGGAGAGAAAGACCTGTTCTTCTGCTGGGTGGGAGCCTCTTGCAATATTGATGCTTTGTTTTGTTCAAACTCTTGCGATGGTGGGCAGGGTGGATGCTTATTTTGTGTATCCACTGCTTATTAATCACAATTAGATTCTATCCCGAGGAAACACAGCCAAAGATGAACAAGAATGAGATCACTTTCGGACAAACTAAAAATTTCCCATTACTAGAAAAACTCACACATTTCTCCCTTGGGGCTCACAATTGTTCTCATGTGCTTGTCCCCTGGGTAGACAATAGAGACCTATAATAGGGAACAAAACCCACAAAAAACCCTACTCCTACTTGAAGTCTAACACTCGCCTCTTAACCGGACTCTGACAGTTGAATGCTATCTGGGTTCCAACTAGATTCCCAGCAAAGCCAAGACACATCTCCACAAGTTCATATTTGGAGGATTTTCCTGATTATTCTTCTTTATCCATCTTGTCATGCAAATGCAATTAAAGTGGATAACATGGTATTGCAGGGGGAATTCACATGGAAGTATCTGCAATTACTTGCCTTGGAATGTCCATACGTATATAAGAAGTATACATGATTATGAATGTAGCTACTACCTCCTTTGGAAATTCAGCTTCCCTATACAGTAAGCAAACAGGTAACCAAAAATGAGGGGGTAGATAATTAGAAGAACAGCCACGAGGGGCAGTTGGTTGCGTTGGAACCCGAAGTAATCATTTATGAAGGAACCAATTGATGTGGTTTGTCCAAATACTGTTATCTCCTTGTCTAGGTCTCCATATTGTGAAGTAAATAGTCCATTTAGAGTCCAGGACATTGGGCAGATGTAAAAGAACCATTTCCACCACTTTGGAATATGCTGCAAGATAAGACCTTGGTAAGTGTCAGCTTTATGTCTTTCAAAATCAATGAGATTGTAGAAAACATATGACAAGTTGGTTATTTATCAGTAAGATTTGTAGTTTTTCACTAAAACATTGGCCTCCTGGGCATGCTAAGAGATTCCGTTTAAATTCCCAAAGGCCTTCTCATCCATCATTTCCATAACCTGCTTGATTAACTGCTGCTACTGTACACCACCATGTGATATTGTACTATATGTCAGTTTGGAACACAGTGTGTAATGGTTTCGTTTGTGCATTTCCTGCTTTAACTTGCAGATACATTACACTAGACATATTATAGCCTTAATTTTCTGCATCCTGCAAATATAATAATGCCTAAGAATCTCCTATATGTGCTGGAATGCTCTTAACTAGATAACTTATCCTTGGGAATGACCGGATCTTATGCAATGGCTTTTTGGAATCATAACCAATAATGGAACAAGCATGTTTCTGGTTTACTTACCGGTCCAGGCACTATGAAGCCCGAGAAGAGATTCAACATCGAATAGCAAGCAGATGCCAGAATAGATGCCACTTGAATATTTGGTGTCAATGATACAAGAAGCATCCCAAGGTAATTAAAGTAAAGCAGTGTACAAAACATTGTGTAAAAGAACCAAAAGATTTGGTATGCTGACCAGTAGTACCCAATTCCTGGATATGCAACAACCATAAGCACAAGTACTTGGAGAAATATGTAGGGTAACTCGATGGCCATCTGAAAAGAAAAATGACGGCTAGTATTAGTTAAGACAGAGGAAGCCCAGAAATGTTCTTTAAAGCAAAATACAAGGGGAGAATAAATAAGTTGTTAACGTGATGAAGTTGGCTGGACCTGTGAGAAGGAATAGGCCCATGAAGAGTACATTCCTGCAACTTTTCACGGTACAGGACATTACGCTCAATTGCAATGAATGGTAGAACTGATGAACAGTTGTTTATACCCAAAAAGGTCACGGTAATGAACATTGATCCAAGCATGTTGAACAAATCCTGTTGGTTATTTCTTCAAAGAAAAAAGAACAAGTATCATTTGTTATGATATGCACTGAAATGCAAAGATGGGCCATGGTTAATATTCTATACTTGAAGAGCTGTAGAACAAGACAAAAAAGGCCGCCTAGTTGTTGACTTTGGTTTCTATTTTCACATGCAAGTTTCTGATAATCAACTTGATTTTAGATCAGATGATTTGAATATTTATGGGGCTAAAGTCTATGATTTTGATATCAGTTTGTTCAATGAAATGATCCTGTTGATGTGCCATAGGCTGCAGATCCCAAATACTTCCTTAGTTTTCAGGTAACATGAAACGATACTAATTGAATAATTGTTATCTTCTCAATGATGACTTACTTTGAAAGAGAATTTTTCATCAGATAAATCTCTCTCTCTCTCTCTCTCTCTCTCTCTAAAAATAACAGATATGTATATCTACAAAATCATTCACGATTAAATAAACTTGAAGAACAATTTATGTCGTCTGCTTTATTTGATTATGTTGTCATAATGGTTATGATATTTATTACTTTACTAATGCACAAGCAGCATGCCTAAAGACAATAATATATATATAAGGAACTTACAAGGTCCTTCCATGCTGCCAAAACACTGCTAGGAATGTAACCGATACAATGGTTACATAAAGTAGGCGCACCAAGTTGTATTGAGGACTTCTCCAGTAGGACAAGCATTGTTTCCATAAGCAAGCTTTGAATTGGCCCCAATTATTTTGTGGGAAAAGAGTTGCAAAGTGTAAATCCTTGGAACCTTGCGGAGGTGTACTGTATTGCTGAACAAGGTCTAAGTTGTCTCTGCAGAGAAACCAGTGTATTCACAATCTAAATCATGTATAGATCATTATATCTTAAATTTACCTCGGCTATTTGTATAACAAAGAATTCAAGATGTTCAACTAGAGAATAATTCTTCATGTTTGCCACCGTAAGACATCAAAATTCAGGAATAAGTCCAGGGTTGCTATCTCAAGATCTACCTTCAACCCTCAAGAGTCTATCTTTAGGTTGACCCCAATGACACATCCTACCAATCTGTGTAGAAAAATGCTGTACAATAGGAAAAATTTGGGGAGCATGTTTTAAAGAATTTAAAAAACATAAATTCAAGATATTATACAAAATAATCAATTGTAGTGAATACATGACTCTAGATTTTTACATGTGCCACCCAGGGTTATCCTTTGGCAACATCTTTTTTTTTAAATCTTGACCTAAAAAATAATAGAAGTAGTCGTAGAACAGCTAGACTATCCATCTATCCCCTACTTGACCTTTATCAGACTCTAGGTTGACCACAAACAACTTTCAGAGGTTTAAACACTGCAATTTGTAGGTTGGAGTGACTACCCCCAAACAGACCCAGCTTAGCCAATTCCAACCTGACCCAGCCAACTTTGATACCTTGGAACAATTCATCTTGATATATGTACTATTGTCAATTCCCTGTTTCAAAAAGCGGCCGCCTAGACGATTAAGCGCCCCGCCTAGGCACCTTGGATGAGTTGGCCACCTCGAACGTTTCTTGACAGCTTGTCTCATCAGTTTTTCCCCCTAATGTACATACATAATTGCCTAATGTCCTTGATAACACATTGCATAGCATGTGTTTATCTCCAGATGTTGGATAGAACTAGAAAACTTATAATAACAACATTAAGATCTTTCCATAGACATCAGATTTTTTCATTGTTCGATATTTGTTCATAGTTAGAGTTATGATAAAAAGGGGGTCACATTAACTTTACATCAATAAACAGGGGAAAGCATCAAATTGTATGGTATCCTCAGCCCTCTCTCTAGCATTCTATACATTGGTTGGAAGCTTCACTAATGCAAACTCAATAACAATGCCTTTTCCTTGTTAAAGTATATATATATATATATATATATATATATATATATATATATATATATATATATATATATGTATATAATTATGATTATAATTATAATTATAATTCTCAATCTTGGTATGTAGCTATAGGATTGCTTATATTACATTACATGAATAAATTATTGAGAAGCAACAATATTCGCTAATAGCCTCATACCTGAACAAATATAACTATTGGCTTTGTATTTAGTTATGCATTATATTACATCTCTTATACTTTGTTTGAAAAGTGAAAATAGGTCATAATTGTTCCTTGTTTATGATTGTTGTATAGACAAAATTCCCAAACGTCATTAGAAATGAAAATGTGTTTAGTCAGCCAATGGTGCATGAATATGGTGTAAAATGTTAAAAACTAACAAGAATATCTGCCTTATTAATGAGGCGTTAAAAACTAACAAGAATATCTGCCTTATTAATGAGGCGTCCACCTTGCCAACTAGGCAGTCCACCTAGGTGGTAGGTGGTCCTACCGCCTCGACCTGCCTAGATGTTTTTAAAGCATTGGCCTGATGGATATCTCTTCAGTGTTAGTCTCAGAAAAGATATCTCTTGAGTGTTGCCAAGTCTTGTCCACTGACAGGAGACTGATGACAGAAATTAAGGTCTTATCCTGGTTAACTAGCCACTGAACTTTAGACAAAGTATATTTCAGTAATTTGACTAACTTATAGAGAGAGGATTGTTTGTAGAGCTGTGAAAAGTCAACACCAAGTTGTATTTCCATCGCTGTTGATGAAACTTCGAGCATCCTTGTTGCTGGGTTGTAATTGTCTTTAATCTTTGGTACACCTGAAACACCCTGGCATATTAAAATGATATCAGTATATTTACGGACAGAAAAATATGTTTGGTGGTCTGCATATAGACTATAGAGTAGATAATGATAAGAACAAGGATTGTAATTTTTTTTCATTTTAGTAACATCTTCAAAATAAATGCAACTAAATTGATTTATCAATGAAAATGGAGAGTTGTATGAACATCAGAACAATATACAACTGTATTGTCAAATTCAAATAATATTTGAAACTGAAAATGAGGATTAGGGTTTACTTTTGATTTTGAAGGTAAAAAAGAAACATACTATTCATTCAGTAGAAGAAAAGGAACAATATAAAGATCGAGATAGATTCCACCATTGCAACACAATCTGGATTCCACAGTGTTACAGGAAATGTCGCACAAGCAGTGCAGTCATAATTTTTATAACTTGGCGGTACAACAGAGATCTACACCCTATGCACAAAGGGACAAGCTAATCAAGCTTCTGGGCTCTGAGAGAATCATTTATATGTGCTAATAGGCTTCCTTTTCATAATCTTGTTAACACTTTTCTTATTTTTCACTCTGTTATCTTTTTGGTATTTTACAGTGGTGTTCCATCATAATATGTAGGTTATTATCCCCTTATTTTGTGAAGATATGTTTATAGATGTTGAATTGGTGATGCTGTCTGTGAGATAAAATATGCATCTAAAGAGATGTGTTTTCCCTTATATGGAATGGAACAGTCGTTACAGTCCTTAAAATGTTGTGGATACAAGAGCCTGTAGCTGAAAAGGGCCAGCATTTAATGCTCTCATACTTGTTATAGTTGCAAGTCTTTGACAATCCTTTTAAGTTGATGGTTCTATCTTCAATCATTTATGTCTCCGCATATTCCTTTCATATTTCTTGCTGACGTGGTTATATGATATCTTCCTGCAATGCATCATCTGGATAATTTTTTTTGCACAATTTCTTGCAAATTTTTATTTGACCTTGATTTTCCTGTAAATCATGTCTTAATTTCATGAATTGAATAAAATGTAGTAGTTTTATAGAAAGCCCTCCTGCCTAATTTCCTCAACCAAATGTCTAGACCTGTCGTCAGCTTAAACAATAATGTGGCCTCACAAAAGCATCATCATGAAGTAGACATATGGTTTTGTTGCATAATGATCCGACTAGACAATTGGGATTCTCATGGCCAACTATTAATCATATGTTTAACCACCGAAATACATCACACAGCTAGCTCATCTGCTTATGTCTGACTGAGTTCCAAGTAACAGTATACTGGTGACTAGCTGGATGACTAGAGACAATGATTAGTGTGAAAAAGAAAAGGAAAAGGAGTCAGGATAACCAGAGTAGATCATACAATGATAACAAGGAAACAAAGCATAAGCAGTGAAGCTTATAGTGGCATGAGTGGATGTTACCATCTTCGGGGCTTTAATTTTCACCATCCGATCTTGACAAACAACCGGAGCCGTCCGATCGGGCATGTATAAAAATTCAACATCTAAAAAATGCTAAAAAAAGTCAAAAAAATAAGAAATTCGTCAGATTAACCCTTAGGGTTGAGGTTGATCGCATCTCCTGGGATTTTAGTTTTGATCCCCAAACAACGACACATTTGATTGGATGGCTACGGTTAAGTTTTTTAATCTAACGGTGAAAATTAACTCTAAAAAGGTGGGAAACCACTTAGAAGGGGTATTTGACTATTTTTAAACTTTTGGTGATTTTTACTTTTTTCTCAAAATCGGGAGGGTAGGTTTTCAGGTGGGGTTATATATATATATATATATATATATATGAGGAACATATTTACTAGTTATATCATCTACAATCGCCTGAATCTCGAGACGCATTTTGAACTAGTCATATACTTTATTGAGATAGGTAAACCGAGGTACCCCCCCCCCAGAACCATAATTTCATCTCGTTACGGTTCAAGCAAAAACATACAAAAATTTGAAACTTCTTAGTTACTTGATTCAATGTACCCTGAAGATCTGAAGATTTAATTTTATATTATAATTCTCTTCTTTTGAATTTGAATATTTGATCTTAAAAAAAAAGGCATGAAAAAATCGATTAAGATAAGAAAATAAGAAAATATTTAATTATTTTTATATGTATTATATTAATTTATATATATGGTTTGTTTGTATTTTATTTATTATCTTGGAATATGTAATTAATATATAATATGTAATGTAATTAGTATATAATATGTATTTTAATTTTTTATTTTATATTATGGGACGCATCTAACTTAGACGCACCCCACCCCAAAACCCCCCATATTGATTTCCAAAAAAAAGGACCAAAAAATTTAATATATTCAAATACCACCATCTAGGTTGTTTCCTACCCCTTTGGATTTAATTTTCACCATTGGCTTGAAAAACTTAACCGTAGCTGTCCAATCAAATGCATCGTTGTTTGGAGATCAAAACTAAAACCCCAAGGGATGGGATCAAGACTAAGGGCTAATCTGACGAATTTCTTATTTTTTGACCATTTTTTCAGTATTTTTAGATGTTGATTTTTTATACGTATCCGATCGGACAACTCTAGTTGATCGTCAAGATTGGACGGTAAAAATTAAAGTCCCAGGGATGAGATCAACCCTAAGGGCCTATTTGAATATTTAAAAATTATTGATATTTTTTATTTTTTTTAACATGGGGTGGGTGGGTTTACGGGTGGGGACGCGTTGAATCCTTTCCCTACACACACACACACACACACACAAGTGAGGATCACTTGGGAAACTTACCTCAAAATATTCAATAACTCTACTTGAATGTTGGCCTAATGGTCCAGCATAGATCAAACGTCCTCCCCTTTTCATTAAAATCAGCTGCAAAAAGAGTTGAACATTTACTTAGTAATGATTTTTTATTGTCATATATCAACATTAGTCCAGGAGTATGCATATGGGCTGTTCATGCTATAATTGTCATTTTGTTTCTCTAATGGCCATGGTATAATTCAAGTTTGATATTTTATCTACAATTTCCTGGTGTTGAACATTTTGTAAGGCTTCTAGTTATGTGCTGCTTTTAAATTAGTCACTGCTACTTTTATCATGAGATGCTGGATATTGATTCTTTTTATCTACATCAGTCTGCATCAGTTTTAAATTTTGCATATTCAATGCTAAGTTATTCCCTCCAAAAATTTTAATACTCTATTTAACACTAGCAGCATTGGATAGAATTCATTCACATGCTTGTCATCTTCTTGTACTATTACCTCATCAAATGCCTCAAACACATCAATACTAGGCTGATGGATAGTGCAGACTACTGTTCTTCCTGTTTCAGAAACATTCTTCACCGCACGCATGACAATTGCTGCTGCTCTAGCGTCTAAGCCTGAAGTAGGTTCATCCATAAATATTATAGATGGATTGGAAACAAGCTCCACCGCAATTGTCAGCCGTTTTCGCTGCTCGGTAGATAGACCATTGATCCCAGGTATGCCAACTAAAGCATCCTTAATGCCATCAAGCTCAATAGTTTCCAGGACCTCATTCACAAATGCCTGAACATGGCATAAGACCAGAATGAGACTTGAAATATATATTCAAGGAAGATTCTTTGACTTCTGTAACTATTGAAACCTGAATGCAAAGGGTTATGGAGGGAAGACAGCAATAAAACACTTTGTATAATTGTACTTGCATCTGATAGATACATGTACTAACTTACAGCTTTTGTTTCTGGATCAGTTTGTGGTGGAAGACGTAACCAAGCTGAATACACCACTGATTCTTCCACAGTAATTTGTGGTGAATGTATGTCAGTCTGCTCACAGTAACCTGATACCCTAGCAAATGTTGCTTGGACCTTAGGATACCCTCCGATTCTTATGTCTCCCTCGATGATGCCTTCAGTTTTCCTTCCACAAAGAATATCCATGAGGGTTGTTTTTCCAGCACCACTAACACCCATCAATGCTGTAAGAATTCCTGGTCGGAACACTCCTGTAATATCATGGAGCAGTTGAAGTCTCTTCTCAGTATAACCTTGTTCTTTCATTTCCTGTATCAAAATATTGACGTGCCAAAATTGTCACCATCTATTTCATTGTACTGATGTATGATATTGTTTTTTTATCATCAACAGAGTACCTGTGGAGTGTCAACATAGTACTGCACATTTTGAAATGTTACTGTCAGGGGTTCAAAAGGTAAGACCATCTTCCCTGAAATTTCAACCAGGATAATCATGAATGTTAGTTTTGTTTATCATATACAGCCTGCCAACTTTCTCCTTTTCCTTTTAATAAAAAGATAAAGCAGGCTAACTTCACCTTGATTTCTTGGTTGATTTCTGCTTTCTGGAGAAGCAATACTTTCCTCTTGATTTTTGGGAGTAGTCTGTTTCTCACTTCCTTTCAGTTCAGAAAGCTTCTCCCAAGAAATAATGGCACGGGACCTGCCAGGTGCTGAATAACAACATCTCTCAGAAGGTTTGGGAGAAAAGTATCAATAGATTATGAAGCTTAATGCAGAATAAAATACAGATGTCGTCTTACGTCTTAAAAAGGTCAAGGACAAAGTAAATCCAATGTTGAATAATATAGCAAAACCGAGCAATGCAGCTACTGAAATCCAATAGAAGTGACCTTTATAGTTTAGACCACGAGTCGTCAATATTTGTTGCCCTATACTTGTGTTTGTTGATCCGATCTGTATAATTTGGTTCTTAATGGTGTCAGCTGTTCATCAAAGGACAAGAAGATCGTCCATATATTGCATGAAAGAGCTGGAAGGAAAATAAGGTAGTCACGTGATTTACCTTTTCCCACCTTGGAGCAAGGAATTCATTTGTGCTTATGCCTACCTCAGCATATGTCAGTGGAGAAAGCCAGAATCCCCACCTCAACCAACGTGGTAATGAGGCTGAAGAAACAAAATATAAACACACTTTCATGGTGAATTGCAAGACAAATAACCAAGAAACTAGGAATAGACTTACGTTTTGGAAGGATGAAGCCACCAAATAAAAAGAATACCATCAACGTCAAGGTGCCACTTGTTGTAGCAGCCACAACAGTTTGGAAATATGAGGCAATGAAACGGAATAAGGATAGTGACATTTGATGGACAGTGAAAAGGAGGAGGAATTGGCAAAAAAACCTGAGAAATACATTAAATCATGCTAGTTAGAAGAAGAAAGAATTCAACTATAGACATGCAAAAGTTCTTAGTCTATGATCCGTGGTCAAGAACTTTTCCTTGACCACCACACCCACCTTCCAACCTCGGGACTGTAGCCAATAACATAGTAAGTTAGAGCTGTCCAAATGAAAGATTCTAGTAGCGAGATAGGAGTCTTTAAGACAGATGCTGGAATAGCATATGCCCATGCAGGGTAGAAGTGCAAATCTCTTTGTTTGTAGAAAACTGGAAGTCTAGAAACTGTCATGGACAACTCAGGAAATCCATTGACCATAAGTAAGATAAGTGCAAAAAATAGAGAACCCATGTAGTAATTTGCATGAATCACATCAATCCTCATCCGAGTACGTAGAAAGACGGTCATCGTGATGAATGCAACAATCACAAGCTGCAAAGGAAAAGCATGCAGCAAACATGAGCTACAAATACTTATAGGTAGGATAACTTTGAGATCATTCTGCGTGGCTAATTTGTAGCTACCTGTGATGTTTTGAATATGTAGACAAATGAGTTCCGCTTCATGAGAAGCAGCTCTCTTGCAGCACAAGCTTTAAATAGTTCCCATCTGCTCAAAGAGTAAAACCTGAAAGACAGAGCATTTTTGTGGCACTGGGACTTGTCGTATGGTTCTGAAAATTTCTCATCTATACCTTTTCCAAGGTAGTGAAATTTAAATTTGTCAGATAAATGGTCGACTGAGACATAACTGTAAGGTTGGTCTGTGCGGTGCCAGTACTGTCCCTGATCCTTTCTTGACAAAACCTGAAAATATTCTACATGGTTAGTTGTTGTGAAGTAACATAGACATTACAAATGCTAATCTTACCTCTTGGAGAAAATCAGCTGCTCCTTTTCTCTCTGGGCACCTGAAACCACATTCTTCAAAAAAGTCGAGAATATGATCACACGGACCATGATAGACAATCTTTCCTTCTGCCATTAATATAATATCATCAAATAGATCATAGGTTTCTGGTGCCGGCTGAAGAAGGGAAACAAGCAAAGTAGCCTCCGTAATATGAGTTAATTGCTGAAGGCACTTCACAATCTGGAATGTTGTGGAACTATCTAAACCAGTTGATATTTCATCCATGAAAAGAGCTTTTGTTGGGCCCACAATCATCTCTCCTGAAAGGTGCATACAGTAACAATCACATGCAAAAGAAATCAGATTAGTTGGAATGTAGCTGGAGGTTGAGTTCCATCCGATGCGATCCATTTTGCAAAACATACTAATAATCACCAAGGACTAACCTGCATTTATTATTCTTATATGAAAACAAGATGCCTTTAGCTAATAAACTTTTGGGCCCTGGCAGAGATACCTGTAGTCAGTCTTTTCTTTTGACCACCTGAGATCCCTCTTCTCATGGCATCACCAACCATTGTGTCTGCACATATGTCCAGACCCATGATCTGATTGAACAAAAACATCATAAAGAATCAACTTGTTCAACTACAAAGAATGAATGCTATCGTAAAGTTTGTAACAACCAAATGATATATGGATACAGATAAACTAGTGATGTTTTTTTAAGGGGGTTGAAGATAACCCCAACTAGCTGGTGCCCCAATACTGGCAGGCCGGGGGGCCATGGCTTACCCGTCACCATTTCAGCCCCAAGTTGGTTTGTACACAACAAGACATCTTAAGGCTGCATCATGGTTAATCAAGTGTTTGGGACCTGACCTAGGCATGTCTCTCCTATGTCGGATTATTCGGAAATCCGTTTTTTTTTTTGTTTATCTAGAGGATTTATAGGTCGGTTTTATATTTTATCGGACTATGAGGGCTTGGGATTAGCCCTCAGGGAATCCGGGACTTCGAATCAGGCGAAGATTCGAGTATATGACCTCTCTCCACTGACCTCGGTCAGTGTTAATTACGCTGAGCAACTGCTCGGCAACCCTTGATTAACCGTCCGTATGATGCCCTTAATCATGCAAAACTACTACTATAGGCAGCGCATGCATATGAAGATATATTTTAGGTTAAACTCTTGGCCTCACCCAAGTTTAGGATGTGTTTATATGATTTTGGATTGATTCCAAGCTATCTGGATTAATTCCAAGTATATTGGATTGACTCCAAGTATTCTGGATTGATTCCAAGTATTTTAGACCCATAAGGGTATTTTTGTAATTATGTCAAGTTGGAGGGTATAGGGAGATTATGGTTATTTAAGTGCATGAAATGAGTTTTAGTGATTTAGGAAGGTTTCAAAACCTTAGGAGGTATTTTAGGGTTATTTCAAGTGTGTTTGGATTGTAAGGGTATTTTGGTAATTTTGCCCAAATTGGATTTTTAGACTTAAAGTCTATTTTTATATTTTCCTGAGATTTTTATTTATTTTTATCATATTGAGGGTATTTTGGTAATTTTACCCATCTTATTAAGGTTTGGAGGGTATTTTGGACATATGAGAGATTTTGATATTTTTAAGGATTTTCTGTGATTTTTACAGATTTTTAACATGTATGAGGGTATTTTTGTAATTTGTATTAAGCTTTAGGGGCATTTTAGTCATTTCAGAATTTTATGTATTTTCAGATTTGGTTCTCTGTTTTTTACTGGTTTTTACTGAATTTTACTGATTTTTTTATTAATTTTACTGATTTTTATTAATTAATTAGGTATATGAAGGATATTTAAGTTATATTTTGGATTTATGTAATTTCCAGATTTTGTTTTCTGATTTTTACTGAATATTACTGATTTTTACAGAATTTTTATGATTTTTATATCTATTTTATTAATTTTAGATAATTTTCGCAGATTTTATTAATTAATTAAGTATGTGGAGTATTTAAGTCATTTTTAACTTAAGTATATTATTTTATGAGTTAATGTTTCATTATTAAGTTTTAATTATGAGTCTAAGATTAGTTATGTATGGGATGAGGCCAATGATATTTTAGAATATTTAATTATATGTTTTATGTATTTAATTAGTTATAAAACTAATTATTTTGCATATGAAAATATAGTAACATAGTGTTACTTAAATAATAGATTCATGAACATGCATGCACACACATATGCTCAAAGAACAACATGGGCATTTCATTCATCATTTCGGCATAATCCCGTCTTGTAAAACGGTGATTTTACAACATAAATTTGGCAGAGCTTCCCCTTAGGAATAAACCTTAGGAAGAGAGCCCTCCAAGAAAATATTGCCTCCAAATCGCAGCAAATCCGGGCAAGAGCACCGGATTTGGTCTTCAAACTGGCAGAATTTCCCCTAGGAATTTTGGGCCAAATGGGCATGGGGCTTCTTCTTACCCCTTGGGGGGTATTTATAGGCCATGGGGGCCTCAACCGGTGGGGGTACCCACCGGAATTCTTTGAGGTGGGGGGGTACCCACCGGTTCCAACATCTCTCCTCCCCTCTCTTTTTTTAATTTTTTAATCACATGGGTGAGAGAGTGGGAGAGAGAGGGGAGAGATCATTAAAAAAAAAAGAGAGAGAGAGGGGGGGGAATCCGGTGGGCACCCCCCCCCCCCCCACCGGTTCCAACCGGTGGGGGGGGGGGGGGGGGGGGGGGGGGTGGCCACCGGTTAGGCCCCCCACCGGTGGGGGGTCTCCCCCACCGGTTTTGGGAAACCGGTGGGGGGTTCTCCCCTCCCCATGCTCTTTTTCTTTTCCCTCTTCCAAGGCCCATTTAATGGGGGTTTTTTCATATTTGTCTTTGGGGGTTTGGGTTTTAGGCCAATGTGAAAGGGGTTTAACCCCTATTAACTCCATGTCTTGGCCCCATGTGAAAGGGGTTTGGGATGGGGTTAAGAGGGTTTCCACATGGGATTCTTAACCCATGTGAATGGGGTTAAGATCCCCCATTTAAACCTCCCATTAAACCCCCCCCATTTCTGGATTTAAAAAATCTGAAGAGAGAGTGGAGGGAGATCCTCCTCCCCCCCACCGGTTCCCCCCTTGGAACCGGTGGGGGGGGGCTTTTCCCCCTCCCTTTTGCTTCTTCTTTTTTTCTTCAAAAAAGTGGTTTCAACATCAAGCCACACCCTGAATGATGTCTCATCTGAGAGCACAAGGATCCAGGTTGATAGGTTTATCAGAAGCAGTCTTGGTACTTGATAATTACCACTTACCATTTTTTCTGAACCTTTTGATGTAAAATTAGAAATTAGGATCATGTAAAACACTTGATCAGAGCACTTTGCAATATGTGACATGAGGATGAATCATTTGGGGATTGTGTAAAAATGTTGAGTCAATTCTGTTCACAAAGTTGACTCGTCAACTGATCACTTTGATGTAAACAGTTGTAATATATTTTGTCTCTTTTTTTGCTTCAGGATTAGATAAGCAAACTCAGAATGTAACATTCAGAAAAGGGGAGCTCAGCACGTAAACTGTCTGCTTTAAGCTACTTTCAAGCATTAAAATGTTATTGCTAGTTTCAAGCATTAAAATGTTGTTTTTATTCTCTTGGTGACCAAATATTACCTTCAAAATGTAGTCTGTCTGCAGGCTTCTTTCTAATCCCTCCACAGATATTGCCTGTATCAGATAGTTCTTTTTCAGGGGTTGAAACCAAGGAAATTCACCAATAGTGCTCATGCTAACTGAGAGGATTCCAATTGTGTTTATATAAAGTATACTTCATGCATCCCCTATCATTGTGTGTACTGAAACTCCATAATCACATGTCCCAATTGAATAATTGAAATATTGGGGTCTGTGATTTAAATGAGATGTATTATTACTCTGGAATTTGTGGACAGGTTTACCTTCATGTAGGTGTCTATGACAGAGTCGGGAACAATTCCAGCCTGCTTCTCTCTTCTACTGACTTCCTTCATTATTTCTTCACAAAAGGTGCCATTTAATGATTGTACTAAGTCAAAAGTTTTTAAAAATCAATCTTCATATAAAGTATATACCTGCTCTGCTTCCAACACCTTGAAAACGTGCTGAAAAATCGAGAGTTTCCCTCACAGTCATCTCAGGTACATGAAGATCATATTGGCTAATATATGCGGATGTCTTCTCAGGAACAAATTCATCTAATCTGAAGCCATTGTAAGAAACTTCCCCTGTAACCTGCAAATCCAGTATATTACAAACTTGTATCTGAAATGTTCAAGAATTAGTGCAATATCTTGTAGCTGCATTGAAATACTATTGTTTTTGTCCCCTGTTACCAGATATGTTTCTGTATTAGTAACAGTAAAAAAGTAATTTCTTCTGTCCATGGCAGAAGAGATATTGGCAGCACTCTGTATAGTTGTTGGAGATGTTGCCTTGATTTAAGCGTGTTCACCAGTGTCTCATTTCTGCGATCGGCTACTCCTGAGGTCTTCACTTTATTCACCGGAAGTCTTCAGTTTTTGGTTCAGTTATGCCTCGCTACATGTTGTTGGTTCAGTTATGCCTCGCTACATGTTGTTCATTAATCAGTTTAATTGGAGCTCTTTCACTTTCCAGCTTTCTTGAAATTCCACCAAGAATTTCACTTAACAAACAGATTATTTAAATTCTCTCTGTTAAGCTGTTCTAAAATAATTCCAAGTCAAAAAAGGAATAAAAAATTAATGAACTCCTAATTTCTTAACATATGCATAGTAACTAGTCTCATAAAAGTGAAATGTAGCTAATTAAGTTCAAGTTAATTTAACTCTTCTCAGAAGAAGTGACTGCTTGAGAAAAAGAAGGTGATGGGCAAGTTTTCTCTTGCACTGATAGTGCAAGCTCAGTCAGAAGTCAAATCTATATAGAAATGCAAATTCAGAGTGTTGCTGAGATGACATTACCAATGCACTCGTTTATTTTTATTGAATGATCAGATGACTTTCGTTACCAACTTTATAATGGAAGGGGAAAAATACAAGCACACTGCAATCCATTTAGTACTAATGCAGAAGTAAAACCAGGACCACTTAGTCATGAATGAAATAAAGAAAGAAATCTCGGTCCTAAAAGCAAATCAGATCCAACTCCACCCTAACTGTAAAAAACGGCTAGTTACTAATCTCACACTCTTCCCTTGGCGTGCTATAGCTCTCTGATCTGATCATGTTTGCTGCAACAACTAGCCTGGGAAGAAAATCATCACATGGTGGATATGGAGCTGCCAAATTCTCTTTTTGAAAAACTATTTCTCTTTTGCTTCATATGGACTATGATATTACGGATAGGACCAAAATATAGATCTTCTTAATGTATAGATTTGTTGCACGAAAGGCATGTAAGATCAGGCAGGCCCCAGTCCCCACCGTCTGATTAATGATGCCATAAGCTGCCACAGAATGCAGACAATTCTGCATTGCATGAACGGGTGATCCAAAGATTCTTGCATTTTGTTTTCACTGAAGGGAGATGTACATGATATGAATATCAGAATGTTGAGTCTCTCATCGGTGAGCATTCTCTGAATTGCGGGCTTCCAGTGAACTATCAAAACCTTGTCTGGTAAAAGCTTTTTAACCGTCTCGTTTACAGCAGTAGAGCTGCTAGAGCATGCAATCTCTGCCTGGAAAGGCTTGTACAGAGACCTGTCAGAAAATTATCCATTAGCTTTCCTTCTCTCCTGCAAATTCTTGTTGAACTGTGCTTCATTCAAAATTTCAGATTCATGAATTGCAGGACCATCGACATTCTAAAATTGGACACTTAAATCTCCAGTCTTCTTTTCTTTTTCTAATAGAAAGGAAGACTTTCTTAGAGATGTCGGGGAACGATCACTACAATCGGAACGAGGAGGTCCCTGGAACAATACAGAATGTGATGTTCTACCACCCCTCCTCCCCCCTCCCCTGACACCACAAAGGACATATGAGATTGTTATTTCTATAGAATCAAATTTCTGAATAACGCCTTCCCATGCTGTAGGAGAGATTAGCATGTCTCATGGTCCATTTGTTTGAATTTTTGTACTAATTCTCCAAAACAATTTCGTCCAAAAATGCATCTTCATATGCCTCCCTCCCAATTTTTACATAATAATGTAGCAGTCACTAGATGGAGCTTTATCAAGGCTAGCAATCCTGAATGTCCAACAAACGAATCCCTTTTAGGACTATTTAAACGGTGAAGATATTTTGCACGTTCCTTTCTCAGATAAGAAACTGTTGGTGACTTCATTCTTCCTCCCAACTGGATCTTGAAGATGGACAAAGAAGGTGGTACTAACATTAAAAAAATTAGAAGAAGTGATCTCTCACCTGATGAGAGCACCTTTTCCATGTCTAGATGTATGTACGGTTGCCTATCTGGTACCCACCAACAAGGATGGCAATATCGGTATTGGTACCCGTATCAGTGGGTACGGATACTAATATGTATCAGTATCGATATCGGCCGTACCGGCCAGTATCTGCCGAAACATGTTTTTTTCTTCTAATTTTATTTGGGTGGGCTGGTATTAGGTTACCCTGTATCGGTATCGGTCACTGCTGATACCGATATGTATCAGTTGATACGTATCAGTATCGGCCGATACTGCCATCCATATCTAACAAGGTACATAGGTTTGGCTGCAGTCAAGGATGGCAATCTTGGTATCGGTATTGGTACCGGTGGGCATGGTTTTCCGTATCGTACTGGATCGGGCTGACTCGTACGGGTCGACTTGTATCTGGGCCGACCCGATCTGCTGATATGCACCGAGTTGGACCAAATCGTGCCGACTCATACATGCTTAACGGGATGTTTTAAGTTGAGTTTTTCCTATTTAATAAGTTAAATTATTTTTTTATATCAATTAATAGGATACATTTCTCTAAAATGTGATTTAAACTCATTAATTTTAACGAACTCATTGGCTTGACTCATGTGAGCCGGACCGAGTCGGCCTGAGTCGGATCAGTGTCATACCGTATCTGGGAATATACAATCCGATACGGATCAGCGATACGGGCGAACTTTGCAGGTGGGTACCGATACAGATACATATCGGTATCAGTATCGGCCATATTTGTTGGTACCGGCCAATAAAAATTTTAATTTTTATTATTATTTTTAACTACAAAGACCGGTATCGACCGATTTAGGAGGTATCAGTACCGGTCCCGGCCGATAGTGATATGTATCTGTGTCAGCCAATACTGTCGACCATGGCTAGAGTCAACTGTTTCAATCTGATGCCTTTTACTAGTGGAACTACTTTTATTCTTCTACCAGTATATGTTTATCATTCTTCAGTTTCTTCCAATGGGTGGTTCCTTAGTCCTGTCACTCGACAAACAGCTGGCCTTTGGCTAATATAACCTTTTCTTCCAGATATCATCTGAAAACTGCACCTGGAATCATCCATCTTAGTCAAGTGCCTTTTGAAAGCGGAATTACTTTTATCCTTATGCCAGTAAATTATTTTCGTTCTTCGATTTTTTTCATCAGGTAGTTCCCTAATCCTGACAATCCACAGGTAAATGTGCTTTGCCTAGTACCACTTGTTTCCCTCGGGTGTCATCCAATGTAGCCCTCTATCTTTCTATCTCAGGCTGTTGGCTGGGATGAATTTCTCTGCAATTTCCTTAATATCATGATTTGGCCTCGAGTTTGGCATATGATTTGACTAAACGTTCATATCAGCTCAAAAGTCATAGAGCAGAAAAGCCAAGTTCTGTATGGCCAGTCTTGTTTTAAAAGATATTGAAAAAAAAAAAAAATCAAAGAGTTATCTCTGTGATTGTTTAATGATGTTGTTTTCTGAAAGTTGGATTTTTTATTATCTATTTGGTAGGTGGAATTCTGTTGTTGTCTATAGAAGTAGAGAAATGAAACCTTGAGAGATTGGTCGAGTTTCCCTGCAAGTGCTAGCAAGAAGGTGGTCTTCCCACATCCTGGAGGTCCAAGTAATAGAGTCATCCTGCAACCAAAACAATGTTATGTGAGTGATGTTATCATGGACATGACATTTTTCTGAAAGCTGTGTGTGGGCTATATAGTAATGCGGCATTACTTAACTAGAGTACAGTTTTATGTCGAAGCTTTATATTTGTACATAAAGAGAGCAGGATGATTTCAGGTTTATATGCAACATTGTTTGAATCATTGAACTCAAACATGGCCATTTGGTAAACAGGTCGTTATGATGGTTCAAAAGTACAAAATGAGCATATTTGCGGCATTAAAGAAATTGAGTTGTTTGTTAGTATACATTCCTGGAAGGTTTGATAATGCCACTGACATCCTTTATAATTGTGATCTTTGCTTCTTGAGTTTTTTCACCTGGAAGGCTCGCAAGTCCCTGTTCAATGGGAAGATCCATAATCAAAAAATGCAAAAAGAAAAGAGGTGAAAACTGAAAACTTCATTTATCCAATCATATGATTTAATTGGGTTTTAAAGCAACTAAGATATCCTTGGTGCAAGGGCAACTTTGATCTAGGAAACCAGGAAGGCTTTTGGACTGGCAACTGATGTGAGGGAGTACATATCAGAAAGTAATGCTTTTGGATCGGCCGTTGAAGTTGAGGAATACTTATTAGAAAGTCAGCTGCAAAGGATATTTACCTGAATGCTAATTAATGAATCATGAATGAGCACAGGCAATCACAAGAGATTCCACTCACCACAAACAAGCTTTTGGCTGTGTTCCAGAGAGTGGGCAGGGGCTTCCCTCGAACCACTTTGCATTCTGCTTCAACAGATAGATTCTTGTATCGCACCTCGATGGTTGGCAATTTCACATCAACTCTACATTTTATCAGGTATCATAACCGTGTTATGCACATCCATATTCACACAGAAAATGTGATCATACTCGTTAGTCTGCCATGTGCCAAACACCACATACTTATATACTAACATTTTCTCATTGAACTTTATATATTTCATCTTGTGCTAATAGCAAGCTTGTCCACTCGATGCATAGCTTAACTGGTTTATATACTTATCATTTGTAGTGTTACATGTAATCTTACTTTTTCATCCTACAGAATGGAAGTGTAAGTTACCTCTCTATTCTCTCTCTTTGCTTCTGCAGCAGCCGGAGATTGTCGTTCTCGATGTGCTGGATAAAATTCTCAATAAAAAGATGCCTTTCAAGAGCTCCAAGCTTGGTAACATCAACCACCTCCCTCTTCTTGCATTCTCCCTCATTGCTTGCATTATCAGGATGACTGAATAGTGATGATCTTAATCGTTCGAATGTAGGTAGCCTCTCAATTGCGGCCCACTGCAGCTCATATTCATCATCATGGTCCCTCAATGAGATGACACTGGAACTCCGGCGAGAACTCGAGGCATGTACTCTGAACGAGGACCGTATACTTCTCCCAATCTCTTCTAGCTCGGCCCTCAAGGATCCATGTTCATCCTGTCCCACTACATGAGTCATCTTCTCTTGGGAAGCTTGGGCGACTCCCAGCCTGAAGATTGGGAAGTAGGGGTGATTATATAATTAGTTTTGTGTTTGAAGGTCTTCATCTCTTTGGTTCTGCAAGGCAATGCGTCACTGCTTATGAAATTGATGGCAACTCTTGCTTAGTCAACACCAGAAAAATTGGAACCTTTGTCTCGTTTGCTGTGTGTAAATGCTCTTGAGAGCAGTTTTTTTGAAACCTTTGTCTCGTTTTCTATTTAGCCTCTTTCCATGTATTTACTTCTATATTTCATGCATGTAGAACCTTGCAAATTTTAAAATAATGCCTGGAGCTCTTTTTGCGGTGTTCCACAACAAACGATCTCCAGCTTGTGTGCACGTGCTCAGTTACCCAACTAACTCACCATAGAGCTCACAATAGGGATGTGGTACAGCTGTTTCTTTCCCCTTCATATATATCGGAATTAGATCCTTTGGACCTCCTTCTCTGCACCATTATGTATCGTTCATGTACACAGCGGAGTGGTACTTGATGCTTCTCCATGCTTTTGCGAAAGAATGATATATTTACTCTCCTCTTGATGTGTCTAAGGACACATAATAATAATACAGAAAAAGAGATCTAAAAGATCTCATTCCACATATATCTAATTTCCTAGCAGAGAAAAAAGGTCAGACACCCACTGCCAATCTTTTATTGAGATTTGTGTTTTGTTCCTGGAACCCAGTTTGTAAGTTTTAAGTACAGTAGATTAGATATTGCATCAGGAATACTGCATACTTGCCACCTGTTAAGTCTCATCAATTTCATTAATGAGATCAGATGATGCCGTGGGATATGTTCCACCAGTTGACATGAAAAATCTTAAACTATCTACTGGCTTTGGTCATTCCAAACTGTGATGCCTCCCGGTGCTGGATTCAATGCATCTGCCGGCACTCACTTTCCAATCTCTCTTTGGACTTTCTCCGTCCACAGAAATGTAAGTATTATAGCAGGAGGCAACCATAAAATAAACGGTCTTTTGTATATATACCCATGTACACTACTGTGTTTATAATATATTCCTACTCTTCCATATTATTATAAAAAGTCCTGACATCTTTAGAATGGTTGCAATTATATCCTTTCGTCAAATTACTGCGATTTTTAACCAATGATATTGGAAAGATTCTGTAAACTCTTGTGAAGTTAAGTATGTATGTGTATATATATAATGAATTTAGGGATATATATGCCAAAATATCTAAACCTTTTTAGCATACTCCATTAGAATTCATGGCATTTTGACAGGATGGATATAGCAACCTGTTTGAAGATGTCAAAATTATTTATAACAATGTTGGAGTTAAGAGTGTATATACAAATATAGTATTTTAAGGGATCTATCTACGAAAATCCCTAAAATATTGGGAATCGCCTCATCGAGACTCCCAAGTATACAGATTTCGCTGGAAGAAATTTGCTTTTGGTGGATATGAGTTCTGCCTTGATAGAACGAAATTTTCTGAAGCTCAATTCAGGTGGATCTTCTTATATCTTTTCACATCTTTTTCAAGCCTCTTGGCCATTCTCTATTTTCTTATGCAGTTTCCATTATCTAGTGCTATCTTATGTAAGACAAAACATGCCTGCAGGATCATGTGAGAGGACATAGAAAGATCTACTAAATATATTATTTTTTTTGTCGACCTTATGTTAACAATTGGCACAACCTTCAGTTGAGTCTCGTCCACTGGTCTCAAAACGATACGATTAAAACTAAATGTGGGTTCGCCTAAGCATGTGTGCTTTAGCAGGGTTAACTAACTACGCCAGCTTCTTTGTTACGAACTTTTAGAGTTCAAAAAAAAAAAAAAAAAAGTGCCAATCTGGAATTGAATGATCAACAACATGAGCCTGAGCAGGGGCCTGTCTGGTTCAGGACTGTGTAGAGGCACATGTAAGAAGTGCTTTACGTGAATCCGAATGAACAGGTGCATGTCGTAAGTCTTAGGACACATGAAAAATATTACTGCTACAATTATCATTTGATCGGCAAATCAGATGGTGCATATCTTTTAAGACGCTACTGGTCTTACGCGGCTGTCATCTGATCTATCAATCATAGAGGTCGCAACTGCAATATCCAAGAACATTGCAGTAAGCATTTCTCATGATACATAAGCAGTCTTTGGATGCAAGTGTATGCAGTTCGGGCAGCCCAAATGGCGGGTGAGGGTCAGTCTCGGGGTACTATAATACCTGAACCAAAAAAAATTTACTGTAAACTATTTTGTTATACGTGTTCTACTTGTAGATAGAGTTTGAGATGGGTTTAAACTCTAGTCATCCACATTCGTTGTGCATTAGATTGTATTGAGGTGGAATTGGATTAAGACTCAATAGGCTCTCTCAATGTGGGAAGATGATTCTAAACGCACTTGTATACATAGAGGAGTTAACGAGATGAGACTAATCCGAAAAAAGTTGCTCCTGAGTCTACAATCTAATTAGAGACCGTACGAGCAATGAAAATATTAGAATACACATAAGTAGGATTTTTAGGAACGAGACAAATCTTCTTTAGTTCTGTGCAATCACTGGCATAGTGTCCATCTTCTGACAGTTAAAGCACTTGACCTTGCTCAGGTTTTTTTTACCTCCCTTGCCACGCTTATCCTTTTAGTTGTTTTATTGTCCCCATTTCTTTTCAGCCTTTTACTGAAAATTATTGTTCTTCTTGTTCCAGTTTCGTCTGGGCCTGTTTACCTTAGACCTGTTTGCATCAGGTACCAGTGCACTATGACGAGTCGCCTCTTTGTACTCCGCCTCTAACTCTAAGTGACGTAAAACGTCATTGAAAGTCTCGATGCTTTCATTATGAATCAGTACTAATTTGATATGCTCCCAAGAAGAATCAGGAATGAACCTCAGTACGGCAAGTATCTGTTGCTCATCTAAGAGCTCAGTACCAACTGTCATCAATTCTCTTATCATCGAAGACATTACTTTAATGTGCTATACCATAGAATGTTGTGGGTCCATCATCTACTGATTGAACTTCAAAGTTAAGGCCCTCAGCCTCGTTGCTGATGTGCCTCCATATTGGAGCTTCAATTGCTTCCACATCTCTTTAACAGTTTTGTAGTTCTTTGATAAGGTTATCGTGCATGCGGCTCAACATAGTGTAGCGCGCCCTTCTGTCCTTATTCAGTCATTTATCATAAGCTTGCTTATCACGATTGACTTGTGCAAACGGTCCATCATCTGATGGTGGCAGCATTACATTAGTTAAGGTCTCAAGTACCTCCTTCTCGTTAAGGAGATAGTGAATTTTTCTGTGTCACATTTCGTAATTTTTGTCCTTTAGTTTATCATGACCGAACAACTCGTGGTGTAAACCTTTAGAGGCTATTGTTACCTCATACATTGCGCAAGCAGAAAAATTAGGCACTTTAAAAAAAAATCTTCTTAAAATTAATTGGTCATAAAGTTTTTTTTTCACATATATCAGTTTGAAAACTTTACTAAGTTCGTAATCATCACTTTCATATGTGCTACAAATTATATTTCTAATTAAATAAGAGTGAAAATATATAGAATTTTAAGGAACTCATTTCCAAATATTAAATCCACATGATTTTAAAAAAAAAAATTACGGGACACATTTTGAAATACATGATAAGTGCATAGGAATACATTTCCTAAATATAACATGCATATAAGGGAGGGGTATATTGATCGCATCACAAAGCAAAAAAAATAAATAAATAAATAAATTTCATGCTACAACAGATCAATATATACACTGACAATTCATTAATAAAAAATGAACTACCTGCCTCCCTTAAATTATAACGAGTGTAGCCAATAATAATTAAACCAGAAATAGCCAAATAGTCAGTGTCCCGGTTAGTCCATCATCTAGAAATAATATTAACAATATTAAACTCCAGAGTCTATATATAGTCCAAAATTACATCGCTCAAATTGTACAACTTGGGAACCGATTTTGATTGGCTCCTAATAATTACAATAAAACTGGACCTTAAAAACAAACTCCATGCTGATTTAAATTCTCCACAATCTCCAATGAGTCCCTGAAAAAAAAACTTTGGGACATTGGCCATACGTCTAAACAATCACACACAACCATGCAATTTCGCGATAAATTTCATGTAATCGTTATCCCCTATCACGAAAAAAAAAAAAATTTCATAAAATTATAGGAAAAATATATGATAAAATAAATTGCATGATTCTTCGGATTCAAAAAAAGTATTATCTTTAAACCCATTTAGTAACTTTAAACGGATTTTTAAATGAACCATTTGAACTTAAATATCTAACAATGATATATAAGCAATTTTGAAAATTGTATAACTAAAATTCAAAAAATGGGTCATCTTCTTCCTCCAATCGCACGAATAGTGAAAAAGAGGGTATGAACAGTGTAGTGGGGATGAATAGGGTACGACGGACGGACGGCTCGGGGAGGCGGCCATGGAGCGGCTGTCGCGCAGTGCCCTGCGTACGCGCACAGAGGAGCACTGTGCAGGGGCGCACAGGGGTGCGCCGCGCAGGGGCGCACTGCCCCGCACGCGGGGTCGCACGCATCCTGCTCTATGCAACCAGCCTCCTCTTTGCATCGCCGTTGCTTCTTTCCTGGGTTTGCCCCCATGGTGCGCGAAGTTGGAACATAGCTCTGATACTACTGTAGATAGAAAATTACTTTGGACGCATGTGCAACCCTCGTCAACGTGTAGCTGAAGATGGTCTCCTCGTCGGCGTGGTTCGGCTACCAAAGTCGCCCACAGAATCCACGTGCCAAGTCTAGGGGTTGCCGGTGATTCTTCCAAGGAAAGACATAAAGAGGAGAGGGAGGAGGTTGGGAGAGAAAAAAAAAGGGGGAGGAGAGAAACTCATGTAGTGCTTTCCTGGTCTCTATATGCACATATATGTAGAGAAGTCCCACAAAGAGTCCCACCCAATAGGGACTCTTTATCTTCCACATCCTTGTCTAACATGGAGAGTACTCCAATGTGGATGCAAATCGGTACGTAACCCATGTCACGTGTAACATAACCTGAGGATCTCACAAGGTGGCACTCAAATGAAGCATGCCACATAGGTTAAGCTGTACAACATGGTTAATTACTTGATAACTGGACACTGCTGTAATTTGGTTGAACTCTATTGTCGACCAACGCTTGAACAACCCACCCTAAACGATGGTTTGTTTTTGACTAGTCGATCATATCATATGAAATCTAATGTAAGAAACAAATTGATGGATAACTTCTTCACTTGAGTTATGGAAAAACATGTATTAGGAAACAAATTACAAACATGCAATATATGGGAATAAGGAGAGAGTGGGAAGTTAAAACGTATGATGCGGTACGAGGCGGAGGTAGTGTAACTGTGGATTGAAGGTGTTGGGGTGTCTCCTGCATCGCACTAGACATGGCTCTAGTACAAGAATAGAGGTCCTGTCCTGTTGCAAATTTAAGCATTAGGGCAAAGACTCAAAAATTATGGGAGTCTATAGTCACACTCATTGAGAGTTGTTTTATCGTTATATACGAATGGTTCTTAGCAAAGGTACTTTTGACAATTTTCATTGTAATATGTATTCGATAAGAGCTCTTTGATCAAATAATCAAATAGCTCTGGATGAATATGACAAAGAGGATAAGAAAAAGAATAACATGATAGCATTCCTCACATTAATTTATAATCGAATTTACACTATCCAGATCTCATGGCCAAAAAAAAAGAGAGAGAATGAAATAGACATCAAGACAGCCTTGTTTTATCTTTGGCATCCATTCTAATAAAGTCCTTCCCACTTATTTTCTAGAAGGCCTTCTGGGAAAATATTTTGAGAAAACTTTCTTAACTCACAATTTGTGCATGTGCTAACCTAGGATAGACCATAATTAGTGCTGTAAAAACAGTCATTAGACCCATTTCTGTCCAACGATTTTGAGTTAAGGTATCTCATTTTACAAAAACATCCCTATTGTTTTATGTTACGTACAACTGATGATTAGCTTATTGTGGATCTAGGCGTAAACTCAAATTCATCTGTCAACTGCATTAGAATTTAAGATAACCACATCCTTACTACACCCTTTCAAAATTTAATGTCAAGTGAGCAAGAAGCAGACCCACTTACCCAAAGGCCTATTAACGATACGGCTAAGACCCATTTCAGGTCCGATTTATCAATATGCACCACTTGCTGCCTTAAACGTAATCAACTGAACGATCGATCAGAAATGTCATGAATAGTGCTCCACATAGTTTTGTAACAAATTTATATACTGAGTTCACAATAACTTTTGGGGTTGCACTAATCCAAATACAAAGTTTAGCATCAAATGTAGGAAATATTGTAGATTGAAATGTGTAAATCCCATGTCGCATAAAGGATTGAAGGATGTAGACAGCAGTGGTGACGGAAAAGAGTGGGAGAATGAGAAAGAACCAACAAAATGGGCGAGGAAGAAGTATACACAACAAGATCATTGAGGAAAGCCTACATGGACATAAGAAACGAGTGCAACAAGAGAGCGACTCGTAGAAGTAACTGTGGAGATCAGTTCGAGTGCTGGACCCGCTGGTTCTAGTTCTGATACTGCTGTATTTCCAGTGGAAAATACAAATGTTCCTTCATAATTAAGCGAAAGCAATAAGCTTTGTTGTAAACTTCTAACTTGAAACCAGTTGAATAGCTTGCTTGGCTCCATCCCTTGACCTCCCTGTGAGAGGTCACAGGTTCAAGTCAGTTGGGAACTTAAAGATCCCTTTTATTGTTTGACAAAAATATGCTGCGGAACTTTTGCCCTTGGTTTGGGTCTGGAATTATTGTCTATTTAGGCAAAATTGTCAATGCTGTACAGAAATATTAGGCTTTGCCTGGAATCAAATCCTAGTCTCCTGTGTACGTGTATATATCTAGCTGTGCCACCCTATGGGAAAAAAAAAATCTCCTGGTTGGAAATTTTGATTTTGGGATCAGTAAAAAGATCTGAGAGCCTGGGCCCACTACTAAAAATAAGGGGGGTTCCTTTTAATCAACTGATATGTAAAGATGTACATTGTTTCTGCCCACTATCCACTTGACAATGCCATGTCCTGATGTCCCCAACATGCAACAACCTAATATACATTGTAACTTATGCAACACTTAACCTGGTCAAACATGATGAAGATCAAATGTGTGACTTACATATAACCGTATTCCAGTAACTCCCATATGAATGGAGAGACGGAGAAAACCTCTGGCGGACTATGCAGTAGTATGCCAACACATACACACACAGCAGCAATGCCAACCAAAAACAGCATTGTGGGCCTGTATTTGATAGGTCTATTGCCAAAGCCATGGGATAGTCGCTGTGGAGCACAAAGCCGGCATGACGGCTGCACCAGTGGTGCCCTTCTCTTCTCAACCTGGAAACCAGTAGTTTTACTGGAAATCAATCCACTGGTATGCTTCTGGATAACATCTAAATCTGCTGAATTCCCAGGAATGTCAACAACCACATTCTCTGCTCCTGATTTTTTGTTTATCTTTTTCTGAACGAGGCCAATGTAGGACTCATAGCCTCTGGAGCAAGCATAATCTTCAGGAGTGAAGCCAGAACTATCACGAGCTTTCTTCCAGGCTTTGATTCCCACCTGTGTATAGGACGCAACAGAATAAGCAGCAAATAAACAAAATAAAAATAAGGATTTCAGGTCAAACTTGAAATGGTATGACCGAACAGTGAGCATTTGTGTCTGTGTCAAGTAAATTACTGATTCACAATGTGTGTGTGCAACTATGTGAGGAATGGGGGGGCACATGTGTGTATCCGAGTGAGTGATCAGGTGTGCATATGGTGCACACAAAGGAAGGAGACACATGCACACGCGTGTATGACTTCGTGTGTGCCTGCTTTGTATGTATACACAGAGCTGCAAGAGTGGGTGGCCAACCAGGAAATTGGGCCAGTTGCGCCCAACTTTTCGCACATCAGTTTGGATTTGGACGGAGAGATTTCTCAATACAGAGGATTAATCAGGTTAAGTCGATTAATCCAAATATTTATTGAATATTTTTATATAATCTACAATTATCATATATGTAGTAAAATATTTTTGACACAGTCAGGTACATAGGTTAGTCTTGGCCCCTTTTCTAGGATTGTCTGGGTTAGGGCTCACCCCTCGCATGGCCAACCAACCCCAAGTACCTGTGGAAAAAATAAGTGGGGGCATACTGGTACCAATGATGCATTGGATAGACAGAAGATACCTATTCAGAAATGTTGACACTATCCTGAGGAAAATAATGGCAAAGAATATACCTGCCCAGGATCATCGGTTAATGCATCCAGCACATCTTCAGCATCACTTTTACTGGCTGCGATATGAAGAGGTGTCACATCGAATGGGCCAAGCATGTCCGGTCTGAATAAAAAGCCTTTCCTATAGTGTTTCACTTGGTTACTTTCTGAATACTCCAAATCATCAGGAGGCATGTATCCCAACAAAAGTTCCACGACAGGTCTTCGATTTTTCTGAACAGAATTATGAAGGAGAGCCATTTCTGATAATGCAAGTTCAGTAGAGTATCCACCTATACTAACAGCTCCACTGAATAGGACATCCAGAAGTTTCTTGACCACAGCACACCACCTATGGTCCATGGCAAATTCCATGAGCCACGTAAACTGGGTCAGAGGATAGATGTTTGCATGAGAGCTCCGATTTTCAGAACTAGACCTCAAGTGGCTTCTCCGTAGGAGCCAGCCCATTTCATGTAAGAACTCAAATGCATGTGTCCTTGCTTTCACTCCAGTGGTCCTATCATCATAGTTATCGTCAGAATAGATGCCATTGAATATGCGCTCTAGTGTACGTATCTCAGATGATACTTCTTCTTCTGCAACTATGAACGGAAAGAAAGAACTGCTGAGACCATGGTCCTCAACCTGGCAAGCCACAAAAGACTCTTCAAGCAAAAAGAAGGTAACCAACTCTAAGCAAAAGATATGCAATGGAGAAGAAGGAATTTAGCATTAAAGAATCATGTGTCCAAAGAGACAAAAGAAGGAACCTCAATGAACCCTCTCCCAGTTGCATTAGGGACTGAACAGGAGAAGTGGAGGCATTGTCCCTTGTCGTGTTCAGTTCCTGTACCATCACTACTAGCAAGAGCTTGAGTCATCTCCTGAACCAAATATTTTCCATCAAATGCACAGAGCAGCCTGAAAATGCATAGAGAAGATATGATCCAAGGCTTGTCTTAAAAGATCTGGAGAAATATTCATATAGGACAATTTTAGTTCGTATGAGAATGTTATACAAATCTAGCAAAGACAACAATACGTCAAAAGATGAAAATGGTACCTGATGGAGGACTGAGCAAGATTGAGACCTTTAACTGTAAAGTTAACCCTCCCAGAAGCAGAAACGGCTATAGGTGTAACACTCGATATTTGACAACGGTTATGACCATTGAGCAAGGGAGTGTCTAGCACAACATGACCTGCAATAAAAAAGAGGCACCTCATTTATAAGTTATTTTCTCCCCATACAAGGACTGAATATAGAACCATGTCCTGAAATACTTTCTAGAAGTAATTAGAACTCAACAAACCATTGTAGACAAATGCTATCTGATTCTGTATCCTGGCATATAACCATCCTGTTCTCCAAAAATCATCTCCAGCAACATTCACAAGCCTTTCCAGGCTAGGTCTTAGGTTATGGCAAAGCTATCAAAATGATTTGAAAGTTAATAACCTGAAGCTAAATATTGTGTATCTGAGACAAGGTAACATAACAGATTTTGAACAAACCTCTTCCCATTTAGATTCAGCCAGGCGAAGATAAACTGTTAGAATGATACAACCAGGCCTAATGTAGCCTTCAATGTCAGTAGGACTGTTGGATAACCATTCAAGGATCTGAAAATTGGAAATTTGCACACCAAACTGTCTGTGAGGAAGAGAGCATGCAAACATTTTGTGTTTCTGATCCTAACCTGAGTGTAACAGAGATATTTTGATGGTTGTGAGATACCTGATTTCGAAGAACAAGAGGAAAGTCACTTGGGTCTTTACCAAAGAGTTTAAAGACCATACGATCTGTACGATTCTGCAATTAAGAGACTGACCAGTTAGGTATATTTATCAACTAGAATTTGTATACAGGTTTGAAATGCTCAAAGGAATGAGAACAAAAAGATAAAACTTATTTTAGAGCACAATATGGATAATAATCTAAAACCAAGAGACTGCACAGACCCCTAGTTGTTGTGCAGTACCTGTCAACAGGAAAGTTCAGTAACATTCACTGCATGCCAACCGTCACGTGGACCCCTGGAAAGTGATCCCAGGAGGTACGCAGATTGAAGAAATAAATAACTAAATAAAACCTCATTAACACTCAGCTTTCTTGGTGATCCAGTCCACTGACCCTTTGTGTGTCTCACATCATAATAGCAGGGAAGAGTCTATATAATATACATGCATACATACATATGCACCTACATAATATACAGAAAGAGATGCATTATCAAAACTTTGAGATGACACTGTCAATCTCAATGTAGACTTACATCCTAACTCTTCATTTTAATGCGGACATCTGCTCATCATGCTCATAACGAGCGTATAGTGTGATAACATCCACCAATAAGAAAAGGTCTGGAAGGCACCAAAGATATTATCTTAAGTGAATGTGAACTCCTTTTGTTCGGGTTCACATAATTTGTCTGTTGACCTTTTGCTCAATTAACAATAATCCCACAAAGTAAATCCTATAAAAGGGGGAAAAGGAAGCTGAAATTGGCCATTGGCATGCAAAATAATAATGTACAGGAACAAATATCATTATTTGTCATCCTGGTTGAGAAAATGAAAAAATAAAAAAGAACAAAAGAAGTCAAGCATTCCAGCATCTAAAAGCAGGAGCACAGTCTGATGGACATCATGAAATTGTCTGTCAAGAAATTCTAAGAAAGAGCGATAAAGTGGGTATAAAATAAGGAACTAGTAATTTCTTGAGGGGGATTAAGATCTAGCAGCATTGTATGCTTGTAGCAGCTAAAGGAGAACAAAATGGACAGTCTGATAGTCATCTAGGAACTGTCATAGCAGATAAATCTCAAGAGGTGATCACTTTACTAAGCAATCCAGCCACATTTTCCATAAGTAGATCCTTGAATTATGTGGATCTGGTAAACATGTAAAAGCTCCTAATGATGAAACCTAATGTCTTGCATTTCAGGTGACAGTTTAAAATAATGTAAATGAAAACAATAAGTCTTTACTTTTCATTTCGGGGCCCAATTGAATGAAGAAAACAAAGTTTCTAGACTTTTTAGAGAAGTGATGGATATAACATGTCACTAAAAAAACAAAGAAAAACATATTATATGCATGGTGGATAATAGCATAGGCCCAGTTTCAAACAAAAACACCAATAGGACACTATGTAGTCAGAGGCGAGAGGCGAGCGACGTGACAAGGGGTTTGTCTCAGCCTCAAATGCCTAGGCGATCACCTAGGCATTTGAGGCGATGTGTTCTTTCATAAGTCACCATGAAGGAAAAAAATGACAATATAAGAAAAATAAAGAAAACATCTAAGATAATCATATGCAAAACTTTGAGAAGCACTAATCATGTCAAACATGTAATGTTCCAAGACCATCTACTACTCATAAAGTAGCAAACGGGCCTAGGAATCATCAAAAATAAGCAAAAATGTGGCAGCATGTAAGAGAAAAAAGATAGTAGACATTATTAAAAGAAGTATCAACCACTTTGGAATAATTAAGAATAAGAAAAAGCAATACCACATAATTAAAAAAGAAACAAATATTCAGCATAGGCATCATAGGCAAGTGCCTAGGTGAGTGAGGTGCAAATGAGGCTAGGCGAGGCGTTTTGGCTCACCTCAACCTACTTTGTAGACTAGGCGAGTGAGGCGTTCGCCTTTGATAACATAGCTAGGACATGCCTCAAAACCAATGAACTCCATATGGGAGAAACAAGGCTCCCAAAAAGGCATCAAACCCACGAGTGATGTGGATTCGAATCCCCCTTGCCCCACAAAAGGAATAGCATATGATTTCCACACGATATTAGAACGTTGAGCAATGTTGCCAAGTGCTGAAGCCCACTTTTTGACAAAATCCACAATGTGCATCTCTTATGTCCTTGCATTTGTAGGTCCTTTGCGGAAGGCCCAATCATTTTTCCTCATCCATATGCTCCATACTGTTAAATGCAGCACCATCCACAACACTTTGTTATCTGCCTTCAATGGCCATTTCCTGCTCCTTCCCTGTAACGAATCATCATTCCTCATGGGCTGTGAACAATGCCGCATGGGTGGAGAAAGGACATTGTTCCCAGATTTGCTTAGGGAGTGGCATTAGGTAGAAATAATGCGTCGAGTCTCCCTGAGATCCAGACACCAAAGGACTTAAAATATGTGGATTTTTTCCAACCTCTACTGCCAAATGTGCACCTGCATTATCCATCTGCAATTTGCTGGTTTGGCATAAAAAAAACTATGCAATACCCACCTCCATTTCACACTGATCATCTTTTTTTTTACATTAATGACTTGCCCTCTAGCATTCCTGGTGGCTAACTAAAGGGGCTCAAGTAAAGACAAGTGTCCATCTAATGTTACAAAAACAATGCCTCACTAGTGCCTCCTTATCTTATGCTTCATGAAATCTCTGGGCAGACAACCTTGAAAGGAAGACTCCCACAGTGCACACCCTCTCAAATTTTTCTATTCATGCAAATTTACTATTTCTGTTGTTCCCCACCTCCAGTTTGGTGCTCTGATCATGTCCGCTGCTCATAGTACTCCAGTATCTGTGTGCAGGACCTCAGGAGGCATCCACTTGGGTACTCTCTTGGATTATGTCTGCTGCTTCTAGTGTTTGACTCTACATCTGTGATAGTTTCTATGCATAGACAGTGAGATATCCCACTAATAGTATTTCCCTCACCTTTCTATGCCCCAAAGCCATTCGCACAACAATACTAGGGCTGTGAACAGGACAGAGGAAGAAAAAGAGAGTGTTTCTGCTTCCATTTCCTCTACGGAATATTGGAAACAGAAAAACAAGGGGAAAACTGAGAAATGAGAGGGAACAGAATGATGGAAAAATGACCAAAGGACGGGAGGAGAGAAGTGCACTTATTTTCTGTGAAGAAAATGAGATACACTGCCAATCATTTTAAATTGAATAGAAGTGACATAGTGAGGTGAGGAACCTCGGACCGTAGGCAAATACTACATATATAGATTAAATCGCAAAAAGAAACTGAACTCGCGACAGCATTAGCAACATGTAACTGCTTAGCACTTGTGCTAGCTGCCTAATTAGACAAGTGCAATCGGTAAGATGGCAAATCAGAAAAGAAGACCCTTGATAATCTGAGAACGGACAAAGAAAGCAACACACAATGGCAACAGTGAGCGATGTGAACATAGCTCCTCCATTGAGCCAGCCACTGGCTACAGGGTGCATAACTCGCAAGTAAGCTATGCATGGACGGAAGTATTGGCATGAATCGGATCGGATTATAGGTTTTTGACCCGAACCGGTCCGATCCCGATCCGGCCTCAGCTGATCCTAACCGGGATAGGCGCAGATATGCTGGGATCAACTGACATGGGGCAGGATCGGCTGATCCAACCGATTCCAACTAGCTTTCGACTCCAACTCTAGCATGTGCTAGAGGGCCTTTAATGGCTAGTTGGGTTTGTGGTTAGCTTGGGGGCTATATATAGCCCCCATATGGCCATTCCCACCCCCATGTGAACCCCATTCTCACTCCTCTCTCTCTCTTTAAACATTCTCTTTATCTCTCTAACTCTCTCTTTCAATCTTCACTTCCTCTTATTCCCAAGCTCTCATTTACTTTATTTATTTTTTGTCCAAATTGTCTTTGTACATTGAATACTCATTTTTGTATTTTTTTAACATGTTTCATATTTTTTGATTTTTTTCATGCGCCTTGTGTACATAAAGGAGGTGCCAGACCATATTGGCTCGGGATCAGTTTGGATTGTTTCAGATCGGTCGATCCAATCAGCTAGGCCAGGACATATCCATGCCCAATCCCCGATCCTTCCTTGCTACTTGGTCGTTAAGGGATCTACACCAAGCCACCAACCACTAAATTGATAAGCGGGTAAGACTCGCGCTCAAAGGACTGACTAGCAGCAATAAAGGCCAAAAAGCATCAACTTGTTTGAAAGCCAAAGAAAGACGAAGGGGAACAAAGAGGATACAAGATTAGGTGAAAACCTCCCTTTGGTTTTACCCTTTATGTTGCTAACGAGAGCCCGACATTCATTCACAATATCCTTAGCACTTAACCACTCTGCAATCCCATAGCTGCCTCCATCATGATTAAAAAAAGCAAATATACATCATACAAAGCCGCATACTCAACGCACTTGCCTCTCCATTCTGGACCCAAAAACTCATGTTAGCTTGTTTCCCCTGAAAACCTTCCATCTTTTACCTCAACTGAAACTTTCCTGTAACAGATTTTATCCAACTTTTTCAAATCTCTTATGTTGCGTAAGGCTAGACTTACCCAAAGGGGGGGTTGAATAGGTTAATAAAAATTGCTCTAACTGAAATTAAATGTGGAAGCTAATAAATAGACAGAAGGAGATAGAAACAGGGAAACAATCACACAATAATTGCACAGAGGATTTATACTAGTTCAGTATATCCAAACCTACGTCCAGTCTCCAAGAAACCACTTGAGATTTTTACTAACAGTAAGGTACCAACCCCTTGCAGGTTATACGCAACAACCTCTTGCAACTGCAGGCCCTCTCTTCAACATGAAGAGGAACACCCTCCTACTTCCAGTAGACTCTCTCTTCTACAACCAAGAAGAGGAAACAAAGCAATTAGTAAACTGAAAGTGCCTATGAAATAGGCAAGTGTTCACAAGAACACAATACATATCAAGACAGAAAATGAACAAATAAGTTGTACAGGTCTTGATCTGAAGAGGATCTCCAAGAGCTTCTTGTAAGAGTGATGAAGCACCGATCTTGAGATCTTCAAGCTCTTTCTCTCAGCAAGTTAGGCGTGTAAGCTCTTGCTCAGACTTGGATGAATGTATCAACTTGTGGATCTCTATGTTCTATCTCTTATATGTGGAGTGTCTTTAGTGAAGGGCTTCTATTTATATCCCTTCTTTAAAAACAATCCGTTAGACTGATTTGCTTGAAGAAGACTTATTCCCGCCTATATCTAACGTTCAAAAATCGAGAGACAAGCTGGAGAGAGAAAGCATGGCTAATCTGCTGCATTGCTGGACTCGAGGTAAATGAATTAATGCATGGAAGCTACCTCGTTGAATGAACCAATCAATTAACATGAAGTAACATAAATTAAAGTTCATGGCCATTCAACCAATATGAATAAACCACATTAAACTAATATGAAACAAATAAATTAATTAACATGGAACAACATAAATTAATTTGGAGCTTATGGCCATCCAACCAATATGAATGAACTATATTTTAATTAACATAAGTCGATTAACATGAAACCATGATCATTCAACCAATATAAAAGAACCATATTAAATTAACATGATTTCAAGGTTATATAAAAAAAAAAAACTAGTGGGTTTTTGTCCATATTTTTTTTCCCACGCACAGAAAAAAAATCATGGCTTCTTCTTTGTTCTTCGGGGCTTCAAAAAAAATCCTCCAGAGCCTCTCCTTTCTTCCCTTTTTTCTCTCTTTCTGTGTGCTTCTATTTGTGTTTTTATGTCCCTTCCAACAGCCGGCCCTAGGGACCTTTTATAGAGGGAATGGGGGTGAGAAAAGGAGGCAAGGGGGGGCGCGAAGGCAAGGAGGAGTCGGTGGGGAGCCACTGGTGGCACTCCCCCTATCAATGGGGGGTGCCATCTGGTGGCCCCTCCGGTGGAGGGGGCCAACTGGCTCCAGCCCCCCACCGATGGCACCCCCCCCCCTCACCCCCACCGGTGGAACTGTCCACCAGGGGGGGGGGGCACCGGGTTGGCTCCCTCCCCCTTATTTTTTTCTAAAAAAATGTTTAAACACTCGTGTATAGATCTTGTCAATTCAGTCCTGTAGAAAGCACAAATACTAAAAAGGCAAGTTGCTTTTTCCTACCATTACCTCAATTAGTTGCAGAAGTCTATGATAGTACAAGGTGCATAGAAATTCTAACAAATATGTCAGAAAAAAGATATAGCAAATATCTCAGGTAAAAAATACATATAAAATATAATCTGAGAGTACCGGCTAATTTCAATTGAATTCAGTAAAGTAAACGCTCGCCGAAGTTACAAGTTAATTGGAATCTCAATTCTTTCATATAAGTCATAAACGAACAATAATCGACGTGAGAATCTAGCCTCTAATTGAAGTCAGTAAGTGAATGTTAGTCTGACTCAAGGTTCGCCGTATTGTACCGGATCGGGCCGACTCGTACTAATCAACTCGTATCTAGGCCGACCCGATCCTCTGATACACACCGAGTCGGACCGGATCGTGTCAACTCATATATGCTTAATGGAATGTTTTAAGTTGAGTTTTTCCTATTTGATAAAGTAAATTATATTTTTTATATCAATTAATATGATACATTTCTATAAAATGTGACTTAAACTCATTACTTTAACAAACAACTCATTGATTTTAACAAACTCATTGGTTGGACTCATGCGACTCGTACGAGTCAGACCGAGTCAGCCCGAGTTGGATCGGTATCGTACCGTATCTGGGAAGATACGATCCGATACGGATAAGCGATACGGCGAACCTTGGTCTGACTCACAAACAGACTGTTAATCGAAATGCAAATGGCTCTCACTTATATTAGAGGAATGACTTAACTTGAGACGCAAGAAACAGTTAATGGAAGTGATAACTAAAGTGTTAAAAAAAGTCTTAATCGATATGGTGAAACTTGAGGAAAGTCTCTTGTTAATCGAAGTCTCAATTTGTTTAGTAATCACAGTAAAACTTATGATCAGTAATCGAAAGGTCACTTAAGTTCATACAGACTAAGATACATCGCTAATCGAAGTAATATTGGTAACATTAATCGAAGTAAAACTCACAGCGTTACTCAAAGTGAAGTCCGAGAGCGAAACTTCAATTAGTGTTATAACAGTAATCGAAATGATATCTTAGAACGCTAGTCAAAATAGAACTTAAAACTTTGTTTCGATTAAGATACAAAATGTAACTCTAACTTGAGTTTCGATTAACATTATCAAGGTAATCGAAGTGGTTGCTTAAACGTTAATCGAAGTCAGACTTAGATAGATTCGAAGTGAACACTTTAAACGGTAATCGAATGCGACTTTGAAACGTTAATTGATAGAGAACTTATGATAGAAGACCCATAAAGCTATTCGATAGGGAACTTTAAGCTCTTTACTCGAAGTGACTAAGTCCACATTAATCGAAGTGAAACTTAGTCACTTAATCGATAGAACACTTAGAGAAACTGATTCGATTAAAATAAAGAGTGATGTATCGATTAATGCTGAGCTAACTGCAAGTTACTAGAAATCTTGAACCTTAATCGAAGTTCCAGTTAACTCTTTTAATCTGTGAGAGTTAAGAAACCTTGAAAACGACTAAATCACAGAACTTACACAACTTATGACAAAAATTGTCAGCAACTAAATTAATGAAACAAAGAGATTTCCCTCACTCTCATAGAAACAAAGTCCTGACATTTTCATAATGTGTTATCACCAAAATATGGGGAATATGAAAATACACATTACTCAACAATCTCCCCCCCCCCCCCCTTTTGGTGATGACAAAACTACTTGAAAATGACAACACTTCTAAAAGAAGTAAGTCCACGACCAGAAACAATTCAATCATTTAAAGAAATGAAACTAGTGTCAGAACTAAACAAAATACAAAAACACAATAGAAGAGAATTGTCAAAGCTGAAACAAGTGGACAGTTTATTTCTCATATATGCAATTACAGTTTGATAAGAATATAAGATAGTTTATATCTCCCCATTTTTGTCATTCACACAAAAAGGCAATCACACATATAAAACAAATGAAAGAGAGACACAAAAATAAGAGAAGACAATAGGAAAGATATATTGGATTCCAAAATTGATATACAAAGTGTGTTTAAGGAGGTACAATGTTATGGTATAGGAAAAAAAATTTAGGGAGAAGGGACAATGAATCAGAATTAGAAGAACTTGTCTGGACAAATCAGAGTAAAGGTTGTGATTATCTCTCAGGTCTTATGCTTAATGGCCTATGATCTAGTAATGTACTCCTGGACAGTCATCTTGACGGGTTGTCTTTGCTCTATCCTCTTCTAGCAGTACTATGCATATCCTTGTTGTATCCTCATCATGTACACTTCACTGGACACTTTATGCCTTAAATATCTAGGTACTAGATTCTTCTCATAGAGAATAAAACCTTGAATCTTAAATGGAAAACCAGGCCTTCATTCTTCAGTGCCTGCTTCATGTTCCTGTAGGCCATATAGATGCACTTGTAATTGAAATATGTGTCGAAGGAGAAGGCTCTGGACTGTTGGACTTCAAATTCTCTTATACTTAGAGGACTTTTCCTGAGAGGCGTCCTTTCTCTGTTGACTGTCAAGGGTTGCTGATGGAGTTCTGGATAGGCCTGAACCTGTTCTTCTTCAGTATACCTCTCAACTTGGAAAAAGACATTAGAAAAGGTATCTGGCTTCACCTTCCATTCTGAATAGCCATTTTCAAGAAATGAGAGAAGGGAAGAATATAATTGTACTTGGCTGAATGTTTGTCTTTCATCTTCCCATAAAGCTCCATGATATGTAAGCCTTCCCCTGTGTCCATCATCAGATAATAAAACTGTGGAAACTTCATGGGCACAATGGCCTCATCTAGATCAAGACTGACTTGCACTGTCTCTCTAGGGTGATGAGCTCTAAGTCTCTGGACTTCATGCTAAAATTGGCTCAAACTGACCTCTCGTTTATTGGCTACCCTTCTCCTGTCATTGTACTACAAGAAGTGTACATACTCCCATTTAGCTGACTCTTTGTATCTTCCCTAATAGGCCTCATGTCTCTAAACTAGCCACTCTACAGAAGCAAAAGTTGGATGTCTTCGTTGAGCTCGGGCATAGTTATCTTGTAAAAAGGAATAGTATAATTGTGGGTGTAAGTTACTCCACTCTTGTTCCTTCAAGATAGCAGACTCATTCCTGACCTGGGTAACTTCCTCCTTGGTCAGGTAGTGTTGGGCTGTGGACTACTCTATCTACATCTCTAAAAAGACACTAGGCAACTCCAGCACTTCCAATTTAGCATTGTTCTACAAGAATTCTATATACACTAGCCTTCTCTTTGCAGTGGAGAAGAAGACATCCAAGAATAGTAGAAATAAATGATACTTAGTTCTCTATTTGGGCCTCTTGGGAGCTCTAGATTTCTGACCTTCAGGAGCTACCCATTTATTGGAGGAGAACAATGAACTGAGGTGGAGTCACCGACCCTTGCATGTGTTGCACCAATAGTTGAGAATGCCTCAGATGCTGACTTGTTTCTTGAGTCTGGACTTTGTTTGATATCAGATAATGTATTTGAGGACAGACCATTGTTGACAGTTGCTACTAAGTTCTTGGTTATGGATTCATAGGATCACAGCCTATTCGTTGATTCTAGGCTGCACATGCTAGATGCTTTTGTGTCTGATGCTGACTTATTATGCAGTGGTGGTCATGACCCTAGTTTTCCAGAGAGTTCAGATCATCTGTTAGTTGTGGAGTCAGGATCAAATCTTATTGATTTGGTATGGCAGACCTTTTGTGATTCGCATGTAGCGGACCAGTTTGAGGTTCTTGATATGACTATCTACTTGAAGTTCCTCATAATCGATCCAGTCGTCCGCATATGTATACTAGCGCATTTTAAAATTCGAGGACGAATTTTTTCGAACCAGAGGAGAATGATGAGAATCCAAGAACTGCAAAAACAGAACCAAAGGTCCTTGTTGTATTTTGTTTGGCCTATTAGAGGTCCAATTGATGTCTTTTCTATTTTATTTATTTGTCTGCATGTTTTTGCTATTTTAGGAGTCCTAGGAGTAGCTTGGTAATTTTCCTATTCATGCTTCTTTTTTGGGGCCTATATATATCCATGTATTCTCTTTTGGGAAACCTAATGATTAGAATGAGAAGAAAAAGAAGAGAAGGTTTCCTGTTGCAGCCGCCACTGGCTATGTGTGCATGTAGAACCCATAAAGGGTTGGTGTGAAGCGGTGAGATGCCCCTGTGATCATCTTCTCCCCCCCCTCCCCCCCCTCTCTTCTTCCTCCCCTGTTCAGTCTTACCTTCTTGCCCTTTCTTCTTCTTCTTCTCTGGCCTCCGAGCCCTTCCTCCGGATTCACCTTGTTGTCCCGCATCAATTTCCAATTGTGACAATGTTGAAACAGAATGATAATCTATGCAATCATGCACGTTGCTTAGTGTCATCCATGCTTATGCCCCTTGTGGACGTGAAGCATAAATTCATAGTTTACAAACCATGAAGGTTATCAGATCCTTGCCTGCCAGAGGTACAAAACCATGATAACCACCGTGCTAAGATCCAAATAATTTTCAAAGCAAATCATGAATTCATCATCCATCTAACAAGATTCAATGGGAGTGAATCATGTAGTCCTCATCAATCTTAGATTGAATGGGAGCATGGTTTGCCGTATTGTACCGGATCGTGCCGACTCATATGTGGGCGAGTCCAATTCTCCAGCACACACCGAGTCGGACCGGATCGTATTGACTCATACATGTATAATGGGTTGTTTTAAATTGAGCTTTTTCCTATTTAATAAGTAAAATTACATTTATTATATCAATTAATAGGGTACATTTCTCTAAAATATAGCTTAAACTCATTACTTTGAACAAATTCATTGGCTTGACTCGTGGCAACTCACACCAGTCGGACCGAGTCAGATCGGTATTGTACCGTATCTGGGAAGAGATGATCCAATACAGATCAGCGATATGGCGAACCTTGAGTGGGAGAAATATGTGTGTGTGTGTGTGGTGGGTGGTGGTTGGGGGGGGGGGGGGGGGGTAGTTGAAGAACATGAGAGAAGATTCCAATTTCCTGAAATGTAAATCGTGGGACACAACAAATACAAGCCTGATGCTCCATTCAGAATTGTATGAAGTGTAAGCTTCTGACCTAGGGACAAGAAATGTATATTTAAATCTACATGTCACAGAAGGCAAATTTCTTTGCAGACTGGAAAAAGATACCTGAGCATCTCCACTGGAAGTGGACTGTGATTGTGCAGATGGTGAATCAGAATTGCCACTTGTTTGTGGAAGACTACCCTTGTGAGAATTCTGCAGTGCCCATGAAGCGTAATGGAGAGAACCAGGTGGCTGACTTGCAGGTGTAACTAAATTCTCGGGTCCCTCAGTTCTATCATGCCCATCGTCATAGACATCATTCAAATCAAAACTCCTGAACCTAACCTTCTCCACAGTTGACCCTGTTGGCAATACTTGCTTTAATGAGGAAAAACCCTGTGTTGCAGCTGGGATGTCATCTAGCGGTAGCACAAGTTTTGTAGATTGTCCACAAGGAACTGATTGTGCAATCTCCCCTGGAGATGTTTCTACAGTGTTCCTTCTTCCCGGGATCCCCACTGAAGCGACAGCAACAGATAAAGGCTGGCTGGTCAGCCCCACTGAAGCTACAGCAACAGACAAAGGCTGACTGGTCGGCCTGATAGTACAGCCTTGAATTTCAGTAACACAGTTTGTTTTAGCACTAGAACATACAGGCCTAGAGGATTCTTGAACAGCAACAACATTTGAAGTCAATTCATGTGCTGCTTCTGAAGAAGTTCCAGCAGAAGTTCCGATCTTCCATCGTTCTTGAGATGTCTGAAGGAGCCCAGCTAGGTTACTTGTGTCAAATGAGCCAGCAAGACTTGCAAGGTTCTTCAGAAGGTGAGACAAAAGGTCCTGACCCCTTAATTGCTCAGAACCATCAGCTGCAATTTCATGAAAAATAAGCTACTGCACACATTCTTCATTAACTAACAAGGAAGGAACAAGGTCATCTATACTGTAAAAAGAGGAAAAAGAATTCCAAGCAAGTTCATATATGTGCAACTTGTCTGTTCACTTACTGCCAATATAAAAAGAAGACAATCCACTTTCTTAGAATCATAATCAATTTTCTTGATGCACTCCTCCAGTGGAAAAGATTCAATGACATTTTATGAGACTCAACTTCATGAGATACAATGAAAACGCTGTTTCTTTAGAACTAGTTAATAGATACTGATGAATGTAAATAAACGAAGATCAGATAGAAATTTTTTCATTGTATTGAGCATTGTCCATCTCAATATCTGAGAGGAAAATGTTCATAAGCCTAAGACCCAGAATTTTGTTAAGATCTGGAGTTCACCATATACAAAAATATCATTTTGTTATCCTCCACAGGGCCTGTAATCAGACCAAATGTGCACAACTTTATACCAGTTTTCCTACATGAGCACTCCTGAGATCTATTTTTTTATTGATCCAATTACTTCATGGCTTCCAGTTCCAGATGAGAATAATTTTTCTGAATGTCGATAATGCACATGTCATGGTGTATCCCACATCATTAGAACAAAAACAGGAATAAAAGTATCATGATGTATCCCTTGCACCCCCATTGCTTAGGGACCAGTATAATCCCCACTTATGCTTTTATAAAGTATCAAGCTCCTCCTCACTACCTTTGCATCCTTATCCCAAAGCCAAGGTATATCATATCAAATCCTACTCCAAAAAGGATTACCATGTTTTTGAGACCCAAGAAAACCAGCATCATGCCCCAAAATAAACAACCCAAAGAGAAGTACACAACATCAAGAACAGCAACAAAGAACATTAGGAGTTTGCCCCTCGAGCCACCACAGTGCTGTTTCCTGCTGCCTCTCTCCCCATTGCTGATGATCTTGCAGTGCTGTCAGTCTCCCACATTCACCCACCAGCATCAAGCTCCTGCAATTTCTGCTCAGCTTGGACCTGTGAGGATCCATCTTGGGGGTCAGTTACTTATCTCTGGCAAACTTGGTCTCCCGCAATTTCTTATTCCATAATTTCTGCTCCACTTCTACCAGTAAGGCAGCCCACTTGTGGCCACACCCAGCCCGTTCTAAGCAAGGCATTTGAGGCAATCATGTGCCACACATCATCATGTGAGGGTAAAAATCTTCACATCAGTACTCCCCACCATTCCAATCTCCTTTCTTTCACACCTTTCTTGACACTAGCAAATGGATCGTCTCAAACCAACTAGCAACTACCTCAATTCAGTGATCACTAGACAACCGGCAAGCAAGGGCAACCCAACAACCACTGAGAAACGGGACCCCTCGACGAATCCCCAGCAACCATTTGAGGAGATTGCTTGAATCAAGAGGATGGAAGCATAGAAATTTGCTTCACCAAAGGTGAGTAACTTGTCTGCACAAGCATTGAGGTGAGGTGAGGGCACCCACTTGTGCCTAGACCCACCCATTCCAGGAAAGGCATGTGAGGCAATCTGTGCGAGATTCTCACCTTATTCCCCTGCCCTTCCACCTCCTTTCTTTCACACCTTCCTCGGCACTTGCAGGTGGATCAAGTCTCAAACCCACTAGCAACTGCCTCAGTCCAACAATTTCCATAGAGCACTAAAAAGACCGCCACCGCCCCCCTCCCCCCCCCCCAACACACACACCAAAAAAAAAACAATCGGGTAATCAGAAGCCCTCTGCACCCCAATAACCATTTGAAGATATCGCTTGAATCAAGAGGAAGGGAACACATAAATTCTTTTACAAAGGGTGACTACCTTGTTTGTATAGGCATTGAGGCAAGGAAAGGCACCCACTTGTGCCTAGGCAAGGCATGTGAGGCAATCATGTGATGCACATCATCCTATGAAGGTAGAAATCTTCACCTCATTGGTGCTCCACCACCCTTCCACATCCTTAGTGGATCAGGTCTCAAAACCACTAGCAACTACCTCAGTTCAGCATCCCATCGGACCCATCCCCATCCCCCTCAATGAATCATCGGCAAGCAATCACCTGCCCCCCAGCCACTCGGTGTGTTTATATGGTGGATTTTATAATTTAATCATTCATGTCATCCCAATGCCTAATTTTGACATCAAAATTACTTGTTTTGGCTTTTCCCCTTTTTCAAGAACATTACCTCAAATGCCTACATTCTTGGTCACCGCAATTGCCTCATGGCTCTAACTACCAGGATAATCGACAGGCCATGGTCCAATTGGTACCTGGTAGAAAGGGGTAGTGGGGTTACCCCAGCTTCAAACCCAGTTTTTTCTTTTTTTCTTTTTTTTCTTTTTTTTTTTTGGGGGGGGGGGGGCTCCAAAATAGCCCCACTTACCTGGATAATGTGCTTTACAATAGAACATTTTGTGTGATCAATCTAACAATTCATTTTGCAACCAGTCGTGGAGGATCTATGCAAGGGAATTATGGTTCAACAGGATTTGAAATAATGGAGTTCTAAGTTAGGTTACATAGGCATGACATTTGTGAGAATGACTTTGCTGATGCAAACATGGAATGAAGGAATGAATCCATAGCTAAACCACATATACCGTACTGTGCTTATCTTCTGCTTTTCCTGCTATTACTAAAATGTTGTGCATTTTTTTCTTGCACATGCAGCTAAAGGAAGAGCTTCTTGCTTTTCTTGTGCATGAAGATCCTCACTCTCAGCTAAACCTGGATACCCTTACCAAGATATTTATACATTCGCGGCGTTATCTCTCCCTTGCTCAGACTAGAAAAGAAAAGTGTTTCCTGATATGGCAACCATGACTTCGAATACATTGAACAAAATCATGCATGTAGAAATTTCCAATCTAGATTTTCACGAGGAAACAAGTAACAGCAAATATGATATTTTAAAAAAAAAAAAAAAAACAGTAGTATCCATGAAAAGGTGTTGGAAATTTTATGATGTGTTTCTCAAAATATCCAGAAAACATGTAGCTTAACAAAGAGGAATTCTGAGGTGATTACAGGGCAAATTGGTAAGAATTCTTAGTAGACTTATCAACAGATAGCTACTGGCACGATCATCCATCAGAGAGGTCCCATTAGCAATGGCATCAGGTTGAGTTTTCCTCCTCCGCCTGTTGTGACCAGCCAGTCGCCGACGACAGCTTCTCCTCCCTTCATCAAATTCTTGCAGAAGGTGAAACCTAGACAGATAAAACTATAAGAAATTTCACATAAACTTGCAAAGTGGAAAGAAATATTTATAGCAATATTCTACACCAGTGTTGCTGTAAAAACTGCCCCCTAATGGCAGGAAGAAAAATTAAAAGTTACTTTCAAAAAGAAAAAGTAAAAAGTCAGATTCTAGATAAAGCAAATGGCAGCAAGCAGCACATAAGAAAAACAAGAAAGCCTTATGCTTCAGGTGAAAAGAGGCACCTTGTAGAACAAAGTAAAAATGAATTAGAAATGAAAGCTGAAAATTACAATTTTAGATCAGTTTTTTTCTGCACAGCTCCTTTCATCATTTGGACAAGAGACCAGTAGCAACCAGCATTACAGCAGAAATAATTTGATTCTGACCAAAGCAGGACCCAAAACAAACTAAGAGCCAATGTTTATCCCCCGATAAAATTTTGATCCACAAAGCCCTTGCCAGGTAAACTGATAAATTCTGAATATCTCCCAGTAAAGGAAGCGGAAAGGAGCTGATGACAGAAAGTTGCATATCAGAAAGTCTTCATCCTCGACAAAGGTCCCAGTTATTAGTTATTAGGTTGATGCAATATGCCATTCCTTAAGAAATAAAATGGCTCAAATGATGAATTCTTCATAATTGTTCATTATACAGTGTATGAGTCCCATTATCTCCCCACCTACTTTCTTCCTTGGTTAACTCACCATCTACCCTCTAATTATAAAAATATGGCAAATTAGTTGGACCATCTACCCTCTAATTAAGAATGGTACGGAAAACCATAGACAATTCAGTGCATATATGTGCGAATAGACTTTACCAAAAAGCTTTTTAGAAAAACATCATAGGCTTTCTTAGGGCAGATGACCGGTCTTTTGCTACAACTTTTAATCTGAGTAACTAAAAAGGCCATTTTAAGTAGATCTTGAGCCTTTAATACTGCAGCTTATATGCATAGATTTTGCACGTTATCATCACTACCATATGCCTTATTCAATCACTCTGGCATTGACTGGATACCATAAAGTTGTGAGAATTTGGTAAAGTTCCATGGTGCTTGCTTGACATAAACGCCTCTAAGGTGATGATAGGTACAATGATATTGTAACTTAAGACGCAAGGTTTACAAAAATCCCACGAGACTAGTTGCCAGGTGGATATATTGTGTAAATTTTAAAAGTTTTGATGTCTTCTAGTTTTGCTTCTTCATGTGGATACTTTTAGTCGCACATTGGAAGTTGAAATAAAGTTGTTCACTTTATATATGAGGAGCTTTCTTTACTTCTTTGAAGTTTAAAGGGCCTTTGCACATGTATGCAAGCTGAGCCCAAATTGGGTGGCTTGAGGGGGGTCCAGGCCAGAAACCAATTAGCCGGGTGCAATGCACACAATTATCACATGAAGAGGGGTGCAAAGCCCCAGCCCTAGGCATGTGCAGCTTGGTTTTGCCGCTTTCTCTTTTGATTTATTTCCTAATTTTTATTTCATTTTGTTGAGACTTCCAACAGATAGTGGACTTTCGTTATGGAATCCACCCCTCACGTGCAGAATGGACACGTCCGTTCATGGTAGATGAACAGTCACACCGTCCACAGGATCCCACCTGAGTCTATATATTCTCGGACTCTTTTCTTATCCCTTACCTTACGAGTTACGAACTCTTGGAAGTTGGAACAGTTCCTCTCCCTCTTTCTTTTTCGCGTTCTCTGTGCTACACTGCCTCGTGTTTCCTTCCTTCTGCATCAACAAGAGCCTGTGGTTGTCTGAGTGGTGTGACGTGACTTGGAGTGCACCTTCGTGCCATCATCCTTGGATTGTTCTATCTCGGGAGGAGTTCGCCAGCACCAATTGCACATAGTAGGGGCGAAACCACCCTAAAGAGAGCGATTACACACCTCGCCCTGTTTGATCCTTCTAAACTCACTTTTCTTTTATGTTTTTAGATTCAATTTAATAAAAATTCCCCACTGAGCATATAGAAAAACATCTATTTTCCATCAAAGGGAAGGCCAACGGTCCATTAAATGTTGATTCTCTGCAAGTTTGTGGAAAAGCAATAACTTGGAACATGTCAGCAGATGACTTTAACAGATATTTGGTTACCTTCTAACTTTTCCCAATAAAAGTTTCAATTGGCTTTTAAATTTTTGACCAGCTATTTTTAATTAAAATCATTAGTTCTATTTATTACATTAACATACACTGAAGTTATCTTCATACAGTTGGGTGGATTGCAAATTAGGTGGTCTAGCTTCGGTTGAAGTCCACTCAAGCTTGTGAAAATTCATTCAAGGGATAGACCAAATTGTGAACCTAACTCAAACTTAACTCAATGAAGCTCAACTCAGGTTCAACCTAAATTCACTTTGGTCAATTTAGATCATGTCAAACTACCTGCTCGTCTAATTTGGCTGGACAAAACTGGCCCAAGTTTAAGAGAAAATGGCTAACTCATCCCTTTTTGTTTTGTTGAGGGAGGGGTAACTACAACACCAACTTGATGTCTTTTGTTCAGGGGGTGATGTGAATGTGGTGGTCATACTTGTATATCCCCTCTTTTTTCATATTTAATACAATTGTGGTACCGTTCACTTTGAAAAAAAATATGTTTAAGAGAAAATTATACAATTATTAAGAGCGGTTGCCAACGGATGGAAGATGAGAATAAGAATTGATTGGTGACTGGTACGGTATATCCTTACTTGATAGGTGGTGGGAGATAAAGAGGAAAAGATTTAACAGCTCCACAAAGTGTGTAACCACTTTGAGCTCACCCATGCCCTTCTTGGGTTGAGTAGGGTGGGGCAATGGCAACCTTATTCAAGCCAGCCCTAATTGGAACATGGGGGGAAAAAGAATCCAACAAGATCAACCCAACTCATGTAGTTGAACTAGTGTTGGCTTCTGTTGGCCTGCTGGCTGGTCAGATCAAAATCAAAGTTTGCAGTCCTAGGTAGGGGACTACGGGGACAGCAAAATACTTACACATAAATAAACAATGCTTGTGTACGAATATATGATTGTATTTGGTGACACAACTAGTAACCACAAGGATTTCATATCTAATTACTAGTTAATTCTCAATCCAGTTCTTTCTGTATAGAACCAATTAATGAGGTAATACTCAGTTATACACCAACCTGCTGCACTGTTGACAAAACCGCTGCAGAACATTTCCAACTAGAGCCTTGTTAGCCTTGGCATGCATCTCGCAGACTTTGTGACGCCTGTGGTAGTCTTTAGCATCAGCCAAGTCAGCTCCACAACCTTCTACTTGGCACACAGCACCAACCTGAACCTTGCTCTTTTTCCCATTCTTCCCATCCCAGTTGGCAGGGTCTACATGTTCTGTGACAGGATAGACACGCCCACCAAGCTTCAAGGTAAGGGAACCAGCCCCAGCCTCATCCTGCGGCTCATCCTCGTCCACTGCTAGAATCTCCCTCCTCCGCTTCTCTGACTCGCCTTTCCCCTTCCCAATGATTCCGGGGTCAGACTCACCAGAGCTAGGCGAAGTGCAATTCGATAGCCCACCAAAAGCCGACACAGGGAAGAGCTGTTTGTTCCCGCAGTCTGATGGAACAGCATTGGCGGGTGTGGCGACAAAGAGATCGCCATCCCACCTCCAATCATTCAAATCCCACTCCATATTCCTCTTCCCAAACCCATTAACTCCTGGTGACACCGAGTTGCAGAACGGACGGCCTTCGCCGCCGATTTTAGCCTCCATTAAACATACAAAATGCCAGAAATACAAAACTCAAAGAATCGACTTTTGGTACCTTGGAGAATTAGATGGACCAAAAAATCCGCCCAAAACCCCAAACCGACAGGAAACACCAAGGCCTCATCCGCAGCTCCACATTAACCAGCCTCACTTCGACTCCAGAAGTCCAGAAACACCATACCTCCGCATCCGTGGATCCAAAAGACAGAAACCCACATAACCAAAGGCGGTTCTTAGCAGCCGTAGGAGGAGCATTGTCCAGAAAATCCGAAAAAAAAGGGAAATTGGGGAGAAGCTGCAGACCAGACCTTTCGCCGCTCCAATGACAAACCAGCTCAAAGCCTCTCCAATTCCGTGAACAGGAGCACAAACATCAGCAACCGGAACAACTTCAAACTGCTCCAAATTCCAACCCAGTCACCAGATTGCCAACCCAAGCTTACATTCCAAACTGCTCCAAATTTCAACCCAGTCACCAGATTGCCAACCCAAGCTTACATTCCACACGCCAGAGCAGCAGCCACTCGATCCAACAGCAAACAAGACCAGAAGAACACCCACTGCAACTCCAACAACAAGCGAGCAACTCCAGCCCCAATCCCCCACGATTTCAAACCCAGAAACCGGACACACCAAGAATTCAACCAAACGGAGCTCGAAATCGATTAGAAAAGGGGGCGGCGGCGGATTCCCTTCGCACAACCTGGGCCTGCCAACTACCGCCACCGTCGATCCGGATCTTGCAGGCGGCAGAGCAGGCCGCTCGAGCGGGCGGCGGCGGGGGTCTCCGGAGAAGAACAGCGCGTGGGAGGGCGGTGGCCGGGGGAGGTTAGAGAGAGATTTTGGGGGCGCAGGGAGGAGAGAGAGAGCAGCGAAAGCAGACAAAGAGAGAAGAACAAGGAGGAGAGAAAGAGAGGAGTCTTAAATAAGAACCATATAAATGTTTTCTTTACCGTTCTATGACATCATTAATCTATTATTAAATTTTAACTCCGTACATAACATAAAACTTATTCTACATTCTTGATATAATTAAACTTTAACCCCTTCTTGCAAGTTGTCTATTGGTACATTTGTGAGATACCTCCTTGCCCTTTAAACCATCTCAAACTTATATTTTGGGGATGCCCCTAAACCCATTTTAGCATTTGTGAGTTAGGACATGCCATAAGTCTACCTATGGCAACGGTCCTGTTTGGTGTAGGTGTAGCGAATGTCAGGACAGCCCATTGCTCTCCCCAAATCTCTCTTCTAGCATACACACCTTATCAGCAAGTGGTATCCAATGGCAACAACTTGCTTAGGAGATCCAGTTATTTGATCTTTAGAGTTTATTAATTATAAATTTTAGTAGATAGAATATAACATCAATGATGATAATCAGAAAGAAATGACATTAACATTCCTTTGATCTATCACTCGGAGTCAATTAAATAATTATGACTCTGCAAAATAATTTGATCTTCTTATTTAAGGTGACTGAGCATATAAAACTTTGCCGAAAAGTTGAAAGCATACTAGCAGTAGCAGTGGCAGATCCAACATTCATCCAGTGGTGTCAAACTCATCAACTCAATTCAAAGCAGTCTAACCCGAAACTCTACAGACCCAGTTCAAGACTCTACTTGCCTAACTCAAGATCTCATATGACCTACTCCAAGACTCTGCTGATCCAGTCATGCTTATGTCTTAATGTCCAAATAACCCCACTGAATAAAATTTCTACGTCTGCCACTGAGTAGTAGTCTTCCTCTTCTACAGCAGAGATCAATCGGAGAGACCCTCAACGGGTTAATCCGATGGTTCTTCTCAAAGAGGCTTTAATGACATGTTCCAAGTTGTCAAGTTAGACTTTGTTTGCCTGTGAACAGGTCAGGTATAAGCGGTTAGATTTACTTATTAGCTATTAATACTTGGTTAATGGGGTATTAGGAAGACAAAATGGAGTCCTTTGATATATTAATTTGGACTTGGGTTAGGGTGAGGACAGTGGTGATCTCATTGGTGGCGTCAAAGCTTATATGCTTCTAGACAATTTTGTGGATCATCAACCAAATCAATACAATAGTGGTGTTAGCTACTTTTTAAAGAAGAGGACACTGTAGACCTTAAAAAAAGAAGATGTGAAGATGGGACTAATTGTTTTATGTTGATCTTGAACGCTAGTGGAGCACCGAAGTGTACAAAGACTTCAGTACAGAGCATCCAAAATTGTTGCACTGAGGTGTGACTTGGCTTGAGCTTAGAAAAAGCTACCCAAAAGAATGAGTCAAGGATACGGAAAGAATGAAAGGCTGTGAATCTGTGATGGAACGTCTTCACATATTAGATTGTAAAAACTTAATTAACTTGAAACAACTGACTAAATGGTTGTTAAACAACCCTATTAAAACTATCTGATCAATGCAATAGACCATGTTTTTTGCTAACTCGTTCAGTGGCCGCTCCTAAACTTACTAGTTGCACAAAGGATCTGTCCACTTTTTAAGTGTATTTTCTTTGGTCTTTAATTGATGGGTAATTTTCTACTTAATGCATGTATTTGATTTATCCGAAGTTATTGGAGCGGAATCCACTTTTTTGAGAATATGAGTTGAAGTAATAACAAGATTAGTAAAATGACTTTCACAATCCATGGAGAGAGAGTTCACTGATTTTTGTAGTAATGGTTGTTCTTACTTGTAAGGAAAGCATGGGTAAGGGATGAGTATGGGATGATCTTTGTAAGGGTGATGGTTCTTTTGTCTTCTTGTATGCACATTTAAAGGGTTGAAATGAAATGTTTCCTTCACGGGAAAAAACACAAAAGACTTGCCCATGACACCTTGGAAGCATTCTTAAAAAAGCTATTTGCTTCAGAAGAAAAAATTGTGAAATTCTGTCAGATAAATAAATCTCTTTCATTAATTTTGATTTAAAGAGCAACATAGGTTCCGTTTTCCCCCTACCACATGAGTATCATGCACACTAGCAGAATTTTCGTAAACATGGTCCTCCCAAGTGTGGCAAAGATGGGTTATAATGTAGAAGCAACACCAAATGCATGTGTAGATGACTTATAACTAAGTTTTCTTCAATTCCTGGAGAGTGTCCAGATAATTCCGGATCTTAGAAGTTATTACCGAAAGAAGTAATTAGAACAAGGGTATTTGAACAATAAAACCAAGTAATCGAATAATTTGTTAGCATACTAATTATTCTATCCACACGCCCCTCCCTCTCTCTACTTCCTGCGTCTCTTTCTCCGTGTTTCTCTCTCCAGCGCGCGTTTAGCGGAAGCTCACAGTAGAGGACACGGTTTTATCGCCATGGACCAACCACAGCCGTCCGTTCTCCGCCAACGAGATCACGGAACACGGATGGACCGTCCGATGTCTGGCTGCGTCTGCAAGGAGTTCAAAGCAATTCCCCACGCCACCTGGTTGGGAGACCAGAAGGGACGGTTTGAAGTTAATCGGGCTAGAGTGGGAAAGTGCAAGGCCGCCCAACTCCTTTAGACACATGAGGTGTGGATCAGTTCCGGACTCAGTCCAACTTACTATATATTAAAAGAAATTAGGTTGACGCAAATTATATAAATTAGATTGGATTAAATTTTGGGTTGACATTAGTTAAATCTGAATTGAGTTGGGTTGAAAACGGATTGACCTAATTTAATTTATTGACTTTTACAATAATTCATATAAAAAGTAAAATACTTTTAACAAATTATTTATAAACAGGATCAACCCAACTCAACTCAATCCAACTTACTCATTATTGAATTTGGACTGAATTTGAGTTAAACTTGAGTTGAATTTAAGTTGGACTAAAATTGAACTAGGTTATTTTAAATTTGAATTAGACTAAAATTATCACATAACCCAATCCAACTCACCAATTTACATCTCCATATATATGTTATTTATCTTTGAAAATAACGTACATAATACGTGTACAACTAGATTCCATGTATGTAAAGTGAGTTGGACAATCTAGATGTACAGGTTCAGACAATCTAGCTCCAGAGAGGAGCGGGAGTGATACATGACCACGTCCAACGACCATTGTTGTTCCAAAGATAACGTTGGGAAACGTCCGAGCCAATAGTTTTTGTCTCATGGCTGTTAACATCAGTTGTAATAGCTATGGCCCAAAAACTTCAATTGGAATAACTTGTCAACCTTTAAATTAACTGGACTGTTGCGAGAAGAAGCTCCATTTAACTTAAAAAGTGCTTCAAAGCAAAATATCTCTTATTTTAACGTAACAATCTAGAATAATTAATACGGAATAAGTCGGCTTGTTATCAAAGTGAATCTTAGAAAAGTCATAGATTAATTCTCATCTCTTTTAATATATAAAAGTATAAAAACTAATTTATAATTTTGAGGGAACTTATGTTTAAATACTTCCCGCAAAGGGCAAAGGGCGTAGTCTATGAACTTGTAGCAAATCCTCCGAGATTGGAATAGTCATGTTTGTATAAGAGTCACTTATGTGAAAATATGTCTATTTAAGGAGAAATTATGTCGTTGTTAGGATTTGAACTCTTTTCACTTAAGAAGAATTATACATGTTTAGTTATTTGTATCACTAACCAAAATAAATTAGAATAGCTTAATTAAATTTATCCAAGGAGATGGCAAATCATTCCCCTTGCACCGCTTGTACATTAACATCTTTATTTTGATTATCATCACCTTTTTTTCTCTTTTTAACGAGTAGACTAGTGGTAATGGGGAAGATGAATTCTTAATCAAGGTCTCATATTTGAAACTCGCATTCCACCAGATTAAGCGCGGGGAAGGAAAAAGAAACCTGCGAGAACACCCTTGCAGGGTTCAAACTTGAGTATCCGGCGGAGATCGTGTCCGTTGCGTCACCGGCACCAGACGACTATCATCACGCTTACGTTCTTGAGAAAAGATTTTTCTTTGATACCTGCACTAAAGTATCTGAGAAGACACTTATTCTTCTTTTATTAAATAGTGTCCACTTTATTTGAGAAAAGGTAGTCAGTTCTTTTAACCAGTCAAACCATGCGAAATTCCTTTTAGATTGCCAAATGCCCTTAGTAAGTCCTTTTGGAGCCTTTCACACCCCGTGTATCGCGAAGCATGCTGTTAGAGGTTGTTTATTTCAATGTAAAATTTTATAGTTTATTGATTTCAAAATCACTAATCATAAAATAAGTAAAATTTTGTAATTTTAAAATTAAAGAGTATTTGTTTGATTGTTTGTAAAACAAAATAAGAGAATATTTTAATCTTCATGTTTTAATTTACAATGAGCTTTTCCTATAAACGAAAACAAGGAAATTGAATTGCCAACTGAGCAGACAAAGCTCGGACATTATTTTATCTTATATCGTTTTATATTATTCCAAACATTCAAAATATCATAAAAATAAAACAATTACTTTATGTTACACAGTTTTACATTAAAACAAACAACCCCATTGCGTAAAAATCAGTTTTAAGTCTTTTGGTCCGTTAATCCCCTTAAAATCTTGCGTCTTTTTTTTTTCCTTACGATAGCTTTTTATACCATTTCCTTGTCCCTATCACGGGAAATTTCGTTGGCCTATTGCAAATAATAGGTAACCCGTACTCTAATCATACATGTAATGGAAATTTTCTTTAACCTAGCAATATATAAAACTAGTTGCAATCCCGTGAGACTAGTTTAGATTTAAAAAAGTTTAGATTTAAAATAGTTAATTGAAGGTTGATACATTAATTTTAAAAAAGAAAAGTTACTAAATGATAGAACAACTATTATAATTTTTCAAACCAAATTGTAATTGACTATTTAAAATTTTAAACAAGAAAATTGATAGTGTAAAACTGCATACTTCAGTATTTGACAAAGTTTTGAATAATCCAAAGTTCACATGCGGAATGTATCTTAAATATTTAAAATGTAAAGCAAAGAAATTTAATTTGTAGAGCCGTCAATTTCATCTTTTTCAATTTTGATTTGTTTTTTCTTATTGTATGATAGTTGTGCGAAAATAAGATCTTCAACTCTATTTTGTTGATGAAGATTATGAAGTAGGCCTTTTCAAAGGAGTAATGGTACTCAAACAGCATGAGACCGAAAATATATTCTATATTAGACAGCAAATACAATTAATAACATTGAAATATTATGAAAATAAAAAATATAAGTAATCAAAATTTTTGAGTAATTTTACTTACATTTTTAGCATATGGGTTGTCCTCAGCTTGTGTAACCCTATAATCGAAATCAATTTGCTCTTCAGCATCCTACAAAAATTACAAAATATAGTAAAAATAGAGAATAAGTTAGTATATATTTCTCAAGCATGATATTTTAAGAGCATATATTTTTAGAAGAATGTCAATAAGAAAATTTATATATTTTAGAAGATATTGTATTAACATGATTGACATTTAACGTCACTAAGTAAGTTTGGATCAAATTTGTATCATCCGATATTCTTGTCACTGTATAAATAGGCGACTTTTGATGGAGGTTGTAATCAAATATTTGTATTTTGAATAGAAATTTTTTTTCTAAAAATTGATATAATTCTTTTGGAAAAGAATCGCTATCTCCATCCTACGAAAAATGAAGAATAATGCTACTTTTTAGAATCACTTGATTTAATCCATAAATAGTATGAATGATTGTAGATTGTAAGAAATGTTCTACCTTTAATAGTTGTTCTCTCAGTTCTGCCTTGTGTAGAAATTGAATTGCCTCACTATCATGAGAAATGAGGCAGAATGTTATTAACTATAACACTATCAATTAATAATATTTAAACCTAATTAGTGTTGAGATTATTATTGCAACTCTATCAATTAATAAAGCGTAGTAGCGTACTATGCTCCGTTGATGATTATAAGATTGGGTGGAACACAAGCTAATTTATATGTAAAAATTATGTACCATATGTTGCTTGGTTTCTGACCAGTTCAATTATGGAAGGTCAATTATGTTAGGACTTTTGCAACAAGGTTACAGGTTCCAGCATGAACTTAATATAGATTATGGAATATATTTAATTTGCTATTAATACTTACTACACTGCATGCAATGTAAAATTTATTATTTTGTTTATTTTTTTAGGTTGACTCCATCATATCCGACACGTCGTATAATCCGATCACCAATCGGACGACCTAAAAAAATCTAAAAAGCAAAAATTAGGGCTAACGAACAATTCAAATTTTTATTTTTCAGATATTTTTGGATCATCCTATCAACGGTTGGATTGTATGGATGTGTAATACATAATGGGATCTACAATTTTTTCAAAAAATGAAAATTTTTTGCTATTACTGCAGCCGTCCGTTCAACTCAGATCAGACGACTGTCCGCTTGAAGTGCAATGCAGCAAGTATTACTCTTAATTTATTGGATTTGGGTTTGAATTATTATGTTAGCATCGTAATGAATCATGAGGTGAGGAATGTGGAGGCTGTTGACCAAGGGTGTCATATACACATATGAAAATTTGTGCCCCCTGTTATATCGTGAAAATCTAACAATAAACAGAAGTCCATGTCTTCTAGCCAGACTAGCCGTCACAGGTTGAAACTTCTAATTGCTTTTTTCCTTCCCACCTTCTTGGTTGCATATACATAATGAGAGCTTAGTTAACATTCAATGGCTTGTTCACAACCTTTTTAGTTAAAAACTTATTTTTAAATTTTATTTAACAAAAATATTAAGTAAAAATGATTATCATTTATTCTAGAGTAGTTGCACAAGTTAAATTTTCTTTCTAAGAATGTTACTTTTACCTTAATCTAAAAAACTCTAATTTGTGGGCTTTTGTTGTTAAGTCAAAAGAATAACTAAAAATGTTGCATAAAATGACTTTTAAGAGTTAACATATATCTCTCAAATCACCATTAATGGAACGTAACTTAAGCTTACGTGAAGAAGCAAACCGTTTTAGAAGATAGGTACTGATGTAGCCGAAGCTATCACGACCGGATTCCGAAGCCGGAATCCGAAGAGATGGATCCGGAGCTGGGTCGGATCGGTGTTCAGAGGCCCGACGGGGATCCGGAAGGCGAAGGAGGCAGAGGCGAGGCCGAAGGTCCGAAGGCCGAGGGGTGCTCGGTCGGTGGCTTGGCTTGCTCCGGAAAGTCGGGGCCGAGGCTCCTCTGTTGCGGGGGCAGCCGGCGCACGGCGTCGAGACCAGGGAGAGGAGTCCGAGGTCGGCGGTCGAGACCGACTCGGGAAGGTCGGCGATGATTCGAACCGAGCTCCTGCATGAGGGGAAGAAGAAGAAAACCGGTCAGCAGGAGTCCCGGGCTTCAGCCCTAAGGAACCCCCTCCGACGGTCAAATTAGCTCCTGAAGAAGATTCGATTCAGAAGGCAAAGAATAGCTTTAATGCTTTTTGGACCGTAGTCTTTAAGGGTCTCGGAGGCTTAAGAGAGCATCCATTTGGCAATAAATAGCGGTGTATTTATAGCAGATGATAGATGATGGTTAACGGTGGTAGCCGATATAGGACTAAACGCGGATTTACTGGTAAACCGCCATAGTGCCTGATCCGCCACCGGAGTGGGCCGGATTCGGCTATCGGGCCGAAGCCTGTTGGGCCCTGGACTGCCACGCTGTTCCCGGGCCGTAGGCTGGTGGGCCGCTGACGGGCTGAAGCCTGTTGGGCCGGGAGCGACGGTGCCGCTTACGGGCCGAGGGCCGTTGGGCCGCTGATGGGCCAAAGGCTCCCTGAGGGCCTTGCATTGCTGCTGCTGGGCTGAGCGGGGTTTGAGTTTGCTTCAATGGGCCGAATCGGATTTTGCCTCATCAGGTACGAACGATTATGACTTAAGATTAGCTAGTTGAAGTAAAAATAAAAGCCAACAATGAAGAGAAGGATTACACTTAGGCTGACAAAATGGGCCCAGGCCCATTAACAGACCCGTTTGACATGGGTTCGAGTATTGTCATACATTGCAAAAATTTGTGAGCCGATTTTTTAGAATTTAGACTTAAGATCAAATCCAATTATTTGGTACATAGAAATTTAAGATAAATAAATTATATATCAGACCCATTTATCTTTTACATTAAATAAATAAGTAGACCCAAGACCCGACCCATTTACCTATTTACCCGTTACCTTTATTGGGTCTGAGTACATTCTTTTTGGGTAAAGGTCTACCTAGACCTAGACCGTTGACAACCCTAGATTACACGATCAATGTGTAGGGATGGCACACACAAATTGGATGGCAATGGTAGTAAAATCCCTCCAAGAACCCTTGTCCGCGACTGAGCAAAATGGGATAAATGTTTTCTTTCCGCTAATTTTCCAATTGTTTATATTCTGTTTTGTTTGGTTGGAGTGTTAGTTTTCATATAGTATTAATATTGATATTAATGTTTCTGAAATCTATAGAAAATTGATGTTGAAGGATACGCAGAAGAGAAGTTGAAGGGAAAAAAGAGAGTTAGGGATGAGAAAACAAGAAGGGAGGCCAATTCTAACATTTTTAGCACAATTTTAGACTTGGTATTTAAATTGTTATTACAATACGTTTTATTATATGTATGTCAAAATGCTACGGCATAATAATCAAACAATTCTCTATTAGTAACAACATCAAAATTAATGTTAATTCAATTATCTAATACAACAATTAAACATCCATTAGATATTATATTAACTTGGATAACTTTTACTAATTATTTCGTCATTATTTAAGACGTATTGTCTTGTTTGAGAAGCTTAGCCCCGATTCCTAAGATATAGATGATGTTTTATAATAAATTTGTACAATTATATATCAAAATTTTTATATATACATATAAACGATAATCTAACATTCTAACTAGAAAATTACTTGTTGCAATCAATGTCCCTCAATAAATAACAATGTAATCAGTAGATCAAATGACCGATATTTAAGGCACATTGTACAAATGTAATGATCACATACCATCTGATCCGATAGCAATATCGAGAAGTTACTACACAAATGGAACGGGATCCTCTGAACTTTCCTCATGTGCCCTTATGGAGAGATGAGCGGATCATTTGACTTTATAATGATGAGATAGTACACCATCATCTCCTCTCTCACATGTCTAAATAATAATGTAAAAATCGCATTCTTACACACATATTACTCATCTAACTAATCAGACCTTCCATCAAAAGCTGCGCCCGTTAAGGATCCAACATCAATCCGAGACGGACCGGACAAATCCGGTTAAAAACCCAACCCCAGTGCCCGGTAAAAAAAAAAATCACGTGCCCACAGTGCTTTGGCCACATTCCGCCGCTGACAGCGGATGCCACGTGGGACGTCACCGGTGCGGACCGGTCAAAACTCCACCCCTCGGTCGGAAGCTTACCAAAGTCTCGCAAGTCCACGCACAACCGCGTTCCCTTCACTCTCTGGTGACCGTACTCGCTCACCGCTACGGATCCCGCGCAGTTCCCTACGCTGTTGCCGGTGACCTCAAGGCACACGAAGCAGCGGACACAAGGCAAAACGACGGCGACGCCGAGGGCGATGCCACCGCCTCTTGTTCAACGCGCCATCGTCGCCACCTTCCCCCGCTGGCGGGCTTGTTGTGTTCCTACCAGCAGGAGGAGGGAAAGGGGTGGAGCTGGAAAGGTCATGAGGGCCATGGGGCCTCTCACTGCGGCGTGGGTCCCAGGCACTTGACGCGGCTGTATCCCGTCGTCGCTCTTAAAAGAGGAAGCTTTTGAGGGGCGTTTCGTCTCAGAGAGGAGCTATCGCGGTGGAAGAAGGGGGGCAGGCGTCTCAGGTCGAGATCAGCTTCCTTTGGACCCCTCCCTTCCTGTCCTGCCCTTCCCATCTCCTTGCGCACCCCTTCCCCTCTCCGGGCGTCGGATCGGAGGGCACAGGTCTATCCTTTCTCCTGTTTTGGTGGGAAAATTTGCTTCTTTTTTTGGTTTTCATCGGTTTCTTGTGTGAGTTGCAGTGTTAATTCTTGGAAAGATTTTGATCTTTTGGGACTTCAGGGGTGCCCATCTGCTCGTTTCCCTTTTTCTTTTACTGCCTATGTCTTAATTTGGTGGTTTGCTTTGATTCCCAGTGGTGGGTTTCTCTGCAAGGGTGGGAATTGGTCTCTGGTTGGGTGTGCATGAGGGTTTGGAAGGGGAAGACTGTTTGACCTGCGAGTTTGGGACCCAAATGGAGGATCCTTGCTAGCCGCTCGATGGGTTGACTGGTCAACTATTTTGTGGCGGCAGTTGATCAGGGGTGATAGCTGTAATGTCAGATTGGTGCGAGCACAGCTTTCCTAAAGATAGTGGTGGGGTTTCATTCTGTTTACCTCAACGAAGGAAGCTTGTTCTTTCTTTTGGTTGCACATCCTGTTCTAGAATTCTGTTGGCAGTTCTCCTGGTGTTAGGTGAATGATGCTTCTGTTTAGTTGGAGGCGTTGAAGATGCCATATAGGTGTTAATGCACTCGCTTTTAAAGTTTTGATGCTGCTGCATTCTGTTCTAAAGGATGTCTATGTGCCTATGTTCCTCGAAATCCTGTTAGAGGAAATAATTCTGCAGACTATAGTCTTTTTAGAGTTCTGATTAAAAAAGCGGAATACTACAGATTCATAAGATTAGGTTGAGCAGGGGACTTCTTAGGGACTTTTGAGTTTCTCTAACTTGGGCAGAAACAAGGTGCATTCGTCATCCATAATTGTGTAAATCACTTAATACAGTCCTCTGACTTTCATGGATCTGAGTGATAGGATGCTTGCCCCACCGTGTGTTTACTGAATTGGGTGATGAGCATACTTTTCGGGTGGACTTTGTGATCTTGAGATGTTCATTTCATAAACTTGATCCATTACGTAGGTATTTGCTGATTATGTTTTTGTGGTGCACGTGCATCCTGCTTCTGCTTTTCAATGTAGCACCCTTCTTACAACTTTTCTTATGGTTAGACTCTTTTGAAAGTCTGGGAGAACTGCTGAGGATTGTTTCTTGGTTTCATAGCTTAAATGTTGGTATAATGGTACTGTTAAAGAGTTTTTCTTTAAAAGGGAAACATGCTGGCTAATCTCATTGGACTCTTGGCTGGGTCTCTAATATCAAAATCATTTGGCCACAATCACTTGGCATCACCTTTAACATTTTGTGCTGCTAGTCATAGGGCTTTCCCAACTTTTCGCTCTTCATGGGATCACATATATATATATATATATATATATAGTCCGTGCCAGTCAGTGCGCCACTCAGAGAAATCTGTTACAGTTGATGCATGCTGATTGTTAGCGTACAGACATTATGCTCACAGATGGCAGATCGGCAATTGGAATAGAATATTTCCCATGATTAAAAGAGATTAAGAGACTAGATGGCTTTCTCAGATCTTAAGAAATTGTCAAAGCAAAGTGTTGGCACTAAAGTCTATGATGTTTGAGACGAGGTTGTGCTGCATGTGATAAAATAAAGAGGATGGCCTATAGAATATGAATACAAACATGAAGATCTTATACTGGCTCAAAAACTGTATGATTTTGTGGGACACGATCCTTTCATTCCTTTACTTATAAAAGATCCCATAAGAAATTTAGTTGAAATGATGCTACTGGATTCATGCAAAAAGATATCAAATGTGGCCAATGTGGAACCAATATTACCACATCTAGGAATGGTTGGTGGGCTAGAATCACTCAAGTCCCAAGTGATAATGCTGTCAATCATGTTTTCTGCTGTATCACACATCTAGGGTGGTAGAAAGGTAAAAATTATCTCAATGTCTGTAATGAACAGACCCAATAATTGTAGGAATTACACAAATTTGCCGCAGTAGAAAGTCTATTATATTTTAATAAGTGTTCCGTTGAAGAATACATGTGGGAAGATTCCTTTGTTACTTGTTACAAGTAACTGGTTGAAGAATATTTCTAGAATGTACGTCTCTAGGTTTAATCTCTTATTGGTGCGCAATTTCTTCTGTGACAACGAATCAGCGTCAACTGTGAGGAGATTATACACTATACCGCTGCATTTCTCAAGGCTAAGATGCAGGTGTTGTGGCTTACATTGTTTGAATCTGCCGGCAGCTGGCAGATTGCGGCTGCTACAATCTGATGATTTGTTTGCTTTGCAGCTTTGGGGTGTTTGGTTACATTATAATTTTTTTATACACTTTCATGACAAAAGATTAAAATAAAGAGATAGTTGTGATAATTTTTGAATTGTAAAACGTCCAATTATCATGTTTGGCAAAAACATGAATTTTTTTAAAAATTATGGTAATGCATTCGACAGCACTTTTAAATAGACAGATATTCTTATTTCTTTTGACATCACCGCATATAAAAATCAGTGACAACATGGTACTCCCTATTCTGACAAACAAAGATGGCTTCGTGGACCCATTGGTTAGCCTTCAAAGGTGCAGCTGTCGTGATCTAATGACACACAAGTCAAGTTTGCCTGGTCTTGAATTGTGATCAATGGTCACCTTCCAAAGAAAGAAAGTTTGCCTGGTCTTGCAGCTCCATCTTCCTTGAACCCCACTGGTAGCCATTGGCATCTCAAACATGGTGGGCCTATGTAATATCAAAAGAACAATAAACTTCTAAGCGGCATAAACACAAACAAATGGCGGGCATGTATAATATCAAAAAAACAATAGACTTCTGGACGGCATAAATACAAGTAAATGGTAGGCATGTCTAATATCATAAAGCGAATAAGCTTTTGAGTGATATAAACACAAACAAATGGTGGGCAAGCCAAACATTAAAAAAAAAAGAGAATAGATTTCTATGTGGCATAAACACAAATGGATGGTGGGCGTATCTAATATCAAGCACTAGACTTCCAGGCGGCATAAACACAAACAGATGGCAGTCATGTTGAGATTGTTGGGGAGAGGTAAGATGGCATCGGTGGGACTGACCTGACAATGGCACCCCATCATCTTGGACCATGTTGGGTTGCTGGAGAAGGGGCCTCAATGTAGCCATCACAGTGCTGCAAATCCAGCTGTGGAGGCCGAGCTCCTGAGCATATGGAAGAATACCCATATACCCACCCCTTAATCACCACGTTCACCTGCCATCTATCCTCGACCTCATCATCGCCAGGGCCACCAATAGGAGAGAGAGAGAGAGATGGGTAGAGATCAACCAGAGTAGCGAAATGGGAACTAAGATCAAATCATGCCAGTTTAGTGCCTTACCTGAACACGTTGGGATCTCTCCGTCCAATGCAAGAGGATGGTGAAGGGAAGAGGAGTCGTGCCAAGGTAGGCCTGCAACAGAGATGGGGATGGACAGAACTTTGAGCAAAAACAGAGATGAAGAAAGTTTGGGGGGGGGGGGGAGCGTGGAGAGGGGCGAGTTCGCATTGAGCCCATCGGGTTTGGCGCAACATAAAGAAAAGAAGTTTAACGGTCTTTTTTTTCTTATCATGTTTACTGAAGATAAACTCTGAAAATATGTTTTGAGTGCATCTGCCAAACACCTTTGTTTACCATTTTTATGATAAAAATATATTTTTTGTAAAACAAGTGGTTATTATAACGTAACCAAACACCCTATTAGGTGAGAGAAAAGCAGTGTTTGTAGAACTGGCCAGTTCAAATTGGAACTGGCAAAACCGAATTGGAACTGGCAGTCCATGATCCAGTTTGAATTAGCCGGTTTGGCCGGTTCTGTCCCCTTTCACCTAGTTTTGTCCCAGTTTGAACCGAAACCAGCCTCAACTGGTTCCGGAACTGGGTCCAGTTCTGAAACCTTGGAAAAAAAAAGAGGTTGTGTTAGTGCGCTTTGCACTTTCCTGCAGTTATCTGAACAGATATTCTTAGGATTTGATGTAGGAGGTACATGACCTCTATTCATGCTCTTGCTCTGGCCTGCAGAGAAAGAATTCCTAATGAGGTTATATGTTAGTGAAAAGCTACAGAATAGGTTCCTGTTTGCTATTGATTGGATTTTCGAGAATATATTACAGTACCGGAGGTTACTGATCAAGGTTATACGAGTGGCATTGGCAACACTGCATCAGAAGAGACGAATGCACCGGATAAGCTTTTCCTGATTTGTCACTGTTGAAGACTGTAGTTTACTTAAGATTAGATCTTTTAATGCTGCCTGGATTTGGTGCATATGTGGTATAGGTGTTGAAGCTCATGTGTTGAGGAGGGAATTTCTTTTTGTAGGTATATATGGAAATCCTTATTCAGTCTGCTGATTTTCTGTCTGGATCATGAATGCTAAGTACATGTTACTTTTTATTACCTTTTATTTTCGCCACTAAATAAAAAGTGCAATATCCAACAGAGCAGGTGGAGGTCATGCCTGTGCTGCATTCAGAAGTAAGGTCTCACTTTCTTTTTTTTCCAGCAGTAGATTTATTCTTCTGCCCATGTCTAGTGCATGCTGGTGTCGTCCACTTCTCAATCTACATATATTGAAGGTTGTGATAAAAAAAAGGATGTAATTAACGTTAAAACTACATGCTTCTTAAGTCTATAAAGGAGGATCCTTAGCACAGGTGATGCTAAATGGCCCTCTAACAGTCGTTTTCAGCATGGGGTTTTTCGACTGCCATCAACTGGTAATGCAGTTGGATAAATTATAAATTTCAACTGAATAGTAGATATATGAGCTTGTATTCATTCCAGAAAATATGGCGTAACTAGCTTCTACTTAAGCTCCTTGTCAGGAATGTGTATCCTTTGAGATAGAACATGTCATTCTAAGAATTTACAGCCAGTGCTTCCCTATCACTGGTGTGTAGATCATCTGGACTATCAGAATATGGGGGTTCATCCCATAGGAGTTAGGAAATTTGACACGTAAAAGGGAATGGTTCACTGATGGGTATTTGTCTTGTGCATTTCAAAGTTGGCCTTTTGTGCTGGCCAGACCTTTTTCTTTTATGGAGTCTTGAACTGCATTCTTATCCTCTCCTCTTGATTATTATATAAATCATTTTTGAGTTAATAAAATTTGTTATCATCCTACCCTTCTCTTCTAAAAGAAAGATTTGGCAAATTATGCAATTTAGATATTAGCTGGCTGCTGCCAGAAAACTTGATTGAATCATGAGGTCAAGTTTGAAAGCTTATACCATCCCTAGACACTTGCCAATAAGAATTAATATATAAGTACTTATTGTGGCTTATGCTTGTACAACCAATAAATGGTCATGCTTTCTGAAACTCATATTTTCTTTACTAGCTATACACAAAATGTGTTTATTGTCATAGTCTTTGACTTTATAAGCTTCTGGTTATGAAGTTGTGGATACAATTATAGTGTTGCACATGTTTTGTTGTTAAAGATATGTATTTTTTATTCAGTGGAGGAGTCTTCTTGAGAAAACAGGACCATGGGGTGCTTCTCATGTTGTAAAGAAGATAATTTCCATGGACCATCGGATGGTGGAGGACATTTTGCCACAAGCCATGCAACAGGTAATCTACCTGCCTAACAAGTAAAGAGTTCTATACTGGGATTGTTCAAGCAGCAATTTACAGATGTGAAGATGTGATCTCATTACCGTCTGTAATTTATTCAGTTGTATACTTCTCTTTTTGTTGGTTCTGTTTGGCTTGGATGGAAACTCCTTTTTGGCTGTCAACTTTGAGGCAATACTCATTCATGAGGTTGTTGTGGAACTTGTGTAATTTCTCCCAAAAAGAAACATAGAAGTTATATTTTAGTTAAGAATCTGGTGATGCTCACATGAAGTATGGCGCATTGTAAAGGGAACTAATCTATGTTGTAGACTCTTTTTTCCCACCATTCAGGCAGAAGCCACAAAACTGTGCAAATTTGTTGGGATTTTAGTTCATGTTGGTTCCATTTCAAGAGAGGATTGAAAATTGCTCTGCAGCAAAGTGTATTTGCAATTTGTATACATGTGTTTTTTATGGGCAACTGTGAGTGGCTACTTAAAATATTATGACAACACCAAGGAGAAATTTCACCCACCTAGTCGATTCTCTTTGCATACTAATGATTTATTGTTTTTGTATTTTCTTGTTACTGATGCTCTTTCTTTGATACTCATGCACTATGTATGGGCCATTTCACTGTCACTCTTTGTTTTCCTTTCAATAGTTTTCCCCTAGGAATTTCTGCATACAACTTCCTAAAAGATTATGTATTTGTGCACCTTCGAATAAAAAAAGATTATGTATTTGTGAAACCCCCCCCCCCCCCCAACACACACACACGCGCGCGCAAAATGAGTGTTTGTGAATACTCCCCATGTATGATTACTATACATGGATATAACCCCCAGATTTGGTGAACTGACAGGGGTCACATGCATGTACGTGATCATACAAGGGGTGTTTACAAACACTCATTGTTCAAGGAGGGTTTTTCACAATTACATCATATTTTGTATTATTTGCCAAAAAAGAACCTTTTTTCCTATTTGCAGTTCTTCACTGGTGTTATTGTCTGGTTTATTAGTTTTCTTGTGGAACTAATATGAAATCATTGATGCAGGTGCTGATGGAGCTTATCGCACCATAGATTCTGCTCCAAGGGGTGTTCCAGCTGTTAAGGTCCAGCCTATTGCAGTCCCTCTGATTCCTGTAGATGAGCTGAAAGAAGTAACAGATAACTTTGGAACTAAGGCATTAATAGGAGAGGGTTCTTATGGTAGAGTGTATCATGGTGTCTTGAAGGATGGAAAATCGGCAGCTATAAAAAAACTAGATTCCAGTAAACAGCCTGATCAAGAATTTCTGGCACAGGTTAGCCATTCCTTCTAGATCCTGATGCCTACTGATTTCATATACATTTGCTTTTGTTTTGGATGTATGCTTACAGAGACTTCTGCAGGTGTCTATGGTCTCAAGGTTGAAACATGAAAATGTAGTCGAGCTGCTTGGTTATTGTGTTGATGGAAGTCTACGTGTTCTTGCATATGAATATGCGACCATGGGATCCCTTCATGATATCCTCCATGGTATGGAATCAGTATTTCTTGCCCTCATTAGTGTCAAGGACTAATAGCAGTTTAATCTATTGTATTTATTCATATTTTGTGTACCTATGACTGTTCATCTTTGACACACAATGGGGTTAATTTTGTTACTTGATAATTATCATTGTCAGACCTGTATGACCTTGTCTTTTACCAAGCCTGCCCTACCATCCAAACAGAGAAGAGCTGTTTGGTACATACCCTTCACAACCATTAAACCAAAAAATAACTTCCTTACAACAGAGCCTACGCGTGGATCTTCCAGTTCCCTCAGTCTCGTACATAACCTGTTATGAAGTTACCGAAAGATCAAAGACAATGAATTAAACGGCCCCATAGACTGTTATCCAAGGCTCCTGAGATACTTCCTGTGCCAGTCCATTCAGCTTTGACTCTGTAGAGAGTTCCTTTATCTTCTCCCTCATCTGATTGCTGATGCGAGCGACCATGCCCAATGTCTTCATCAGGCCCATTCAAGCAGATTTCCGCCCTTCTTGCTAGTGACTTCAACATCTTTAATTGTAGTATACCTAATATCGAAGTCTTCTAAAGGAAGTTGTGCCTCACTTCTACGTGCAGAGTCCATCCTATTCTTTGTCTTCAAGCCCCCAAGGCTGCATCGCAGCCCACAGAATCTCACTCGAGGATCATTCTCCCTCTTGTCCTCCTGCCCTGGAATATGTAGGGGACTACTCACCCCCTCTAGGGCATTCTCATGCCTCTAAAAGGGCCATTCAGTGCCTCAAGGCTCTTGCTGCTGCGGATTCTGAGAGGGCCAACTGTATGCAGACTTAAGGCTCCCTCTTATGCCCATGGCTCTATATTGGGCTAAATTCTGGTGTCTTGGGAGATTGGATCATTGGAATCTGTTTATCTATCCCTGCCTTGAGGGACATTTAGGGAACTTGCGAGGCATGAAAGGGTCCAATTGAAGCTCCCCATGCTGTTAGTTGAACTGATCTCCAGTGAGTTCAATGGGCCATGAGAGTATGGCCATGTCACGTGGATTTACCTGCTTCTACCTTACTGTATGTGCAACCTCTTCCATCAGAAAGGTCTCAAGGACAAGAGTCTCTAGTACTGCCTTGGTCTATTGAGCTCAGTGAAGATGATAGCCTTTGAAGCTTTGCTGCTTCTGCACTGATGTCACTCCATCCACCCTAGTGCTAGCTGAGCTGTCATGGACAGGACTGCTCCATTGCCACCTTAAGCCTCTAATCTTGGAGAAGCTGACAACCCCGACTTTGTTGAACTGCATGCACTCTGATGGGGGTCGCAGAATACCTCAACCCTCAGGGAGACTCAAAGCTCCTCCATGGGGCTAATTAACCCCCCAACATTTGTCCCAACTCCATACCTTCCTCTTAGGGCTTCTTCCATGATTGAGGGCAGGCTCCAGACCAGCTGCATGCTTCACTTCCCATTTTGTCCTTGTTCTTTTTTCCCTTTTCCTAAAATAGTCTTCCATTGCTCTCTTTTTTTTTTCTTTTTTTTTTTTCCAGGCATTAGGATCTGTCTGGTATAGCATCCGAAGGGTACTTACCAAATGAAAATGACCAAGAGCGCGATACAATCAATCTAAGTTGGTAAGACAATAGGGGGCCAAAGGCCTCACGCGCTGTTTAGAGAAAATCTCTCTTCCACTGTCCATATCTGACTGAACAGATCCAATACCATTTTGCAGGCTGGAATTGAAGTGTTCGAACTCGAAACCAAGTTCATACTGAACCCTCCATACTGGCCCACCTAACAAATACCAAACATCCTGGTCTCCTCAAAAGGGTTTCCACCTTTTGACTACTCTAACTCTTCCCGACATGAACTGTCCTCTAGCTAGGGAATTTCTGTGTCCTGTGCCGGTCCCACTTTTCAAGCTGTCAGCCTCTAAGGTTTCATGACCCCTCGTCAAACCAGTGCTGCCGTCTTCCCTCATTACCACTCCAGCTCATGAGTGTCTCTCCTGTGGTGGCCCCTGAGACACCCTCTTGAGCACCTCCGCCCTTTTTTTGAATGTGAACACTAGTGAAAGAAGTCCACAGGGAGTGCAGATTCCCCCTCCATAGCAATCAAAGCTCTCACCCAGAGTCCTTTTGTATCTTAGAGGCTTTCCTTGCCCACTTGAATAACAAGAAAAAGCTTCACTGCAAAGCTAAAGGTGTTGCCGGTCCTCCACAAGTGCATTTGGACCCCTTAAGAATTCCTCTTGTGGATGGCTAGCTTTCCTTACTCCACCATTTGCCTGGTTGTGGTACACCAGTCTGTTTTGTCAAATCTTAACAGTTTTTCAAGGAACTGTACTGTGTTCATTCTATACGTGGCCATAAGACAATTTGGTAAATGTGTTTGTACAAGTGGTTATGGCTTTGTCCAATATTTGTAGTGACGTAATGCAATACTAACAGGTCGGAAAGGTGTCAAGGGAGCACAGCCAGGTCCAGTATTGTCATGGGCACAGCGCGTGAAAATTGCCGTAGGAGCTGCAAGAGGTCTTGAGTACCTGCATGAGAAAGGCCAACCTCACATTATTCATCGTGACATTAAGTCCAGCAATGTGCTAATTTTTGATGATGATGTAGCCAAAATTGCTGATTTTGATTTGTCAAATCAAGCTCCTGACATGGCAGCACGTCTTCACTCTACTCGTGTTCTTGGAACCTTTGGTTATCATGCACCAGAGTAAGTTCCTTTCACATTCTTGAGCATGCAATTTACAGTTGTGAATCCTATAAAAAACATGGTTAATCCGTTGTGTCTCTGCATAATCAACACGTCTATTTTTTTTTTGGGGTGGGTGGGTGGGTGGGGGGGTGGGGATAGGACATGCATCATACATGGTTCTGATACTAAGGAGGTTTAGGGTAACACACAGAATTTGAACCAACCTAAGGTTTTTGTACAGTCTGGGAGACTCCAACAAATAAGTAAGTAAAGTATTCCAACAGGTTATGTTTTGGAAAGTTTCAGGGTAATTTTCAAATGACATATTTACCTAGCCACAATTCTAATGATCAATATTATGCCCATGTAAGCTGCTGATTTTTGTCTGCAAAGGGTATCATTTCTATACTAGTCAACTGTATCACTCAGATTTTACTGCTTTGGCATGGCAGATATGCAATGACTGGGCAGCTAAGTTCGAAGAGTGATGTATACAGCTTCGGTGTGGTTCTCTTGGAACTTTTAACTGGCCGTAAACCAGTTGATCATACTTTGCCTCGTGGACAACAAAGTCTTGTGACATGGGTAATATTGCATGTTTTTTCTCCTTTTTATTGCAATCTAATGCAGAATATGCCTTAGAAATTAAGTTTTAGACTTGGAAGAGAATTTTCTTGCCACAGCTCTTGAAAATTTTAATTCTTTCTCTGGAAATGTGTAGGCGGCACCAAGACTTAGTGAAGACAAGGTAAAACAATGTGTCGACCCAAGACTGGGAGGAGAATATCCTTCCAAGGCAGTTGCAAAGGTAACTAAGACACAACCCATTTGACTGTTTTCTGGATTTTGATATTGTTTTTATTTCATTTGAAATTAGGTTTAGCTAGAGTCAATGGCCAAATGTTTATTTTATTCAAAAGATTGCGTTGCGTTTTTTTTTTTTTTTTTACAGAAAGTTTATAATAAAAGATTATTAAAAAAAAGGAAACAAGAAAGTTGAATGTCAGAGGAAATGCAAATTTAGGCATTTCAATATAAATATGATGTATGAGAGTGGAGCGATGAAGTTTGGTCTGGTGTCCGCAACCCAGTTTATTTGAAAATTAGTGGATGATGATGACAATAACAATGACAATGATTCTATCTTTCTGGAGTTCTGTATTTTCTTTGACTTGAAACATTATTGAGACATTTTTAGTCTAGACTGTTCAGAATAGTTTACTCATAGGGCGTTAAGTTAATAAAATCGAAAATGTTTTAACCTATATATGCATGAGGTATTATCTAGGAGATCTTTCTTTGTTGGATACTTTTAACTAGTTTGTGCTTGTAAAGTAAAAGCATATGATTCTTGGGACATGACATCTCTTGTGCTTTTTAGTATTTATAGCACTAGACCATTGTGATTATTTATTTTCACTTTTTAGATACCACTTCCAAAATCAATAATCAGATTAAGACCGGGGGTCTTTGTGGGAAATGATAAATACAAGACAAAAACCAGTGAAAAATCATAAGGGTAGTTTGCATGGATGAAGAGCTCTTTTCTTATCGTACATTTTCTCTCATAATCTCATATCTCAACATTCCAATGCATTTTGTGTTTGATTGGTGATCAATTCAAAAGCATTGAAGACATGTTGTTTCTTGCTTTACCTGGAGTTTGCCACGGGTTTAAAGCCAAGTGGCAAGAGTTCAAAACTTGATAATGGAGGAGCTCTCACCTTTCTTCCGTGAGAAGCTTTTGATTCTTTTTTTAAAAGACATTCTATTTCAATGTTCATATGGCAAAGATGATGAGAAAACAGATAATAGTCCTAGGTTTTTTTGATTAGCTTCTTGGCGTACTTTATTCGCTTTTGCCAAGATGTTGCAGTCTCACATTCTAATGTGTTTTATATCTCAACCTATTAGTTGTCATCAGGGATGGTAGTACCGGTACCGGTACCTGTATCGGTGGGTACCGGTACCAGTACGTACCGGCCGGTACCGGCCTAGTATCGGCCGGTATCGGCCGATACCCTTTACAGGTATCGGGTACCGGTACCGGCCGATACCGGTACGTACCGGTATCGGCCGGTACTGCCATCCATGGTTGTCATGTATCACTGGAAGTGTTGAGTCTTGTGACACATCTATTCAATCATTGACTAACACTGTGCCACAACACCTCTTCCTATTTCCGTCCCCAATTTGTCCTTTACTCCTTTCCCCACTTTAATTTTGGTGCTAGGATGCAGTATGCCCACATTGCTCCCTAAATGCACCTCCAGCATCTTTCAATTCATTGTTTCTTGATAATTATGTGATCTTAGGCTTGGAGGGCTCTTGCGCCTCATTTTGTAATTACACTCATCCTTTTTTCAACTTTTATAAAATTGTGGTACCAACCACCTCCCCACCCCCCCCCCCCCCCCCCCCCCCCCCCCCACCCAAAAAAAAAAAAAAAAAAAGTGATCTTAGGCTCCTACATCAGATTCATTTCCTTCCACTAGAAAGTGGTCTTACAGGCTTACGAGACTTAATTATCTTCAGTACTATTTCATGTGTGGTCAGCATCAGGTTGGCTAACAAAAAATGAGAAAATGGTTCACATCATCTGGCTATGGTTTGGAAAACACTTATGAAACTTCAAAATACCTGCTCAACATGCATTACATCTGCATTGGAGGCATGTTAAACATGCCGATTATGGGAACCCCCCGGCCCCCTTGCACCCTGTCAGACAATTGGTGCAATATCCCTGCCCTGTGCTTTGAAGTATCTGGGCTCTCGGCTGCATAGAGGCAGGCATACAACCCCTTGAAACATGCTGGATTTTTGGACGCAGTTTGTGAATGTCTATCTCAGACATGGTTTAATTGGTTTCATCCAAGCAGATATGTAACTAGGTGTCCCTCCCATGTCCTGACTCTTCTGCAAATATTTGACATGCCCTCTCCACTTTAAAGTTATATGAGTAATTGTAACGACCCGCCATCCTATAATCGAAAATCCGATTACTAAATGGTACCGAATCATTAACATTATGAGTCAAACCGGGATCTCAAATAAGGCTAGGAAATAAATGATAAACTAAGCTAAACATTTCACACAACATCGAACTGTAAAAAAAGTGCAGGTATTAAAAATTATTACAGTCCGATTCGACTCAACAAATAATTACATAATCCAACTGAAAGGAAATAATTATGCGTACATATCTGAAAATGAAAGTACAACTATATCGGGGCATATTCGGAAACGGTGGTTGTTGGTGTGCAACATGAGACAGAACTCTACAATCGCTACGCCTACCGAGAACCCTCACCTGAAATCGCAGGGAGTGAGTCACACCGGAATGGACTCAGTAGGGATCCTTCTATCCCCACCTCTCACATACGCACTCACAATCGTAAGATAACAAGGATATAGACAAGATAAGTACAAGTAAAACAGTAAATAAATCACATGTCCACCGAAAAGGAACACAAGAAACTGTCAAGCCAATCGAAAAAACACCGACTCGCTGGGACAGAATAACAACCCTTCGGATAGCGCATTGGCCACTCCGGCCTGTCTAGCTCTAGGTGGTTCTATCTCCTCCCAGCTACGAGTGACAATCCGAAGTATACCACTCTTACACCGATACTAGCTATTACCTCGGAGTAGACCGGGTGACCTTCTCCTAAGCACCACCTTGCCACTCCCACACCGACACTGTGTCACTCCCACACCGACACATAGTGTAAAGTGCTAACAACTGTCACTCTAGGTCCACGATTGCATAAACACAACACAATGCGATTTCGATCACATAGAAAATTCACACCCCAATGGATGATTTCAAGTATGCATTTAACAGAGTTGTCTAACAATATACAAGATCTAAATGCAGAAAATTAAGGGGCTTCGGCTTGAATCGCGTCGACTAAGCTCGACGCCATTCAATGGCCTTGAAACTGGTTTTCCTCACTCTCATGTGCTGAGATCCGAGGATATTGACATGAATCACGTCGTCCATGGCCGACGTCATTCAACTTTCCATCTCACTATGGCCTCAGAAATCGAGGACACATGGGCCCCGTAAATCGCGTTGACTCAGGTCGACGCCTATCTCAAATCGTGTTGGCCTGAGTGGATGCCTTTCACGTCCGAAACCGAGCTCCCCTCCGGTCTTCTTCGAGCCACAGCGCGGGGTCCCTCTCCCCCCCAAAACGAAAGAAAAACATATAAGAGATAGGGGAAAATCCATGAATCACAATAACATAATACTCCCATTTTCAAAAACATCTTTTTTCAAGCAAAATTTCCTTAAGACAAGCTCATTTCTACGCAAAAACCTTCCATACAACCATAGCATGCTCCAAAGCGGGAAATCATGGATAATTCAACCGAAACACGCGAGGATCGTCATCCTACCGGTTACTTGAACTTCTCTTAGCTCCTCACCATTGATCCGCTGCACCGCAAGCCGCCGCCAATATCACCGTGAACGTCGTCATCTTCCTAAGACGTCGGCCATCATCCGGAGAGTGAAGTGCCGTGGAGGAGATGGTGGTGGTAGTGGTGATAGGTAAGGGGGTGTTGGAGTAGTGGAAGAGGAAGGGAAGGGGACGGGGGGGATCAGAGAGAGCGAAGAGAGAGAGTGAGAAGGAGAGAATGAGGAAAGGAGGGAGAAAGGAGGGGGTGGTTCGAGTCGTCAAACCAATCACCCGAAAATACGTCGTCCATGATCGACGCCAATCAAACGACAAGACGGGGTAGTACACTGATATATGTTTGAATCGCGTCGACTATGCAAGACGCCATTTAGACGACAAGACTGGGGCCGTTAACACGTGCCCCGATGTCCGACCACGCGACACACCAGTATGGCTCTTAAATCGCATCTCCTACGGCCGACGCCTTTCAAAGGCGTGTCGAGCCAGCTCGACGTGGTAAAGAGCCCATGCACCAAGCTCACGAGGACCCAGACCAGGGGCCTTGACATCGAAACCGACTCAATAACTGAATAAAAAATTTGTCTTTACAGTAATAATTTTATGATTAAGCACATTTTTAAATAAGTTGTTCGGGACATAAAGAAAATTTCTAGGCCAAGCTTATGCTGCTTCATCACATCATTGAATGTGGACAAAGCACGAAAGAGTAAACTTAGGGGTTGTCAAATGTGAGCAGCAAGTTAATCATGAATCCCCAAGTATAGGTTATCCTTTTCGTGTCCAGAAAAATGAAACAAAGTGTCTTTAGTCCTAGGGCAACTTTTGACTTTTAGAAGTTTACTGTTGTTTTATGTTTACACAGTTTCTAGGGTGTATCTGAATAAGCATGTTATAGTGTTAGGGAGAGGACCTTGAGGCTTTTCATTGAGGATTATACTAGAAAGTTTAATTTAGAGAGGGACTGGGGTTTTAGCTTGCACTCTGTTAAAAGTGTTCATTTATCTGAATATGGAAATATATAGAATCATGATTCCATTGGTACGAGTGTTAAGAGAAATATAGGAATGCTTATATGTAAGAAAGGAATCTGAACAGCATATGAGCTCTTAGTTAACTGCCGGTTGATGGCCATACACACAGTTGTCCATAGCTCCCAGGTTCGGTTGAACTTCATCTAACCATCTCGGTGAAGAGATTGACATAATCAATGGGATGATCCAAAGATGAGGATGCTAGTCATACATGCTTACCTTGTATATGGTTGGAAAGAATGTGGCGGCTGTCTAGCATCCTCATTGTTTTTGCTTTATTTTTATGTATGTATTTTACACATTTACTAAACCCCTTATGTATATATTTTCACCTTGTTCTGGTGAATTCTTCAGTTTATAAATGTAGTCACTCCAATATTGTCCTATGCCTGCTTCACTTGTGGCCATTGGCCCTCATCAATGGCATCAGGGATTCTCCAGCTTCCTTCCTGTTCAGCTTGTTCTTCACCCTTATTTTGTCTGTTGGTCTTTCTCACTGTTCAACTTGATGAATTGGTGAGCTGGCAACATTTATCCATATGACATTGAGATCCATTTCTTGTTCACTGTTGCATCTTTTACTGGAAAATGGGTTTGATATATTTGTGACCCTTCTGACAATTCTCAATCTCTACTCTGATCTACAAGCATTATTGAAAATGGGTTTGATATATTTGTGGCTTTATGTGCCTGTGGCAGATGGCGGCTGTTGCAGCTTTATGTGTGCAGTATGAAGCTGATTTCCGGCCTAACATGAGTATTGTAGTCAAAGCCCTCCAGCCTCTGCTGAACACTAGATCTGTTCACCCTGGTGAAGCGCAACCGTTGTGAGCCTCATGGACATGCTGCACTCCTGCAGCTTCCTCTAGGGCAGTGTGTTCCTCTTTCTTGTGGTATGTGGTCTTCTGTGCTGGGTTCCTTCTGGTTATTGTACTGTAGCATTTCCTGGCTTCATTCATGGAACCGCATTGCTGATTATTGTATTGTGTAGCATTCCTGGCTCCATTCATGGCACTGCGTTTTGTTGGAAAATTGGGTAGCAAGCTTATATGGGAATGTCAATATAGAGAAACTATGTAACTACACATTCAAAGAACTTTTATTTCCAAGTAAATGGATGGGGTGAAATTGCGACCTTCATTTTAAGTCCCTTACTGATAGGGACGTGTGAAATCAACTCATCAGTTAGCAGGCCTGCAAAAACTTGGAACTGATCTAAGTATTGTCACCTAGAATGTCAGTCACCAAGTCCCTAACATGGATTTGAATGTGCCCTATATGATAAGTGCCTTGCTTGAATCTCAATTCCAAACTAACAGGTAGGGCTGTCAATGGGCTAGGCCCAGCCAGTTCAACGTTATCCCGGCCCGGCCCGTACTTTGACCTGGCCCGGCCTGCATCCTCTTTAGAAGGCCCGTGGACGCCCAAATAGCATCCGGCGAAATCCATCCTGGCAAGCTCAGCATTCGTCCTCCGGCCCTCCGCCCACTATTGCCATACCCCCCTCAGAGCTGCCTACCTCCACCACCACCGCCTACCCTCTGAACCTCCTCCTTCCATCGTCGCTGCTACCCTCCACGGCCATCTATTTTCTGTTTTCCCCCTAGCGGCACCAACGCCGCCAATGCCCTTGGAGGTCCTCCGCCCACCATCGCCGATGCAATACAACAGCCTCCTGCATGGATACACTTGTAGTGATCTGCACGGTTGCCAGCTGCGAGCATGTGCATGTCCGTGCTTCTGCATTTCCCCCAGGGTTTCCATCTTCCACGTTCCCCCTTCCAAAGTGCTTCTTTTACTCTGCTATGCCTCTCGACTTCCCCTTCTTCCATCCCCAAAGGAAGAGTACAGATCCACTGCAAAGATGAGTTACGCCGGGTATTGAGCACTGCGTCTCTGGTTTCATTACCCACTCTCCAACCGATTTCGCCCTCCACATCCCCTCTGCCGTGCCGATGACCTCGAGGCTGACCTCCTCGAGCACGCCATCGACGGGCTCCGTACCATCCCTGCAAGTGTCGTACCTCCAATCCTCCACCGCACCTTTGCCTCCTCCTCTCGGCCAAGCTATGGTTGCCACATTGTGTGAATAGAGGCCGTGATGGCGATATGAAGACAAGGAGGGTTCTGTTGGTTCCAAGGTGGGAGGGGTTGTGTTGCGGGCTGGCGGGCTCAGCCCGCTGGTCCTTTCTTCAGCCCGACTTTGGCCTGTGGGCTTGAAGTATTGGCCTGAGATTTAACCCACAATTGGCCCGGCCTGAAAGCTCGCGAGCTGACTCGGCCCATTGATACCCCTACTAACAGGCTGATTTTCGTCATCATCCAGCCAAGAGGAGTCCTTGCTGCAATGCAGACATGGCAGACTGCAAATGTCATGCAGCTGTGAGATCATACACCACACGGTTGAAGTCTTTTTTAACAACCATCCAATCGAAGATGGGACGGTGCCGACGCCGAGCTTAGGTGGTTCCAATTTAGAGTAAACAAAAATGTGTCTAAAGATTGGACATTAGTGCCTCGGGTGTTGCAGCAAGCATTTCTCCTCTCAGGGACATGGCTTCCATCGTGTGGTTAACAAGGCTGTCAGTGTCCAGTACCATAGTACTTGATCTGGATCCATGCTAGCCCGAAAGTTTGGATCCGAGAATAACCAAGTACTAGAGCATCTAATTAAAAGCACTTCTACCATTACGGATACAGCTAAGGCTAAATTGTCCTGTGGTTGAACTAATTGAATGGCAAAGTTATGACGGGGAGCTTACTTAACACGATACGAATACAGTTAAATTTCTCACTGGGTAAGTAGGTAAAATTTCTATGTTTAGAGAATGCTACTTGCACTCCCTTACTCCTGTCCACGTGGGCATATGGAACCAAAAATCAGGTACCCACTAGCCAGGTGTTGAGCACAATATCCTCCCAAATGGAGCCTTTTTAGTTTTTTTAAATTATTTATAATTATCTGATCTTGAAAGTCTGATGGTCCACCCTTGTGAACATGTTTTCAGCTGCTTTAGAAGAGGGCATTCATTCTCATCCAGTGGATGCCAAAAATCGAGAAAAAGGGAATCAATGAATTAAGATTAGATTTCCATTAACTAGAGTTTTTCACCTAAACAGGACATTATTGTGCTACATATTTCGGGAAAAGTCTTTCATACAGTCTTATTTTAGACGAAAGCAAATGGATCCCAAGTCTGACTCAAAAAGTATGACAATCATATCATGGAAATCAATTGTATGAATTTTGGTTTGAAGTGGCAAACCCTAGACGTTATCGAAGAGTTGGATTACTCTTTGTATCAACCACCCCTCCACACTTCTAATGGTAGATATTGTTCTGCCTCACTTTGATAGCAGAATGGGTTATCCATAATTATTTATACTAAAATTACTTATATCAGAATAAAGAATGTTTCACTTTGATAGTGGTGTGAGGCCCACTAGTAAAATAAGTAGAATAAGTAATTCTTAAGTCTAGAATAAAACTGCTTATTCTCTTTATCCAGCGAATAAGCAAGTCTGACGCGATATAACCTCTTCCGCCTATCAAACTAGAATTAACCTTATTCTAATAATAAGACCTCCTATTCTTCTCTTATTCTCCTATCAAAGTGGCGCTGTTAATTGACTAGCACCGTTAATTGTTACACATGACTAGAGATTAACTACATCAGCTAATCAGAATTCCGATTTATGTCTATACCTGATAGTGCCCCTTTTTTTTGTAGTAATGGGCTGAAAAAAGTCCAGGAACCTGTACGGTGCAAATTTGATAAGATCTTCTCCATCGCTCTGCAAATTTGGATAAACAAGTTGGCCCACCAAAGCCTATCCATCCAGGAACGCTCTGCAAATTCGGATAAACAAGTTGGCCCACCAAAGCCTATCCATCCAGGAACTGGAGCTTGTGTGTGTGTGTGTGTCTCAAATCCACATTCTGTATAATAGAACCGTACGCTTCATTACCATTTAATTTAGGTTACGCTGCAATCGCTTTGGGCCTAAATTTCAAGATTCTTAATTTTGAGGTACGTTGGAAAGCTCAAACTCTTCCCCGACAGTTTCTATTCATTTGCATAACTCGCCCATCTACTTGTCACCTCCCTAATCATCTCTCTAGTGTAACCTAGAGTTAGATTATATAAACGGAGGAGAAAGTGTACAAAAACTAAACAAAAATGTGAAAGAGTGAAAGTGTGTAAATGAGAATACATATGATCAATGATTCCAAGTTTTGCAATATATAGTGAAACTGTGTAATTACGTGTCAAAATGAACAAAGTGGAATGAAATTGTTAAATAAAAGAAGCTCGAGTCAATGGGCTCCACCGCACCATACGGTCGAGCGCCACAGTGAGGAGATTTTTTTTCACTTTACTCCTATTTTTTTACGGAAGGGAATAAGTAAAAAAAACCCCTGACAGTGGTGCTCGACCGCATGGTGCGGTCGAGCTCACTGAATCACTTTTCTAAATAAAAATGGAGAGTCTGTAAATCTGGGAGCAAGGGATCCTCCATCGCGCGTTTATATGTATCACATACTCGTTTTTATTGTTGATCATCCTACAGGATGTAGTTTACCAGCATTTGTAGATAATAGTTCAGATGTTGGTGTGCCATGGGGGTCACTAGGCTTAAGAGGAGATGGTCTAATGGTCTAAATCATTTTTTTTTCCCAATGGAGGAAAGATTAGTCAAGTTTTGGAATCAATGGAACATATTGAGATATCAATGCATCATTAACCACATAAGGGCTGAAAACGATAAAAAGAAAGGAATTTTTGCATACAAACTCTTAAAAAGATTTGAGTATTTGTGAAAAATTCCCTATACAAGGAGTATAGGTAAATATCTATAGCCCTCATAACTTCTCTGTACACATACATAACCCCATGACTTGGTGACCCGGAGAGGGTTATACATGTGTACACTAATCATATAAGAGAACACTACCGCAGATACGGCATAATGTAAAGGGCTACTTTTGAGAAACCCAACGAGAAACAATGGAGAAGATCATAGGCATTAATTACACTGTTTCTATGGTGTTTTATTTTATTTTATTTTACTATTTTACTTGAGATATCAAGCTCATTATCAAATCAAAAGATCTCCTATTCCAAAATAGGCACTTTCGGTTTACTTATGCTGGGATAAGCAATGGGGTTATCAGTGAGAGCCTGAGAGAACAATACCAACGGTATTCATGTAAATTTTCTTGAAAGATAACATCTGAGGTACATATTCTATGCATGTTCTTGGTAAACGATAAAAATCACCATGCTATCATGCAACATTCTCTGTTTTCCCCTTCCAACTATAAATTGCAGAATACAAGAAAACAATATCACTATTTATGAAAAATTTAAAATTTTCTAGACTTCATTCAGGATGATGCTTGAGATGGTCCAACTTTGACCGCCCAAAACCTGTCCAAGGTTGGAAACTGCAGCTTTGCACCAAGCTTGTAATTTTTGTTTTTCAGTGTGCATTATTTGTGCCTTTCGTCTGTTAAATATCGACCATATTTACTATTGACCAAGTCAGAACTAATAGAAGATATACACAATCTGCCTCTCACCGGAGAGACGAAACGGATGTTCCTAGATCTTAATTACCCCTGCTGTACTAAAAGAACTTGCATGTTGTATAATAAAACAAGGTTTCATATTTTGGCACAGATAGGCCAATCTGTAAATGTTTTGTTGGCTGATCCAATCTCAAGTCACTTTTTTGATCTTTTGACCATAAAAATGGCAAACAGAATCTAAGAACAACTTGGATCAATCAGTCGATCCAGATAGATCTTGAGCTGACCGATCTGGAAGTTGCGAGTTTTTCCTTGTAGTGAAGTATAATCACCTCAGAATCTTTAACCATTTACTTCCTCCTAGGTAAAAATCCTCTTGTACTAATTCATATTTCATAGAGGAGTTTCTTCTCCACTCTTCCAAAAATCACTTTAATCACTCTCTAAGTTTCAGTGTCGGTGAGAGAGCTACAGATGGATAACACAGAAACAGAAGAAAAACATGTGCGTGTAAAACTAGAGCTAGTTTGGGGTGCTTTATACACACTACATATTGAATTCCCTCTTCATGGTAAAACATTACAGCCCTCAATAAGCTATGAACCCCGTATGCACAGCACTTTTAAAAAAAATGATAGATACACAAAACAATTCCCTTTTCAACAACTACAAAGAAAAAAAAGAAAGGGAAGATACAAAAGCTTTTCAGCTTTTCATCAAAATTATACTCAACCCTGAGGAAGTGACCAGTAATACACCCACGGAGACATAGGGTCAAAAGAATGTAAGCAGATTAGACATCTCCCAGGCTGTGATGCCTCACTTGTCTGAAGAATAACTGTTCCTTCTGTCATCCTTTGCATCTGGGTTATCACTCTTATCTGTGTCGGAATTTTCCCTTTGAGATTCAATTTCCATGCTACCACCCCTGTGTCGCCGATGCCTCCGATCCTGAATAATTTTACAGATCTTAGTAAACTGGCTACAAAGGATGCAAGCACTTAAAGGCTACAGTCACAAGAAGGGAGGAGCAGATATTGTTAAACCATGTTACCATAATTAATTTTCAGGGACCTTGAAACAAGATAATGATCAACGATGTTGCAAATTGAACAAATTGTATATGAAAAGAAATATCTGAAGGTTTTAAGGGAATAACATGTTTTAACATTCATCATCAGCTTAGGCATGTTCATCTACTCTTGTTCCCACTTCAGTGAAAGTCTGATTTATCATGTTCTGGGAGAAGCAGGTACTGTTATTCCCCATGTAGTTAGAGGCGAGAGGTGAGCAAGGCGACCAGGGGTTTGCCTCAACCTCAAATGCCTAGGCAATCGTCTAGGCATTTGAGGCGATGCGTTCTCTAATAAATCACTATGAACGAAGAAAATAACAATATAATGAAAATAAAGAAGTACGAAAACATTTAAGATAATGATATGTAAGACTTTGGGATGCTTTGATCATGTCCAAAATGTAATGTCATAAATCTTCTACTACACAAACAAGTAATGGACGGTCTTAGGAATCATCAAAACTAAGAAAAACGTGGCATCATGTAAAAGAAGAGTATTACTTGCTGCAATGCCCCTGCATATTGCAAATTTGCAATCCATGTGGATTGCAATGCAGGGGGCAGCAGCCGTCCAATCCAGTCGGATCGGATGGCTGCTGCAGAGCCCAACCCCCGATGCCTGTTTTTTCATTTTATTTTCTGTTTGGATTTTTTTATTTTTTTTGGAGCATCTGATAAAAAATCGGACTGTACAGTCAGCTCGCTTGGGTCGGATCCATCCCAGCTGTATATTTTTAAAAAAAAAACTTTTTTATTTTTTACACATGCATCAATATCTGTACCAAAAGTTTTTTTTTCAAAAAGAATACGTGGGGTCGGGGCGGACCGGAGCAACCCAGTTGTACCATCTGATTTTTGATCGGATGCTCTAAAAATTTTAAAAAATCCAAGCAGAAAAAAAAGAAAAAGAAAAAACGGCGTCCACCCCCCACCCCATCGGGCTGCGCAGCAGCCATCCGATCCGACTGGATCGGACGGCTGCTGCCCCTCCATTGCAGCAAGTATTAGAAAAATGGTACTAGGTATAGTTAAAAGAAGCATTAGCATGTTGGAAATAATTAGGAATAAGAAAGAGCAATGTTACATAATTAAACAAGAACCAAACATTTGGCTTAAACATCATAGGCAAGTGCCTAGTTGTCAAGGGAGGAGAACATGAGGCAAGGTGAGGCATTTTGGCTTGCTTCAACCTAGTTCATTGCCTAGGTGAGCGAGGCGATTGCCTTTGATAACATAGATTATTCCTTAATCAAACCTTACACTTGATGTTGAGAAGTTCATGCCATTGAAGAAAAAGAAACATTTGTATTATATTTTTGCTAATATACCCTTGATGAGTTGCATCTGAGACTAGCCGCGTTAACACAGAGGATCACATAATATGCTATGTGGGGTCGCTCTCCCATGCTGTCACCAATGGTGAAGTTGGGGGCTAATACCCATCGACTTATAAGCAAAATGATATAATTAAATGAGCTAACAGTTTATAAAAGCCACATGAAAGATCAACTGTGAAAGACACTAGATCATTTCTATATTAGGAACTGAATGAAATATTTACGACTATGTGATGTACACCATGCTTCTTAATAGCCTAGATTATGACATCCTGTCGTCACCTTTTTGCAAGGCAGTGGCACAACTACTACAGAAACAATGGGGTGAAAATGAAGGTAATAAAATGGTGTTTACCCCCAAAATGAGGATGAGCAAGAAAAGTGATTTCAGGATGCAATCAGGGTTTTCAAGTTGAATTGACTCCAGGAAAATCTCAAAACCAAAAAAAAGACTTGGCCTTGGTATTTCTTTTGATGGAATTCTCATCATTGGTGACAATAAAAAGCTTACCCATGGATCTGTCACTGTCAGCATGCCAAATGGCAGCACTCTCATGCATTAACAGTTTCAAGACTATCCATTTTTTTCATTTTTACTAATGGTACTTCAGGGCCTTGTTCCATATGCCGTGTCTTGACATTTTTTGTTGAGGTACGAATTTCTTTTTCACAAGAAAGAAAATAATACTACTTCCACCATTTTCTAATTTTACTCTTTCAGCAACACAAAATTAGCGGTATTTTTTTGTGTGAGATACTCTCTCTCTTTCTCTCTCTGCTGCACCAAACCAATCCCATTTACCCCTCTCCGGTTTGCGATGCAGCAGCGCCAGGCTTCGGCTGAGATGAATCAGGCTCACCCAGACCTGGGCCTGGGCCTGCATCTTTGTCCTGGCCCACCTGGACCAAGCCAAGGTTTGCATTGGGTCAGCCCATTGACACCCCTATTTATTGTTGCAGTCCTCACGGAAGTAATAGCTTTTGGTCATAGAGGCATTGAAACATTTTATGAATGGTTTGAAATTATGTCTTCATTCACATGATATCTCAGCCCACTCAAGGTTAAAATGACATGCAAATGCATGCATGATGGGACAAACATGCCCCTTCATGAAGTCTGTTTAGGACCCACAAGCCAAAATATGCCACAACAAAATGGCACCATATGTGGGAAACCCCACCATTCAGCACGAGTGTCGGCAATGATGGGCAGATGCTTACAAGGTGGGTCCATCTCCCTTCTTTGTTGAGGGTCCCACTAAAAGGACAAAATTGTGAGGACTCTGGAAGCCAAAATCAGACAATACCGTGGCAAGCGGCCACAACATACCAAAAGAATGCAGCAACACTCTTGAAATTCAGTTTTTGGTAGTGGAATTTTGTGTGGAACTGCTGATCAGCCTGACACCTATACGCAGACAGCTGGTGGCATGTACTGGAAGTCTAATTGTATTGCTCCATTTGTGACAAGGCTGACAGGACAAAGGCATCTGTCCCTTGATTGTCTATGCCGAAGGGTTTGTACCTTAATTCAATTAATTGGACGGGCTGCTTTGCATAGACAAGAAGTACATTATATTGCTTCTCTGAGATAGCTGAACACTAGCAAAAGAATGCATGCTACCCAATGGGTCATTAGGAATGATGAGCAATTCTATATTTCCAAGAACTATGAACGCAACGGCAAGCTGTTTGGAGCATAAGAAATGTTTCATTAAATGGGCTAAGGGTCTGGCAAGTTCCATGTCATTGCCTGGTTGACTGTTGGGAGTCTAAAGATCAGCTCATTTCTTTGCACACATGGGATGATCAACTTTTTGGTTCCTTTTGAGTGGTTGGGGAATTAGTCTCCAAGGACAGAAAGATCAGCTCATGGCTTTTAGAATATGAACTTTGCTTGAATTATTCAGCTTTTTTTATGGAGAAAAGGACTAAACTCTCATCTGAAACTTATGAAGCACATGAGACATCGGCATCTACAAATAAACGAATGCAAGTGATAACTATAGGGAAACATTGTTAGCCATGAAAGAGTCTTCTATAAACTTCCACGTCAATCTCCTTCGTTAAATATACTATATAAAAAAAATGGCTATAGACATCAAAATGCAAACCTCGCGGGGGATTGGATCATCAGATTCCAACATTCTGACAACTTGGCCCATTTTTGGTCTCTTTTCTGCATCTGGATCTAAGCATCTCAATGCAGTCAAAAGTGCTCGTTTAAGAGCTCTAGTAGATGGACGTGTCTCTATATTTGGATCTATTACTTCTTCTGAGCGCCTGCTTCCAACCATCATTTTGAGCCATTCAACAAGATTGACCTGCAAGTATAAAGAATCTCATTAACAAGAACATTAAGAGACAAAAGAAAAATACCTATATTAAACTGTGACATACAACTCCAAAATAAGGTACACTGCAGCTTGATAATACACAGATAATATGAATATCTTGCATGCTCATAATAGTCAAATATTTCCTCGTTCAAAGTTTCCAACTAATGCTATCTTTCATGCTCATAATAGAGATTCAGATTGCCAAATAGTCAGACACTTCCAAGTGGCAAAAAGACTATTGAGAATTTGTAGCAAAGGAAATATTGAACTTGTTCAAACTCTGGATAATTTCAAATACAAATGCAACATGATGCTGAAACCATTTTGACCAGAAAAGTAGAACTTAAAAAGCTCCAAGTCCAAAGTCCACCCATATATAGAAGAATAGTTTCACCTCAGACATAACCAAGTCGCTGTAAAAATGACTTGCCAAAGAAAAGTTGTCATGGCGGATGTAATTACTGTCTGAAAGAGACAAACATGATAATCACGATCAATGTATCTGCATTCAGGGTTATCTAAAAAAGATTCTGCAAATCCATGGTCTAAAATTATGAACCACAAGGCAGGGACACAGCATTTGTTAGATCACTCCCTTCACTAAAGTACGGTGCAGATTCATCCTTAATATGATGACAGCCAAAGACAATGCAAGAAACTAGGAAATCTGCACTGATTCATCAACAGCAAGCTGCTGAAGGAGAAATCTGAAGCCTAGAAAGAAAAGAACCAATCAAGATGGACAAGACCTCAAATATAGAAATGTTCATCTTTTCTTAACTGGGCATAAAAAAGTGAGAAATAACAAAAAGGTAATCTGGCCTCAACTTCTCATTCTCGCCTGGCCATTGGGGAGCCCCTCAAAAACTTTGAATATTGATTTAAAGCACTGGAATTGGTTATGGAACCGGTGGGGGCTGTTCAACCCTGGTCCCACTTCAGGCTGGGAATCAGTGAATCCTGTTTTGAAGGATTGGTTTCAAGTAGCTCCTTAACTCCTATAGGCTATGGATTCATTAGAAAAGGACAAGTTAAAAAGTGCCTAAGAAATAAAAACTCTAACAAAATGAAAAGAAGAGGTACACTAGTTATGATATGTGTGAGCAATCTAAAAATAATAATAATAAATGATATAGATCTTTTTTTTAAGGTCCCTGCTGCAACGGCAGGGTTGCAGGGCACTGTTTGTCAAATGAGGAAAAAAAAAAAAAAAGCTTAACCACCCAGGCTCAAACCCTGGACATCACCCCCCCCCCCCCCCATCAATCTCTCCCAGAAAAACCCCATACCAACTGAGCTATGCTCGGCCAGAGGCTGATGCCAGTGGTCCTGCTACTAGGTAGACAAGCTGCTGCAGTCTTCTCTGTTGATTCCTTCATTGCAAGCTGCAAATGCAAAGTCCATAGGGAAGGGTCAGCACTCAGCAGTAGGCTAGTGCCAGTGGTCCTGCTACTGGGTAGGCAGAGCAGAGCTGCTGCAGTCTTCTCTGTTGATTCCTTCATTGCAAGCTGCAAATGCAAAGTCCATAGGGAAGGGTCAGCACTCAGCAGTAGGCTAGTGCCAGTGGTCCTGCTACTGGGTAGGCAGAGCAGAGCTGCTGCAGTCTTCTCTGTTGCTGCCTTTCTTGCAAGCTGCAAATGTGCAGTCTATAGGGAAGGGAGACATCTTTTGAGGCCTGTCCCAACGGGTGAACTGGGAGGGGGCAGCCTGTTTGGCCTGTTCTCAACCAGTTCAGCCATTTTTTATCATTTATGGGACCAGTTCCAACTCTGAAACCAGCCAAACTGGATCAAGGACAGCCGATTCTGATCCAGTTTTGGCCGGTCCAGTACGAACTAGCTGGTTCTGCATAAAGATGAAGGGACAAAAAAGGAACAGTAGATAAACTTAGGATTTAGAATTTTCCATTTAAAGATGAAAGGGTAAGAGACACCAGCTAAAAGAAAACATTCTAAACAAAAGATATCGAAGGATTAATAGATGTTCTTCCGGAACATTAGGACACATGAACTTGTAACAGTCAGAGCTTTGCCCATCTTGCTAAACTTTCAATGATATTTACCAATTAGAAAGCTATGGGTTGGTTGATGACACAGTTGAGAATTATATTCAACTTTGATGAATTGTAATAACGAAGAATCCATTAAGTATAGAGAATAGTAAGTTCCATACCTCATTAGCAGGGCGACCATAATCAACAGGATCCCTACCAGTAATTGCCTCTAACAGGACAACCCCAAAGCTGTAGATGTCGCTTTTTTCATTAAGGAGGCCAGTGTTTGCATATTCTGGTGCAACATAGCTGCATGTAAACAGAAGAAAGGAAATAAGAGACAGATGCAAATGGAACAATCTATTTTCATGCATAATAGTTCAATTAGTAACACAACATTAACTAGAGAGCATAATGAAGCTACAAGGGAACACAAACCCAAAAGTCCCCATTACTCGGGTTGCGATGTGGCTTTTCCCAGCGCCCAGAAGCTTGGCAAGACCAAAATCAGATACCTTTGCATTGAATTCATCATCAATCAATATATTACTGGATTTTATGTCCCGGTGCACAACTTTGGGCTCAATAGCCTCATGTAGGTATGCAAGACTGCATAAAAGGACATCAAAGACTTCAGATAAATTAATGAATGGAGACATGTAAACACAATCCTAGACAAGTGGTCAGCAAAAAAACAGGGCTCAAGGGTGAACTTACGCCCTGGCTGTGCCCAGGAGAATCTTAATCCTTTCCTCCCAAGTCAGAGAACCCTGCTGCCGCATTGCTCCATGAAGCCATTGCTCTAAGTTTCCATTATTAACGTACTCATAGACCAGCATCCTGAATAAATCCAAAGGGCAGAGAAAAGAAATCCTTATAGACATTGATACCAGAGATTATTTAGAACAGGAAAGATTAACAGCTATCTCTTTCATCTTATGTGATATGTAACACATGTATAGAGTATGACAGATGCACATAGCATTATAAACAGACTTCACATATCATACACAATTAATATATCATTTCACATGTTACTCAGCCTTAGTAGTGAAAAACAGAGAGATATATCTATATCTACCTATCTATATATCCATCTGTGGGTGGACAAGGGTACAAAAAAAAACAATAGAGTAGCTAGAAGATGAATAGTAAGGGGTCTTCTGTCTACCTTTGTGTGCCTTCTATGCAGTACCCCAGAAGACGTACTAAGTTTTTGTGGCGGACATGACCAATAGCCTCAACTTCGACCTGGAATTCCTTCTCAGCTTGGCCTCTACAACAACAATTGCAATAAGTGTGCAGAAAATACCGCAGTATAAACAAAGAGTAAGGGATAAAAGGTGTCCATGTAAGCTTACAAATTGTTAAGTAGCTTTTTAATAGCCACTGGAGTTCCATTGATTAGCTGTCCACGATAAACGACACCATAGCCACCCTCTCCTAAAACATTATCCTTTGAAAAGCGATTTGTTGCCACTTCTAGGTCCCTCAATGTAAACCAGTGGCCCCAACCCAGATAAGAGAGTTCCGGAAGACCAACCAAAGGCGAAGGAGCAGTTATGGGATATGAGGATGTTGACCTGCAAATGGTAATGGTCCCAGAGCTGCCTTCATCACCTGACTGGGAGTGGCAGTCTTTGTCCATATGGTGAAATGAACCAGAGTAACTGTTGCTGTCAACATGCCTTGTTTTATTTGAACCCATGTGGACCATGTCCTTCTCTGATTCCTTCTTGCTGGTCTTGTTGTTAATTGTATGAAGATAACCATTACGTGTAACAAAGTCATTACCAGATACCTGGTCAATCCTCACTTCCTTGATTTCCTTTGACACGGTAGGAATTTGGGTGATGGGGAGATTATTAGGAGCTCTCCTTGATTTTTTACTCCTCATATTGATGCACAGAGCTAGAACTGAGAGAATGCCCACGATGAATATCCCAACAAGAACTCCAATCACAACCCACACCTTGAGACCAAAGAGAAAAGTCCTCTGGGAAAGATGTGAATTAAGAGAATTTCCTGAGTCAGACATCTTTCTTTTCTGATGTCAAATCTCCTGTCAAGAAAGGAATGAAGAAGTTTCAAGCTTATAAAACATTGTATGAACAAGAATTGTGTTGTCAAGTTTACTGCAGTAAAATGTGAATCAAAACAGAAAAAAAGGACACACATACAAGAACTGACAAGCATACATAATACATGACAAAGGACCAGGTGGCAGGTTGCATAACTGAACACCATATTATTCATAGAAGCTGAGGTAACTGGGGGTGTGAATAATATTCAAATATGGCAGAAGTCGGTAACTGAAATACGGATTACGGAGTGACAATGTGATGGGCTACTTTCAAAAATTGTAATGGCACATCACTCTTCCGGAAGCCTGTGAATGTGATGGGCAATCTGATATGCTCTCCGAGTCAACTAGCTGCTAAGGACTTTTTTCTCTAGCTGGAAAAATTGTAATGCTCAACATTTTTCCTAAGAGGATAATGTCACATTTTGCATATCCTTAGTAAGTTCAGATCAGTCAAGAGAAAAGAGAAATCATGTTGCCTAAGGTAGAGAAAATTCAGCTAGAGCCGGTTCACCTTTTCATGTCCAAACAAATTTACATCTAACCAATTGTCTTCCTTTCCAACAGATAAATAAAAAAGGCAAGCAACGACGAAAAAAAACAAGCTTTACATGTTTAAACAAAAGAGGCTTTAAGACAAATAAATAAAATTTGGTTATTTGTTATGGAAACATAAGCAGGCAAATACATCTCAATCCCATAAACATGAAAATAAAGAAATGAAACATCAATTTTTGGCATGTGGTCAAACCAAAATGAACTAGCAGTATACATTCTTAAAAAAATACAGTTTGAATGAAAAATAAAACCTCTTTTTAGTGCTGGAGACAAAATTCACTATTATGCCATAGAAGCCAAGGAAACAATTAAAGCAGCCTAAGAAGTGGTGTTCTGAATCTGTTTAACAGATTTTTTTAATTTATTTTTTTTGGAGTTCCTGCAGTGATGCATGATCATCAAGTGCATTATAGGTGGGATAAACCCTAGGGAGACACAAGACCCAACAGAAGAGCTCTTTCCTGTTCTCATGACAACTGTGGGTGTTGCCTCAAGAGATTGCTTCGTGATGTGATGTTGCAGGTCAATTGTCTCTATAGGTGGGATCGTCAAGTGCCTTTTGAAGCTTAAAGGGGCATTTATAAGGTGGCCATAAGACAACTAGATTATGGAGTAGAATGCGGAACAGTGAGTAAGGCACATGCAAGAAATTAATGGGAACAGAGACAAGAATTTTAAGGTGGAGTCTCCGTAAGGTTCTAACTTTTGGTATTGCATTTGCAAAAGTGCAAAATAGAAGTACTACCCTTGTGATGGTGCGATCATATTATATATATACGAGAGACATCTGCGGACAAGTGAGGAATATCCATTCAAGTCAGAGACTATAAGAATAGAAAAACGTAAAAAGACTTGTATGGAAGTGGTGGGAACATATTCAAGATCTTCATGGGAACAAATGGAAGTGTTATTAAGGATTTATAAAGAGGGTTAGAATATACCAATGAATTTAATATAATAAGCTTAATGATCCAGAGGCTCAATGCTTGCAACAAGCATAATGATAGAAATTAACACCATGTTGCTTATTCATCGGAATGAAACTTGAGTGAATTTCACCCAAAAATGTACTCAGTTAATGCTCACTTAACATGCCAATTTTGGCAGGTGCAAACAGTAGGAAACCCAGCTGTTCATTTTGCAATTACAAACCTGATACACCTAAAAAAAAAAGTCTCGACTCCCCAACATTTCTACCTATTCTCTCTCCACATGACTCTCGATTCTGCCAGCACCTCAAAACCCATTAATCTGCCAGAAACACACTAAAATGCGCCCAACTTTTTAGCTACCTTGTGTCGACCAAACAGGGACAAAGGGGATTAGATACCAAAAACAAGCCATTCAGCAAAATTCTTCACAAAAAACCCTTGAAACGGCAAAATCCGCAGCAACACCTCCCACAAAAAACACAAGCATTGCCGAAATCACACCAGCAACCAGACAATCAAAAGAGAAGAGCGTGAAAAAAAGGAGCAAGAAGGGATAAAGGAAGAGGCTTTGACCCTTCCCACAAACAAGTACCTGTAATCCCAGATCTCCACAGAAAGACCACCAGCCTAGCCCCCCTCGTCAAACCCACATTCCCCTCCACCGGGAGCACACCACCACCCCTCCGCTTTCCCTGAGCCAACCCCGCCTGGCAAAGCCCCGCAGCGGCTTGAGCCTCGAAATGGGGGCGGATTCCGCGGCAGAAACCCCGATCTGAGCAGCGGATTGCCCTCCAGCGCGGCCGGCACCGCGGCAGCAGCAATGGCAGTAGCTTCCTCCTCCGCTGGAACCCTAGCCCTGGGCGGAGACCCCTGGAGCGGCTGGTATTTGTAGTTGCATTGGAGGAAGAGAGGTGGAATGGGGGGAGGAGGAAGAGGAAGAGGGCGAGGAGAAGGTGAAGTGGCGCTTATCAGGGTTAGGTGATGAGAGAGAGAGAGAAAGAGAGAGAGAGAGCACCCTTTCCGTAGCTGATGCGTGGGGTTGGAGGCAGTAAAAAGAGCAGGATTTGGCGGAGCAACTTTTTTTTAAAAAAAAATTGCACTGGTTCCAAGAATAACTAATAAAATTAAAAATACGTACCGTTGAACAAAAAAATATGTTTTCTTTGACAATATCTCCTCTCTGAAGTCTGGATCTTTTTAAAATAATACTTTTGGAAGGTCTTTGCATATGTGTGCTATCTCTTAAAGAGTATAATATTTGTTATGTGTGTTGCACGTAGGGTCATTGTAACGAGTCAATAAAATATTTTCTGAGTCTATCCAGAGGTGTCGTAATTATTTGTACAGTGCAATATTCGATCAGACAATTAAAAAAAATAAAATATCAAAAACTAAGGTCTAATGAATAGTAAAAACATTTATTGGAATTTGATTTTTCATTTTGTTGATTTTTTTTATTATCCGATCGGACATTGCACTGTAGGAACGATTAGGGTACCTCAGAGGAGACCTAAAAAATTTTAAAAAAAAAATATTTACCCACTACAATGACCTTACCAGTAGCACCTAGGGTCATTGTAGCAAATATGTCACGGTACGACAGCAGAAACTATGAGTCTTTATAATCCGTTGAAATAGTAGCTTCTCCGATCGAGTTCATAATATATATATATATATATATATATATATATATATATATATATATATATTAAAAAATTGAAAGAATCAATTAAAAATTAACTAATTTAATCAATAAATCTATTCAATTTCAAACATGAGACTAATACCTAAACATAATGTACATGTCATAAGAATATAATGAGTTCTGTGATAGGAATAGATACAAAAATCTATACCATATACATACTGAGAATTATATAATCAAATGAAATGGTCTGATCAAAATACTGATTTTAAGCCGTCAGTCCAAACTGAAGTGGACCGGAGGCTTTTCTAGTTTGATGGCCGATCCAATTTTGAAAACAGTGGCTCTCTTCCGTATATCAATTATCGAAGCAAAACAAATGAGAGAAAGGGTGGAGCAGGACGGTGGAGGAAGAAGAAGAATATGAAAGGTGAAGAAGAGGATGAGGTGAAGCAGCTATGAATAGTTTCTTCCTAGTTCTAAGTTCTAATAGTAACAACTATGTAGAAAGATTATGTTATTAAGATATTCTTAATATTTTAGGAAATAATCATCTAAAAAATCTCACATATGCAAAAAATACTGCATTATACATGCGTACTAAAAAAATCCCCTAAGCTTTCTTCTTATGTTATAATGCGTCCTAACTTGTAAATAATGTGCATGATGATAGATTTGATGGTAGGAAATTCTCTATGTATATAATGATTGTATATGAATTTTTGCGGATTTCTATTTTTATAAGAGGTTGGATTCTTCAAAGATTTATTTGCTAAAAACCCAATATTTTTTATAAAAAGTTAAGATCTACGTAGAGAAATATTTCTCTCTATGTGATGTTTTTTTATGTCTCAAAAATAACAATGAGAACACATACATTTTTAAAGTGCCAAAATGATATGCATGTATATATGTATGTACTAGTTTCCAACACGTACGATGCATGGTATTTGTGTTAAAATATTTAAAATATATAATAAATTTAATTTTAAGAAAAAATATCATATTGATTTAAATAACTTTGTTTTAATAAAATTTTAATTTAAGCAAATAATTAAGTATAAAAATAATTTTGCATAATGAATATTAAACTTGTAATTCTAAGGGCTCTAATCTGTAGGCATTTCGATCACATGTTAAACTGTATTAGTACTAGTTATATGAGTTTAATGGAGAGATCTTAGCAGATCCAAAATAGTATTGAAAAAGAAAAATAGTAACATGCAGTAAATAATCAAGTATAAATATAATTTTGTACGAGGACTACGACGAAACTATAACAGCGTGCAAATTAGGTAAAATATTATTCGAGTACAATGGATGACTATGGTACTTCCATATAATAAAAAATTTAACAGTACCGTTCTTCAAAAACAGATCATTTATAAAGAGTATTGTCGATGAATGTTAATTTCAACTAAAGATACATAAGATATGTTTCTAATTTTAAAGTTTCAAGTTGTCTTATCGTATATATTAATATACTTAAAAATATTAATATCAATATGTTATAACTAAAAATATTATAACTAAAAAATATTATATGTGACTATAAATATTAAATATTATATGATATGGCAGTTATTAACATATAAAACTTAACATAATAAATAATAAATACAAATGATATACGACAAAAAAGTATATAACGTATGAGTTAAATAATTTGAAAATAATAGTTTTATTACCAACAAAATTCCTCAATTTTAAGGAGGCCATGGCCCCTTGCTCCGTTGAGTCCGTCCACGAAAGGGAGAGAGTGTTATGACCATTAATGAGTTATTTTGAAATAGGTGGAGAGAGAGAGAGTTATGACCATTAATAAGTTGTTTTGAAATTAGTGGAGGTGAGAGTTATAATCATTAATGAATTTTTTTAAAATAATTTTTTACATATATACCCTTAAAAAATGACGTATTTACATATATACCTCCGATTCTCACATATTATCATCAATATCTCTACAATCTTCAAAATGTTGCATTTTATATCCCTTAATCTAATGTTTTGACATAAATATCCTTAAATTTACTAATATTTTGCATGCATACTCAATATACTAAAATCTTGCATTACCACCGATACCTCCAACAATGTCATGATTTATACATTGTTTTTGACATATTTTGTTGAAATTAACCTAAGTTTGACAAGAGGGGCATAAATAAAATATTTTGAAGATTGCAAGAGTATTGATGATAATATGAGAGAATTGAGAGTATACATGCAATTATGGTGTTTTTGAGGAGTATATATGCAAAAAATTCTTTTTAAAATGAGTGGGGATGAAAGGGAAGAAATAATCATAATGGTTATGGACATTATTGACTCCTCTTAAGAATTGTTTAATAATTATTTTGGTGAAAAAAAATATGAGAGTGCTACATCAACTGGGTTAAAATTTATATTTTATTAATATAGTATAGATACTTAAAAATATTAATATTTTATATATTATAACTAAAAATATTATATGTGCCTATAAATATTAAATATTATATAATATGATAAATATTAAAATATAAAATTAACATGATAAATAATATATGACAAAAAAGTATATAACATGAGTTAAATAAATTTATAGGATAAATTTAATAAAATAGAGTAAGAAAAATATTTAGGAATAATATTATTTCGTATTTAATACTAATATAATTTTAAATTTTAAATTATTTTTTAATATTTTTATTTTAATATAAATAAATTATAAATTCAATAATTTAAATTTTTGTTACTAAAGAAGTTCCTTAATTTTGGGAGGGCCATGGCCCCCACTCTTCCTACATTTGTCTCTCTCTGTGTGAGAGAGAGAGAGAGAGAGAGAGAGAGAGAGAGAGAGAGAGAGAGAGAGAGAGAGAGAGAGTTATAATCATTAATGAGTGGAGCGAGAGTTATGGTCATTAATGAGTTGTGTTGAAATGAGTGGAGTGAGAAAGATAAAGAATAATTATAATAGTTACGAGCATTAATGACTTCTTAAAAATTGTTTAATAATTTTTTTAAGAAAAAGTATCTTAGATTGCCACATCATTATAGTTAAAAACTCTACTTTATTAGTATAATATAGACATATATATATGTGTATATACGTATATTTGAATAAGCGTATTCCCTTAACGCCTATTTGTCTTGTAATTTATCTTGGCTGTTGATCGCATTGAATTTATAAATGACTCTTTTATTTGCTATGTTTACTTCATAGGTCCTAATTGGCCGGCCTTCTTTATGCACATTGAGATGTTTTAAAGTACATACACTTTTATTCATGTTAAATACTTGCTAAGTAAAAACATTGGTTTGAAACAACTTGAAAATAGTAGTCACTCATGTTGTATTTAAAAGTAGAATCTATATTTTTTAGAAAAAAATATAATGAAAATTTTAAGTTACTACGTATGATAACTTGAACATTTTTATATATTTTAATTTTCTTAAAAATGGGGTAAGAAATATGTGTTAATTTAAAGATAAAGATAAAAATAAGTTATTTCTAGGCTTTCACTTAACTGCACTCAGTCCTTTTAAGAGAAAGACATTAAGTCTTGAAAACTATTTATGTGATTTTCTTAGTTATTTCTTAACTTTTAATTAAAAACCCTAAGTTGGTGCTTCTTAAGATGCAACAAAAAATGAAACTGTTGGAGATGGTTTAATTTGTCTTGTTATCCAAAATCATGTACAATCAATCACATTCAATATTTTTTCATATTAAAAATATAAGTTAAAAATTGGTTTTCAAATTAAAAAAATAGTTCAAGATCAGGCCGTGTATGGCGAGGTGAGTAAGCACCACCTGATATTTGATCGTTGCCTGCCACACTGACGACGTTTTAATATTAATATGATTGAAATGGAGAAGTTTACCGTTTGGATCGTCCACAGTTTACCGTTTGGAGGTACTTCTTTTTTTCCTGCCACTGAAAAGTCTGCACATGTTTGACCATTTTTTTTCATAAATATACTCTTAGAACCAAGCATGTTTTGTATTTATACTTCAACTCTTATACAAAATACCCCGAAAAGGCAAAAACTTCAAAAGCATAAGGTTACATCTCTCGGTCAAAATGTCGTCAACTCCAACCGAATATGTTAAAAGATTTCAAATATTTTTACATGTATACTCTAAAATTTATTAAAACTTTACATATATGACCCAGACTTTGTCAAAATTTATAGAAAGACTATTTTTACATGTATACTCTTACATTCACTAAAATTATATATATATATATATATATCCCAAATTTTACTTAAATTTATAGAATCTTTTGAAAATATTTGATTGGAGTTCACGACATTGGCGGGACTCGGGAGGGTATAGCCGTAATGCTTCCGACGGTTTTGGAGGTACATTATACAATATATGAGAGTTGGGGACATTAATATGGACACTCTAATTTCCAGAGGTATTTGAAAAATCTCAAAAGGAAAAGTCTGATGAAAGTTGAAAAATACAGAATAATAGTAGGACTGCAAACAGATCAGGGTTTTCGGACATCCATTTTAGTAAATGGGATGGACACAAAAAGTTCATATCCGCTCCTTAAGATTTACTCTGGATTGAGTTTACATAACAGCCATTACATCAGAAAACGAATACCTGTTTTGTGCTTTATATGTTAATATTTTGATTTTAACTATTTTTGCGTCAACTCAGTGTTTTTTAACATTTTATGTCAAAATAATCTTTTCATTTTGTCATGGCTACTGCAAGTATTTATAAGTTAGGATCTTTTACATATAAGCCCCTATAATTTTGCGATATTACAAATAAGTCTTCTTAATTTGACTGTTTACAAATAAGTCCCTACAATTTATAATGAATTAGTGAAAGATCATGAAACTTACAAATAAGTGTTACAAATAAGCTTCTAAAAAGACTTATTTGTAAGGAAGTTACGATTGTGAGGATTTATTTGTAAATAGTCAAATTAGGGGGAACATATTTATAATATCACAAAATTATAGAGGCTTATATGTAAAAAATCCTATAAGTTAATGTCGGACATAATTTTATGTAGATTTTTAAAAATATTTTTTTACTAATTTATTTCTCTCAATAATTCAACTTGTGTCCAAATACCATTTGCACGTGCAAGAGAACATCCAACATCTAATACCCAGCTGATATAAGGATCATATATAGAGTAGATGCAGATTATTTGTTTACGAGAAACTGACAGATGCAAAAACACAATGTCCTCTCCGTTAGCGATCCTATACGTAAAATATAACTATACGGAAATAAATTTTTAAAAAAATACATTTACATGAAAAATGAAAACAAAATTTGTCATTTGATGCTACGAAAATATTTTCAGCTCTTTTAAAAAAAGGCATTAGATCTTATCCGATGGATGCCAAAATCAAGAAAAAGAGGATTCAACAGATTAAGTCTTTCATTAATTTAAATTTTACGGATTACCAAATAAGTGATTGTGATATGTTTTTCGGGAATTTTTTTTCCTAAAAATGTGATTTAAGTAAAACATGTTGACGTCGATTCTTTTAATGCTTAAAAGAAAAGAAAATTACGGAAGACGTAAGTAAGGATAGGAGATGACCTCCTCAGACACTCTAAACTGTCACCCGAGTGTGATGATCAAATTGGCTGCAAAAAATTATTATTCAATATTTATTTTGGTCTTTACCTTGCTTTTAAGAGCCTAAATACGCAGATTTGGTGATGCTAGTAGATGCACCCAGGGATGCGAAAGGTTACCAAATATATTGAATAGCAACTCTACCTTCATCTGCAGCTTTAAAGATGTCCATCTTTTAACCTTACTTTTATCCTTATATGTTAGTCATAATTTTGAATAACATTATATTTCTATTTTTTTTTTCATACCTCCAAGGTTTCTGTGTCAAAAAAGATCATACAAACAAAATATAAATTTTATATCTATGAATATAACATAGAATTGTTATATTAGTGTGTAGCGTACAATCATTTCTAATCCCCAAAGATATATGTGTGAACAAAGTAAATTAACAGGTTTATAAAGTACAGAAGAAAAGAACCTTCTTGCAAAAAAGGTACATATAAAAGGGAGCGATAAAGGGGTAATGTAAGGTCCATATTCGTTCCCTCCATAAGAGCCATTGATCATCCTTTGATCAAATAGTGTATAGTGTATGGCTCAGGTATTGGATCTCTCTTATATGAGAAATGCTAGAAGGCATTGCCATGTTGCCCCATCCTCTTTGTCACTCCAATAGAACAAGTGCCACATGGATACCTTTAATGTTGCTTCCATCATTGAGAGTTAATAATAAAGCAAAAGTGTTTACATGGCACTTGTCTTGTTAGAGTGGCAAAGGGATATGACACATGGACATGACATGCTAGCATTTTTACTCTTGTATAAGATACGTCATGAGTTTAAATTTTACCTATAATAGTTGTGTAACAAGAGAGATTTATCTCACGAGTTTGTGGGAGTGTAAACCTGAGCGCGCCTCATAAGTGGTAGACGATAGGACTTTTATATTCGGATTGATCACTCAAAAAAGACAGAATTGTTACGATGATGCAGATAAATCTCTTTCTAAGAAGGAAATGTTGATTTAAATGTTGAATTATATACTCTCTCTCTTAAAGAGACTGTGTAATACTTTTGAACAAAAGAATATGTATGTAGCAGAAAATAAACAAGTCATTCCTTTACTCATATCACCATGCCGATCATTAGCTGAGAAGAAGAGAAGCCCCATGGTTACTTAATTGACAAAAAGCAAGTAGATAATTAATGTCCTTTTTGTCGTGGTCAGCATTGAAAGCCACGGCAAAATTGTTTTAGGGCTTGTTGGCAAAACTTCTACTTGAAAGTTTCTTTTGACTTTTACTTCTTACATAGAATGAGTTGAGGGAGAGAGATTATAACTAATTTTAGTTTGTTACAATAGTCAACTCTTTCATAACAACTTCACTTTTTCTCCAATCTTGAAAGCTCCTCCCTTGTAACTTTTGGTTGGAAGTCAAAAACACAAGTAAAATACCACATAAATGGCTTCCAAATTCTAATAACTTCTATAAAAAATAACTAAATAGAAATGCAAAAATACTTCCAAATGAAAACTGCGCCAAACACGCCCTTATGTTCTCAAAAGCTTATTGTAATCCATGTGCATGGGCTTAATGCAGCAAGAAACAAACATGAGATGACATCATCCACAGACAAGAAAAGAAGAATTAAATTCTGCAGGATCAAAATTTTTAAATTAAAACACAAAAATAATGAGAAAGGGTGATGCTTGATGAGCATACACCAATCACAACTGAAGAACAAGTGGTCTTCACTCTTAGCAGGAGATTTTGCAAAGGCAGAAACAATGAGCTAGAGTTGCTCCTTCTTACTGAATTCCAAACTTGGGGTCCCAAATGATGCTTAATGCTTAAAGCACATACTGTGAATTAATATAAGCAAAAGATTATCGTGAGGAACATTGGAGATATTTAAACAACATATTGGAGGTGTGTATATTCAAACACTCATCATTACCATTAATTATCACATGAAATCTAATTAACTAAAATTTGATGAATAAGTATAAATATTTTGAAGATTGCCGACTTTTAATCATCAAACACTAATAATAATAAATGAAGTCCATGAAGTTAAAGCTTGATGCATAAATAGAAAACTACCTTTTTTTAAAAAAAATGTCAATCTATAATCCTAATAAATTCAATATTAAGAACTTCATCCGTTTGACACCAAAAAAATCACTTCCCAAATATTTCATTAAATGTTTGGCAATAAAGTAAAATTTTTGGTTTCTAATTTTTATGATCCCGGCAAATCAGACGGCATTACACTCCCAACAGAAAGCACAAGAAAGGCCGCAACATGCAAATTCTTTGAATTAAGTTACATTTGAAAATATAAATTTAAAAGGTTCATAATATAATCCAAAGATAAAATATGAATTGTATTTTTTGTTATTTTAGTCGCACATCGGATGTTGTAAAAATAAGTGTGTGCTTATAAGTATAACACAACTTCTCTTTTCAACAACGGCTCTTTTCCAAAGAAAAGGACAAAATGTCACCTTTGTTCTGGGGACGATACTTCAGGAGAGGAACACAAATTTTCACGCATCCACAATAGCACCGTCTGTTCTCAACAAGGTCCTTTTTAAAAAAAAAAAGACAAAATCTCACCTTCACTCTGGAGACAATATCTCGAGAGTGGCATGCAAATTTTCACGCATCCACATGATCCAATGCAGATGGTGTGATATATATAAAGGTCATCTCCTTATACCCTCGTTCCATATTCTCTCACAATCTAAATCATTTAGGTATATAATGAAAGAATCAATAGGGTTTCCCAATATCAAACAAACCTTTTCACGTCATATTCAAAGAAACACCTTAGTTGGTTCACCACCTCCCTTGCAAAAGGAAGGTCTTAGGTTCGATTCTGGTTGGGGCTTAAAAACCCTCCAGCCATGCAGCCCCTTGATGTTGTTGGGATCTTTATCTACTGGTCTGTGGGATTACTTTCTCAGAAATCAGACAGATTTAGAATTGTCGCATAATTAGTCGGACCCATCGACTGAATCGGAATTATCTCTCCAACTTTGGAAGAATATATCGGGTTCCTGATTAGAATCCCGGTCGCTTGTAAATAGCTGTACATAATCGGCCTCTGAACCCTTCAAAAAAAAGAAAAAGAAACACCTTAGTAAGTTTGCATTATTTTAATCATTATATTTTTTGTTATTTTATTGTATTTTGGTTCCAATGCAGATGGTGTGATATATATAAAGGTCATCTCCTACCCTCATTCCATATTCTCTCAATTCTTTAGGTACATAATAAAAGAATCAACAGGGTTTCCCCTTAGTAAGTTTGTATTATTTGGCCAATTAGAAAAGGAAAAGACTCTTCGGGTTCACCTCTTGGTGCAAGCGCGTGCTTCCCATTTCATAAAACTATAAAAAAAGTGACCCATGCCTGCAAATCCATATGGTAGGATTTGATGTCTCAACTGCCCTGTGTCCACTATAAAATAGTCCATTTCCAATCATAGTATAATCTTTATTCCATTTCATTTATAATATAATGAGAATGGGATTTTTTTTTTTTTTTGGGGGGGGGGGGGGGGCGGGGGGACAGGAGAATGGGGTTGGTTAAGATCTTTGTACCGTCCAACATGCACCCACTTCTCCCACAAGAACAAAACCTACCACAAGAGCTAATTGAGTGTGCAGATCTTGTCTTTACTTGCATCACCATGTCAATTATTCCATGATAAGGAAGGTGGCCCCAAGATTGGCCAGGTGAAACAAAGGAAGTGGATAATGTTCTTTCTGGTGTTGGTAGCAGTGTGGTTGTACATGGAGCTTGTTTTCTTAACAAATTTAACTATGTGATTTAGTTTGAATTTAAGTTGAGTTAAAATATTTTTACTCTACATAAGAATAAAAATATTTTTGTTGATGTTAAATATATAGAATAAACTTATGAATAGATGTTCACGTGATTTTTGTTATTAGATGTATATGTTTTAATTGGAGATATTATTAATATTTTCATTTAATAACTTTCATAAATTTTATGTAAGTACTTATATTTTAATTTAAGTGAAATTCAAAGCAAACTTACATAGCTGGAGGTGTTATATGCAAATAATACTATAGTTAAAGAGTTATATGCAAATACGAACCATATAGGAGGTTATCTACAGATGCGGCATTGTTTAGGGAGTTATTTGCAAAAAACCCATGATAAAGTTATGTCTCTGTGTGTGTGAGCCAAAATCAGTATTACTGCAGGCAATTCTTATTCTTCTGTGAACAAATTGTGTGGCATAATGTCACATCACACAGGGGCATTGTCCTCTTTTTAAAGGGAAAACCATGGTTTGAACTAATAATAGAGACCCCCCAACAAAAGAAACAAAGGCAGATGGTACCTGCTGACTCCTCCCTTTTCTTTCTACAACTCTTTATTACTACTCCTCTGCCTCTTGGGAAACCCCCCTATGCCTGGCAGGAAGAGGGCAAGCATTCAAATGGGTCCCTAGTTTCATAATGGAAACAAGAGCCCAGGACCTAGAGTTAATAGTTTATTTATATAATGTAGTAGTGTTCCTCCTGACCAGCCAAAATTTAAAACTCATCATGCTCCCCAAGGGATTTTGCGAATCAGGTCTTTTGTTTCTTTGCATCTGTTCTAACTTATTCTCTACCACCCAAGCTCACTACCTCCTCTTTGTGCACTGAATGACATGGGAATGTTGGGAGCTTTGGCAATTGCAGCTTCATTATTCCATCCAAGAAGCTTGCAGCCTCTTTCCCATATCATTTAGTTTGGCCCCAAAGGCATCCTTGATTTATGTTGTTTTGTTGGAAACATGGCATCTTTTATGGAGTAATGTTTGTTGCATTGAGAGGGGCAGTGTAGGACACGTGGCCTGTACTGCCTCTCTCAGTGCCATTCGATCCCATCAGAGGATATGTCCAAGAAGCTCGGGTCGGTTCCAATCAGATTATATATATATGTATGTATTTTAAAAAAGACATTTTTGGTATCTACCTTGATTTTTGTGCAATAATCTTTTTTATTTCGAAAGAAAATGACTGAATTGAGAACGACCTGAACTTCCCGAATATACCCTAAGATTGGACGGCGCTAAGAGAGTAAGTGCAGGCCACGTGACCTCCCCCCCTCTTTTATGTGCATTGTTGTACCTAGTCTATGCTAGTCACCAAAATTCATCATTGAGCTAGTTAGGAAATTTATTATTCGTATCTAATTATATTGTTCAACATGAAATTAACAGTATATTAAATATGTCAAGGACAAACCGGCTATGAGGATGGACTGTTCCCAGTCCGGAGACCATATGCCTAACCTTGGATTTGCATGAGAGGGACAAGAAATAAATGGCAAAATCGCTACCTGACTCCATGGACAACATATTCTCAGACGGAAGGGGAACCCAAGTCATGTTTGACGTTCAAATATATCAGAATTAGGAAAATCTAGTGCTATGGTGAATAAGAAAGTGATAATATTGTCTATTTTCTTGGTACGTGTTGCTATACAGGTTACTAATTAAGATGGATCACTGTCTTTTGTCACCTTTTGAGGGATTATGCTGTGTTCTACTCGATGAGAATTTTGATGACTAAGATGATGATCCATCTCGGCCACTTAATCCAGTTGTCGTGTGTATGTGCACACATGAGCATACATGCTGCATACAGGAGAGAGGTTATTATGCTTATGGCATTATGTATGTTTTTTACTTTCTTTTTGTTAGGTGATACTGTAATTCGGAAGTATTCTCAGTGACGTCAATAATCAGATCAGAGATATGCACTGGACAAGAGAAAACAAACCAGAGAGATAGAGAAGAAAGAAGAAAGAAAGAGACAACACATAAAAGATTTACGTGATTTGACAATATACTTATGCGCATGGAGTCGGACTCCTTCACCGTCATCTTGCACTATTATTCTTTAAGAATACAAGTATAAAAATGTAACTTTGGAAGGATCTCCAGCCGCCACTCCTGTTCTTTCCAACCTTTAGGGCATGTTTCTCTAGATTACAATATAAATAACCTACCAAAAATAATACTTAAATACATCATTACTTAAGGTGTCGACACCATATATAACTTAGTTCACCGGCTAGCGTCCGGAGTGTCGACACCCTGAGGGATGGTGTGGACATCATCTAGAACTTGGCCCCTGGCCAGTGCCTAGGGTGTCGAGACCCTAATCAGGTGGTGTCGACATCCCTTGGTGCTGCTTCTGTTGCCATTGCTGCGATGCACAGGATGTCGCCCCTTGTCCTATGTCGATATCCTCTTCTCCTAGAAAACTTCTCCTAACTTTTCCAAACCAAAGACATCCTTCTGAATGTAAGCCATATCTCAAACGATACAATGATCCATATTTACATGTCCTTCCACATAGAATATTTTAATTTTGAATGTTCTCAATATTTTTTGCTTAGTAAGAGATTTTTCTGCATAGATCGTGAGTTTTCTATGCCCATATGAGTGACCTTTCCTATCATCGAGAAGTAATCCTACGCATGCTACGTGAAGGGACCTAATCATGTCTAAAGATCCTCAAACACTTAAAACATGTAACCTTTCATATGAATGAGAGATGCAAGTAGGCCACTGGACTATAAGCCTTTTCGCTTTTACTGATCCTTTTGCCATCCTCTTTGGATTTTTATTAAATGCATAAGTTGCAAGAGAAGATATACTAAGAATGCCTTTCACTCAATAAAGTTAATAAAAAAGTGGCGTAATGTTTGCTGCACTGCACGCACTGCTGTATGCAGAGCGGTTTCGATCTGCAGTGAACATGTCCTATATTTTTTTTATTTTTTTGTCGAATTTTTTAAATTTTTTTTGAACGTTCGATAAAAAATCCAAGATACATCTGGAGAGAGTTCGCGTCGATCCCGACTTGACTGTGTATTTTGTTTTTAGAATTTTTTTTCTTTTGCACACAAATCGAAGTATTCTTCTTTTTTAAAAAAAACAAAATATAAAATCGGATTCAGGCTGACCTGAGCTCCCCATATGTATTTTCAGATTTTTTATCGGATGTTCTAAAAAAATTTAAAAAATCTAACAAAAAAAAGACGTTCTCACTACACACCCTCCAATCCAACGGCTTGGATGGTCTCCTACACTATTGTGTGCAAGGCCGTCCTATCGCTGCCACGTGCAATGCAACAAACATTACTCAATAAAGTGATAGAGTAGCATCCCTATACGAAAATAATGTCAGTTGTCTTAAAGTTTGTTGATGAAGATGGCTCCCACTGGATCCATTAAGTATCAGTGCATCGGTGGTGGGTCTATCTTCTTGAAGAAAATAACTTACTGTACCACATATGGTTGAGTTAGAACGGATCGTCCTATCCTGCTCCACCACGTGCACAACTGCACATGATTCTGCGTCCTGCATTAATTGCGTCCTGATGTTAGTAAAAAAGAAAAGAAAAATCTAAATCTTTTAATGTTTTCGAGAATGTCAGGATACTCTCGAGAGCTTCCTGATGCTCTCGAAGCATTCGATTGCTCAAGATCCTGATGCTCTCAATAGCATAAAAAAAGTTTCAAAATTTTTTGAATTTTTTGTGTTGGCATTAAAACACAGTTAATATGAGACGCGGGGCCATATATGACTGTGGGCGGAGCAAGACAAGACGACCTGTTTCAACTCAATCACGTGCGGTGTAATTTCTCCTTCTTAAAAGATCTCATAACAATCTCTCTAATTTATTCGTACTGCTCGTGACTTGCTGATTCAGACGTGGGTGTGTTTTTCTTCTGGGATCTAATGGAGGGCTACCGACGTGTCTTTTATCTTGTGGGCTGCGGTCTGCCTTCACTTATACTTACGACACGCGGTGGATGGTCGTGATCGCCTCTGTCACTCCGTCTGATCTTAAATGTAAGATTTATCAGCTTCTTATCATCACAATATCAGGAGGTTGTGTTAGTTCTCTAGTTGTTTGTCCGAGCAAACATACGAGGGAATTCTAGTATCTTTTCTTCTTCTGAAATTTAGAAATTCTAGTATCAACAAAATGAGAAGAGGAGGACAGAAATATCAGTCAAACTTAGATAAATCCGCGTCGTGTTGGCCAATTAGACAATCAAAGACTTGGAGGTGTACACATCAAGTGTGCTCCTAATTTCGTAAACAAGTAGAAAAGGAGAAGTAAAAGGTGACCCATGTTAAGTATGGTAGTCTATGATATCACGACCATCCTTGCCTATATGGTAGTCTATAGAACCATCCCGTTCGAATTTTAACATGATCTTTATTCTAATTTCATTATAATAATGGGAATAGAATTGGTTTAAGTGGCGTACTGTTCCTTCAAGATTTCTGTATCATTTAACATGGAAACCCCACCAAAAAAAGGGAAAAACCACAGTAGCACAAGAAGCATCTAACACAAAAGCATAGTCTTTCCCCTAATGTCGTCATTTAAACTCCCTGATCGCAAGAGAGGCCCACTATGCTCGTGCGTCTCGCGGGGTGCAGAATGCAGGGCTTGCCGACTCGAAGAGTCGGACCGACTTAGATCTCCCATGATCCGATACGAGTTAGGTTAACTCGTGCCGACTCGTACGAGTCACATGGCCAAACCATACAAGTTTAGTCAAACCATACTGACTCGTGTTCGTCCTGATATGGTACGAGTCGTTCGAGTCGGCCCGAATCAATCCGGTACGACAAACCATGACGGAATGCTCGCTCGGAAGATGGAATTTGTTCGAGCTTAAAAAATCCTTCTTTTCGGAAGAAATGTCGCTGTTGGCAGCTTCGAACTCTGGTCTCTTGGCCAGATTCCACTATGCCCAACGACTGAAAGGGAAAACCATAGGTTGACCTAATAATAAGGAACCCCAACAAATTAATTAAGTGATGTGGTACCTGGTACTTACAGATTCCTCCTTTTCCTTTGTATAAGCCTCTCAACCCCACCATCCCAACCAATCCCTACTAGTTATATGAAAGACCAAGGTCTGAAACTGGTCATGTATGTGATATGGTAGCCTGCCCCCTAACAAGCCAAAATTCACTACTCATCATGCTCTTCAAGGGATTGTGTCCATGATCAGATGTTTTGTTTACTTTTATATTCTCAACTATCCAAGCTAATCTACCAGACACCTCTTCAATAAATTATGGCAATTGCAGCTTCATGCTTCCATCCAACAAACCTGTATGCTCCTTCCCATATCATTTAATTTTGCCTCCATTGATGTTGGTCTATATTGTCTGATGCTGCAAGAAACCCCTCGTTTTTAGTGTGCTTAGTTGTCCCTAATATATTGTAATTATTGCAGAAATTAATAACTGGGCTAGTTAGGTTGTAGTTTATGATTCTATCCAGCATTGTTCCTTAGCATTGAAATCACAAGAAGCAGAGAGATTCCAGTTCCTTGACCAATGTAAGCCGCATAATTAAGTCCAACCCAAAACAAATTTTTTGTGGGATAATTAACTCAAGCCCCTTGACAAGGACTGAGACTTATTTTCCACCTCTTTGACAGAGTGCACATTACTGAACCCTCCTTGCTTTTTACGGACTTTACATAAAAAAAACATAGGGTAGGTTTGACAAAATTTCTGGTTGGAAGTTATTTTTAGCTTCTGTTTTTTACGAGAAAGAAGTTGGGAGAGTAGTTATAATTAGTTATAGTTAGTGACAAAAAGTCATCTTTTTCCTAATAATTCCATTTTTTTTTCTAATCTTAGAAGCTCCACTTTGTAGTGTTTGGCCGAAAGCCAAAACACCACCAAAATGCTAAATAGATGCTTGACTTCTAAGATCTAATTTTTTTTATGCAAAATAACTAAGAAGAGTAAACGTATTTCTAATTGGAAGTTGTCTTAAACATGGCCACAAAATATTATTAATAGAGGATTGTTAGAGTCTAAAAGATCTAACGAGTCAAGAAACGTGAACGGACTATTTGTAAAATAGATTTTGTCCTTATTTCACGGTAATAGGTTACAGGCAAACCCACATCCAAATGTACACTAAACCATTTCACTTAGAGTAATGCTTGTTGCACTAAGGGAGACGTGGCCTATATTGTCTCTCTCAGCGCCGTCCGGTCCTAGTGATACGACGATGCTGCAGTGCGTTTTATTTTTTTGCTTGAACTTTTTTGCAACATCCGAAGGTATATCCGGAAAAGTCGGGTCAGGCATGACCCGACTGTATATATATATTGCTTTGAAAAAATATTTTTGTTACCCAACTCGATTTTTGTGTAATAAAAAATTCTTTTATTTTGAAAAAAAATATAACTGGGTCAGAGCCGATCCAAACTTTTCGGCTGTACTCTCGGATTTTTTATCAGACGTCTCAAAAACACTAAAAAAAATTCAAACAATTTTTTTTAAAAATTCAAACCAAATCAAATCAAACAGAGTAAACTGATTCGATTTAATTTTTTAATTTGAACAGAACAGTGAACACTCCTAACAAAGACTTTACTGTCAAGTGTACTCAACGGAGCTTTGGAACGTCGGAACCGCGCTTAACAGAGAGGAGGCCACGGAGACCTTCTTGGACGTGAACAAATATTATACTACCAACCAAACTACATGCGCAATCGGCGAAGTTGAAGCATGAGTATTTTAGAAACACGTGTTCCGTAATTTTATTCAGGAAAATATTTGATATTTGACACCTAAGATGGACATATTTGATACTTTTATATAAGTAAGGTTTATATGAAATTAATCCTTAGAAAAACTATCCCATAACTTGTCCAACTAATTCTCTGAAGGTGCTTACGTCAGTGTCTTGATTGCCAGACGCATTCCCGTGAAATTGTCATCTTTATGCAGTTTCCTTGTACACAATTTATAGAGATCAAAGACCAAGAAACGTATATTAATTGTGATAGAAGCTCCAATGTCTGCACACCCAACAGTTGGACTGCCACAACGGAAACATATCATGAATCCGCACCACAGCAGTTCTTAGCTCCGCAGCTGACTTAATGTACAAATAGGGTCGTTAATCTGTCGAAGATGGAAACGGAAATGTCATCTTTTGCTTCTGTTCTTTATAAAATTCATTAGAAACAGAAACGGACACGGAAACGAGTGTTTTTGTTTCTGCATCTATTTGGCTTTTAAATTAGAAATTAGAAACGAAAACGGAACTAAACAGAAATTTTCGCTATCATCGTCGCTATATTAAGCTATTTAAAATTGTTGTTAGTATTTATTTTTTGATAGTTTTTTTTAGTAATTAAAAATTTTAAACTTACAAAGGTTTAATATATGTAAAGATTAACGATCTATCAATTTTGAATTTTGAAATCTACTTTATCTATCGATCTAAATTTACATATGAATAATTAAAAGTTTTAAACCTATAAATGTTTGATATATGTAAAAATTAATAATTTATGAATTTTAAAATTTAAAATCTACTTTATCTATCGATCTAAATTTACATATGAATATATTCAAACATGAGCCATAAAAACATGTGTCTTACTTTTATGAAAGTTGTCAAGAGATACTCTCATTGTTACATGTGTGGATGGATTTATAAGGTACATGATCGTTCGGAAACAGAAACGGGTTAAGGATGCAGAAATGAGTGTTTCCGTTTCTGACTCCTGTAATTATCGGAGATCTATTTTCGTTTCCTATAATTTAACGGGTGAGAATCAATTAATAAAGACAGAAACGGAACGGATAATCAGAACTCTCGGGTATCCATTTTGACGGTACTATTCTTACTTCCACAAATCTAGTATGACTTAGTTTTATTGTTGTACAGAGTTAATTTGAAGAATTTTTTTTTTTAAAGGAGAGAGACCTCATCTAGACAAGCACATAGGCAGCTAATTAAGGGATTAATTTGCTACGTGTGGTAAGAAAGAATAGCAAATATGACTTGAACCAGCGTCATCACCAGAAGAGCAGTGGCTGCGACAACCGAGATGCCCGCCCACGGATTTCTGAAGTACTTACGCTTCAACATCGCCCGTTTTTTGCCCCACACGGATTCACAGTGTTCGTTCACCTCCTTGAACAGTTTCGCAAGGTAGTGCTCACGGCTCCTGACGGCCACCTCTCTGCCAATCTGCTTAACGAAGATGACGGCCTCCTCGTCACTGCGCAGCGTGTTGCGGAGGATCCCACCCTGCTTCAGTATGGCGACATCCTTGGCGGAGTCGAGGATGCAGTCCAAGAACAGCCTGTAGGTAGTGAAGTGGTCGCCGGCGCTGGGGCAGCACTGCTCGAAGGCTATGAGGTTGCGGATGACGATGCCGGCGGAGTCGTCGAAGAACATAGAGGGGATATCCAGCATGCCGTCCCTGAACGTCACGTCCAGTAGAGTGTTGGGGTCCGGTTTCCTCCTGATCTTGATCCCGGCCTCAACGAGCTCCACAAGGCAAGGGATCCTGTGTCCCTCAGTTGATCGGAATCTGTCCGACATCGGCAGGATGCAGGCGCCGGGTATGAAAGGGTTCACCCTCCTGAGGACCGATTGCGCAGAGGAAGGGCGCGATGTGTCTGTGTTTCCGTCGCTGGGCCGCAGAACTAGGGAGTAGAAGTGGAGTAAGTGATAGATCAACCTGTCTCCTGTGAGGGTTGCGCTCGTTTCGGCCGATATCTCCAGCGCGAAGCTGTGCGCTTCGGCTCTGCTCATCATGAGGCAGGTGAACACGAGCTCCCTGAGGGACAAATCTGTGACCAAAGGCCCCGCAACAACGCTGAACAAGTCCTCCAGGACGAAGAAGGGAATCTGGTTCTCGAGCTTGAAGAGGTCGCACCATATCAAGGGCATCATCCAGGGGACAGTGTATATGGGGTCGACATCCCACTCCCCGTCGTAGAAGGTGAGGCAGAGCTCCAACACGAAGCACCCGTCGAGGACCATCATCGTAGCAAAATCGTCCCTGCCGAGCGCGACGTGTGTCGAATAGCATCCCCGCACCCACGCCTCTGATCCCCTGACCTTCTCGACGCACACCTCCAGCGCGTCGGCGCGGTCGAGCTGGGGGTTCCGGGCGAGCAGCTTGTGCAGGTACCGCCACTTGTGCTCCTCCATGGGTTGTAGACTGGGATTGCCATGGTGGTACGGCCCGATGGAGAGGATCTGCGGCGCGTAGGACTTGGGGTCGGTTTCCCTGATGTTTGGAGGAACTCGATAGATAGTGCAGTATGGTTCATCTTGGATGTGATCCGGCGACTGGGTGAGCGCCTCGAGCTTTTCGATCATGGCGCGGACGAGCGGGCTCGAGGTCTCCTCCTCTTCGGTCACATGGCTCGCGGCAGCAACGAAAGGGTTCGAATGCTCGTCCTCTTCCGTCACTTGGCTCATTGGTTCTCTCTCTCTCTCTCTCTCTCTCTCTCTCTCTCTCTCTCTCTCTCTAACAGAAAGGTGAGGGTTCTTCAAGGTTAACGTTCTACGAAGCACCTAATTCAACTTGTAGACGTGGACGCTGGATACTTGCATGCGTGCTGCATGGAAAACAAATGGTAAATGGTTTGCCCATTAGTTTTTGTAGAGGTACATCATTAAACTAGGGGATGTAGGAGTAACCAGGTTGTCAACTTATATTACTATCACAATACAATGAGAGAATTCCATATTAACCATTAATTTGATATTAACCACATCCTTAAATATTAGAAAAGATCAAATATGGCAAGTAATTGCACACTATCATGTATACCACCTTTATAAAAGTGTAATATCCAAAGTGTTATTATCTCTTTAATCAAAAGGGAGATGGTTAAATCGATCTTAACCAAAGTGAGAAAGTCAGGAATCGGGTCTATGATGCTTGTATGTCTGTTCCTTCTCCCATGCATGTACTTTGTACTAAGGGTTTAAATTAATATAATATATGATGAGGCAAAATTCGATTCGGCCCATTAAAACAAGTCCAAACCCCTTTCAGCCCAACAGTAGCAGTACCAGGCCCTCCGGGAGCCTCCGGCCCATCAGCGGCCCAGCAGCCTTCGGCCCATAAGCGGCACCGTCGCTCCCGGCCCAACAGGCTTCAGCCCGTCAGCGGCCCACCAGCCTACGGCCCGGGAACAGCGCGGCAGCCCAAGGCCCAACAGGCTTCGGCCCATCAGCGGCCCAACCCCCTTCGGCCCGGTAGCCGAATCCGGCCCACTCCGGTGGCGGATCAGGCACTATGACGGTTTATCAGTAAGCCCTCATTTAGTCCTATATCGGCTGCCACCGTTAACCATCCGCTATCCTTTGCTATAAATACACCGCTATTTATTGCTCAAAGGATGCTTCCTCAAGCCTCCGAGACCCTTAAAGGACTACAGTCCGAAAAGCGTTAAAGCTACTATCTTTGCCTTCTGAATCGAATCTTCTTCATGAGCTAACTTGACCGTCGGAGGGGGTTCCCCAGGGCTGAAGCCCGGGACTCCTGCTGACTGGTTTTTCTTCTTCTTTCCCTCCTGCAGGAGCTCGGTTCGAATCGTCGCCGACCTTCCCGAGTCGGTCTCGGCCGCCGACCTCGGACTCCTCTCCCTGGTCTCGACGCCGTGCGCCGGCTGCCCTCGCGACTGAGGAGACTCGCCCTCGCGCCGCCCCTTCGTCCGCCGAAGGAGCCTCGGCCCCGACTTCTCGGAGCGAGCCGGCCTTCGGACCTCTCTGCTCCGCCTCTGCGTCCTTCATCTTCCGGATCCCCGTCGGGCCCCCTCAACACCGATCCGACCCAGCACCGGATCCCTCTCTTCGGATTCCGGCTTCGGAATCCGGTCGTGATAGCTTCGGTTACATCAATATCTATCTTTTATGTCAAAAAAGGGAAAAGAGAGGGAATGGGACAAGACAGAGATGGGTGAGGGGAAGAGAAAGTTAGCAATGCCATTACAAATTGGACGATCACATCACTAACCTTTGTAGTGTTATCATCGATTTTGAAAGTACCATTACCAAGTTTACAGTTCTATTAGAAAATAAAAACATTATGCTCTCTGTTGAAATAGTCCTATAACGGATATGAGACAAAAGAAATAATACTTAAATATATGATACTTACTCCACTTAATGTCTTGAACTTTTGAGTTTGATGGCTAATAACTTCAATATGGTATCAGAGTCTCAGGTCATGAATGAGCTGTGCACCCCATATTTAAGATCCAAATAACAGAGCCTAATAACGGCCTGCACGTGGGTAGGACATGTTAAATTAGTCACACATAAGAGATAAGATAAAAGAAATAATACTTTAATATATGGTGCGTACTCCACTCAATGTCTTAAGATTTTGTGTTGGATGACCCAATAAACTTCAAGACAATATCAGAGTCCGTGATTATAAAACAGGCCACATATCCCATACTTGTGATCTACGTGACAAAGCCCGAGTCGGCCTATAAGTGACAAAATCTTAAGACATTGAGTGGAGTAGACACCATACATTTAATTGTTATTTCTTTTGTCCCATATTGATGTGGGATTATTCTAACACTCTTGGGCCTCAACTCTTGAGGTGTGACATGGCATGTCACATGATTATTTTTGCAAAAATATTGTTTTATAATTACTTCTGTAATATTTTAAATAAATGCGCTAATACATGAGACTTCCTATTCTTTTATAGAGAGGCAGAGTACTCCAGTTGCTTGGGTGGCGCTAAAGAAGCAGAACAATAAGCTTATTTAATTAGAAAAATGGTTCAGTTCCATATATAAATGACTTCTTTGCATAGATTCAATTGTAAGCAAGCACGCTTGATAAATGCAACTACGTATATATATTTCCTATTTTCTTCAGAAATTTGAACACACTGTTTTTGAAGACGTCAAACAAAACAATGAATGGTGACCAACTTAAAAATTTTCAAAGATGTCTAAGATATTATATTATATTTTATTATATATATATATATATTATGTATCTGTAACATACAGAATTAACAGTGAGAGGAAACTCTTACCTCTAAGAATATGTAAGAAGTGGATGAAGATAGGTTGCAACATCCTGCATGCATGGCTTTTAGATGAATTTAATCTGTAGCCATTGGACTTCTGGAAAGAAAACCAAGACAAAATTAGCTCACTTGGAATAATAGTAATTGCGTAGAGGAATTCGACTGTAAAAAATACACAAATAAATGCTCTGTCATGTATGCTATTTTCTACCAAATTTTGCACAGATTTTAAATGTTAGACACCAATGTTCACGAAGAATTATCAAGCTTTAACTCGACCATGTTTTGACCGAAGGAACCTTATTAGAGAAAATAGGATGTATTGAATTATGTCTTTCAAGGGATACATTCGCACTTAATCATTAAGAAATTAAATGCATGTGCAGTTAATAACCTAACAAAAGGTGTTCATGATTCATGAAAGAATAAATATGAGAACATATCCTCTCAGTACACGATTGGATTGGACATAAGTCTAACAGTATTGAGAGAAGAAGGAGGTCAAATATTGCAAAAATACCTTTCATATAGTTCAAATTTTTTGCAAATACTTAGGTCCTCTCTCTCTCTCAATACTGCTAGACTCTTGACCAAATATGTACTGAGAGGATCGCTTCTCAATAAATATGATGATGAGAAATTTCTTGCGGATTAGGAATTAGACGCTATAATATTCTCAATAGCTTTAGTTGAAGTTAAGCCGGTATGTGGAAAGAAAACCAATAATCTGGAGAGAGAGAGAGAGAGAGAGAGAGAGAGAGAGAGAGAGAGAGAGAGAGAGAGAGAGAGAGAGAGAGAGAGAGAGAGAGAGAGAGAGAGAGAGAGAGAGAGAGAGAGAGAGAGAGACTTTGGGGCTGCATCCACTGAAGGCAATTCCTCTCTGCCTCACAGAAAATCAGAAAAAAGCACAAGACAGAGCAAGAAGCAAGAGGGCTTCTGCAGATTGTAGCAGCACTCGGGAAGGGAAACTTCACATTTTGTTCATCCAAGCAAGGGAGGAAATAGACCCAACACGTTCTGGAGACACGTTCTAGCAGAACCCGAATACATCTACGTACGTACTAACCATCGCAGGAAGATAGGGGCATGTTCGAAAGCCATCTTAAACGTGGGATACACAGGTAATAAAATGAGAAAAAATTTCTCCTAAAGAATTGGTAAAACTCCCCTGACTTACGGATCGCCAACTGATGTGTGTGTGTGTGTGAGAGAGAGAGAGAGAGTATACGTTGGGACAAAGGAGGAAAGCCTGTTCCCAAGAATGTCTCATAAAAGTATTCTTAGATATTATTAGAAGGAAAACCGTATAATAATACTCTTTCCTAACATCTAAGTGGAACACATACATCGGAGGGGAATATTGGAACGGAATGTTGCCAAGAGAGATCGATGATTTTTTAGGTTTAAAAATATGTGTTTTTTACGTATAATTCTTTATAATATTTTGATATTATAAATAAACTTCTCTTATCTGACTATTTATAACTAAGTCCCGACAATTTACTGTAAATTAGTGAAAAACCTCTAAAACTTACAAATAAGCTCTTAAGAGTGTTACAAATATGTAAGAAAGTTGAAATTATAAGGGGTCTATTTGTAAATGTAATATTAAAAGATTATAAAAACTTACCCGTAAAAAACCTTAAAAGTATTTACTAAGCCTAAAGACGCCAGTTGCACGTTCCAGTGAGTGCAGTTCTTATATAGAGTGCAGGTTTGGAGGAGGCTCGGTAAGTGCAGATAAAAGAAAAAGAAGCTTTTTTTTTTTAAAATCTGCAGTGGGGAATCGGAAAAACTCAGCACAACACAAGGGAGTTTTTAGAAAAGAATAATCTTTAAAAAAATAAAACACAGTGAGTTGGACACCTAGCTATTATCCTTCTAACATGCTTGTGTCGAGTCAGACAATTATTTTGAAAAATAATTCTATGACTATTTTATACGATATTTTAATAAAATTCCTATTATTTTAGAGAGGGAGAAAGATTGGGACAATCTCAGAGTCACTTTCATTAGGTTTAAATAAACAGAATCGGGCCATTTAGAAAAATGGCTTAGTTGCATATGTACTCTATTCGATTCATAAATTTGAACTTCCAAATACATAATTTCAACATCGGTCAATGAATGGTGACCAACTTTTTAAACCCAACCACAGCTACACATCAAAGAAATCTTCAGCATAAGAAGATGGTGTACATTGAGAAATATTTTTCAAACAATATTTTGACATGCAGTACTTAAAGATCATGTATATATAATTAACACTCAGAAGAAAGGTACTTGTACTCAAAGAACAATGAAATATGATAACCATAAAACCCGTACTTCTAAGATTTTTTGGTGAATTTATAAATGAACTTTAGATGATGAGCCAATGAATGGGGAAAATATACAATTAATTTAGATGAAGTTTAAATATTGCATGAGGCAAGGAGTTGAAGATTCGCGCATGCACACACACGCACGCAGAGAGAGAGAGAGAGAGAGAGAGAGAGAGAGAGAGAGAGAGAGAGAAAGAGAGATCAGATGTTGAATTCCTCAGAGCTGCCTCAATATTGGTGATGAGAGAGAGAGAGAGATCAGATGTTGGATTCCTCAGAGCTGCCTCAATATTGGTGATGAGAGAGAGAGAGAGATCAGATGTCGGATTCCTCAGAGCTGCCTCAATATTGGTGATGAGAGAGAGAGAGAGATCAGATGTTGGATTCCTCAGAGCTGCCTCAATATTGGTGATGAGAGAGAGAGAGAGATCAGATGTCGGATTCCTCAGAGCTGCCTCAGTGTTGGTGATGTTGGTGAGAGAGAGAGAGAGAGAGAGAGAGAGAGATCAGATGTTGGATTCCACAGAGTTGCCTCAATGTTGGTGATGTTGGTGAGAGAGAGAGAGAGATCAGATGTTAATTGGATTCCTCAGAGCTGCCTCAATGTTGGTGAGAGAGAGAGAGAGAGAGAGAGATCAGATGTTAATTGGATTCCTCAGAGCTGCCTCAATGTTGGATTCTCCCTCACCTTGGAGCTGCCTCAAGTGGAAGCAAATCCGCAAGATGTTGGATTCCTCAGAGGTGCCTCAATGTTGGATTCCTCGCCTTGGAGCTGCCTCAACTGAGAGCAATTCCTCTTCATTCTGCCGCACAGAAAACAAGGAACAAGGAAGAGCACAATGCAAACAAAGAAACGAGGTTTCATGGAGGAGAGAAAATAGACCCAGCACGTGCGGGAAACACACTAGCAGAGCCTGAAAGCATCTCCTAGCCAACACCATGGGAGAAAAAAAAAAAAAAAAAAGGAAAATATGGGCATGGAAGCAAATCTGAAGCGTGGGAAGGGTACCTAAGTAATAAAGTGAGGTAAAAGGTACTACCCCTAATTCCTAAAGAATAGGTAAATCCCATAATTTCCGGATCACCAAACAAGTTCCAATAAGATTGCCTTCCCATATTCTTGTCTTCTTTCTAGCTCTCACCCATACGAGGGAGCTGATTTGGGAGATGGAGGATTTCCATGGGGCACATGAAGGAGAGACGGGCAGATCGACCTCAGTCGGGGAACACACAAGCGCCGATACGTGCATGAGGTCCTCCCATGCACGGGCCCTTCCACGTCCAGCAAATGCCCTCCCAAGTTTTGTGATGGAGATGGACTCATGGAGAAGAGAATAGGAGAAAGAAGTGAAGGCTTCCTTATTGTTCCACTTCCCACTTTCGGCCTGAAGACGTAGGGATGAGATTAGTCCTATATACTCATATAAATTATTATTTTTTTATATGTATGCTCCTATAAATCACAGTATGCGTAACCAAAGATTGTTATGAAATACCTCTAATATCATTGGAAAGGCTATAGTTACACCCTTGTATCAAAATATCGTGTAGTCTAAATATGTTACAAAGATTTTGTCAATCCTAGTGAAGTTAAGAGTATATATAAAAGTATATACAAAAGTATGAAAATCTTTCTGATATATTCTACTGCAATTCACGCACATTTTGAATGGAAAAGTATAGCCGCAATCTTTTTAAAGATGTTAGAAGTATTTATAAGAATATGTGGGAACTAGGGTATACAAATGCATATAGAGGCATATATAGACACAAATCCCTTGTTCAAAATATTTGTACATGTAATTTTAAGAGTTTATATATATATATATATATATATATATATATATATATATATTCCTATAAACTATCATATTTTTTTGTTTAGCCAGCTTAGCCCTAACTCTCATACATTGGTATAAGTATCCCTAACATCTTTAAAAAGGATTGAGCTATATCCTTCTCTCAAAATGTCGTCAACGCTAACCAAATATGACAGAAGGACTTAAATATATATTTTTGTATGTATACATATTCTGACTTCACTAGAGTTGACGTCTTCCATCGAATCTTTTAGGTATATTTTGTGGGAGTTCTTATCATTTTGACTAGAAAAGTATAACCACAATTTTTTTGAAGATGTTAAAGGTATTTACAATCATATGTGAAAGCCAAGAGTATACATACAAATACAATAATTAACAAGAGTATATATACAAAATTCCTAGAATTTTCTTAAAAAGAGGTGTCATATATTTAACTAACTTGCTTTTTATTGAGAAGTCAGACATATATAATGAATTATGTTTTAAGGCCACTTATAATAAATATGAATTTATCTACGGTGTCCAGTTTATATCCATATTTGATGTGTTTCAAATACGAATATGAAATTTTCATTCCAATAACTATTTGTATTCAAGACAAAATATGGATGCAAATATGAATGTGTATATCCGATTCCAATTCACTCCATTCATATCCCTGTTGATCAAGAGAAGAATTTTTTAGTAATGCTTGATGCACTACAGCAAGTTGAACTAAAACGAGCCCCTTTATTCCCTCTGGAAAGCCCATATGACCGTTGTCCCCCTTGTTAAATATAACCTAACGTCATCCGCACGTCAACCCACATAAGGGACGTTAGATTTAAAAATAATAAATTTTGCCTGTCAATTTATTTTTCAAGAGCATCTTTAGGTGCACGATAATATCCTAAAACGTTCGAAAGCATTCTGAGCATCATGTGCTCAAGAGCTTCATGATGCAGTCAAGACTTTCAAGATGCTTTTGAACATTTTCAAGATGCTCTTGAGATCGCAGCCTGTTAGACAAAAATTATTACTTTTTTTAAAATCCGACACCTTTCATGTGCGCTGACGCATGAATGACGTCGGGACACATTTAATGAGGGGGACATGAGCCATGTGGACATTTTAAGTGGCAAAAAGGAATAAGGGGACTCGTTCTAGCTTTACTTTGTACAGTGTAGCAAGCATTATTCAAAATTTTTATTACATACTACGTTGGAGAAAATCTTACTTACACTCGAGAGACTACACCAATTTTTGAAATAGGGTCCAAAAATAGCTTTATGTCAAAAAACCACCGAGGCTAACCAGTCCATAGACTCCATACTAGAGATGTAAATTGTAACATTCGATTAATTACTAATGTATAAGATAATTAATGGACAATTTTTGTAAATCGATAAATATGGAAGATTATATATATATATATGTAGCAGTCGAAAACTGGCCAGACAGCGACGACCGTCCGATCGAAGATCCCAGTTATTCGATAATATTTGTTTGGTGGTGGAAATGCTCAGGATAGAGCTTGCAAGAGGTAGAACAACCGCGTCAGGATGGCCCTCCGGTCTGGTGGGGAGCAAATCCTCCGATGCTTAAATTAGGTTAGGAAAGTTGAGATCTTGCTAGGGCGTTTTCGTGCTCTGAAAAGCATACTTTGCTCTGAAGAGGGTTCAGAGATTATATGGTCTCCCCCTTGAGGCATATTGAGGACGTTTCCTTTGGGGGAGCAATTCGCTCACGATCGGATCCCCCTGATTTGGGGAGATTGTAGGATATTGGGCAAGCTAGGACTTCCCCATAACTAGATGAGGCGGATCCTAAGGACCTGCCATAAGTGGGCAGTTAATTCCGTAAGACATGCCTGATAGCAAGGACTGTGACGAAGTGTCCTTAGGACAGCATTGTCGAGATCCTGAGGGATCTCAGGAGTGAAGACTGGGCTTCATGCTAAGAGATCTAATATCCCGGGTCCAATGGGCCCAAGATTCGACCTCTAAAGTACAGGCCGGGGCTCTCAATGTTGTGTGGCCCTTTGCGTTGTCTCTGGAAGGCTGTGGGCCTTTGGGCCTGCGTACTTAATAAGCTAATTTGGGTTGAGCCCAATTTTCCCTTGTCAATATATATATATATATATATATATATATATATATATATATATATATATATATATATATATAATTCATTGATATTATTAATTTATGAGAAAGCCTTGCTACATCTCAAGCATTTTTACATTGTCTAGTAATTTTGTAAAATAATATTTTTAATGTGCGTAGGCCCTACCTTGATCTACTCTGTTCATTTGGATATGATTTTTTATTTTTTAAACTTTTTAAAGTCACCCGAGTTGAATTGCCTCTAATTGGCAAAAAAAAGTGTAGAACTATCTGGTGATGCAATGAATCCTTCTCTTAATTTATGTCGAGAAAGACTTGTTGCACCGCCAGACTTATTACGCCACTTGGTGGTGTAGCTAAAATAAGAAAAAAATTATTTTTAAATTTTTTTTGAAGGCCTTCCAATACAAAAAATTGGATATCCGATCAAAAATCGAATTATATGGGTATCTGGGACATGTTGGGGGTCTTTAAAAGAATATGAAAAAAATTATTTTTAATTTTCTTGCAATGCCAAGCAGCGTAATAATGCCTGGCAGCACAGCAACTCTTTTTCTTTATAGTTAAACTTTTAAAATGTAGAGTAATACAATGCCTCTTAACTGCAATGCTGACATTGCAGTCGGTAAATGCAAAAAAAAAATTAAAATTTCTTTAGGTGGGGCCTAAAATGTCCTACCTATCCGTACAATGCAATGTCCAATCTAACGATTTAAAAAATTTGAAAAACAAAAACCATTATTGGGCTCGACCCAATAAGGACAGTTTTAGGCTTGACTTTTGATTTTTTTTCAGACTTTTTTTTTTCATGGTTTAATCAAGCATTGCGCTATTAGAGCATATAAGACATGTTTGGCCTGACCTAAAAAGTATCAATAATTTTTTTTGTTTATCCACTACAGTACCCCTATTGTGGTTAGTTGGAGCATTGCAGCAAGCATTATTCTTAAATGTATAATATAACGAGTTATGCTTGCTCTATTGACCCTGCACTGGTTAGTGTAGTGTGTAAAAAAAAATATTTTTTGAATTTCTTTTGGGTGGGCTCTGATGTTTCCTGTATGTCCGTACATCCAATTTTCGATCGGACTATCTAAAAAAGTTTAAAAAATAAAAAAAAATGTTATTAAGCTCGACCCATTTAGAGCATTTTTTACTATTTATTAGGACTTGATTTTTTCTCTTTCAGATTTTTTTAAATTATCCGATAGGAAATTGACCTGTACGGATGTATAGGACACCTCGGGGCCCACTTAAAAAAAAATTCAAAAAACAATTTTTTTTAACCGGATGGGCTGAGGTCAGTGCAACAAGTCATTGATCTACTTTGGGTCACTTGCGTTCCTGGCTCCGAACCCGTTTGCTTCCCTAGTTCAAATTGCGGTTCCCTCCCAAAAGACAGAAGAGAGTAACAGTAGAGTGGGGAGAGCGAGAGTGGAAGAGCGTACCCCTCCTCCACCATCAAATCACGTCTCCGAAGCAAAACAGGCTCCAATGGCTTCTTACAGAGGTGAGAGGCGACGAAACCCTAGCTTCCTCTTCCGGGACGGCACACTTGGTTCTTCCCATCCTCACCTCCCCCTGACCTGATAAGAATTCTCAATTACACCACGCATTTGCAGTTGTGGGCGGCGATCTCTGGGCAGAGATCAGGTCCCCGGAGCGAGAAGAACAGGAGCCGGCAGCGGCGCCGGCGCCGGAGGACCCCACCAAGATCGCCGTCGTCTACGGGCGGAGGACCAGGGCCGACCCACCTGCGAATGCTCCGCCGTATGCGCGCCCATTCCCCCTGTTCCCGTGTCCCCCTTGCGATTTCTAGTTCGACATCTTCAGAAATCTTGTATTGGGTTATTGTTTCGTTGTGAAATTGTTCAGAAGTTTGCCGCGGAGTCGGAGGGAATCGCATGCTCGGGTGAGCCTCGCGCCCAGCAAGAGGGTCAGCTGGAACCGCTCCCTCTCCACCAGGTGTGTGGCGAAGAAGAGCTCTTGCTGTTTATCCTGTCTTTTCTTTCCTGCTGTTGGCGGTCTAAATGGAGCCTTTTGGGGATCTGGGTTGGAAGCTGTTTGTGGGTTTAAGGTTTGTTTCGAGAGATGTGATTGGCTGGTTTTGGTGTCACCAGAGGGAGGACGAGCATCGTCATTGCGCCTGGTGTGGATTTTAGGGCTGTGCCGAGGCCGAAAGACACGAGGAAGAAGAATCAAAAACCGGGTCTTAGCAAGGTAACTTGCCTTAAGTTTGGAACTTTTCCGTTTCTGGAGGATCTTTTGCATTTCAATTGTTCTAATTGTTGTAGTGAGTTTTTGATTGCCGTGTATGTTGGCAACAATTTGTAGAAGAGATCTGGAAAGCAGGATCCTCCAGACTTCGGGAAGGAACGGGCATACTTCGAAGAGGTTGATGCCTTTGAGCTCGTAGAGGAAAGCCCATCGCCAAAGCAATTCGGCACTTGGGCAATGGGCTTGCAAAACAATCATGTCATTCATGATTTGCCCGCCATCTTGGCCAGGTGGAAAATATCGAAGCTCACATGCAGTTACAGGCCATCTGGTCCTCTGTTTAAGATTATGGAAACTCCATTGGTGCCGTCAGTATCCAGTTGCAGTGAGGTTTATAGTGTTTCTACGGAGAAGACGGCGGAGATGACTCCTGAGTCTGTGGGGAACCTTGACGACATATTGGCCTCTTCTTTTGACGCCCTTCGTGTAACAGATAGTGCATGTTCTAAGATAGAAGACCTGAGGGCGCCTGCTAAAGATTTGGAACCGGTTAAGAGGGGATCATGGGCTGCCAATTCTGCATCATTTTCTGGGGATTGCCAGAGTGCATTTGCCCAATTGCTCATGGTTTGCAGGCAGTCAGCTCCTATAACGCTGTCTGAAGTGATGTCAAAATATTGGTAAATATGGACTACTCTTCCAGAACTGCTTCCTTCCATGTGTTTTTGCATCTGCACACATAGGATGACCATAAGTGCATGGGAGGGGGCAGATGGTTTATCACTTTTTTTGTTGTTTATATAAGATTTCATTACAAGAATGTTATGCAAATTATTTTCTCGACAACACCCTTTGTGGTAGTTTCTAAAATATACCTTTGGAGGAAAAATGAGATGCTGCTGTTGTAAGTACAATAATCAAAGTAATGCATCACAGGAGTAGATACATCAAAATTTACTCTATCTCATTATCTACAGCTAGTATTGCCATTGTGACGTTGATAAAAAATAAGTTATTTAGCAGCCTTTTGATATGTGGCTTAAGCAATTAGTGATTTTCGCTCCTGTTGTAAGCAATATATGGCCTCTCATTTCATTTAGATTATTCTTTTATATTGCATTGCTTAGCATTTGCTCTAGATTATTTCTTCTGCATATTCAAGATCTGATGTTGCCACCTTTTCCTAAAACAGTGCTCCTGGTGGATTAATCAAGATTGGTGAAGGCACATATGGGGAAGCTTTCAAGGCTGGTACGAATGTGTGCAAAATTGTACCCATCGATGGTGATTTATTGGTCAATGGGGAAGTTCAGAAGGTAAGAAGAGCACGGATTATACCCCTCTAGATGATGCTGTAATTATTAACTCTAACAATACCTAAATTTTCCCAGAGATCAGTGGAAGTGCTAGAGGAAGTACTACTATCCCTGACTCTGAATGGTTTAAGAGAGCAAGGCAGTGACAAAGAAATTCAAAATGCTTGTTCCATTTTCATTGAAACAAAAGAGTAGGTTGAATCTTCATTCAAGCATTCGGGGATACTATTGCTTGGCTTCCGTCCTGTTTATAGGGAAACTAGTTGTATTCTTTTTTTCTGCTACTATAGCATTTGTTTTCTTCAAGAAGTGTCTTATATATTTCTGTCAACATTGCTTTTATGCTTATTGTGTTCTTTTGCCATCTAGCTTTCATATATGCCAAGGTGCCTACGGTGCTGAGCTGATTAATGCATGGGAGGAATGGGATGCAAGTCATGGTTCTGAAAATGATCACCCAAAGGAATTTGCGGAGGAACAGGTTTATCTGCATAGATGTTCTATATAAAGTTAACAGTAGAACAAGTTAAAGCATGTACATTATGGCAGGTCTTTTTTTTTCCTTCTTTTGTTGAATCAACACAGACGGACTAAAACAAAATATCTTTCAGTGCTATCTTGTGTTTGCCCTAGCTGATGGAGGCAGAGATCTTGAAAGTTTCGTGCTTTTGAACTTTGATGAAGCACGAAGTCTATTGGTCCAGGTTAGCGATTTATATTATTCATTTGGCAGTTTGCTGTTAGTCGGAATGATTCGTCGGGTCTAAAGATCCTCTTCATCTTGTTACAGGTTACAGCTGGTCTAGCTGTGGCAGAAATCGCTTGTGAATTTGAACACCGGGACCTGCATTGGTAGTTGAATTTAAAATTTTGTATCTAAGATGCTTTCTACTTGTGGATCACTGTTTATATATATATATATATATATGTATATTCCCTTATTAATTAGCAAGCAATTATACTTACAGGGGGAACATACTTTTAACTCGTAAGGAAGCTCCAACAATGGAATTCACTATTGAAGGAAGAAAAATGCACATCAAGACATATGGATTGGCAGTGGCAATAATTGACTTTACTCTGTCAAGGATCAACACAGGTGATCTCTTCCTGTTATTGTTTGTGTTAATGGAAATGCTTTCAAGTATTCTAGTATGTTGTGAATTAGCACCTTGCTGACACCTTTAATTGTTCTTAGTCCAAATTTCCCACATAACTTGTAGAATATCATCTGCGCAGTATAGTACATCTCTGTAGACTTCATAAGCAGTCGTGACGTACATCTAAGTACCAGACAGTGAAACACTACCAGAGGTCGAGAACACGATGTCTACTGTTTTTCTCCCTAAATAATGCCAGAAATTCACCTTTTAGCAGTACAAATTTAAAAAGTGTCAATAGTTTACTCTGTTCCACTTCAAAGTCAGAAGGGTAGAGGGTGGCAAAGAAATTGCTAGAGTCAATCTCAGGCATTGATTTTGAATTCTGTAATTTTTAACCATGTTCATATCTTTTGTCCTTTGTCTGTTCTTTCCTTGCAAGCATCCAGGTGTGCATAATGGACGAGATCAGCAGGTGCTCTTTAGAAGCCATATTTTTTACAATCAGGAAGAGGGTAACACAGATTGTCATTGGTTTAGATTATCAAAGAAAAGAGAAAAGAGGGCAGGCCAAATTGACTGGTGAAATTAAGCGATGTAATAATTCCACGAGAGAATGTTTGAGAGCAGTTTGGGGCATCAGGGTGTCAAATACAAATACAGCATCATGCTTGAAGCAGGGCAGGACATAGAAGGTTGTTGATTGGTTGAATTCACAGGGATCCCTCAGGTGGGCATTGAAAAAGATTTCTGGTGTGAGGGGACATTAGCTAGCAGCTTGCGGCATTTGTGCTTATTTTTAGCCTGAGGATGGTTTTGATGAGAGGTGTGGCTTTTGAGTTCTGTTCCTAAATGGGTGTATATTACCTAACAGCTTCCTACAGGTCATAAAAAGTCATTTATAAAAGTTCACCTCCTGATAGGGTAATACACACTTTAGGGAACATTTCATAGAAATGAGTCTATGACTGAGTAAGATTCCATTTAGGAACATCAAGATAAATTTTCATTGTTGCTATCTCAATGTTTGTTTTACTACAAATAGATTCATGAATTTTTTTTAATCCCTTAGTCAATTTATAGGGATCACTTGTATAGATGTTGGAATGCCAAACTTTAGCTGGTAAAATTGAAGTTAGAGATGTGATGACAAGCAATATTACTGTGGAGTGTGGCATGATGCGAGTGCCCTTCTGCATGTTCCTAAGCTTCCAGAAAAGTTTTTGTGCATTACATGTATGCATATAAATGCGGTATTATATTGATATTATTGATAGGCTAAATTTTGGTTTATGGATAATGAAGAGTGCTTTTTGTGGATTGTCTGTTGAATATTGGTGACATTAGAAGTGATCGATGAGTATTCATATGCTGTTTCTTTTAATGTTGTTAACAGATCAGAACACAATTAATGAATTACATGGGTGATAAATGGTAGCCAAAGACCAAAATTTTGAGAGAACTTCATTCCCTTTTGTGAAAACATGCACATGAGAGTTCATGGTTAGCATTATGGATGAGATTTTACTGTTGCTTTGTGGCTTATTTACCTCCAATTTTTAATCGCTCACATGAACATATTAACAAGTCATAGGCCTTTTACCTTTTATCTCTGATTATGTACAGTGTGGTCTTGGACTTGGCCTTCCTAGGTCTAGCTACAGATATGGCATTGCATAGATTAACATAGTGGGAACAAGATTCATGTAGCCGATCCCAAATAATAAGGTAAGTCTATGATGATGATGATGGTGTGCTCATGGAAACTACTACATAATATTAGCTATGTTGTGGATGATTTGGCGTGGAGAGAATGAAAAGGTAGCTCTTCATGGCAGAACGTTTAAGACTGGATGCTCTTCATGATGCCAACTGCTACATAATATTAGACTAGTTATGCTATGGATGACCTGGCATGAAGAGAATGAGAAGGTACTCTAAGATCCATGTGAGTGAATAATTGCAAATGTTTTATGACCCAATGCTCTTCATGTTGGCACCTTTGGACGTGTGTGACAGCTTGAATGATGAAGAAATGAAATCGCATGTTGTTTGCGAATAATGTTGGTTCTATTACAGCAAAGGATGGATTAAAGTGTGAGTTTGGACCATGGAAATTTCTTGGAAGCAGAACCAGGGTGAAATATAGAAGGTGTAATTTTAATGGGAAACCCAAGTACAAATGAGCATGTTATCCAGCTAGACAATCAATAGTTACCTCACAAAGATCATTTCAAATATTTATGTTTGGTCTTGAAGTAAGGAGAAATACAAAAATGGTCCATTTTATTATCACTACTTGTCTAAAATGGATATCAGCTTTGAGATATTTTGTATTCACCATATTCATGTCAGATTCTAGTGACGTGCTACTTTTCGTGCTTGTCTCTCAAGTGATGTGTGGTCTGTGACTCTGTGGGATGTGCTTAGAATGTACACACATCTGAGATTTTTTATTCATTTACATCTGGCTTGGAGATCACTGCCTAGGGCCTCCAATATGTAGAAACCACCCTTTTCTGAAATCTCAACCAATGTTGTTAAAGAGCTTATGGTATGGAATCTGATTCTAGTGCTAGTAGACATGGTGATAGGATGGACCTCAGTTCTGAGAGCATGGTTGGGATTGGCTTAGAATTAAAATATAAGTGGAATATTTCTAGATCACAGTGGTGGGGTTATATTGTCTAAGGCAATTCTGGTTAATTTAGCAACATATTTTAATCTACATAGGAAACCTTTCCTTAGCAGTCATGAACATCTTATCAAATGTGATTGGGGCAAACCCCTTGCGACAAGTTGCCTAATTGTGGCCCTTGTTGCCTATGTGATTGCCTGAAATGCTTAGGCAGCTGCCTCTCCCGTTTAAGCCACTTTACCAAATTGGCCATCACTGCCCACTAATAGTTGGATCTAAGATATAAATATTACCTAACTCGCCACCTAGTCTGCACCCAATTTCCACCTCCCTCTTTCTCTCTCTCTCTCTCTCTCTCACACACACACACACACACACACACATATCTGCCTATATCTCACTTTGTTTTTTTTCCTCCACCTGCTCACCCTCAATCTTGCATGGCTCTCTGTGTTTGTCTCATTCTCTCGTCTCTTTGTCAATCTGCCCATTGTTTCTCTACAACTGCTATTTCTCTTATCTCTATCTCTTAGTCACTCATTTCTCAACCTTTGGCGATTTCTGACATTTTAATGTTTTTTTATAAAGTGTCGCCTCAAATGCCTAGGCCATTGCATAGCTATTTAAGGCTAGGAGAAGTGGTTCCCATAGATGTAATACAAAGCTATTCTAGAGTGTCTTGAAAGTATTTTCTTTGTAAGAGAAAATGGATTAGTTTATAAAGCATCAATATAAAAACTTATTAGGATACACTGTGCAAACAAATAATAAATGCAAGCTACTATTATTCCATTGATTTAATTTAAAGAAGTTAATAAAAGGGAGGCCAAAGATGACTGCATTTTGGAGAGGACATAAATGGAGCAATATCAAGGTTCCCTTTTTCTCTTGCGTTTTGTATTTGAATGCCAGTTAGGATGTAGATTATTGCCTAGTAGTCAAAGGCGAGAGGCGAGCGAGGAAACCAGGGGTTCGCCTTAGCCTCGGATGCCTAGAGGAGCATGTAGGTGTTTGAAGTGACATGTTTTCTCCAATACACCACAGTGAAGTAAGAAAATAGCAATAGGAGGAATCATGTGGCAGCATATAAGAGAAAATGGGTACCAGACATTGTTAAGAGAGTCATTAGCTACTTTAGAATAATTAAAAAATAAGAAAAAGCAGCATAAAATTTATACCATATATTAAAAATTTAAAAGAGACACAAGCATTTGACATAGATAAGATAGGTGAGTGCCTTGGTAAGTGAGGCAAGGCGTTGTTAGGTCGCCTCACCCTAATTCATTGCCTAGGCGAGTGAGGCAATCACCTTTAATAATATGTTATTGCCCTATTTGTGTTTCGGCAACAACATTTTGCAGATATTCTTGGATTCATAAGAAGATTAAAGCCGCCATGGTTGTTAAGCCATCCCTTTAAGTGATGCCTAGGTAGTAGGTACCATTTAGGCAATAAGGCTTTTTCTCAAGGCCCAAGCAATTTAATGCCTTCCTGAGCCTTGCAAAAGTGTGCTCAGATACCACTTTGGCATGCTTGGGTGGGCCTAAAACACCTAGGCAATACTTAGGCGAGTCCTTGCAAATGGGATCCATTGAGACCTAACCCTAATGTAAATAGGGTTATGGGTATGATTGTGCCCTAGTTCTTGGTACCTCTTCATCTCATCTTCCGCATCATTTCATCTTCCATGTTTTTGGCTTTGTACCTTCTTAGCGATCAGATTTTGAGCATCGACAATGAGGTGTTCCTATATAAACGATAAGATTCTCCTTTCTTTATGATGGCAACACAATGCAACAAGTCCCACTTACCAGCGGCAATGAACTTGGAACTCCTCATGGCCATTAGCATCTTCTCAGATAACTCCCTGCATTGACCAACATGACAAAGCATAGTCCTTCTGGCATGGCGTACAACAGATCAGAGAGGTTGAGTTCCTCTCTTCATCCTCTCACCCTTTTTGGGTCATCCTCTTTTCTCCCCTCTCTATAAAAGTTTATCTCCCTATCTATGATTGTCTCTCCCTCCCTATCCATGAGTATCTCTCCCCCCATCACCTGACTGTGAAGATGTCGCCTATGCATCGCTTAGGCAGATGCCTTGGGTCGCCTTACCATCTTGATTAACCATGAAAGCTGTTTGCGGGAACTCCCTGACTTCTTGTGAAGATGCAGAAAAAGGCTGTTAAAACCATCTTTTCAGTGAGCTCTGAATTTTGTCTGTCTGATCCAATATCTTCTCAGTATGTATCAAAGACTAGATTACCAAATGCATTTCAACCTGTTAATCCTTCTTAAAATTTATTCACTGAGAAAACTAGCCTGAGGGAGGTGTTAAGATATTACTTATGTCTTTTTGTGACATAGTGATGAGGCTCTACATTTAGGGAAATTGTGGTTGAGGAAATAAAAAATTTAAACGTAATTCTAAAAAAGGCAAACAAGAGATGCTCTTATTTGCCTAAAATGCTAGCTTAGTGGAAGTAATAAGAAATTATTTGAGGCTTTTGACACAGGGTTATATAGCTCTACGAGGATGTACAGATTTTAGACATAGTTCTCAAGAAGGTAAACTACAGATGTTCTTTATTCGATGCAGTTGAAGCATGTGCGCTTGATGCATTTTTACAGATCCATTGATTATCGATCATAGGGCCTAAGCTTTTCTGAATTTTTGCCCTTCAGTTACCATGTGCGCCTTTGCAACAACAAGTAATACATTCTAATCTGAAGTAATATGCTGAATATGAGTATATTTTAACTGGAAAGTATCTTTTACTGTATTATGAGGCATGCCTTAAGTGACAAACGTCCATCCTGATCCCCTCCCCCTTTACATGCATGCACACCTTATGAAAAATGTTGTGTAATCAGTAATTTTCTCATCCAAATTTCTACCTGTATATATTAACTGAACGCTGGGTCATCTGAAGAACATAGAGCAATCAGTGAAACTTCTATGCAATCTTTTCAGGTGATGCTATACTTTTCCTTGATCTATCTGCTGACCCAGGACTGTTTGAGGGTCCAAAAGGGGACAGACAGGTAAACAAAACATAAAGTTCTCGGGTATTTCACTCAAACAAAAGATAAAATGTAGGCTGGTATTTATTTCATCAACAAATAAAATTTACATTTCTTGGTCTTTCAGTCAGAAACATACAGGAAGATGAAGGAAGTGACTGAAGAATGTTGGGAAGGCAGGTAATAATTTGACTTTTGACTTTCTTTTCTGCATAATTAGAGATAAATATGTGAAGGCATGATTTTCCTTTGGAGCTTCTGAGGTCGACACCAAGTTTAGGTGAAGTTCACATCTGAGGATCATGCATGTAGCTGCGAAAGCCTACAGAATTTCTTAAACTAAGTGAAGTTTCTTTATTATTATTTTCCATCACAACATTTTAAACTTGTGTGACCATTTGATGAATGAATGGCACATATGAGATCTTGCCTTTGGAAAAGCTGTTCTCTAAATTTGAAGTCCACATTGTTATTCTTACCTTTATCATTTAATTATGCTGATTACCCAAAATGGATTGCTGCTTTTACCTTCTATTTTGTCAACTGATTTATCTATGTTTTCTTTTTCCCTCTAGTTCATTCATGGAATATTTTCATTCCTAAATTGCACTTTTCTCGTTCTCAACTTTATTTTTACACCAATTGTCCTTTTTTTCTTCCTAATGCCGAATCTTCATTTCATGGCAATGCTACTGGTGGACAATTGGAAATGAAGTTTCCCAAAAACCAACGTCCTATGGTTGCAATACTTAGTGGATGTATTGCTGTTGAAGAAATCCTTTGTAAGACCAAACTATTAAGTTTTTTTTCTTCTTTTCTTTTCAATCTGTTAGGAAAAATATCCCTGATAGTTTCTGTCTATGCTTTAGAAACGAACAACAAAGGATGAAAGGGATCTTCGTTCTTTCAAGAAGCGTCTAAACTCCTATGATTCTGCCAAAGTTGCACTTTCGGATAACTTCTTCAGTGACTTACTGATTGACGAGGTTTTGTAAATTATGTGCAACAAGGAAGAGAGGTGAAAATCTTCCTCATTGCCTTGTACATATATTTCAGGTATTTTGTATCTAGATTGTGTATTTACAGTAGTACATCAATTTGCTGCTTTAAATTATGATGTACGCACATTTATCTGAATCATCTTTTGACAGCAGTCTTCAGCTACCACCAAAGAAATTACAGTTACAAATTACCGATTTACACATGGATGTGTCAATGTCCACCAGGAAGTCGCTTTAGCTGAAATAATTATGATTAAATTCATGATCTTCTTGGTGTTACTGATGGATCATTGACCTTAGTCAATGAAAATGTTTCTGATGTTTAACAGTAAGGCTTCAATTGCATCGGCTATCGATTGTACCATGACTTCACCACATCTGAAAATACAATGATTAGTATCTTTCCCTTTATCAAAGTACGTAATACCAACTAATTGCACAATAATCAGTGCAAGAAATGGCTTTGGTGAAAATATATGCAGATATGTCCGTCGAGTTTAAGTATTGTTGTGCTGAATTGGAATATTACCGCTAATACTATGTACGATCTAACAATGGCTAAGTACTGCAAACTATATACATTACTCTTTCGAAACTTTGGAGCGGGGATATGAGAGATCACGTGTGCCCAACAAGCCATTCGTGATCACACTTGGTGACGATTCAGTTCAGATTATTTAATTATGTATACAACTTTGCTTGAACAAAATTTTAAGTTTGGTGGATAATGGAGTTGAGTGTGAACATAGACATGCTCGACTTCTTCTATATTTCTAAATAACGTTGATTAAGACTTGATTATAATGTTAGTAGTTCACTTAGAGTGTTACTTTATATTCTATTTAATATATTTGTTAGATAAATATAAATGACAAATATCTGTCATTGCCTTTTATTCATTTACTACTTCACACAATGTTCAGTTAGATTTGATGGTTTAGTCTAGCAGAATGGGAGTATTCACACATTTCTTTGGCCAAATGGTTTAGTTAGAGAATACTTACAAAGTCTTCCCAATGAAGAGCGTTCGATTCCACATATCCTAAACTATTTAGATGTCATGAAACAGAATTTTTCGATCATGGACTGTTGAAACTATTGTTCATCTACATTGCAGGCTGCAAGTAGTGGCAAACAGTGGCAATAAGCAGAGTTCCTGCTTCACTTTATGGCTGTGACAACCAAGTAGGAACATATACCCTTCCTCTCCCATCCAAACCCTAATTCCTACCAGCAATGGACCATCACCCCCCCCTCCCAACTTTTGTTGATGCTTTCTAAAGAGAAGAGATCCTCTCAGTACATCTTTGGATTGGATCCAGCATTACTGAGAGAGGGAGGACTCATATATTTGTCAAATTTGAGGATCACAGGAGGAATTTTTTTTACGATGTTTGACCCATTTCTCTCTCAGTACTGTTGGACTCCAGTCTAAAAGTGCACTCAAAGGATCTTCTCTCTTTTCTAAATGGATACACTCCATGCATATGAAGGAATTAGTAATCTTTCGGCTGTACTTGGAAAGTCCAACCCCTGGAATATATGTTGATACTATTCTTCATATCTCATTCTTTTCTCTAGAGAAGAATCTTAACTCACTAGTCCTGTCATTCTACCTATGGGACGCAAAGGGTAATCAATAATTTAATTATTCAACTAATTATTAATTTATTAATCAGTTAAAAGCATAATCTTTTTAAACGGATATGCGTAATGTGTACAAATTTCTTCGATTTACTATTAACTTATACTTTGGTTAACGGACAACTTTTTAAATTAAAAGCATAGCGGATGGATAGATCCATCATGATCCATACTCAATCCGACCCATTTGCATGCCTATCCTACTTTCTTTTTTTTATTTTTTATAAGGCTAAAAATAACTTCTATTTAAAATTCCTTAGATCCTTCTCAAGTTCTGATCAAGAAGCCAAGGGCCCCTCCGTTTGCCAACCCCTTAGTGAGCAAGTAATCCCCATCAGAGCATGACATGACCATACGTGTATAAAGTGGTCTTAGGAGAAAGGCAAAAAAAAAAAAAGGTTGACGGAAAGAAGAGGAACTCAGCTTTTGCCAGCCGCAAGCTTTTCCCTTTCTTATCAAAAAGAGGACTCTGTAGACGTCACGTAGCAAATGGAAGAAGGGAAAAGATGAGAGTAAAAAAAAATGATCAACTTTAAATCTTATCCTTGGTTAGTTCCTTGGTGTCATTTCTTTGAGACCTTTGGCATCGCCACAGTCTCCCCCTCAGCCAATGGATGCCTATGTGTCTACACTTCGTGATAAAAATCTTATCTTGGAAAAGCTTTGTGGGCTAAGTATCTTATAATACTTGTAGTAGTAATCACACATTCAAAAACACCTAATGCATTATTAGATAATAGGTGGAGAGAAAAATAAAGAAAAATGAGGAAATGTACTTGGAAAGTAAGGGGTTTCCTTTTACACATATAATCTTGTTAAGTTTAAAAGGCATGCATTTGTAGATGTACTCTTCTGGTGTGAGAATGTTTTTTTTCTTTTTCTTTTTTGAAAGATAAACAAGCATTGCTTAATCAAATAGGTTCGATTACATCGAAAAGGATAATAGAGTGGATACATGGAGGAAGCACCGAGGAGATCCAAACTGCTTCATTATTAGAGGTGGAGGCAAATTTTGCACAGGCATGAGCAGCCTTGTTGCCAGATCTAGGAGTGAATTGCAAAGAGATATTTTCGTTGGAGAGAGTCAGTCGACAATTCTCAATGACAGTTTTCACCTTCCAGTGTGACAATGTTTCACTTTGTTGAAATATGCCCTGGAATATTCTCCAATGGCATAGGAAACTTTTAAATTTTTAATCCACCAAAATAGCTTTTTTGAAAAGCCTAGTAGATGTAGTCCTCGGTCCTCGTCGATAGGTCGTATTTAGTCCATTTCAACCGCTTGTCAACGGTTAACCTACCAAAATTTAATGAGGAAGGACAAAGTTATTATGATTTAGCATGCAAAAAGAACATACATGCAAATACGTCTCTTGCTATGGTAATTGTGTGTTCATGCATATAATTGTAATTTGAGAAAGAATACCGTAGGGATAACCTAGTTTACAAAAAGGCTTGTTTTCACGATCGGCATCAAGTGTCAGAACTTTATGAATAAGGAAATAAAGAAGATAATAATGTTTTGGATTCCAAAAGATAAAGAGGCATTTTTAAATCTTTGGAACTTGGATATGTAGACTCAGAGTGACGTGTAGAATGCGATGGGCCGCACCTTTCTTTTGAGCATATTTCATAGGTCCGGTTTGCAGTGGCATTAGTGTTTCAACACATGCGTGCACATGAAATGCCTCAACTTGGAGCAAGCTGGCCTACCTTTCCACTTTGGGAATGAGATTTTTTTTTAGACCGAGCATATCGTTCCACCCAAAGTAAGAGGAGCCGGGTTTCTCTCAGTGCACGATCGGATCGAGTTCAGTCAATGTAGAGAGGAAGAGGAGGAGGGACGGAATTTTGAAAAATATCTTTCCTAACGAGTTGAACAGTTCGACGGACCCCACCGCTCTCTCTTTGCACTAACCAGACTCGATCTGATCTTGCGTTGAGAGGAACTCGACTCAAACAAGAGAGCCCCATGATCTTGATGAGTCATCTCTGGATACGTGGCAGCATCTTATTGGCCGGGCACAGTGCACCAGTTGCTCAAAAAACTGCGTTCTGCACTTTGGGCACCACACTCAGCAGAGAGCATGTCTGCTTGGGCTCTTCTGCTGGTGGTGCTGCAGGATCTTTTGCCTTTGTCCTGTGCCCTTTCCCTCCCAATAGATAAGCTAGGGTTTGCCTCCTAAGAGTGTCAAGGGTGAGGTAGGGAACCTTTTTATCACGTTTGCTAGACATAAATAAAGGGACCTTTGCCTCCTTGTGCATCTGAAAGCCTCATAGAAAAGGGTCATGCTCAGAACCCTGTTTGTTATGGAAGTGGGAGAATTGGCAGTGCAGAAGCTTATGACTCTTCCACTGTTTTGAAAAAAATTGGGCCCTTTTTATTAAATGGATTAGTCTTGAATATATAATGACTTATGGAAAAGAAGTTTATGTATCTGTTACAGTGAAAAAATTTATTTCAAAATACAATGAAATAAATAATTCTACTAAAAGTTCAAATTTTACTTAGTCTAGTTAGAATAAAAGTTAATTATTTATCTGTTTATATTTTTAATATATTTTGTATTTAATTTATTATTTATTCAAATAGAAAAGAAGTTTATGAGGGCAAAAATCTCTTATTCCAATATAAACAATCTGAATGTGAGCAATCCAACATCAATAATATGGTAATCAAAGGGAGTCTTAAATAATACTAAAAAGAAATTGATGGGAAGAGTTAACCACTAAGAGACAGATCTCTCTCCAGGTATTGCTTCCTCTATCCTGAAATTATCTTAGGTCTAAACTGCAGATTCTTTTTCAAATTTTGTACTAAAGTTTGTGGGAGTCATAATTCTGTTCACATTTGACAATGACCTGATCCAAAGGAACATCACCCTGTTGGATTCAGTTTCCATTAATTTATAGTGCTTGGCATCTATTCTTCCAAGCCGATATTCTCAGATACCCATTCTTCACTATAAGGATTACTACTCTGAGAGAAGATTTTAGTATGTAAATAATTAGTTCTGAAACCATATCATGCAAACCATATCATGATAGAAAAATAAATAATTCAGTCTAAAAGTTCATCCTGTTTGATTCAATTCCCATCATTTTTCTAGTGCTTGGTGTGCGTTCTTGGAAGGCACTCGCATCCCCATTTTTTGTTACAAGGAAAACGATTTTGAAAGGGAAATTATGAATGAAAATAATTAGTGTGGTTTATTAGATTTGGCTACAGCACTTACCTCATTGGACGGCAATAATGGTAGGAATATATTGGTTAGATTTAAAGTGTGATCAGTGCCATAAGCCCACAACATGTGGCATATTTGCAGAAAGAGTAATATCAGTCGCACTGCAGCTCAGTGCAGGTGACGTCGAATCGTATGAAGAAACGATCTTTTTTTAAATCAAAGATTAGATAGTATAAATAAAATTTTTATATTTTACCTATCTTTTGAGGGTTTAATTTTTATAAAAAATTCTGCCCTTAATACGACCGTATGATTGAACTGATTAGATGGTGCTATAGAGCGCATTGCAGCACAAAGTATTATCCTTGTGAAAATGGTAATGGGATTCCATGCACCTTCATCTCTAGCCACGTGAAGGAGGAGGTGATGAGATACATTCTTATTATTTCAAGGTTAAATAACTCATTTATCTTATGCCTCTTAAGGTGCGCAAAGACACGGAAGAAGAGAGATATAAGATCCCAAAAATGGTACGTCAAGTGGGGATCTATTTTTCACGATGGCAAGTGTGTAATCTAATTCTGAGTGGTGCAATATACAAAAGAAGTTTACCAAAACTCCAGTTCCAAGAAGGATGATCTAGGAAATGGACATCAAGGAGTTGAAACAGTCAGAGAGAGAGAGAGAAAGAGATGTGGGTGGAGGTGGGGTGTCCCTGTGCAGGCACAAGGGAAGGGAAGCTCAATGGGAATTCCTTGGAATGGGGGTGGCTGAGGTGGCTGTATGCAGTATTTACAGCCCCACTCTTTTGTGTCTGGTCTTTATTATTTTAATGTTATATTTTCTTCATCTTCCCAACAAATTTACCTTTTTTGTCTTTTGGTCCTGTTGTTAACCTTTTCCTTCTCCCATCTTCATTTCTGCCCTGTCATCAAGCCCTTTTTTTTCTGGTCTGCAGCTTTTCTTCTCCCAGGACACCTCTCCCACCTTACCACCTTTCTCTCTCTCTCTCTCTCTCTCTCTTGTACACGCACACACGCCCTTTGGATTCCTGCACTTTTTGGTACAATGTGCTCCATGAAACATTTTGCAGGCATCACTTAAGAGACCTTGGCTGGGTGTCTTGCTAAGCTCTCTTTCTTCTTCCTCCAATGGCTGGGGATGTGGCCAAGGGCCTCTTCTCCCTCTCCTTCATCCTCTGGGCTCTCACAGTCTGCAGCTCAGGTCAGTATCCCTTGGAATATCTTGGTGTTCATATTGGTGTTCAAGTTTCTTCTGTGGGGAGCAGGAATCAAGAGATGGGCCTTCTTCCTCTTTGCAAAAACAGTAACTTTCTTCTGTTCATCTCAAGCCCTGGATCTCTTTGATGCCTCAAAAGCTAGGGTATTAGCAGGTGGACTAAAAGATAAAAATTGGCAGTTTTCTTGGTACTCCACCTCTGCAAAGATCTGCCCTTCTGCCTCATCTCCTTCCTCCAGTCTCCCAACTCCTCTTGACACAGCTTCTTCCGTAGAGCCACTTTACTAGTTGTTCTTGACAAGAACATAAGGTTTTCTGAAGCAGCAAGCTTTCAGCTTTTGCTCACCAATCTTTTCTTTTCACTGTTTGCAGAGATCCCCCCCATGGGAGGAGGACCTAAGCAGAGAAAAGTCAGAAGAGAAGAAGAAAAGAGCTTCCTTTCTTCCCGCAGGGAGCTCGGCAGCCATGGCAGCAGCAACCACCGCCACCCCCGCACCACCCGCCATGACATCATAACCAACCCTGTCACCACAGCTCCAGTGACCTTCCCCACCACAAACCCCACACCAGTCACAGGCATCATCACAGTCCCCTCCACCAGCCCGGTCACCGGGCTGCCGGGGCCGGCGGTCACCATCCCCTCCACGACGCCCATCGTCAACCCCATGCCGGTCCCGGCGACAAACCCGGCCGCAACTCCAATTACAGTCCCCTCCACCATCCCGGCGCCGCCGCCGCCGGGCGTGCTGCCCATAACCAATCCGGTGACAACTCCGTCAGTGCCGGTTACAACACCCGTCACCAATCCTGTCACTACCTACCCATTTCCTCCACCCAGCAACATCCCCTTCGCTCCGGGAACCGGCGTGGTGCCGGGCACCGTCCCCGTGGCGCCGGCGGTGGCGGGGCAGTCGTGGTGTGTGGCCAAGGTTGGGGTACCGGATGCTGCGCTGCAGGTGGCGCTGGATTATGCTTGTGGCATTGGAGGGGCGGACTGCTCGGCAATTCAACAAACAGGTGGCTGCTACAATCCGAACACGCTCAGGGACCATGCCTCCTATGCCTTCAACAGTTACTACCAGAAGAACCCATCTCCAACGAGCTGTGATTTTGGGGGCACAGCTACGTTGGCGAACGCCAATCCAAGTAAGAAAAGATCCTCTACTTCTACAGCTCTACTATGATTGTTACACTTCAAAACTAGGAATGTGAGCAGTAACCAAAAAACTGATAATCCATATTTTGCAAGCTTATTAGAAGAATGTGGATGCAACTGTTAAAGTTCTTAGATTTCATGAGGATGCTGTCATATTACCCTTCTTAGGATAACAAAATGGATATAGTATCTCTCTCTCTCTCTCTCTCTCTCTCTCTATATATATATATATATATATATATATATATATATAGCTATAGATATATACAGCAGTAGTTTCTTAATATGTCATTGCTAAAATGTTGAAATCCCTTTAAGGAAACTGTAGCCTGGTGTGGTTTCTAGACTTTTTACTTACAAAATGTTTCAAGAAAATCCCAAGTTTGAGCAGGGACACTGTCTCTTTTCTTTCTATATTCTTCTGTGCGGAAGAACAGCTGGCTTCTTTGGCTCCTTTTCTGCCCATTTCTTGCTTTGAACTTGTTTTAAGTTAATGCCTGGGAAATAGAAGCAATCTTCACATCATTTGATAGTAATTATCCATGTTATGCTAATGATATATTATGAGTTGCTCAACGAAGGGTTAAGGTCAGGTGAAAAGATAGTTGTACTATTCAATTAGTTACGGTTTCTAATGAAGTTTCCAATTCAAAAGGTCGTCCAAGACTTGTGTGCATATAATGTTACTTGCAACTTTAATTTGAATTACATGTTAGTCGTAGCATAGCAGTAAAAGGTGTATCACTGTGATCTCTGTTCATAGAAGTGATGGCTTTTGTCTCATCATCATTACAATGCCTCATTGTTATTTGCAATAGATATAGCTTGTCAATTGCATTCTATTGTGCTTTCCTTACAGGTACTAAGACCTTTTATTTTAAACCTTCTTACAGGTACTGGAACATGCACATATCTATCCACAAGGTAGAAAACTCACCTTCAGAATTTTCATAACAATCTCAAATTCCAGACGTTAGCAACTTTGTTTTATTTCCTTTCGTAATACTTTGTGCGCATGCAGCTCTGGAGCTCCAGCCGTCAACACTTACAACCCCACTATGTCCAATCCCACTATGTCCAACCCCACAGGATCTGGTAGTACTGTTTTCGGTTCAAATAACCCCATTGGATCAGTAGGCTCACCAAGCACGACCACCACGACAAGCAACTCAGTGTCTCTTTCAGCTGGTCTATCTTGGTCACTTTCTTTGTTGGTAGCAACCCTTCACATAACCAGATGGCCATTGTAAGCTACATGTTTACTGATATGTAGGTAAATGAGTCTGTAGGCCAGGACAGTCTAGTATTCTCTGTATGTGAATGAGCATGTCTATTAAGAGTGAGGTTAGATAGTTTGCTTACATTGTTGTATAAATCTCTATGTTACCAATGCAAAGGGGGGAGGGGCTTGGAAGATGTATGGTACGTGAAAGGCAAGGACAGAGTTAACAGCTCTTGCAGATAACTAATTTGACATCTCGGCTAATTGCTTTCTTTAATAACATTCTGTTCTACAGCAGCTCTTTGTTCCTTTATACATATGAAAACAAAATTTATAAGAAAAAACAGAGATAAAGCCTATCGCTTCGCAAACACCACCAACACTAGCATAGACATGGAAATGATCATCTTGAAACCAGAGCTCTCCCAGAAGTTTGGCTTGTCATGGCGACCGCCCTCGTTCTTTTCCTTCATTGCTAACTGATCTCTGAGCTCTTTCAGGACCTTCTCCTTTTTCTCACCCATCTGTCGAAAGAAGATGAAAAGTCAAATAAAGGGCATTTCTGATTTGCCATGTGCATATGAAAACACCAGGAAAAAGAAGATTGTGGGGGCAACTTTTAACGAAAAAAAACAGTTGCACAGCTGAGTAATGAGATTTAGATACACCTTGAGAGAAGGCAAGAAATCATTAGAAGAGGGGGGATACGCCATAGCCCCTTCAGAGCAGGTCACTGTGACCAACCAATTAAGTAAATCAAGGGCTACATTGTGATTCTTAATGCATTTGAGCTAACATCTAACATGTAACTCAGTGATCTATTCTGTGTGATATGAATGGTAGAAAACATGGTAAAGAACCTGGCATGAACATAGACAGCAACAACAACAAAAAAAAGATAATTCATATGGGAGTGGTTTGCTAACTCAATATGGATGGATGGGAGGTTGCAGGATAGGCTATTGTTCTACCCAATGCACATACAGGGTGAGAAAAAGACTAAACAATAGCGTTCATCAAATGACATACCCTTTGAAGCTTTCTTGTTTGAGCCCGTGTCTCCTGAAGGCAGAATTCTAACTTCATAACCCTCTTCTTCAGTTCCTGGTCGGCCCTGCGATGTTTTTCCAACTGTTCAACAGAGAAGTAACCACGACGTAAGATATTTGTGTTATCTGAACCTCAAATTCAACTGCTTGGTACATTACATGAAAAACAAAATACATACCTGTGATTCCAATTCTTTTGTTCTATGCTTCCAGTGAGCAGATACGAATCTGATCTCATCTCTTAGTCTAGCAATTTCTTCGTCTTTTGCATTTAAATGCTTGTTAAGGTTCTCTACATTTTTAGGAGAAACCTCCTCCATGATCCTTCTAAGCTCACAGTCCTTAGTGGCCCCAGCTTTTGCGACAGCTTGCATAATCTCACTCTCAATCCTAACAACTTCATCCTTCAACTGATTTTGAGACAGCTCCCTTTCTTGAAGGTCCTTTTGCAAAAGATTCAACTGCTCGGCCAATCTGTTTACCCGGTCCTCATGCTCTTTCAGTGAGCTGTTTTTCTCATCCAACTCCTTCAACAAAAACAAGCACTGGCTCTCTGCTGATTGAGCAGAGGCAGCACTGGCTTCTGCCGCAGCTTGAGTAACAGAAAGCAAATTTCTTAAATTTTCTAATTCTTTGAGGTGCTGCATTGAGACATTCCAGCAAGGGTCAATACAAATATTAAATATTCATTCATTCAATCACGATCATCACAGGCTAATCCCATTTAAATACTGTATGAATATGTAAAAAAGCATCGATGCCCTTCCAAAAGAGTCATCGTCTTGAGAGGCTTATCTCCTTTAAATACTCCATTAATATGTAAAAAGGAAAACATAGTTGCTGTAGGTATCAACATAAAAAGCACTTGTAAATTTCCCAGTTAAATATTGTTCTAGATTTAGTACATAAGAGGCCACGTCAAGAACGCATGAAAAGTGAGAGGACAACAAAATACATTTAGCTACCATGAAAAGAGAGCAGGAAACATAAAGGTCATTTGGCTGACTTAAAAAATGACCCATGACTAACCCAGGTTGCCATAGGCTGAATTATTGGGTGCTGATGTCAACCTGAACCACACTCCCATTGAGAGGTGGGGATTAATCCTGGATTCATATCTGAGGTCAGCCAAATCAATATGGAAAAGGCGTACGTCAGATCCTAGAGGAACTAACAGAAAAATGAATACGTAGCATTCTGCTGCATCCACACACCGAAAGCAACGAGACAGATCACTCCTTGTGACAAACCTAGGTAAAAATCATCACTCCCATTATTTTCAGCTATTAATGCTATATATTGTGCATTTGGTGAGCTTATACCCAATCTCATATATGCATCAAGACAACATTGTCAGGATGCTAAAAATGATAGATTGCTCAAGACATTTAGACCATTAGAAATGACCTGGCTCGATGCTGCAGCCACCTCTGCGACTGTAAAAGAAGGTAAAAAGATTGATCAACAACCAGTCAAACATGTCTGAGTTGCCAAACAAGGGATGATGACATTCCACAGCCACCAAAAAACAGGAGGCAGCCAGGCAGGTGCATGAAAATTATATATTGCAAATAGAGGCAGCCTAGTGTGACTAGGTCCCTGCCAATGCAGGGTCTAGGGGAGGGTCAATTGTATGCAGCCTCCCCCGTTACATTTTATTGAGGGAAAGCCTGTTTTCAGTTTTGAACCTGTTAATTCCGTGCCATAATGAGGAAATGCTACCGTTGAACTGAGGCTACGCTAATCGTATATTGCAAACAAAATGTGTATTCTTATACCAACGCTACATCAGATGATCCCAAGGATCGTCTATGATGAAAACTTAAACTTACAAGTGCCTTCAGATGAACTTGTGAATAGAATTCTACAGCTTACATTTATCATTGGTTGAGAACATATTGTCAACTACAAGGTCATGTATCTCCATATATCACACGTACGATAAGGTTGCCTTCATTGAAAGCAAAGGAATGCTATTAAACCACTCTTTTTACTACCCTTTACGACCTTCATTGGAAATTGTTTGATTACTAGATCAAAGAGTTTGTCACTGAATGTATTAATGACAACAAAAGTTATGTCAAAAGTAACTTCAATAAGACCCATCTGATCAAATGACCAAACAGCCGCCAACGAGTGTGGCAAATAGAGTGGTAAAGAGTGTGGTATAATAGCACTCCCCTCGAAAGCAATTACTTTGTTTACAAGATAGTTCTAGCAAACATGAATAATTAAAAAGATGATTAAACAAACAAAAATCACATGCATCTTGGAATTTGCAAAACAACCAAGTCATTAATCAAACAGTAAATGGCCCCTGTTTCCCGTATGAGATCCTAAACTTTCACAAACAAATCCAAATCCTTTTTTCCACTGCATACGTGAATTTGTGATCAAATTAATAATATATCCTAGGTTCTTTTTTGCCTCAAAGTGATCCAACAATGATTTTGTGCATCATTCAATGCCACTATTATTTTAGGTGTGCCAAACAACTGTGTTCTTATTGCCATATACGCGCGTGCATTTGCAATCAACTGAATAATACATAGGTTTGGTGGACCCCTCTACTTAATATAAAAGATTCACTTCCAATTCTGGACATGACATAACACTCGAACAAGTGTGTCAAGACTTCATTTTAGGGTTTAAAAAAAGAAGCCCGAAACATTCCTCAAATTACTTGTTAGAATGTTAAGATCTAATGATTTGATTAATATTTTATTTACTTTTTTCTTATTTCAAATAAATTTCAATTGATTATATATTGTTACATCCATATATTACATGTGGATATGCGCACATCTATATGCTTCTCATATCATGCGTCTTATTTATGAAAACTTGCTATATCTGGCATGCATAACCAATTCGACACTCGATGCCTATGTCCATATCCCACAAATTATAGATAATACATAATTGGGGAGCTTTCTTTAATTCAAGCCAATACCAACAGGGAAATGAGCAATCACTATGGATAACTGCTGTGGACCAAATTCATCCAATTTATCAGAAAATTTCCTGTGACAATATAGACGTGGAGAGGATAACTATCAAAGCTTACGTAGACGGGTAACTCCTCATTAGCCCTCATTACCAGATCAATGATGAAAACTTACCAAGGTCATCTTTTTTTCTTCTTCTTTTGATACCTGGAGGAAACGCAACCCTCAGTATCGGTACCGGTACCGGTGGGTACCGGTACCTATGTGTATCGATATCCAATCAATAAAAAATTAATAAAAATATTTTATTATCTTTTTAAACTACAAAGAATGGTATCAGGTATCCCCCGTATCGGTACCGAATCAGGCTGATACGTATCAATATCAGTCGATATTGTCATCCATGTTGTGGACGCATGTTGCATATCCCATGGCAAGCTAAAAACCGTATACTCTAGACTCTATTCAGCATGCATCACTTATCAACAGGCATACTCAAACCTAAGACCTCATGGACAACCACAACGTGTCTAATGTTGTTTGCAGTCTCTAGACACCTTCAAAGAGATCTCGTTAAAACCATATGGAAACACCAAACCACTGGACATTCGAGACCCAGTAAATATGTTTGGAGTCATAATCTAGTGGACTGTATTTACAATTGAATCAAAAGAAACACACGCAATGCATCACATTCAGCAGAGTACAAACAAGATATCATATTCAAACTAAGTCTCAATAATTTCAGCCTTTCCTCATCACGCAATAAATAAGTATCAAACTATTGAAGTTCTTTACGAAATAGCAGGGAGACTTCACTGTTTATCATAGCAATCAATAGATGAAGACAGCAAGAGAAGAAATTCAACAACTTGTTGAAAAATGAAAACTAAAGTTAGAATCTGTAATATTAATTTCCTTTCAAGACCCTTAGTATGCATATAGAAGCTTAACAGACTCTGCTGACAGGGTATTGAGCTCGCCGTGATAAAAATGTTCCCTCATTCTTCTTTTAAACAGCATTGATTTCCTTGATTCTAGATAAAGCTGAGTTAAAATGGTAAAATGGTGATATGTGATTTCCCCTTAGTTTCCACAGTACTAAAGTGTTTTTTTTCCCCCAAGGACTTGACTCAGTAGAAAGTTATCATCAGAACTAGAGAATGGCCGTTGGCTTGCATTACCTGTAACATTCCACCTCCTCTGGTCTGAAAGAGTGGTTATTAATTTTCTGGATTCAAACTACTTGAAACTAATCAACATCAGCACTTCCCAATATGCAAAACGTGTGAAATAGTGTTGATTCTATATTGGGATTCAAGCTTAACTTCACTACAACCCTACTCTAACTGGGTTGCAGCTTCCTAAGCAAACAAGTCACTGATTATCCTATAAATCTTCAAGATAGAACTACAGTTGAAACCTAACAAGCTTCATTTTTTTAGCAAGTCAATAACTTGTCATCCTGTAGCTCCCTGAAACATATCTTTACCATAACTGCTTGAAACATTTCTTGACCAGGATCATAACAAACAGAATCGTCAACAGTTCCTAAAGTGGACATGTCATAATTACACGAGTCCTCGGAGACGTGGAGAGCCAGAGTCCACACAAGGGAAGAAATAGGAACATAAATAGCCACGTATGAGCAACCCCACGCTTAGGCTGGGAAAGTGGTTGGGGATGGATAGACTGATAACAGCAAACAGTAAAAGGATTCACCAAATTCACATGTTAGTGAGACAGGACTAATAAACTTAGGCTTATGTTTGTTCTTGCAAGTGGAAAACTACCATTCCGAGGTGAAAACAGAATGTCTTCAAGCTTCAACCAGGTAGACAAATCAAAAGGCAAGATAGGGGAAAACCCCCTTGATCTATGACGAAAGTTGAGCTAACAGACACAACATGAAAAGTCCAGAAGCAACTAGAAATAAACAGATTACTACAACAACAAAAAACACAGCAAAAAAAAAAAAAACAAGAGAAGAAGCTCAAAAGGTCTAACTTGTTCAGCAGAGGAAGTAGACGCCTGCAGCTGCCCATCCTTCTCTTCGAGGCTCCTCTGCAGCCGGCATATCTCATCTTCCATGGTCTTCGCCCTCTTCTCTGCAATCTGCACCACAAATGGCAACATGCATATAAGCACTGCCTCAGCAATGAAATTCCCACACCACATAAGCGGAATCAAAAGACTTCTGATCAAAACCAGAGCTAGAAACCTGTCTGCTCAGGGTCTCCCGGGCAAAGCACTCCTCCTGCGACGCCAGGCGGACACGCACATCCTTGAGCTCCGCCGCCAGCGACACCACGCTCCGCCGGAAGCTCTGCTTCTTCTCCGACAGATCCTGCAGCAGGGGATCCAACTCTGAAGAGGGCACACCCGATGCAGCAGCAGAGGAGGCCGCCGCCGCCGACGACGACGACCCCCTTCTCCCCACTGCTACTGCCACCAGCGACATCAGCGGAAACACAACAAAAATCCCAGCTTTCCTTCTCCTTTCAGATACCCCAGAACAGCCGAAGAACCCAGCTTTCCCTCTTACCTCGGGTGCCCAGGCACAGCCCTGCCGCCCACGGCTCCCGGCGCCTCTGGTGCGCGCATGTAACGGATCCTGTGTCACCACCACCCACTGCCCCACACTGCAAGATTCCTCCTTTCTGCTATGCCCCTGCCCTGCAAGGTCTCCTCCCCCTTCTTTTTTAATCCCCTTGCACTAAATAACTATTTCTAAACTAAAATTTCCTCTCTTTCAACCCCGTTTCCTCCCTTCCTCTTGTTTAAAAATGCGAAGACCGGTCTCCGGAGAGCCCTGTGTAGAGAGAGCAGCATCAGAAGTCATCTCTAATTTATTGCTGCTGAGAACGATATTTATAAAAGTGGGAAGAGTAGCGGTGAAGAACAGGAAAAGCCAACACATATTAGCATGAGGAACGCGTTACCCTTGGCATTTATTCCTGTCACATGCCCGAGGGGGGGGGGGGTCTAACGGCAATTCTTTTTCCCCATTAATTTAGTTCCAACTAAAATTTATAAGCTTGCTCCCAGCGAGATTATTCCAGAACCCACCCAAAAAATTTCGAACAAAAGCTGCGTGGGTTTCTACCTCCCAACCGAAGAGATTAGCCCAGAATGAAGAGGACGACTCCCCAATCACATCAGTTTCACACGTAATACCCCACGTTAAAACGAGGTCCCACAAGGTGATCCTAAGAAGAGAAGAAAAGGAGAAAAATCGGATTGGCAGGAGAGCCACATGTTGCTGCCCGTCAACGGAAACAGCAGAACACAAAACAGAGAGAGAGAGAGAGAGGTGTGGAAGAACGAGTAACCTAATGGTCTTCCCTTCTATTCTTTTCTCTCTCTACCGCATGCAAGTGAGACAAGCGAGCTGGAGACCACAACAGCGACGTCTCTTACCGCCACGGCCCGACACGGACACCCCGCGAATCCTGCCGACCGAACCGGAAGGCGCCGCCGCTTCTTACTCTCACCGCAGGTGCTCCGAACTCCCTTCCCAGTTCCGCCCTCCCCCCTCCCCACCCACCAACCATTCAAAACCCTCACCGGAGCAGCTCTCCGGCGGCGGCGGCCGAAACGCCTCCAGAAAACAGAACAAGAGATTAAAGAGGTAAGAGAACCTACAGGCAGCAGGAAGGAAGGAGGAGGCAGCATGCAGTTTCAGGAGCTGGAGCTTCCGCAGGGCTTCTCAGCCCACCTCTCCCCCCCAGAGCACCTCCCCATCAGCTGCTCACCACGTCGCCTCCACCCTGCCATGGCAGCCGCTGGCAAAACCAGAGAGAACAGGGACAGAAACCCAGAAATGAGCCGTACAGAGACAGATACAGGAGGATGGAGGAGGAGAGGAAGTGGGGGAGAAGAAGAGGAGGAGGAGGAGCATGTTGGAGAGCTCTTGTTTTGTTTTGTGTTCTTAAATTTTCCGGGGGTTTTGGTTCGGGCGGCGGCTAGGAGCGCGTTTTTGGCCTCGGGGTGGTGACGTGGCGTCCTTGCCGACCCGAGCCTGGGGCTCGGGCGAATCCGAGCCTGAGGCGGGCCCGCCCGAGCCGGTTTGACTTAGAGCGCGGCAAAACTCGAAATATTTGATTTTGGGGGCAGCATCGGATGCCGAGTGGTGTGGAATGCGATTTGCTTGTCCGTCTACCCAAATTGTTCTGATGAATTCTGATCCTGTTTGAAAATTTTGTGTATATCCGTTTTTTATTTGTATAAAGTTAAGATAATGTTAGAAGTTTTATTTTGAGTTTTGTGTCGCCAGTATGGACCATGGAGTAGTTGTTCTGAACACTTGGATTTGTTACGGGTTTGAATTTGGATGGTCCAAGTGAATTTACTGTTTCACAACACCAGGCTCATGTTAAGGGTTTTGGAAGGTTTAAATTTTTTTGTGATTGGAAATTGTTTGAGTGTGTATATATGTAAATATAGAAATGTTGAAGAGAAAATCTTGCTGCACCGCCAGGGGCAATTATGCCTCCCGGCAGTATTTTTATTTAAAATTCCTTTTTTTAAATTATTTTTGGTCGGCTCTAACCCATCTTAGTCGTACAATCTGATCTTTGGTCGGTCGAATCTAAGTATTTTTTACTATTTATTTGAAGTTGATTTTTTATTTTTTATCTTTTTTTAAATCATTCGATCTAAAATCAGACAGTACGACCATGTAAGGTACTATGGAATAGACAAAAAATATATAAAAATATCGTCAAAAAATGTAATAACTCTTGACGGTGCAACAAATTGTTCTTAATACTAAAACATAGTCACACTATGCCACGTCTCCGCCTCATGCCAGTGGTCCTTCTATCTTGATCGGTATCACGCTTGCACACCCCCTCCCCCCCCCGGTGAATTTAAGGGTACACAACATTTCATTTTTTTTAATGTTTGTTTGTATTTGATTCATCAATAAAAAGAATTGTAAGACCAAATTGCACCAGATGCCCCAATTGTACATGAACGCTATATGCATACAAGAGTAAGAGTTGCTGCACAACTAGTATTTATACTGTGTGCGGGCAGCCATCCGATATGTTAGATCGGTTCTTATGACTGCAGTAATAGTAAAAAAAAAAAATTATTTTTTAGGTTAGCCCCATCACTCCCGACATGTCTTGTATGGGTCGATCTCTAATCCGACGACTCAAAAAAAATCTAGAAAACAAAAAATAGACCCCAATGAACAGTCTTGATTTTTGAATTTTCGAACTTTTTTAGGTCATCTGATCGGCCCCGTTACAGTCTACACCACACACGATGTAATAAGTATCACCCATGCACAGAATATGCTCCCACAGCGTTTTATTTCTTCATTTTTTTCGATCAGGTGACCCAATGATTAGATACTAGGGCTTTAGCTCATAGAACAAAAGATCATGTACGCTTAAAAATGAAGACCTCCACACGGAATAAAATTTTGTACTCAAAGTCACAAGAAAATCATGCTACGCAAAAGTTTCCACGAGACTCGTACCCGTGAGCTTGCCCCCTGCGAGCAGAAGGTGTCCCCGCTGCGCTATCGCGTACGGGGATCTCCCTTTCCTCATGACTCATGAGTATTTGGCCTTTTCCAATTTCAGTGAAGAGCTGACAAAGGCTGTTTGAAAAATTGTATCGCCTAGAAGGTCAATTTCACAATGTTCTCTTGTATGATATATATTCTCTGGTTAACCACACTACTGATCTCTTTATCACATATTATAAAATTTAAATCTCTCTTATCAAGCAGGTCTTCCATTAACAAGTCATAGATATTCTCTCGGTTAGTATCAGCTACCCCTCCACAAACAAGTCATAGATAATAACCAGACTCGAAGAGGAAAAAAAGTCCAAATCATGAACCTCCACTTGTCAATAGAATAAGTTAAGTGAAATAAGAGCTCAACTAACATTGATTGTTAAAAATTGTTTGACTAGGGAAATATTCAAGAGTAGAATATTGGGTCAAAAATAATAATTGGTTGATTTTATTTGGATTTTTCCCAATTAAAAGAAAAACAATAGGATATTCTACTCTCATAGGGAAAATTTTATTTCTCCCAGTTGCCTCTTGCCAAACAAAAAACTACTGAATGACAAGTATGGAAAACTAAATATTCTTCATATTTATCCACAACTATGGGAGACTAAATATTCTTCATATTTATCCATGTTTTTAAATGAGCGTGATGCAAGTAGGACGAGAAATTGTAATGGTATATCTAATTATTTGTGTCCCCACACCACTTCCATCAATGCCCCTTGCAATCTATTGGAATAGATCCTAAATATACACTTCCCTAATGATCCCCAAATTCTATGGATGCACCACTTACATAGAAACTTGACCTTGACCCAAGCACGTATTAAGTTAATTAGAAACAATATGAGAACTTTATAAAATTAATTTTTATCATTTTAATAACTATGTTTATAAAATTCTATTTTTATGAGAAAGTTCCATACAAATACTCAATTTGTTGTGGACAATGTGGAGGTATTGATGGTGGAGCGTGAGCAAGGTAAGAAACATGTGAGAGTTAGGTGGAGGATAAATGCTATTCACGGGAGATAATTAATGTTTCGCCCTAAATTCTATGGGTAATATTATCCAGACGGAAAATGTTTCCCAATTTGTTTATCCACCTGACGCGGATTTACTTGATTGGTTGGAACATAAAAGGTAAGAGTAAATGCAACAGGTGGAGGATAAATGCTATTCACGGGAGATAATTAATGTTTCGCCCTAAATTCTATGGGTAATATTATCCAGACGGAAAATGTTTCCCAATTTGTTTATCCACCTTGACGCGGATTTACTTGATTGGTTGGAACATAAAAGGTAAGAGTGAATGCAACAGGTAAATTTGTAAATAAGCCCTCAACTTGGGCTTCTCCCTTTAACAAGATAAGAAAACTTAAAAACCTTTCCGGTCGTGCTAACATTGTTCAAAGTCTATTCATCTATTGTTATTATTTCTTAACTAATTCTAATTGTCTGTAATTATTTACTTTTTAAAGAAAATAACACGTATTTACATTTTTTTTTACTTTTTAAGATGAAAAATGCATACAGAGTTATCATTTACAAATGAAATTATTAGATCGAATCAGATGAAACATTGGTATTTGTATTGTCCTGACACATAGGGAGGACTTGGTTCTCAAGTTGAGCTGCAACATTTCCATCTTATTTGCATGCAAGCACTTACAATTTGTTGAATCCATTCTTCCCAAAAGTTGATTTCAACCTCCATGTGATATTTATATGGACTGCTTTTGATTCAAACACAACATTGAATGCTATGGAGTGAATGCAAATTGAAACGGTAAATAACTTGGACTTTGGATCCTGCCTGTGGTACCAAGGATTAGACTTTATTTCAATTTTCAGTGGGAGTCTACAATTTGATTATCTTGTAGGGCTTTTCACATGTGAATCCTCTAAAAAATCATCTATTCGTGTGGAAAACCTCATGATGTTGCTTCATATGTAGAGGCCTCTTTAAACATAGCATCTAGTACAAAACCCTTTGATGCGGCAGGTACTTGGATAAATTATAAACAGAAGCCTATACATATATATATATATATATATTGCGACAGAGGCAGTTAGTGTGGCTCCGTCGCATGAAAACTTTTAGCCATTGGATCTCAAAGTAATGGTCTACCAAGTTTTTTTGAAATTTTTTTTGTTGCGGTGCCTTCAGCCCGTAATTCACGAAGGGGTTAGGTGTGAGGAAGGGAGAAAGGGAGAGGAAAAAATAAAATAAAAAGGTGGCCGTCCGATATGATGATCGGATGGCAAATGTTTTGCCCACGTAGAGCAGTTCTGTGCAAGCAATCTGATGATCAGATGACAAAGGTTTTGCCCACGCAGAATAGTTCTGTGTAGGCAGAACCTTCACGTGCTCTGTGTAGAGCGCTCAGGCGTTCTGCCACGTGCGGCACTATGTTATGTTACAATGCAACGGGGTCACACTAACTACCCCCGTCGCATATATATATATAAATATGAGAGAGAGAGGAGGGGGGGGAGGGGGAACCGGGGAAGTGCTGTGGTGCGGTTCTTGCATTTGTGTGGATAAACTTTACAGTACATTTCAACCACATCCTCATGTTAGAAAAAAGGTAAAAATTATCATAAAATTTTAAATATTTAATTATATCTCATTATTATTTTCATTCTCTAGAGCTTAATTTTTATTATACGGTCTTATCCAAATTAATTGTAGCCGTACAATTGGATGCAAGTAAATTGATGATGTATACTAAAACTCCAAAGGATGAAAACAACCCGAAAGGCAATCTGACTAATTCTTATATTTTTGATATTTTTTCATGATATTTTAATAAATCGAATTCAAAAGTATCTGATGGATGACTAAGATCGAGTTTTATAATCGGACACAATACGACAATGAAAATAAAGATTCAAGGGTTGGAAATAATTCTAAGAAGATTAATTAAATATTTAAAATTTTATGATAATTTTTATTTATTTTTAAATATAAAAAAATAGTCAAAAACAATACATGCGGTCAAATCACCTGGATCGGGGCAAACCGCACAACACACGCACTCTTCATGCCATCCAAGGTCTCCCTATCTCTCTTCATCTACCACCTACCTCTCTTCTTCCATGATTGTTTCTATGACACGCACAATTGCATCCATGACTCTCTCTTTCTCACACACGTACTTTGCGTGCCATCTAAGGACTTTATATCTCTCTTTGCTTATCTATCTTCTTCCATGGAACTCTCTCTCTCTCTCTCTCTCTCTCTCTCCATAGAGTTTAGATGTCATATATGATACAATAAGAATTTGACTATAAACAATTATTAAGTTATAGATCACCTAAAAGATAGTCTTTTAAGATTACTATTGTATTGACCACGAATTTACTTTTGATCCACACTGAATCTAATTTCCATTCTTGGTGGTCATTTCTTTGTACATCTCATAGATTTATAATACAAATTCAAAGTATGTCCCTCCAAGCTGCACATTTGTCCGCAACCTAAAGTGCACGGATTTTTACTTTTTAGTTCTTATAATCTTCTAATACTTTTGTAAGTTCCTGCATTGTTTATATTTCTTTTAAAACCCTCACAATCTTTCAATTAAGGACTCCTTAAAAATCTTTCCAGATGGGCTGGGCTTTTCAGAGAGGTTTGATGAACCTTTGATGGATATTTTAAATAGGGTTACTTTCATATAAATCCTCCTTGCATACAAAATATCAAAAATACCTCTCTTACTTACATAATGTCATATATATCCTCATTAAAATGCTATAATATCCACCTGTGGCACTTTTGATAGAATATTATCATAACAAAGGTATATACGATATTCCGTAATATCATATATACCCTCGTTAAAATGATAGAATATCCACCAGGGATACTTTTTATAGAATGTTATCATAACAAGGGTATATATGATATTATGTAGAAGAAAGACATATCTGATATTTTACATGTAAAGAGGATTTATATGAAATTAACTCTTTTAAATAATTCTACACAACACAACAGAGGGGTTGGAAAAGGAAAGGAGATTGAAATTATGAGATCTCTTAAATTGACATACGCAAGTAGTCTGAGTAGATCTAAGGAGACCAGTGGGTTCTTGGAGGGTCACCATTAATGGCCGACTCAAATTAAATTTCAGCTACTCCTTTTATCAGTTGTATTATTGAAGACGATGGTATGGGGACCTGCTAGAAGTGCCGTATGTCCACGGTCAAAGGATTGCATGGCTGTGGTGTGGGATGGAGCCTTTCACCTTTCATTCATGGTTTACCTGCTCTTGTTGTTAGGTGTCCTGAAGTTAGTGCACTGCTCTAAAACTAATGGAATCGGCGCAGGTAGAATTGACAATGGGTTAGGTTGAGTCAAGAGGTGAAGGAAATATAATTGATTCGAGTCCAATCTAATGGAGTCTTTTGAGTCATAGAGATATAATATACAATTGTTTTAGAATGACCCAAGACCGTAAGCATTGGTCACAATTGAAATTAACCGATATAAGACTATTATATAGTTGCTCCATCACTCTTCCTCACGGTTAAAATGGGCCGTGGAAATTAGATGAGGAGAGTGACGCAAATTAGATCATAAATTTGAGAAGATAAAGTTGAGCTAGATCTCTACTCTGATATCATCTTACAAATCACAAAATTCAAGTGTTGAGTTTGAAGGACCCAAAATCATAAATACTGGCCATATTTAAAATTATCTGATGTAAGACTATTATATAGTCGCTTCAACAATAACTAATCTAATTATGTTCTTTTAAGAGCTGCTTTAATAGGCTAATAAGGGTGAATAAGAACAGCTTATTCAGCAAATTAATTCAGCCTATTTAGGAATTGAGAGCATGAACATGTTACTCTGGGTTTGAATACATTAGTTCCAGAGTAAGTTGCATAGAGGTCATTTCCCCCTCCACCCTAGATACGGTATTTTACCTTGTATTCTATCGCGTACGCGATTAAATCAGAACACCTCTTCTTATTCTAGAATGAGTAATTTAAAATAAGTTATTTCATAATAAATCATTGCCCTATGAAAACAGCCCCTAGAAAATGTTAAACATAGGATCTTTGCCATGACAACCAATGCAATCTTAATTTTAACCGTTAACATATGTATAAAGAAATCCTTATTTAAGCCAAGAACGTAGGGACAAATGCGTGAAACATAAGCACACTACAAAGACCCATATGAGGGAGGGGTGAAGTGGATGATGCAGCACGCAGCATTCCCCGGACGACCCTCTTAAAATATGTCACCCTGCACAAACCATAGTTAAATAATTTCAAGAGTTTAAACCTAATCACTACATCTCTGTCAAATTAAAATTTAATATGTTGATGGGGATGTGGGTAATCGGCCCAAGAGAATCCAAGTTTCGTTGCTGACATTTGTAGTCTCTTCTGTGTTTAAAATAATCGGCAGGTAGCTTGTTGTCGAATAATAATTAAAGTTGTCATTACCAAATAGTAAAATCTTGAGCAAGTAATGTTCACTCAAGATTAATTACTAATTTCATAGCCAATCTTATAATCGGGTTGCTTTCTTCTTGGTCATCTTAGGTGGCCTTGGAGGAGGCCAGATCGACCCAATTCTTGAGGATAAGTATCAAACATTAGGTGACAAAATCAGAAGAAGGCAATAGACATCTAAATGACATTGTATCGAATTTGCCAATTTGGAGAAAGATAGTTTACTTTAAAATAGTACTATCATATCGTCTTCTGCCGGATAAAAAGGGAAGTGTAACTAAAAAGTAGGTATGCAAACGGGTCAGATTCGGTGTGGATCTAAGGCAGATATATGACCGTGTTCATTAAGTTGTCGATTTAGAAATGCTATCTGTTAATTATTCTTATAAGCTAACAATCCCGTCAGAAAAATTTATATCTATTACTTTATCCATCATGCATGTTGGTTTAAGAAGACTATCCGTTAACCGACCTATAAAATATCGAACGATCGGATAATCGAGCTATTGGTTACCATTTACATCCTTAATTAGAAGAGATCTACGACTATACCCTGTGATTTATCAGACTCGCATATGTACTTATAAAATCAATATATTATCTTTAATATCTCTGTGTTCTACAAAACATTCCTACTTTATTAGGTCCATTGTAAATCTGAGTACACCTCTCACTAAGGATGATTGGGGGATTTTCTTCACTGGGCAAAAGGGTACATGGGTTAAGAGATGAACTGCTGTTTCAAGAGAAGCAGATTCTGGACAATTTTGCAACTTCACAGTAGTCTATGGCTTTCAACTAAAAGTATGGAAAGGATCAAACACACCTTGAGGTACATCTAATATAGATATGTTTGGAGTAAAATTCTCTCATTTGATATTTAAATATTCAATTACTCCAGAGTTACTTCCATCTTTTGATATTTACATCTCATTCTTTGACTGTGAAGTTCAACTTTAGTTGTCCGATTGAGTGTAGTAATTTTATTTTATTTTTAAATAACAAAAAAGAATAAATAACTCAAATTAGTATCACATCGCTCAAAGTTTTAGTTTTCATCAGCAATTAAGAAATTTAGACCTCCAAAAAGAGAGGTACATCTCTTATGTTTTGCATATATACCCCTCAAATACACCGTATTTGTATGTATACCCCTAACTCTCATGTATCAGCATTAGTACTCCTAAGATCTTTAGAAAGTTGCATTTATACCCTTCAATATAATGATTTTGCATAAGTACTCATAAATTCACTAATATTTTACATGTATACCCCTCAATTCACTAAAATCTTACATTATATACCCCCGACACCTCCGATGATATCATGATTTATGCAATGTTTTTGACATATTTCGTTGAAATTCACCTAAGTTTGACGGCAGTATAAATACAACATTTTGAAGATTTCAGGGGTATTGATGATAATGTGTGAGAGTTGGGGGTGTACTTGCAGATACAATGTATTTGAGGGGTATATGTGTAAAAAAATCGAAATTAAGACTCCAACAGATGGGAGGAATTCTAATTTTTTGATGTTTTTTTAATTTTAAAAATATTTTTCGCTTACACTCAATCAAATGACTACAGTTGAGTTTCACGATTAAATGACAAAATTTAAATCCAAAGGAACAATGTAAAGTACAAATGTTGTTTGGGCCTTTTCTGTTCACTTGATAGCCAAATTACTTCTTTTGGTTTACAGCAAAGACCCACTGTAAATTAAAAACAAAAAGATTGAAGCATGTCTCTTGTTTTGTTTTACGAACAACCAAATAAATATTTTTTGATTCTTAAACAAGAAAATTTCGCTTGTTTTAAAATCGATGATTCTGAAACCAATTATTTACAAAATTCTACATTAAAACAAACAACCGCAAAACCAAGCAAAACAGAAAATGTGCATCAGTAGTTTTGTTCTTCAGTACGCTTTTAAGAAGCATGTGCATGATAATACTAACTCAAAACGATGTATCATAAAACTTATTTTATTATATATGTAATATTCCTTTTAGAACTTTTTTAAAATTTTTCTTGGAATCAGATTGACTCAAAGGCGTAATCTAACTCAACTTGAAGAGTGGTCGGGTTGAATGTGGGCTTAACCTGAGTCCAATCTAACCCTAACCCGTGCAGAGGGCAAGGGGCATGACCTGTGACGAGTCTATTACTCCTTGTAATGCAATGGGTGTCTCGAGACAGTGGCGGACGTAGAAATTTTGTCCAGTGGAGTCACTACGACATTAGGTCATAAATATGATTGGGTCAGTAGGGTCTTAGACTAGATCATATAGAATCTTTAGTTGAACCAGTGGGGTCTTAGGGTGAGTAAGTAAACTCCCGATTTAGATTACTTATATTAGGCCAATGAATTTGACAAAATTCAGTAGGGTCTCCCACCGAATGAACACTGCATCCGCCACTGTCCCGAGACCAGAATAATCACCTAAGTAGGTACAGAACAGTCCAGTTATGTGAAAAAAAAAATATTTAAGAGAAAAATTTATTTGTCACTGTTATGAACATACTTGACTATTTTGCCTCAAAAAAAAAAAGGTTCCAGTGCACGTGTAAGTCTGTGACACGACAAGCTAATATTAGACATCTAATAATCTGTGCATTTGTCATTCACCTTGCTAATTGCTATTCGGCAATTGACAGTATTCATCATCGTCATTTAGTTTTGATACAATTTCATGTAAATGCTGATGGAAGATCCTGCCCTTAATCAGATCTTTTCTTTGCTGAGCAATGGTGTCTAAATTGTGTGCTTCTGCATATGTTTGGAAGAGAGAGAAGAAAATTGGCAAAAGGAGAGAGAGATTTACAGTTGGGGTGAGAGAGAGCTTAAAAAGATTATTTTAATGAAAATCTCTTTCTAGTTTCTTCATTCAATTTAACCATTTACTGCTGGGTTTTTTTTTTTTGTGAAATAATTTACTGCTGGTCTGATTTTGAAACCACTCATTCCTCTCTGAGGAGAGGAGAAAGGCCATGTCACTTCTTTATTAGTTGGATGCACTGCCCCATGGGAGATGGACAGGGGGCCTCGTTCTTATCCCCTCTCTCTCTAACGTTTGCAATTATTAGGGATTTTACCTTTTGGCCCCTACAAACTTCTACATTACAAATAAACCCTACTAATCCAATTATTTACCAATAAGGCCCCACGATCATAATTTTTTACAAATAAACTTTCTTAGGGACTCATCTGTAACACTATTAGGAGTTTATTTATAATTTTTAAGGATCTTTCACGAATTCATGGTAGATTGTGAGGATTTCTATTTGTAAATAGTTGAATCAGGATGACTTATTTGTAATATCAAGACTTTATAAAAGCTAAAAAGTAAAAATCCATTGTAATTAGTGATGAAATAGAGTCACCCTCAGGAATCGGTTGGAAAATGAGATGTGATCGAAATTATGGGATCATCGTAAATGAACATAAACGAGTAGGACATTGCAACAATTTATTTCTCTTTCCCATGTGGGCTACTGGGCTCAAGCTTAAGCTACCTTTGGACCTTTTTGCGGGTTTAGCGGATGTCCATTTATGGGTGCAGTTTACGTAAGAATACAATTTTAGCATTCTACAGTACTTATTTTGTCGAGTTTCCTTTTAGTTCTTACGTAAGAATTGAGCTCAAGTTTGTTGGTATCCACACAAGTCAAGTTTGAATAGCTCTAAATGACTGGGCGAAATCTGAGCAGGATATTACTTAATTAGCCTTGAATTGTTTGCCATTCTAAAGAAGATATATATACATATTTGTACATTATATCACCTGACAAAAGAATACATACGGGCTTTAACAGAGACCTACGTACAAAGAGCTAAAAGAATAACAAGGAATTTTAATGTTCGGAGTGAAAGCAACACGGAGGATCGCACCAGCATTCCCCACGACATTTCTGAGTGTAGTTTGGTGCAAAATATTGTAAATAGTCGTAGAACAGTATTTTCTTTTGTGTTTCAAATATTTACGGTACTTTTTCATACATTTGATGTGTCATAAATGACCTATAAGATTCTATTTTCAGTTGATTTTGATTTTTAATCTAAAATCATCGTAAATCAAAATTGATGATTTCAAAACTTAAGATTTTAAAAATTTAAAATTTATTTTCATTGGTTTCAAAAACAATGATTTCAAAACTAAAATTTTACAGTATTTTACAACTCACCAAAGGAGCCTCGGGACCATGAAACCATAGCTAAATAATATCATGAGCTTCAACCTAATCATGGAGAGAGAGAGAGAGAGAGAGAGAGAGAGAGAGAGAGAGAGAGAGAGAGAGAGAGAGAGAGAGAGAGAGAGAGAGAGAGAGAGAGAGAGAGAGAGAGAGAGAGAGAGAGAGAGAGAGAGTGTTTGTGGTTATTATCAATAATAAATTCCTGATCAACACAACAGCAACAACGATAATGATGCTGTTGTCACTTCGTCCACCCAGAATGAATTATTAATTAACTAGCGTTGCTGTCACCTTCGTCGTCTAATCTTGTGAAGCTGGAAGGCAGCAGGAGCACCCAACCAATTCTGGAGATAAAACTCCAGTCCATTATCGAGCGGGAAAATCCGAATATATGACGGCAGCAACGCGAAAATGAGATTATTTCAAATCTGCCAGTTTTGGAGGGCAAACGTAGAAATAGTAATCCGAGATATCAGTATTACTCCGCTCATTTCAATTAGCTGCTATGTAACCTAATAACATGATAACAAAGAGTAATCCTTGCTGCAATGCTCCTGCCTGCTGCATGCAGGGAGGCATTGCAGCAAGTAAACCAATTTCTTTAGTTTTTTTCTGGTCAGCTCCGAAGTGTCCTAACCATCCGTATAGTACAATGTCAGACCAGACGATCCAAAGATCTGAAAAATTAAAAATCGAATTCCAATGAACAAGACCCAAAAACATCTGAAAATTTCAAAACCGATTTTTCAGATTTTTTTGAGCTGTCCTGTCGGGAATTGCACTGTACGGATGAATAAAGCATTTCAGAGCTGACTTAGAAAAAATAAAAAAATAATTTATCCACTGCAATTCTTCTGTATACAGTACGATAACAAAATCTACAGTCATGACCATGTACTACACGTACTGCAGGAAGTGTTAAAATAATGTTACATTAAAATAAAAAAAAATCTTAAAACCGTTGACAGTGCAATAATTTAGGATACTATATATAAAAAATACTATAAAATAATTTACTACACTTCAAATATAAGGAAAATATGTTTACCGCATTTTACGATATTTTATAACATTTTACGACACACTAAACAACCCCTAACCATCTGTGGGACTCGTTATAAGATTGGGGAGCCTATAAAACTAAGCAAAAGAACAAGCATCAATGGTTTCAATTTTACTTTATAGCTCTCACTCGTTTTAATTGGCAAGTGCATTTTCTTTATCTGACAGTCTGAAAGCTCAGATTATTTTGTTATCGAAGAATCTAAAGCCGGCCATCTTTAGAAATAAGTAAACTACTTCACATGCGTGAAGTAGTGCCACGAAGGGCCAAGACGTAAAGAACATCAGATTTTGTTTTCGACAATTCTCTTTATAAGAACATCACCAATTTCATGTCTCAAGTGTTAAACAAACCCTTTTTCACACAATATGATCCTTGAAAGTTACCGATTTATGCCCCCGACTTGAACTTTTGGGCATACATGCGATCACCTCATCTGAAATCCATTTCTACCATAAACTCGGACACAATGGCAACACATTTCTTTTTCTTTTCAACACATCGATGGTTCAATTCCACATTTTGAATTGTTTCGGTAGGGCTAAGAAGGGCAAAAGAAAGGGATATCTCTGACAAAGTCGTCCCTTTCTCGTATCAAGTTCAGTTCCGTAGACATGGGCCACATTGGGCCGGGTCTGATGGCCAAATACCAAACAGTATCCTTTGACCCACGTACAATCAATCCACTGAACTTACCGCATAGTGAGATGTGGGTTACCGTTATGGTATGACTTCGTGTGAGGATTTTTTTCATCCGAATACAGACTGCTGCAGAATGCACTGTGGAATACATGCCAAATAATGTAAATAAGTAAGGATGAAAGTTGTTCGTTGTTAACTGATTATCCCAGTATATGAAGGAGAACTATGAACGACAACAAATTGTCTAAAGAGCAAAGCTACCACAAACACAGACACAGAGCTCATTGGGTCAGGATCACAAGAAGGCAAAACAGTTCCAGTATAACGAAATCATCTCAGAGAGGTCTTCACATTTGTGAAAAAAGAATACACAGCCGAAACATGATATACAAAGGGAAAGAATCACGGTAGGAATATGCACATCCCGTCCAAAAGGAAACATAAAAATCCGACACAACAATAGTACATGTGATCATTCATTCACTGCATTTCTAACTCTTCACAGGCATGCTTACGAAAAGTCAACGAACAGCCGCATTTTGTGATTAGGATCAGCAGCGCCAGCTATCCAAGGCTTCCGTTGACAACAACCTCCTAGCTGTTGGTGCCGGTGGTGCCAACCCAGGTATATCTCTGATGTTCTTGTTGTTTGGGTTTACGATCTAAATGTTTAAAATCGAGTCAGAATCACACGGTGTTTTGTATATTACATGGAGTTCTCGACTCTTGTATGTATTATCTCGACAACAGAAGCGGCTAATCTGGATACAGAGTGGGATAAGTACCTTCACAATGATGATCGCAATTACACCGCATACAATTAGAAATAGGAAAAGCATGATGCACTTATCAGTAGCGACCTGAAAGCAAGTTTCCAATTCCATATCAAACGTTTAGATGGAAGGGAATCCAATATAAGAAGTCTGCGGTTATAAATCAATAACCGACCTGTCTACCAATCTCCTTCACCAGCTGAGTGGCCTTCTTTATGGAGAACTGTATGGTGTCCAGCTCATTAACAATGCGTCCCATTTGCTCTGTCTGCATTTTCATTCGAGCAAATTCTCAAAATTCAAACTACAGTGGACGTAAAGAAAGGAAAGAAGTGCATCCTTTGAACACATCTACGGTGGAGGTAAAGAAAGGAATGAAGTGCATCCCTTGAACACATCTTCCCTATTTACCCACCTGGCCCTTCAAGGTTGTTGCCGTCTGAGTTCCCACTTCAACGGTTTGCTCAACCACCTGCATATTAAATCCTTAATGTATGAAGCAAATCGCAAATCAACAAAAAAGCCCTTGATATCAGCATTTACATTCATACCATTTTTGAACGTTCAATGGCCTGATCGGTCTCATCCATCTGCTTCCTTCCAGCAGTAATAAGCTCTTGATTAGACATTGCTGCAGGGTGAAACAATTGTACAAGTTAAAAATGGATAATGCAACTACAAGAAACAAAAATAGACATGATATCCATATAATCAGATAAAGAATACAATGCAGAAGAAAGAAAAGAAACATCTCTATAAGCAAATTTATTTGATGTTAACTATGATGGTGACAAAATTTAGATGACCTCCCCACCCCACCACCTTTCACCAGAGGCAGCACCTCTCTGATAAATCCAGCTCTATGAGGGACCATAAACTGGAATGGAAGAAACCATTCTGAGTCATACGTGGATGCTATTTGTTCAATATGGCAAGAATATTTATCCGGGTGTTTTTATCAGGTATGTAAGGCAAGGAACCGTAAATATGAAAAATAAATGCTTCAATTCATAACATTTACTGAAAATTTTCACCTTAAATTCATATTGTCGTTTAGTGTGTCATATTCCTTGTGTTTGTAATGAGAATTTCTCCAATTATGCTATGAGGTTTAAGATTAACAAAGGTAAATCCATTAACTTCAATAGCATTGAGCATAATGGAATATGATGCCTAGCAGCTAGCAAGCATAAGATTATAAATTTATATGCCAACTGACCAAGAGAAGGCTCTCACCAAGCATCTCCTTACTATAGCCTGAAACCAAGCTAACTTTAGGAAGTTCAATCTTCTAAACTGTAAAATAATCCAAAAACATGTCTTCCTTCAATTTCCACCTTACGCTAGAAGCCCACACGATCGAATGGATATGGATGCATGCCAAGCATCGATGAGGATGTGGATGGTGACTGTGGGTAGACATGTTTATCATACCTGATGAACCACGAAATTCCACCTCAGGACACAAGATGTTACGTATCTACACTTGTGCATTTATATGTGAAATAAGAATGTAAGGAGCTGAAGCACTGCATTAACCAAACTATCAAAACCAAATGGACAAGTAGCTCACAGAATTGGAGGACAAAAATAAACCATAAACCTTGTTCTATAATAACTCACTTCTCTCTCCTGTAGTCTCCAGGACCACATTAACTTGGCAGCTTCCTCATCCTAATATAAATGAACTTCCCCTGTATAGTATTTCCATTAAGTTTGTTAATCCCCTTTATAAATTCAACAGTAAATCTGCTACTTTGATCACACGAGTTTATTCTTTAACATTGATTAAGAGTTGGGAATGGCAATCAATCCATGGTTTCCACCACCTGTGCTTCCATGACTAAAAAGGACAGGCTACGAGCATTGAAGAGAAAAGGATGAGCTTTCATCAGGATAAAAACATGTGCAAAAGGGACCGACAAAAGGTGAAGGTGAACCTGATGTGAAACTGGATCCAGAGTCTACAGTCTACCAGACACTGTCCATTTGAGTATGTCTCCTGGGGGAGAGCAAGAAGGAAGGATTTTTCCAGGAATAAAACTGGAATTAACAGTTCTCTCCTTCAGATATAGAGGGCTCATGTGCAGTAGCAAACTATGTATGAAGCAAGTTGGGCAGGTCCAAAACATTACTGAGATTTCTTCTTTACAACATTGAGCAAAAAATTCCAAATGTCACTAAAAATGATGGACTGTTGATGTAGACATGTTCGTCATGCCAGCAAACTGTGGTAAACCCAGGGAAAGGCACAGAAGTATAGTGGCTATCAGCATGTTCATAGTTACTAAACACATGCACAAATAAAATCAACTACATTGTTAGAAAGATATAGTAAGTAGAAATATTATGGTAATCAAACAATAAACTTTAGCTGTCAATTGAGTCCCTGGGGAAAAAAATAATGTGGAAATACAGCTGCAATCTTTGTTTCCACTTATCTCCCTTGATGTGTCCAAAACTGTATTAGCTTCCCTGCTTGTTCATCCTTGTACACAATTACACATGGACTTCCTCCACACTACTTCCATACATTGTCTTTTTAACTCCTTGAAGAATCAACTATATCTCTTTCTATACTCAATGTCTGAAACTGATTAGGTCTCTGAGAATGCCATCCCATCCATGGCCCTCTGTAACCATGTGGTTAATGTGACTGTAGTTACCGGGAAACTCATTTACACCCCAATACATTGAACTTTGCTTCCTGTTTCTCACTTAATTTCTTGTCTCGCCATAATTCGTAATTTAACCGTTACACAGGAAAGTGTTTCTTGCTTTTGTTTCCTGCCTTGGTCACTATGCATGTGACTGCTGCCACTGAAACAGCAGTCTAGTGGAAATCAGACAGACGGTAAACAATGACAGCATGTGTAGACAGAAGGAAAAATGAAGGTTTTACAGTAAAAACAACTGCAAAAGAGAAACATTATGAGGCAACCCTGGAATTTATGGGAATATGGATCAAAAGAACATTCAGCTCCCACCCTATGTGTGCGTGTATGCCAGAGAAGATGAGAAGAAAAAGGATGCCCTTTGAATAAAGTTGAGATCTAAGATGGACTTCAATAGAAAAGCTTTTGGAACTATATGCTAAGTAAATGTGACACTTTAAAAACAATAGTGAGACACTTTTGGAACCTCGAGGGTGAAAGTTACCTAAGAATAAAGTGACACATATAGACTAGGAGCATTCCCACATCACAGCTAGGGTTTCTCCCACATGACACCAAGGGAGGTATTTGAAATTACTAACCTTTGTAATCGACAGGTTCCCTTAAAGATCAAATGTAAATTCTATACGACGACTGTGAGCCTAGTTGTGTCATATGGCACTAAATGCTGGACTGTGAAGAAAGATCATGTACAAAAAGTTGTTTTGTAGATGAGCATGTTAAAGATGGATGTGCAGAAGACTAGAAAAAGATAAAATTTGGAATGAACACATACATAGTGATTTAGGTATAGCTCCTATTGACATCGAGTATAAAGAAAATGGAGAAGATGGTCTGGCCATGTACATCTCCATCCATTCTTGTCACTAGTCAGAGGTGTGTAAAAATTTGAGTGGAGGTGGGTAGAAGAACTCGAAAAAGACCAAAATGAGGTGGTTAGATGTAGTCTAAATGGACTTGACATTCCTAGGTATAATCACAAATATGGCATCACATAGAATAAAATGGCAGGACACAATTCGTGTAGCCAACCCCGAATAAATGGGGTAAGGCTTTGATGATCAGGAACCACCCTTATTTTGACACAAGAATAATTCATTCAAGGGAAATGGAAGGAAATCAAATTGCATGGATATGGAAGTCCTGCTTGCATGATCATGGTTTGCTATCTCTTCCGGTATCTTCGAGATCTCTCGAGAATCTTTGTCTCTCCAAGGGTCTTGAGACAAGACTCTTACGAGATCAAGAATAAGATGGAGATAGTGGAAGAATAATGGGAAAGAATAGGATTGAGGAGGAGAAGATGAGAAGAGATGAGAATGCCAATAGAAGAGAAGATGAGGATTATGATAGATTAGGAGGAGCTTTCCAAGACACTGAGATGACATTGAGATTCAAGAAAGTAATCCTTATATATGTGCAAATACCTTTTTGCACTGTTCTTATTATCATTATGTTAATGTTAATATCATAGAATTTAAAGGTTATTTTAAGAAATAGAAAGATCATGCTTTATGGCTGTTGTTCACGATCTCTCTGAGATCTCTTTGAGATATCTTCTCTTCGGCCTTGCGAGATGGTGTTGAGATCCAACATGGTGTTCCTCGTATGTGTATATCTATATGTATGTATATTTGCAAAATGTGTATGAATACATATAGGTGCAGGTGCATATAGTTGTGTCTGTGTATGTGTAGGTGTATCATGTATGTATGTATAGTGTTATCATACATATATGTCCCGAGATATTGTCCCGATCTCCCAAGAGTTTACTGAGATCTCTTCTCTCCAACTCTTCCGAGACAAAGCCGAGATCCAAGATGGCAAACCTTGTGCACGATTATCATTGAATACAACAAAAGAGATGATGTATTACCTGATGCCATCTGAACATTGTCCTCAGCTGCAGGCTCACTAGCACCAGCTCCCATATCAAAAAGTTCCACTCTCTTATTGCCAAGGCTGCTTGTATACCTGCACACCAACAAATATTGAGTGACATTTTGTTTAGAAACATTGAAAATGAAACGGCATATTTCATAAATAATTTAATCTCCCAAGGGTGTCAAATAAACCATGTTATTCACGTATAGTCCCCCAAGTTCATAACTGACAAATCAACTGCAGAAGCCACTGCTCTCAGTGCCTGGATGAGCATGCAAGTGGGAAAATTAACAAAATCCATACACTGATCTGAATTGATGTAATAAGGGAATCTGGACTGTTTCTTCCATGCACAAGGCAAAAACATTTCTTCGTTGAGGTACCTTGTTTTGTAAAGATTCAAAAGATTAACTTTCACTATCCCCAAAAATGAACAGCACCCTTAAGAAGGAAAAGAAACATTCTTCAACAAATAACAAAACCTGAAACAGCAAGTTTTGGAAAGAATTTCTTTATTTTTAACTCAAAAGGGTTTATGGAACTTACATTGCCAAGGTTGAATTTGATCTAGCAGAAAGTCTAATGCCCACGTCAATGTTTGTTAAAATAAACAAGCTGACAAAAGCTTTATTGATGATCTAGCAAGAGGATGCACATACAGGAGAATCAAAGCACAAGGTTTTACTAGACCTTAATTTGAGTATGAAGCATTCCCTTGGGCCATGCAAGTTTAATCTCAACTGTTGTCATGATAGACATTATTCCAATAAATTGGGTTGGTCATGATCTGATTTGGGGCCCAAGGATTCTTCGATGTATCCTAACCAATCACCCGACCCAAAGGCAAACCACTATGAGTTTAATGCAATGATCCAGAATCTGTATAATTTAATACAATGCCCTTTGGATGCCTCACTAGGAAGTGGGCAGAGCACGACTTGATCTGTGATCTTGAGGTGAAGCCTAGGCCATGTGACCAACAGCCCCATGTGCCTAGTTCAACATGTTTCCTAACTTTCACCAAAAACGGAACAATAACTCGTTTACAACCTATCAACACTTTGAAAAAGTATCTCCACTTCAAAAGTGGATAAACAAAAAGGCCAGACTGATCTGCCACCTCAATCACCAAGCCACTGCAAAATCTAAAGATGATATGATACAAATTGCTAAGCTTATCATGGATTAACAAAATTGTTCATCAATGGACTTTTCCCCATTGTCATCACTATAATCTGTAACCAAGATACTGGCTGAGTCAGGAACTCATATCAGCATCATTGATCAATATACCTCTGACACGGAACTGACAAAAATATCAATTTTCTTAAAATTAACATTAGAATCAAGTTCATCTGAATATGCTGAAACAACCTCAGACATCAACATTATACTCAGTCGACAGCTATGAGCATATGCTTATCAAACAAAATCACCAGTCCTGCAAAATTTTATCACACATATTGAAGTCAAATGAAACTTGCAAAAGAGCAAAACAATGTTGAATATAGATTTGCTTTGCAAACTTTTCTCTCTTTTTCAAGAATCTGCATTTGAGATCTCTAAAAGGTGAAAGTTGCTAATAAGGAAAGAGTATTGGCACAATTTTGCCTTTATTCTTGTCCTCATTTGTTCATTCTGTCTGAAACCAACTTACCACAGTTTCATTAGATAATAAGTGCAGCAGAAGGGGATGAAAAAGTAAAATATGAGCCTACGCCTACACATAGTAGGCATGGGAAATCCTATTTATGCAAATGAAGCCAAATGCTACATTGCTACTGATACTAACCCCCTTTTTTCAGTAATTACTGATACAACCCCCCTTACCAATATGGTTGGCAGTATTGACCGATACACATCGATATTGGTCAGTACCAGTATCAATACAGGGGGTGACCGGTACCGGGCTGACACCAGCCGGTACCAGTTTCATACAACCGAAATGGACAGATACAGATATGTACCGGCATCGGACAATTGTTACATATGAACCACATGTTTATCAGGATACAGACTCTCATCCTGCTGAATATCATCCTGTCCCGATGTTGAACCCATTTTCTGAAGGGTACAAAAGAAGAAAAAAATTTCAAATAAAGCCCCATCAATGGCCTTTAATGGGGCAATAAAAAAAGAAAGGAGGGAGGCTAGAACCCCCCCCCCCCCTCACCGGTTCCCATGGAACCCCCCACCGGTGGGGGGTCTTGAACCCATTAAAAAAGAGAGAGAAACCCCCCCAACCGGTGGGAGGTCCTCCTCTCATTTATGCAGAGAAAAAGAATGGGGAGAGGAGCATTAATGGCCTTTTATGGCCTTTGTTTAAGAGGGTTAATGCCCATTTAGGCTCCCTATATTAGTGGGTTCTCCACTAAAGAAGACTTTAATGGCCAATCATTGGCCTCCATTATTGAAAACCTCCCACGTGACTAGAAAATGGAGGGGGTTAAATGGAGTTCATCTTATTTAATACAAACAAGAGAAGGAATAAAATAAAGAGGAGGAGAATGGGGGTGGCCACTGGTTCCTCAAACCGGTGGCACCCCCCCCACCGGTTCTTAACTAGTGGGGAGGGGGATAAACTGGTGGCACCCCCCATCGGTTCCCAACCGGTGGGGGTGCCAACCGGGCCCCCTCCCCCTCTATCTAATTTCTCTTTCACCCCCACTCGAAAAATCCTCCGGTGGCACCCCCCACCTCAAAGTTCCACGGTGGGTACCCCCACCGGTTGAGGCCCCCATGGCCTATAAATACCCCCCAAGGGGGTAAGAAGAACTCCATGTCCATTTGGCCCAAAATTTTCTAGGGGAAACTCTACCCATTTGAAGACCAAATCCGGTGCTCTTGCCCGGGTTTGCTGCATTTGAAGGATATTTTTCATCTCGGAGGACTCTCTTCCTAAGGTTTATTCCTAAGGGGAAGCTCTGCCGAATTTATATTGTAAAAATCGCCGTTTTATAAGACGAGATTATGCCGAAATAATGAATGAAATGCCAATATTTGTTCTTTGAGCATATATGTGTGCATGTGTGTTCATAAATCTATTACTTAAATAACATTATATTATTATATTTTCACATATATAATTAAATTATTAATTAGTTTAATAACTAATTAAAATGAATACGTACATAATTAAATGTTCAATATTCTTGGCCTCATCCCATACATAATTAAATCTAGACTCATAATCAAAACTCAATAATGAGACATTGAGACATAAAATAATATACTTAAGTTAAAAAATGACTTAAATACTCCCCATGCTTAATTAATTAATAAAATCTGCGAAAATTATTTAAGAAAAATTCTGTAAAAACCAGTAATACTCAGTAAAAATCAGAAAACTAAATCCAGAAATTACATAAACCCAAAAACATGACTTAAATATCCTTCATATATCCAATTAATTAATAAAAATCAGTAAAATTAATAAAAAGATCAGTAAAATTAAGTAAAAACCAGTAAAAAACAGAGAACCAAATCTGAAAACATATAAAATTTCCAAAATGATCAAAATGCCCCTAGAACTTAATGAAATTAGGAAAATACCCTCACCCATGATAAAAATCTGTAAAAATCACAGAAAATTCTTAAAAGAATATCAAAATCTCTCATATGTCCAAAATACCCTCCAAACCTTAATAAGATGGGTAAAATTATCAAAATACCCTCAGTATGATAAAAATAAATAAAAATCTCATAAAAATAGACTCTAAGTCTAATAAATCCGATTTAAGGTAAAATTATCAAAATACTCCTATAACTTAAATATGTCTAAAATGATCCTAAAATACATTCTAAGGGTTTTCAAGTTTCTCTAAAATGCTAAAAACTTAAAGTGACCATAATACCCCTATACCCTCCAACTTGGCATAATTACAAAAATATCCTTATGGGTCTAAAATACTTAGAATCAATCCAGATAACTCGGGGTCAATCCAAAATCTCTTAAAAAGTCCCCCAATCAATTATAAACCCATCCTAAACTTGGGTGAGGCCAAGAGCTTAATCTAAAACATATCTTCATATGCATGTGCTGCCTGTAGTAGTAGTGTTGCATGTTATAAAGGCATCAACGGACGGTTAATCAAGGGTTGTCGAGCGGTTGCTTGACGTAATTAACACTGACCGAGGTCGGTGGAGAGAGGTCATATACTCGGACCTTCGCCTGATCCGAAGTCCCGGACTCCCTGAGGGCTAATCCTAAGCTCTCATAGTCCAAAAAATAAAATACATAAAACCGACCTATATTTCTTCAGATAAAAACAAAAAGACCCAAAACGACATGATTTTTTTAAAACAATCCGACATGAGAGATAGCTAGGTTAGGTTCCAAACACCCGACTCTCTCTCTACCCACGAAAAAGGAAGAAAGAAACTATGCCGCACGAAAAATCATATACCACCCACATTGATCATCACTCAATGACTACTACACTGCTATATAGTCAACATCACTTGCAAACTGGTGGCCTCCAAATAACTTCATAAACCACCTTTAAAAGAAACATATTCAAAACACATTATGAATGGAATCAGTCTCCTCACATAAATGATAGAGTACTAGTTCCTCCATGAAGAATGCCAACTGATCCACATGTAGCAAGCCTCATGTAAGCAATTTGCTTTGGAATTTCATCTTTGCCTGCCATTGGACATGATGTGGAAAACCATGAGCAACAAACCTCACCATTCACTCCCAACCCAGAAGTAGAATTCACTAAGAATCAGCTATTTCTGTCCCATTTCCATTTATTTAATGTTGCACAGAATTCCCATATAAGGAAACGGAACAAAGCTGTTAGAAGGAAAACATTTTCATATTTAGAACCTTATATACATGTTTGAAGGATTATCCCTTTATGTTCATGCATATGTTTCGTATAACGAAGCTGGCAATGGAGAGAAAAAGGGGATGTAAAGTCTAGGTCCTTGGGATTTGCCAACCCCTCTCCTTTTAACATTCATTGTGCATGTCACTTTCCTACTTGGGAGTCCTCTTGATGTACATCTCATTTCAGCCTTTTTGCACCTGTTTTTGATCTAATTTTTCATACACTTGTTGCATCATTTACTTCATACAGAACACAACTACAGGGAATACTGCTGTGACTTTACTATGGTTTCCAACATACAAAATTAGGCTATGCCTCATCTACTCATCAACCAACTTGGCTGGGAATTATGCCGATTGAAGCTGAGAGTGATTAGGGGTTTCAGGAAAATAGGCAGGAAAGTCCACTTCCCGAGGAAAGTCATTTTCCCAGGATTCGAGATAAACAAAATAAATGATTAGGGACTTTTTTTTTTCCCTTGGGTAGGAAAATTATCCCAAACACTTTCCTACTTAAAGACCTAGGAAACTTTTTTCTTCTGGGACAAAAACCAAGCTTCTCTCTCACTCTTGGTAGATCTCTATATCACTCTATTAGCAATGGATCAGACTTGGCACTAACCTGCATGAGATTTGACTTCTCCAAATAACCCCTAACCATGGAACATTTATTTGCTCATAGTGATTTTTAGTCTGGGAAGTAGAAATTCCCTTTACAAAGGACAAGGAAATTTTCATAAACTCCTAAGACACCGAATAAAGAAAAACCTGCCTTCATGTAAGCTTCTCAACGAGGCTGCGGAGGACATTATCTGATACGAGTTAATTGAAGTGAAATGCCAGATGCCCTGGAAAAAGGTTGATCTAGATTGGGCATAAACAACAAAAAGAGGTCACACATGAAGTAGAAAATTGATTGCTTTTTCAAACTTTTCATGTCATGTTGAGAAGTCCACTTATATATTTGCCATAACAGGAATTATTTATAGGGATAATCTCTGTAGGTTAAATTTTAAAATACCTTACCTGGATATTACCTCCTCCTAATATGTATAACATTAACATTCCAAAATTGCCACAGAGATGGCACATTTGATATGTATAAACATTTCACAAATGCCACCGAAATAGTGAAATAGAATATTTGATAGATATGGGTGTAGGATAACATGCAGTAAGCATAGTATTTTTTGAAATTTAAAATTACAAGGGTGGTTAATATGAAATTATCCCTTATTTACCATCAAGGAGTGTTTGTTTCGTTTTATATTACCATAAGTATCATGGTTGGCAGTACCGGCCGATACCGGTACGTACCGGCCGGTACATACCAGTATCGGCCGGCACCAGTACCACCCCTGTAAAGGGTATCGGCCGATACTAGGCCGGTACCAGCCGGTACGTACCGGTACCGGTACTGCCATCCATGATAAGTATAGGGTGTCATGCTTACATGTGCGTGTGTGTGTGTGTGTGAGAGAGAGAGAGAGAGAGAGATCATGCGAGTTGGAATAGGACAAGGAAGGAGACTCTAGATGGTGAATATACCCCTCCATGCTTTGCCGCTAAAGTTGCCTGAGGTAAGACCCTTTCCTCTTTCTGGGAGAGGCCATTAGTACTGCGGCTCAATTTTCATATTGAGTGTAACAATTGGATCCAACCATTGTAAGGTATTGTCCGCTTCCAAGCCCGCACGGTTTTGTCCCCAAAAGGCACCTCACAAGTTATAATATAAATCCCACATATATAGCCTAATAAATTTTTTCTATTTTCTGATACATGACTAATCCGGTTCATTCCCACCCCAGCCCTCGATTGCAGTGGTAGCTCCACACCATGGTGACTACACACCGTGGAAGCTATAACCCTTTCTTACGGATAGTTCTCTCCTCCTGCCTAGCTCGTGACTGGGTCATTATAGGCCCACCAACTTGCGCACGATTCGTCTCCAAACCAGCATGTATTGTACTGCACGGGTCCTGCACTGATACCATTATGTAACGATCCGATCCAACTTTTGTGAGGTATTGTCCGCTTTGGTTAAGTCTGCACGATTTTGTCTCCAAAAGGTGCCCCACAAGTTATGGATATAAATCCCACATATATAGTCCAATAACTTTTTCCCGTTTTCTGATACAGGACTAATCTGGTTCATTCTCGTCCTAGCCCCCAGTCACAGTGATAGCTCCACACTATGGTGGCTCCACACCGCTTCTCTTGCGGGTAGTCCGTTCCTACGGGTAGCCCATGCTAAGAACATACCTATCAAAGTAGCGCAGTGGAAATATGATGGAATGACAAACTTAATTTTAGTTATAAAAAACACGAAAGAAATTCCGTATCCTACATTTCTAGATGTCACACTTGCGTCCTAAAGAAACCTTAACATGAACTTATAGGGGTTCCTTTTATGATCTTGGTAGTATATGGGGGTAGAAAGAAAATGGTAATTTTCGTGATCTCAGTTTGAAGAAAGATATGATAAGTTAAATGAGATTTAGATGAACACTAAAAATCTCATTTAGTTAATAGAAAAATTATGAGTGAAGAGAAACAAAACTAGTCCTCACTTGGATGACATCACAAGGAAGTATAGAGTTGTGTTTTATTCTAAAAGGGGTAAGAAGTTCTATCAGATTTTAGAGGAGGATGAGATGAAGGCACATGTTTCCTATTTATTTAGAAATTGCAATTTCTAGCAATGTACAACTCCACAAATGTAATGTTCCTTATGAAGTGAAGATTATAAATTGTCGTGAAATTTTGAGAATGGAATTCTTATGAGGAGGGGAGGACGTAAGGACCCACTAAATTAGATAGGGACATATATATAATTAAGAAGAAACCTAGGGTTTAAATGTAAAATTTTCCTTAAGACTAATAGGCCTTAAGTTAAAGGTTCTAGTGGGTTGTTATTGGGCGTGCAGACATGGTTCTAATGGGCTTCTATTAGACTTTCATGGGCTGTATTTGGACCTATTTTAATGAGGTTTTATTGGGCTTTAACGGATAATTTATCAAAACTATAATTTTTATTGGACTTTTAATGGCCCTAGTGGGCTATAAGATGTTGGGCTATAATGGGCTATAAAGAGAGCATATGAAACCTTCCTCCCCATGAAGTAAAAAGAACTGATGGACCAAGTCCATTTGAGATGCAAATGAGCATGGAAGATTACTTTATGAAACAAAAGTGTTGGAGCCTCAAGCTCCATATCTCATTTAGAACTTATATTATTACTACTTTAGCATGAAATATGAAAGAATTTCATGATGCTTATGATGACCACAAGAAGGAAGAGAAAATAATAAGAATATGAACAGTAGGAGGCACACTCCCGTACACTCCCTATGAAAGAAAGACTTACGAAAGAAACTGAAGAGAAGAAAGCCTTCCATGATTACTATGAACCCCTATATTGTTGATGAACGATGATTCCTACAATGTTTTGTCCTTTTTAAGAAAAGAAGTGGCATCGTTTCACTAGTGGGACGGACCCACAAGATCTGTCTCTTGGAGATAAGGGAACGTCCGGGTCAAGCTCCCTAAAGATGTGAGGCACCTTTTGAGGACAAAACCATGCGGACAATACCTCACAAGGATTGGATCGGATCGTTACATTAAGGTTGCGGGATTGGGCCACACATATACACATCACGCTCAGAAGCTTGAGCAGGTAGTCTGAGAAGTGGTCTGTTTGTACAGTGAAGATCAGCTGAGGTATCTGGGCATATCTTGGATCCAGTGGTTGACAATGGGTTTGTCCCTCGATCATACAAAGAATGCTATTTATTTTTGCTAGTATTTTTTCTTCTTCTCTTCATTTTGCACACACACTCTCACTATCTTTTTCTATCTGATTTTATATTCCTTTATTTTCTTGGTTGACCTTGATTGACTTAAGTTTGAATGAGGCTTGAGATGGTGATCACATCTACCAGCCCTACAAATTTTCAATACTTAAAGCTTCATATCTTATTTTGTTTTTTTACCCATTGTCCTCAGATATTTTAGTTCAACTTCAACCTAGGACATATATTCAAGGAAACTCTGTGAATCCCAGGTGTTGTGATATATTTAGGATCAAATTAGACATTGCTGCAACATGTTCATATGTTCCCAGCTGCAGATCCCAAATTCGACCATTAATCAATCAACGACATATCCCATTCCACTACTCCAGCCACAGTTTCCAGCTAAGGTCCAGACAGCAGCTTCTAAGTTCACACAAAAATCCTCATAACAACTGGTTTGGAAGGTAGCACTTTCCTGAAAATTCTGAAAACCATCAGATGAAAAGAAATTGATATGTGCATGATATATCATGCCATCCCCTGCTAGTATGCCCATGAACCTATAACGTACAAAGTGTATCACACATTTTCTTTGATTAGTGTAGATCTGTATAAACAAACCTTCTATTCAACCACACTGCTGCATGCGCAGAAGCACATTTTGCATTTACATCTGGTCTTGGAGTTCAAGCTCAGCTGAAGGGCTGCTAAAGTAACTGAGATGTGCTCTTTCCAACCTACCTTCAGAACATCATGCAATCATCTCAATCTAGGGGAACTTGAATTGCATATACATACAGCTGTTTTCAAATGACCATTTTGTGAGAGGGACAAAAAGAATTTCTAGTCTTTTCCTGATATTCCTTGACAACAAACATTTTTAGAAAGTGGTTCCTTACAGCTTCAGCAACAAGTAGACAAGGAAACTATTTCTTGTGTGAATGCAATTTGAAATTAGTTCCACAAGCAGATATATGTAGGATGTGCATATATGCAGCTGTCCTGACTTCAAATTCTGTTAGCTAGTCCCGATTCTCCCACACACTAACTTGACAATGTAATAGGCCTGAACAACACAAAATCAGTTCAATGATAAAGAGGTATAATGGTGCAATACAAAGACTGTAAAGTACAACATCATAGTGGGAGACATTGCTTTCCAAACAAGACCTAAACACAATACACATGTTTTTCAAAGTGAGTATAAAGAAGAAGAACTTACGTTTTTCTAAGAGCCACATATGAATTCAGCTCTTTGATCTGCATTGACAAAGGAAATTCTGTTAACTGAAAGCAAGAAACCAAAGATCCTTAGAGAAAAAGGAAAACCAACCAACCATTGATTGTTTCTTGTCATTGAGCTGCCTGTTGACCTCTGGAGGAATTTTGCTCTCCTCATCTTTAAGTTCACGATCAAATTCTTTTATTAATCTGAAATTAAAATAAAAAAAAAGAACAGACTGCTTCATAATCAATGAAACACTACTCTTCTATTAGTTTGATTTTTTTTTTTAAAAAGCAACAGACCAGATCATAAGGCAAAAAGCACTATATACCCATCAATGTAGCAAACCCAAATAAGGTAGGGTGATCACTGGAAAAATGCATAAAAAATATTATACAACTGAATTCTATCTAAATTAACCCATTGAGAACCCCAATATGCTCCATATACATGACAATAAAAAAACATAAAGGGGAGATCTGACAAACCGTTTGCATTCCCTCATCTTTCCAGTGAGCTCCTCCAATTGTTTAGTTTGCCTACTGGGATCTTTAATCTTATCCAATTTCTGAAATCCATTTCTGCAGAGGAAAAATATTTGAATTCATGAGTCTTCAAAGGATAATAACCATAAAATAATGAACTTCATTAACTATAACACAGATAGGAAAGAATGAGGAACTATACAACAATTTCCAAGCTGAATGAAACAACAAAACTTATATCAAACAAATGAGAACTTAGGTCACACACAAGTAATATGACAACAAAAAAGGGTAAAACATTGATAGATCAAATCACTACGTTAATAGAAATGGAATTATGGAAGACAGCTTTGAAAGTGTTGCACTTTTTTTTGCAACTAAGATGGGGAAAGAGTAGAAATCAGGTTAAGCCATATGTCTGTAAACAGAATCCAAATTGCCACCATTTCGATCGGTTTTTGACTTTAAAGACATATTTGGATGTTGAATGCCCTGATAACATACTGGAGACAAAGGCCAAAATGTATGGTTCTAAACCTCAGCTTCTAGACTTCTAACAACTAATTCAAAACTAAATGGAGATAAATTTGAATGAAAATTATAATATATATCAAATCGGATAGAAAATGCATCTCATCCAAATATTAGACAAAAAGGTAAGACTGGATATAATATAAATCTGATACCTTTTCTCTTACCTATAGAAATTGAAAATGGAATCATAAACTAATATATTTGTTTTAGCTCGAAAAAGAATCAGACATGTTTAACTTTATTATAACCATAACTGGAAACAAAGAAATGTTTCATCGCCTTGCCTTGCCTCCTTGCATAGGTGAGTGAGGTGATCACCTTTTAAAACATAGCCATAACATCAAACCTCTTTTATAATGACTTTTCACCAGTTGATTCACTCGTTGCAACAAACAACCTTAGTCAAGGCACACAATTTAATACCTCTATCTACCAATGCAGATATCCCTAATCATAAAAGTGAAGAAAACAAGCATGTGTGCACCACGTCTATTTCATGTGCATGTGGTGTGTGTACATGCGTGCACACATGTCTATTTCGACATCCAATAGTTGCCACGTCAGTTTCCATGTTAGAATATAAGCTTGTTAAGATGCTGCCTGTACTGTGGAAACACAGCATCTTCTCTCTTTTACATATCTCTGTAAATGTGAATCTAGTGGTGATTACTATCTTTCTGCCTTAATACGAGCAAGTGCAATCAGATTTTCATCGTGCATAAACACATTTTATTGATGAACAATGGCAACAAAAATACCAACAACAAAATGTACATACATGGTTTTTTTTTTTTTTTAATGTGGATGGTACCACTTGTATTATAAAAGGAAAAAATGTACATAGATGGTTAACTGAGAACATGATAAAATTCTAGAATAAACATCCATGAAAACTGAAACTATGGATGCTAAACAACTTTGGTAGTCCCTCTTCTACACAGAGGTTTACTCATAGCACCATGGACTAGGGGTGCAAACGAGCCGAGTCGAGCCAAGTTTTACCATGTTCAAGGTTGGTTCAACTAATTTTAATCGAGCTCGAGTTTGAGCCGAGTATCTATGATGGCTGTTCAGCTTGGCTCGTTTAGATATTAAACGAGCTTGAGCCAAGTATTGAGTTGCTCGCGAGCTCAATGAATCAAGCTGAACCGAGTTCTTATCGAGCAGTCTTACAAGCTGTTCATCGAGCGTATTGGTTTTGCAGCCCTACCATGGACTAACTGCAACCCTCTGAATGTTTGGTTAACTGAGGAACCTGGAACCAAAGTACTTGAACATATGCTATGCTCATAAACGATGTACAATTTAAAAACAGATAGTTTGATGGTTTAAACATCTGAATGAAACATCTCTCCGCTGAAGACAATGTTCGAGGGAAACACTGCGTTTGGGAAGCTTAGCTGCTGGCTTCACATTGTTCTAGTCCCCTCATCAGAAATCAGAGTCAAAACACCGCTTTATGCAAAGCCTTTGGCTTCAAAACAATTCAATTAAGCCACCCACATTCCGAATAGCTCTGGTTTCAATGCAAATCAATGTCCCTGAAGGCTTGAACAAGTTCCCGCCCAGCTGAATCTACCCACGATAAAACACAAATTACCTCTAGTTTCCACATCCCATGGCGCCTCTATCACAAGTCTGCTGCAGAAATCTAACGCCACCTCCAACCAGAACCACCCTCCGCAACCTCACTTCCCCGCCCAACTCCAAAAAAAAAAAACGCACAAAACATCACATCAACCCCCACAGACCCAACACAATCAGACACACGACTACCAAATTGATTCTTCAAACACAAAACGGAATAAAAAGGAGAGAACTTGACGACGTAGAAAAAAAAACTGGAAACAAAATTGTTAAAAAAGAAAAAGAAAGCTCACGCTAGAGCTCGGAAGATGTCGTGGATCTCGCCGTCGATCTGCTCCAGCTCCGGGCTCATCGGCACGTCGCCCGCCATTGCCACAGCCCGATCAAATCAAAACCCCTTAAAAAAAAAACCCTAAATTCCACGCCTCAAACCATCTCTCCTCCACCCGGCAGCGACAGAATTCCCCACCAATCCACAATCCCGCTACCTCGCGCGACCTCGAGAAGGAGAAGTCGGAGGAGAGCGCCAGCCAATCGCAGAGGACTCGGAAGGGACAAAAGAAAACAACAAAACCAAACCCTAATCCGAATTCTTCTGCCCAGGAGGGGGAATCTGCGTGCGGGAAGAAGAAGAGAATGTGGGAGGGGAGAGAGAGGGGGCTCCCTCGGCCTCCTCCGCTTCAAACGAAACCGTGGAAAAGGGTGTCCAACAGGATTTGCTGTCGCGGAAAAAATATAATGTTATTATAATATTAATTATATTTCCTTCTTTTAAAATTTGAGGAATTTATATCTGGAGTATTTGGCTAACGTGCGCCGAGTCGCCCCGGATTTATCGTCACCCTGCGATATCATGGTGCCATATTTTGAGTTTTCCGGGAGATTTTGGATGCTGACGTGGCAATATCTTAGTCATTGGGAATAACATGGATGGTCGAAGATTAGGGACTTCAGATATAATGTCGTATGGGTTTTGAGTTATCAACTCGTCTTAATCCTGATGTTTAGTCTTAACATTTATATGACAAATCTTTTTAAGAGGTTTTTTAAAAAGCTTTTGTACATAATCTCCTAAAATATGGATTACTTGTGAAATCTCTATTATAAAATGAGCATGCGTGATTACCCTACCCCCCCCCCCCTCCATATTGTTAAATATGCATTTCCCATGATTCATCAAATTAGGGAGCTATAGGTTGCATACTCATTCTTATACACAAAGTTTCAAGGGTTTATATGCAAAGGTTTTTTTTTAGAATTTCCATATTTGTTGGAGAATTTATCAACTAATTTGGTTCTCTAAAAAGTTATCAATAAACATTAAGATTGCAAAATTAACCTTAAAATATGAAAAATTGTAGGGCGGGTTATACGAGATGGCAGAGAAGAGTAAATGACTAAATGCGGGTTAGAGCGAGATATATTAGTTGGTGGGGATTCTCGTGGGATAGGAGTGGCCGGGGGAGACGCCCCGGCGCATGTCTCGAGTGGGTGGGGTTTTATTTGCTGTGTATGCGCTGTCCGGGGGAGGGCGACCATGTGCGAAGTGGGGCCCGCAACCTCTGGGGCCCATTAAAATTTGAAAAGAGAGAGGTGGGAAAAAGAAGAGAAATAAGTGTTGCACTTCTTAAGGTGCAACAACACCCGTGCAGAATGCGCTCCTCAACTCTAAAACGGCACTTGACGCCTTTCAAATATCTCCTGTAATATCATAATGACTTCTGACTATGCTGAAGTCAGAGCCACGTAAGCATATTTTGAGGAAAAAAAATAATTTACTTTTCGTTCTAAATTTTGAAAAACATATTTGTTATTTAGAGAACGTGTACACGTTCTAAGGAATATGTATAAGGTTTGGGGAACATATACGCTTTAGAGTATGTACACGCTCTCTAAGATATGTAGAGACTTTGGAGAGCACATGTTCCTCACAACTTGTATATGCTCTCCAGAACGTATACACATTCTTCATCAAAACTCATATGTATTCCTCAAAATTCAAGATGAAAGTAAATTTATTTCCTTTTAAAGATATTGATGTGTGTTGAGGTCAACACACGTCTAAGTGCCATTATGACACTACAGCGGGGCGAAGAGTCGTTTAATGTTCTGAAGTCAGGTTGTCTTTAAAGCTACACCTTTCAAGTTTAATGTTATGTTATGCTCACATAAATTTGCTTAGGAAAATGAAAAAGAAAGTTTCGTAACCAAATGAGAGTACTGTGTCTAACAACTCGGTGTTGTTTGGTATGCAGTCAAATGATGTAAAATGGAGCAGAATATCGTTTTCGGCATTTTCCTGGCAATCTAATGTATCACAAGTATTAGGATTTAAAATATGATCAACTCGTGGATCATTTATTTTTGTCTAGTTTCAGTTTTAAGTCTAAGACTGCTATAGACCAAAATCTAAAAAGTTTGAAACTGACAATTTAAAAATGGACCAAAATCTAGAAAGGTTTAAAGTGACAATTTTAAAATGGGAACTATGGCATCTTACAACACATCAAATGACACCTTAGTTCAACAAGCTGGGTTAAAGATGTACTTCCTTTTACTGTGTACTTCATGCCACTTCAAATTAAGAGTAGCTTTGAGCTACCAAGTTGCTACTATATGAAGTGAAGCCCTTGAAATTGATGGGGTCATTAATCTCACAGTGACTGTAATAATCACCACACAAGACTGAAAGTGCCACATGTGCTTGGCTCAGTTGGTATTTGGAGGCACCTGACATAAATGGGGAGGAAGCCACCAGGATTTGATCCCTAGTGGCATGACTAACTTTGAAACTATTTCATCATTAGGATAAAAGCCATTCCAAAAGGAAAAAAAAAGGAATACCAGAAGGAAAGTGAAAACCCTGGAAAGTACAGAACGTATTTCTTTACTCTTCTGTCCTTGACTTGCATCCTGGGAAGTAGGAATCTTGTAAACTAAACAACACTGAATGTTTGAAGTGTGGTGTTATCAAGCAAAGAGGCAATTTGAAGGTCAACCACACACAAACTCTTTGGACAAGTAATATTATAAGCATTTCAAATATCAAAGTAAGATCAAAATAATTGTAATGTACAATTTAGTGATCACTGCTCATTTGAGAAAAAAAAAAAAAAACAAGAACACCTTTGACTCAAAAGGATACTGCATTATCAGATCAAAAGATTTAGAAACTATTATTCGGATGATAACCTCATAATGTTCAGATATACATATGTAATAGGAAAATTTGATAAAATTCATTGGCAACATCTGTCGGGTATTACATTGACAAGGAAAATCTGGAAAAAAGTCTCAAGTAGGTTTCAGCTAATGAAGTTGAGATGCGTACACATCCAAGAGTACATTCCCTATAATTTTTATTAAAGAAAATATTTGCTGCATAAATTCACGTAGTTTGCAATGCCCATTATTATCGGATCCCAGTGCAACATTTTCTATTTTCAAAAGAAATGGCTGAATTGAGAGACAACTCAACTTAGGCTCTGTATTATTCAATCTTTAATCGGATCAGATTGCATGAACGTGTGACCTGACACTGCAACCTGCCTGTTGCAGCAAGTATTTCTCTTTATCAAGAGGGTTTCTGCTCGTTGATGCTGCTGGAATTCTGTGTTGACATGAACTTAATTATAGTTTCAGAACTTTGTCTTGCGCAATAACTTGTGATTTACTTAATCAATTCTCTATACGTTCTATCATAATTTTGCTAATAAATGATCCACAAGTCAGAAGAAAGGAAATCTTGAAGCCTCAATTGCTCTACTTTTCTTACACATCATACACCATCAATCATCATATTTATCATACGAGTAAGTTTATACTTCCTTCCACATATGCTTGGACACTCAAAATTAGATGATTCATGCATTCTTATTGCACATAGCATTTAGAACACACTGTAAAAATCTTAACTGACACTCAACGTAACATTTTTACTTGTAGCTTTCTTAAGCTTAGAAGTTGTTCGCTGTGCTGCTGCAAAATGCCGTACTGCGAAACACTATGTTAAGACATTTTTCATATGTTGCAAGAAGGAACAATGGACCCTCACTAGTAAGATATTTGTCCGCTTTCACTTATGGAAGTGACCTTAATAAGTTCCGTAAATTGTTTTATGAGATGTTTAATCGGGTTTCAAAATTTCAATGGCCTATGTGACACTCCTTTTACTCTACTTCGGTATGCCTAAAAACTATTAAAAATCAAAATGCAAAGAGTTTAAACTTGATGATTTTGAAACCGAGAGATAATAGTAGGTTTGTTTTCACTGACTTTAAAATCAGTGATTTCAAACTAGTTGTCTTGCGATATTTTACATCAGACCATATAACCCCTTAATACCCAAAAAGAACCTTTATATTTGCACCTAGCTATAAATTGTTCGGTTGAAGCTGCCCAACTGCTTCACCATTTTATTGTGTTACACGTGACCAGAGTCACATTCAGATTATCATCCACATTGAGACGGTCTCCATATCGGATAAGGATGTGGAGAAGAAGAGTTCCCATTAAGTGGAGGTTTTTAGAAAGACTTCTCTATATATGTATATATAGAGACAAGAAGAAAGAGACTTACGTGAATTCTCCTCCTTCTTTCTCTCTCAACCACCTCTCTCTTCTCTCTATCTCTCTCTTAGAGGAATCACCGATAACACTTGACACGTGGACTCTACGGCGGTCCCCTCGCCTCCACTGCGATGAACAATCTTCACCAAACTTCCGTTTGAACGGAGAGGGACCGCGCTCACGTCAAGGTAATACCTTAATCAAACACGTGGACTCTACGGTTTTCACGGGTTGAAGAGGTTCGGAAACCGAACCGAACCGAATATGTTTTCAACCTGAACCAAACCGAAAATTCGGTTTGGTTCGGTTCGGTTTTTCGGGTTGATCCAAACAGTGAACACTCCTACCAATGAACACCTACAGATTCGCCTTAGTGTCTCCACACAAGTGATTTATGAGATCAATCATCCTCATCATATGAGCATGAGTAATTTATACTAGTCTAACCGGATATCCGATGTCCTTCTCGGATATTCTCCGACTAGGAACAATTAAGAATATGTGTGTTTAAGTGATCAGTCTCATTAGTATGATCTCATCATAATCTGATCACTATAACACATATTCACGGATTTTATTATGAGACGATAATTAATACGATTTACACATAATGAATATTATGCTATTATATTAATAAATGAACGAGATTACAAAGTCAGATTGACTTGTAGGTCACCTAAGACTAACAGTATATTCATAATCTGATCATCAATCCGACCGATTATTAACTTTATTAACTTATAAATTAGTTAATAGACGTGGTTTACCGTCACCATGAATCCATGATGGCTCAACATTTGCTTTTCTCATCTTCAGCTTGCTGCTTAGCGTAAAACTTGGTAACCTCTCAAGTATTAAATCTTCGGAAAGATGTCGACATAGTTTCGAAATCAATTAGTCAATGACTTCGATAAATGACAAGAGTAATGCTTGTCGTATTGCGCTGGATAATATAGGACACGTGCCCTACGTTGACTCAACGCAGGTCCGTCCGGTTGCTCCGATCAAACGACATGTATTGGATCCTGTATTGTCCAGTGCAACTAGTATTACTCAACTGACAGAACTTTCGAACTGATAGTGATGTCGGTTTAGGCAATATTTAAGACACTAACAATTGGGTTTCCAAAGGTGGTTTTGATGCCCACAGGTGTCACTTCATCATCCGGCTTAGTGAAAAGAAATGAAACTTGTGTAAGAAAGCTACTTTGCAACCATGCAACTTTATATGCTTTCTCCATCAGTATGACGAGGGAGTCGAATTTTTCTGGCACCTGTCCATCAGCTGTGGTTCTGAAATTTACCAAACCCAATGGAGTCACAGTAGGCACCAAGAAAAGAAGTACACACTCACTTTGTTTACTATAATTTCATAAGATAGATGGTAACGATGGCCCTATCACTCATTCTAATGAGACATGCTCCTCTCGATGTCAAAAAATAGTAGAATCGAGTCATCATGTGTCCTCTCACAACATATGAAGATAACAAGATCATTTTTTTTAATCTTTTTACTTGTCGTATGTTGTAAGATAGCTTAATAGAGTATTAGGTTGCATTATAATGTAACATCTTTTTATAAATATATATTTTTGTAATAAAAATATATTAAAAAGAGTGTTTGGTGACACTATCAAAATATATTTTAATAATATTCTTAACTCATAAAACATGATAAAATTAAAAAGAATATCCTGTTTTGTTTCTTATCATGTGGATACAGTGCTTCTTCCACTGCGCGTGGTGGAGGATGATGGAGTTGTCAGCTGATCTTTAAGTCACTCTCACTTAACATTGTTTAAGTCAAAATTTTAAAAAAATATTTTTAACTTTTTACAATTGTTTTGATCTCTCCACATGCATCACTAAGGAAAAAATACCACAAATTGCTCCTATTTTATGAAACAGTGTTTTTATGCATTCAATGATCCTTGAACCTACGACCTCTCACTTGGAGAGATCATTTTTATTATCTAACCTGCATGCCAGTAGTTGAAGAACGAACATTTTTAAGCTTCGAGGTCTTCTATTTTCTCAATTTTCATTGTTAAGAACATTTAAAAATTAGAAAATCTCAACACTTAACAGTTGCTCAATGATTCAATCAAATAATGAACTATTAGTTCAAATCACATATCAAAACAGTGACCAATAGTGAACAAGAAGAAATAAGCACAGACGAGGAAGTGGTTGAAGCTGTACTTTATTCCCACAATCTGTATGGTTACTTCTAGATCTCCGGTGGAACATTAGTCCCACTTTGTTTGCATAATAAATTATTACGTGGGGCCTAATGACAGAATGACTTATACTAGAAAAATGAGTGTTTCACTTTGATAATTTTGTGGGACCTGCTGACGAAATAAGAAGAATAAGTAATTCTTAGGTTTAAGGTGGGATGACTTATTCTCTTTATTTCCCGAATACGTTATTCTATATTGGTATAAGCCAGTCCACTTGTCAAAGCAAAATTAGACTTATTCTCCCCTTATTCACCTTTATTCTTCTCCTATTCTCCAAGCAAAATGACACTAAAACTTCCAATCGTTTATTGCTTGCTTGCAATTGTGTGTCATAGCTTACACGGATTGAGAGCGATGATCACAACAAACACATCTTGATGGAAATAAATGGGGTCGTCTTCTTTTCCAAGAAGGAAAATTAAGGCACCGGATCATCTCCACTTTTTATTGACAAAATACTGTTTTGAATTCAATATAAAATCTAAATGATAACAAATGTCCCTTTTGTTATGCTTGAACTGGACATTCGAGTTTTAAGTATAGATTTTTATTATTTTATATCCACATCAATTCAATGTCTTTTCTCGTTCAGTGGCATAGTGGCCAGGTATGTACATGTATTTACAAGTGACTAAGGATCGAGTTCGAGATATCTTCCAAAGTTGAAGATAGTTCTGTGCTGGTCGAAAAGTCCGCTTAATTAGGTGGGAATTTTAGGTCTGTCTAATCATCCGAAGAAGTAATCTCACGGGTCAGGAGATAAAAATTTCAGCAACACTTTAAGTTGCATGATTGGAGAGTTTTTTAAGCTTCAACCAAGATCGAACCTGGGACCTCCCAATTGGGAGGCAAGTGGTAAACCTAGGCCGTTGGTTCCGCATCAATTCAGTGTCCATTTGAGCATTCAAATACTAACGTGATCCCTCTTGCGTGAGGCACATCTTGGTTGTAATTGCCCGTGCAATCTTTTTCTCCTGAATAATAATAAAAGATTTTAATAAATAACCTTCTAAAGAATATCGTATACAGAAAATCTTCTCTATTATACGCATATATAAAGATCTTCTTAAATGGTCTTCTTATTCCAAAGGAAACCTAATTTAGTGGTGACGTGAGTGATGGTATAATTGGCCTAAGGAGTTTTTTTTTTATGTATATAAGACTTTCTACATATGCACATTTTTTAAGGGTTTTTTACATATACAATATCCGTAAAGGGTGGTTTACTGACAGTCCTAGTAATAAATTCATAATTTCGAATTTATTTTTAGTTTAAATTTACTATCTTACCTAAGTAACCCACTTCTAGAGGGATTAGGTCATTTCGTTTCCTAGAGTATCACTTTTATAAAGACTATGGTTCTTCACTTGTAAAACATTCCACTGAAGTCCTGATATTGAAGTTAAAAAGGTGTTTAAATATATTTTTTATCTCTATTTTCCTTCACATTTAAGATTGAAAGTAAAATGAGCAGGAGAACGTGTTTGATAACATATCTCCTATCTTTTGGCTAGGAAAACATCTCACTCTTCCTAAACCTCTCTCTAAAATAGAACAATTCAAGAGTTGTTTTTATTTTAAGAAAGCCTTTCTGTCTCCACATCTCTCTCTCTCTCCTATTCTCACCTCCACGTTTCTCTCTCTCCCTCTTTTTGCTTGAAAAACTCTTTCTCTCTCCAAACTCTCTTAAAAATAATAACAAATTTATCGAACAAGGAAATAATCAAAAGAAAGTAATTTCAAAATCAAGAAAAAAATTGTTAATAAAATAAATTTCAAGTACGAAATAACTTCAAAAGAATAAAAAAGAATGCTCCTAAACACTCTATAAACCATTAACCACTCACATCATATTATTTTGAAACCTACACTCTTCCTCTCATCCTCAACATTTTTCCTTTCTCCACTAAGTCTAGCAACATCAACTTAATTGATTTTTCCTTTCTCCACTAAGTCTAGGAACATCAACTTAATTTGAACTTTGTTTATGCATATTGATATGTTATATGATTGAAATTTTAATTTATTCTAGTACATTTTTACATTAGCCCAAGAGGAAGTTTATCTATGTGGTGAGAAGCCATGAAGAGATGTTTCTCATATTTGTAGTGAGAAGTAAATTTAGCGATCTACTGAAATGGTAATTAAGGAGCAATGGCCTCTTTCCGGCAAAATCTAGTGGAATTAATTGCCATTATCTTCTCATCGATAAAATGCATGTGGTCTCCAAAAGGCTAAGTTGTTGGACAAATTAAATGGCCATGTAGAACCCACCACTTGGTTAGAATCTAATGGTGCATGCCCCATTAAACATTAGGGAAGATGACAAAAGCCTCCACAACTTCTTTAACTTTTTGCTAGAATAAAAGTGAACATTATTTTGTAAGAACATTGGATTGGCAGCTACTAGTGGGCATGGTAAATTGACAGGCAAGTGAAGTCCTACCGAAGGAGGTGACATCGTTCCTTTGGAGGAATTATAGTTTTCAGCAGTGACGTAATTGCATTTATTATTGTAACTGATGCCCTAGGGTTTTTTGGATCTTGTCTAGCCTTTCATGGAGGTTTCAGCCCATACTTGTATGCTACTCCATATCTTAAATCTCATACGTTGTAGCTTTCAAAGGGTTTCTAGCCTATCCTACAATAATTAAGATGCTCTCCATCCCCTCTCCAGAGATTTTGATTCCATCATTTGGATTCTTTTCTTCATATATTCCCTCACATGACACTTAGTACTAGTTTGTTTTATGGATACCGTATTCCGGATTTTTTATACCCCGATCTCTTATACTTAAAAGAACAATAATTCTCTTTGGAGCACTTTTTCTTATTTTAGAAATAAGTAATTCGAACCCTTTAAGTGAGTTGAGTTATTTCACTTATGCCGAGAATAACACGTCCGCGCCAAGAATAACGCGTCCGCGCTCTCAAACTCGGATTCGCGGAATAAACGTCATAAGCCGTCCTCATTTGTTTTATTATGATGTCATACCAAGTTTTGAAGACTATGAAAAATAAAAAGGAATATTGAAAATTCGCATGGCTGAAGTTGAAGCAGCTACTTTCGAAATAACTTAAAGAAAAGCAGCGACTGAAGTGAGAGAATCAGAGTTGAAAAGAGTAGAGTAGTGCTTTAATATCAAGGGCTTAGAATGAAATGTTTGATTCCAGTTTATTGCAGTCGACCGACAAAAGACCAATAAAAAAAATGGACGAAGTGCTCAAAAAATGAAACAAAGTGATAAACCAGTTCCATGCTCTTTTAGTTTAATACAACTTTTTAAAGCATTGATCCAAAGGAGAAAATAATAAGTTTTTGGCATCACTAGTTACAAGCTGTTGCATCTAGGTAATCTTCCTAATCTCTACATATTTGTTTTCAACACCTCCTCATTATGCTTATTTAATTAATACCCCCTTTTTGAGCAAAATTTTCCTAAAGCTGCAAGGGTTGGTTATTAATTTCCAAATTGAAGGATTAATCTCTGAATATACAATTATGATAGGGATAGGAGTGACATCTAAATCCCAAAATAATATCCCACAACTATTTGCAGCCGCCTCAAGAAGAATTATTCTTCTCTTTTCTCAGTTCTCTGGTGAGGGCTCTTGAAACTTTCCTGGAAGGAAGTGGGAACCATCATCACGCATCCCTACAATAATACAAGTTTCACCAAACTCTTTGTAATCTTATTTTCATTTGAAAAATACATTTTTATAGAATTTTTTTTCAAAATATTCAGAGACCTTTTTCAAATTTTCTGTGATGTCCTCCAAATAAAAGCAAAATTACTGGAACTTTTTTTTCTAAATACAGAGATGATTGAAAGTTTTTCTTTTCCTAAATTGGGTAGATTACAGGAACTAAAGACTAAAAAAATCATTTTTTTTGGCCACATACCAGGTCAAGTTAAAAAATACTATAAAATTTGTACCTCTTGGAACGATGATATTTGCTTAACCATCTTGCATTATTTGCTTCACACATCATCATATCCACTGTATGTTTTACTCCATGCTGTCTCTTAGGAGAGTATCCCCTTAGAAATTTTGCCTCTAAATAATAGTTGTTAAATAATGACATGGAACATCTAATTGTGTGAATTTTTTAACAAGTTTATGAGCAAATATGAAGATTCAGGGATATGACATCAAACATTGAAGAGTTCAAGGATATATACCTAAAAAGGACCCACAGAATCATCCACAGAGAAGAAGGGAGAATAATAAGACCAAGACAAAGAGAACAAGGAAGTGAGAGAGATCAAGGAGACAAGGAGATGTGATTCTGGATTTCTGATGCAGAATCCACAGAGAAGGCCAGTTGTCTCATGTGGGCTCTCAATTCCCACCACAGAAGAACCCCTTCTAATTAAGCTGGCATTAATTCCCATGGAGGTGGAGGATCCAATTCCCCCAATTTGTCCACCTGAAATTTGACCGACTTTAATTCGGTTATTTTCACAATGAGTATTAGAAATTAGAGCATTTATACAGTTTTCTGGTCTCTAATCAAAAGCTTCAAAATAGAACTTCTGATTTAGGACAAAAAATAGCATCACACCCTGAACCCAGAACAGTCGAGAGCTAACGACCAATGAGATTCTCAAGAAAAATTAAATTTATATTTAAAATACAAGTTAAAAATGACTTCAAAATGACCATATAGCCCCTGTATTTTCATCTCAACTTCCCCGGTAGCCCGCGGATATATAAACGCACATGATTGGAAACGGTCGGGAGTGCTTACCGGCACGTGCCGGTCAGAACGGGTAAATCTTGCTCGCTTTTTTAATTGCGGAGGGGCAACGTTGCGCCCATCGCTGGACACGTGCACGTCGCTCAACGGTTCTGTTCGGACCGGTTCAGTAAAAATTGGCATTTGTGAGAGCAGGTGCGAAGCACGTGCTAGGGAAATATTAAAGTTAAAATATAGGGTAAGGATATTTTTTATTATGCTTTATCTTAGGATTTTTTTAGTCCCTCTAATTTTAGGACAAACTCTTCATAATCTCTATATGTAGCAAAAAAAAACTTTGCTATCTCACTTTTATTTGAAAAATATATCAGAAAAATAAAAAAAAACTTTTCATTTGCTAAATATGGAGGTTACATAGAGTCTATTTTTTTTTTAAATTAAGTAGATTAGAAGAACTAAAAGCTAAAACATCGTTTATCTTAACAAATGATGAAAATGTTAGATGATATGAGAGAGTGCATGGTGTCCATCCTACCTAAGCTTTAACAAAGTTTATGTATGAAATACTGTCTTTAGTGATGTGCCAAATTGTGCATACTTTCTCCACTCAAGATGTTTTATGAGATAAAAACAAAAGGATAATTATTTGTTAATGAACACCATAGAAATATTAGTATTCTAGGCATTCTGATATGTTATTATTTTTAGTGCCACGGTCAAAGAATCCGAGTTAACCCTCCCTTCAAACTTTAGCACAAAAATAAACCTAGTCACCGATTAAGAAGGTGAGAAAGCTAATTAAGTAAACAACGAACAAAGCTACCACATGTTGTCCAAAATATGCATGTGAAAGGTAAATGTTGCCCGTTGTTTGATACACGTTGCACGGTGAGACAATCCACCGCATCACAAGGGATGCAAATGAGCTTAGTTGAGCCGAGTCTTACTTTGTTCAAGTTTAATTCGACTAATTTTAATGGAATTCGAGTTCGAGTCAAGTGATTATGATGGTTGTTCAAGTTTGGTTCATTTAGATATTGAGTTCAAGTCGAGTATCGAGTAGATCGCGAGTTCAATGAATTTATGATATATTTATTTTATTTTTTAAAATTTAAATATATAAACTCAAACTAAATCATGGTGAACAGTAAATGTTTTGCACCTCTATATATTTGATAGAAAACTCTATAAGATATATAAATATTATTAATTAAGTTTATTTGTAAATAAAATAATTAAATGAATACTTCAAAAATATCTTAATGAGCATTCAAACAATTTCTTAATAGTATTAAAATGAACTCTTACTTAAATGAGCTTGTTCACGAATATAATCGAACCGAATTCGTTTATGTTAAAGTTTAACTCATTTAATAAATCAAATTCAAAATTTTGTTTAAAGGAGCTAAGTCGAGTTCTTATCGAGCAGTACTCAAACTGTTCATCGGGTGTATTAATTCGTTTGCAACCCTACATGTCACCACCTCAAGGTCTTGCAGGATGAGCTAGCTGAAGTCATCACTACCGGGAATCACAACTAATCCACCTAATTAGTAGTAAACTTTCCTCACAAGAGCATATTAACCGTTCACGGCATGAAGAGTATTTGAACATAGACTTTCATAAATTCGTGGAATACATAAATTTCTCCACTTACCCAACCAAAAAAAAATGAGATTTAAACTTATAATTGGTCCAATATCGCTGTCCCAGTATCATCCGACCCCTGGTTAATAACAACAATCGGGATAGGGAAAAAACGTACACGTGGTTAAAGTTAAAGGGTTTAGTTAATCTGCCATACTTATCCCAATATCCTAGCCAAGGTTTGCCTGTTCTGGTTATCTGTTCTGTTTTCGTTTTTATTAATAGATATAAAACTATGTTAAAAATCATCAGTTAAATTATAAAAAAATTAAAATAGATCTTCGATAATTATAGGAGTCAGAAATGGAAATCATTATTTCCGCATCGACTAATCTGTTTTTGTTTGCAAATGATCATATATCTTATACATCCATTCATACACATACACGCGCATAAATATATATATATATATAATATTAAATAGTAAGATTATCTCTTGACAGTTTGATAAAAGAAAGACCACAATAAGAAATCGGAAACTTTTTAACATTTTAATATGATTTTATGGTACATATTTAGATATATTTAGATGTAATTTAGATTGATAGAGAAAGTAGATTTTAAAATTAAAAATTCATAGATTATTAATTTTTACATATATTAAAATTTGTAAATTTAATTTTTTTAATTACTAGAAGAAGATTTATCAAAAAGTAAATAATAATAATGATTTTAAATAATGGGGGTTTGCTTTAACGGTCCCTCCAAAAACTTCAGGGCCTGCATATAAGCAATGGGATATAATTACGCATTTAGCGATCCGGAGGGGGCTTTATTGCAATTTCGGCTACAAAGGGTGGGGCGCCCACGTTATAGAGGCCTCTTACGGGGGTTTGCTTTAACGGTCACCTCAAAATGGGGCTTTGCTTTAACGGTCCCTCCAAAAACTTCAGGGGTCTGCATATAAGCAATGGGATATAATTACGCATTTAGCGATACAGAGGGGGCTTTATTGCAATTTCGGCTACAAAGCGTGTGGCGCCCACGTTAAATAGAGGCCTCTTACGGGGTCGAGCTTTCTCTGTCCTCCACCTCTCTCTCCCATGTCTGCAGCGCCCCGCCCACTTCTGCTTGCTCTTCTTCTAGTGGTGTTGGGGAAGAGAGGGAGAGGAGCAGGTGAAGGTGATGGCGGCGAAGAGGGCGACGGAGGCGGCGGGGAGGGCGCTGGCGGATGAGGTGCAGAGGTGGGGGGGCATGAGGCAGACGGGGGTCAGCCTCAGGAACATGATGGACTTCGGCTCCCGGCCCACCCAGCGCAGCCTGCTGCAGTCGGCGCAGTTCCTCCACAGGGAGCTCGCCATCCGCATCGCCCGCCGCGCCGTCGAGCTCGAACACCTCCCCTTCGGCCTCTCCGACGAGCTCGCCATCCTCAAGGTGCCTCCTTTGGGCCCCTCCCCCCGCCCCGTGCATGTTCTCTGGCCCGTGTGTGCGTCCGCGTTTGCTTGTCGAGGGAGGGGTTCGAATTTGGGAAGTGGTTTCCGGCTGGGCGGCGTTTGGTGTGGACTTGGGATCTGGGTTTTCCGTCTGGGGATTAATGTTGGTTTCTCGTCGGGTGGGATTGTGGGATTTTCCTCTTTCTTTTTTCCATTTTTTGCAGACCTGGGGATCTCTTGTTCTAGAGGTTTCTGTAAGATCTGAGATTAATATAGTGTCTTGGCAAAAAATGAGTACTTTTTTAGGAATTTTGGTGTATATACTCCTAACATATACTCTAATTCTATTTATACTCCCATAGACTTCACACTGACTCCAGTGCCCCCAAACATAAAGTGTCTTAGAATGACCGAAGGTATATAACCACAAAATTTTAGAAGAATGTGAGGGTTATAAAGAAAATGAAATATCTATACAGGTTATAGATAATTAGAGAAGAATATAGAGGTATATATACTGAAATCCCCTTCTTTGATTCCGCCGGATTAATTTATTGTTGGAATATTTCTACATTTTCCCTTATGACACAGAAATGGTCCCCAAAAGGCTCAGTGGATTCTGATCATGGGTTTTCATTTTTGGACATTTTTCTTCTAGCTTTTCCTTCATGAATGCTTTAAGTTCTTTTTTTTTTTTTTTTGGTGCTTTATCTTGGGATCTGTCTACGAAATTAGGTTCTGTGGATGTGCCGAGTTTAGAGCGTCTCATTGTGAATGGTGCTGGAAATTTTCTGGTCCTGAAGCTCTATGCTTTCCTTGCTTTAGCCTTTTAAAATGTTATTCTATAGATGGGTTTTTAATTTCTGTTTAGTAGAAAACTTTTGGAGATAGCCATGGAGGTAGTTTGCTCTGTGCTGCTTTTAATCCAGGCCAACAATATCATGCGAGTCAGAATTTACTTATCTTTGTTTATTCTATCCCTATTTTTTAAAGGTGCGGGACTGGTATTTGAATTCCTTCCGGGATCTCCGTTCCTTCCCAGAGATGAAGGACAGCAGTGATGAGTTGGCCTTCACCCAAATGATCAAGATGATTAAACTTAGACATAACAATGTGGTGCCTGCAATGGCCTTGGGTGTCCACCAGCTGAAGAAAGATTTGAACCCAAAGGTCGCCTGCAGTGATCTTGTGGAAATTCATAAATTCCTTGATGGATTTTACATGTCCAGAATTGGGATCCGCATGCTCATTGGTCAGTTACTGCATCCTTTTTTAAGTAAAAGGAAAAAAAAAAGATCGAGTCAAAAGCTTGTTTTAGGGATTCTTTACTGGGAATTCTCAGCAAAAAATTATTAAGAATTTTCTCCGCTTTTTCTTGGAAAAGTACAGGGCAGCATGTTGCTTTGCATGATCCAAACCCGCAACCTGGCTGTGTTGGCCAAATAAACACCAAGATGTCACCCATGAGTGTTGCACAGGCTGCCAGCGAGGACGCCCGTGCCATCTGTATGCGGGAATATGGAGATGTGCCTGATGTTAACATCTATGGGGATCCTGATTTCACTTTCCCGTAAGTCTTTCTTTCAGAAATTATTCATGGCATTGCTACTTTGACATTCATTTTTCTTTCATTTAATCAAGGTTGTTTCTGAAACAAAATTAATGTTCCTAGGATTTCTATAACAGGTATGTACCTTCACATTTGCATCTTATGATGTTTGAGCTAGTCAAGAATTCCTTGCGTGCAGTTCAGGAAAGATACATGAATTCTCATATTGATGCACCTCCAATTAGGATCATAGTTGCTGATGGCGTCGAGGATGTTACAATTAAGGTAAACAATAGATGTATGCTTAGCATCAAAACAGAGGCTACTTTTTAGTGGCCTTTTCAGCATGGTAATACACCAATAGAGGCATCAATTGTGCTTTCCATGCTTGTTTAAGGGAACATGTATGGGTACTGAAATTTAGCTTTCTAGATTTTACCTTATCATCAGTAAGGGAATAGATGCTCTAATATCCTTGAAAGATTCATATGTTCTCATAAAAAATTAGCAACGTCATTCTTCAAGATCAATGTCTTAGAGGCAATGTTCTGAAAATTTGTTCTCTAAAACCATGATACCAAATCAGTGAAATTAGGCTCTGGTATCATGGTCCCCTTACTGATTTGTCCCCCATGATACCGCGGCAGTATAATAAGCATCTTTTGTTTAAAGTCCATAGGTTAGTTCCTTTCTTACATTTTGTTTAGATCTCTTGAATATATTTGTATAACATACCAAATCAGCCAAAACTATATCGAGTCTAGACTCACCCAGGAGCTTCTTTCTTGGCCTATATAGATGCTTTAAACATGAGGTTTCTCTTTTACTGATTTTTCCTTTTTTTTTTGGTCATGATGTCATGGTGTTACTGTTTATAGGGTTATGCTGATAAATGGTCTATATATTTATTCAAATGCAGATTTCAGATGAAGGTGGTGGTATACCAAGAAGTGGCCTTTCAAACATCTTTACGTACCTTTATAGTACTGCAAAAACTCCCCTAGATGAATGTCACAACAGAAGAAATGATGGAGTGACTATGGCTGGATATGGATGTGGCCTTCCCATAAGCCGCCTCTATGCACACTATTTTGGAGGGGATCTGCAGATCATCTCCATGGAAGGATATGGTGCGTCTCTTAGCTAAATATCAGCTCTTAATTATTCTTTGTTCCCGCTTTTAATGAATTGGTTATAATGTTTTATTCCCATTTCATCAATAATAGAAAAGGTGTTCATGACTTCAAGGTTAACCTGTTTGTCATTCATGTCTTCTGTAGAAGCTTCTATTACATTCATTACTGTTAAAAGTGCACTGAACTACGTAGGCCATTTCAAACTCTCTTCCCAGCCCATGTTTGAGTCTGAAATTTCATCTCCTTTCATGTTAGAAAGTTCAAACTTCAACTTCAATGTTCAAACATTGAGAATAACAAAAAGAACTATAAAAGGGGGATTCTTCTGAGAAAATTGGAAATTTGACGGGATTAGCAAAAAGAAATTGCAACGAACAAGGGGGAATGATGGGCATAAAGTTTCATAAGCAGAGGAATATTGAAAAATATTTTGGCAAAAAAAGTACTAGCTACCATGCAGTCAAAAATTGTTGTTCACACTGTGAAGGATATTGGACAAGGTTATTGAACATATGAATATGAACAATTCGAGTCATGACAAACATTGTGCATCCTGAGACAATTTTCTGTTTGGCATTTGATAAACAAAAATGCATTTCTCATGCCATGTACCATCCTTGCTCACAAAATCAATACTCTCGGTTCTGACTTTGATCTTTGTTTGGCAGGAACTGATGCATACCTTCATTTGTCTCGATTGGGAGATTCAAAAGAACCATTACCATAATTCAGTTCCGTCTAGTTCAGCTTTAGGGGCAAGTTCTTGCTGCCTAAGTGATTGGCTGTTGATTCATGTATATTCTGTAGAGTCAACAATTCCCTTTTGCCAATCTGGCTACCTGTTTATTCTTTTTCCTTTCTTTATATATTTTTCAGATACTCATTCCTGCAGCTTTCACTTAGGCTCTTGGAAGAGAGAGTAAATTACTTTGACTTGCACATTTTCCAGTGCCCCAATGCTACTCATCTTTAGTTTCACAATCAGGCTGCTCCTCCATTTTCCAGTGTCTCTAGGGATGGAAGGTGTTCTTTTTCATGTACCAACTGTATTACATGAAAGTGTCTAAGTGTACAGATGTATGGCCTCAGGGGAATTATCAGGAAATTAGTCTACTGGTCTAAATTGTGAAAAGTTAGCACAAAGAGCAAAACTCTGGTGGAGAAATCCCTTCAACCGTGTGAGATGTAAAGTCCAACTTCCAGTTTTGTGATTTCATGGATTGCATGTGCATGCATATTATTGTTGTCAGGGTGTTTGGTGACTGGTGACTACCCTCCATCAGAGTCCAAAAAAAAAAAGACTACCCTCCATCGGCACCGTGAAGATTTTTTTACTTTTTGACTGTTTTTTTTGCCACACTTTAGAGATACCTTGCTTGCCAACTTCAAGATATGATCTTCTGTATTTAAGTTTACCCAACTAATTTTGTGAGCAAATCTGTGATTGAGAGGAATAACATACCTGCTTCCTTTTTTTTTTTTTTTCTTCGAAAGATTACATATATACCTGCTTCTTGAGTATCCCATCCCAACCAGGGAAGGCAGGATCAGCACGGATCAGCCGATCCGATCGGTTTTGACCTGAACTAGTTCGATCCCGATTTCCGATCTACTGGTCTAGATCGGGATCGGTCATGATTGGCCGGGATCGATCTGGGATCGGTCAAGATCGAGTTGGGATTGGACTAATTTTTTTCATAAAAAATTAGAAAATAAATAGACCTGTCTGGATCGGCTTGAGATCGGTCGCGACATGCCTATAGAACATGGAGCTAATGCTTTGCACATGCTGGATTGTACGGTGATGTCTTTTGTAGCCAACATATGACCTGGATGGCAGTCGAATCTCCAATTGTGATAAGAAATGTTGAAAAAATGACTAATTTTCATATATTCATATCTGATGTCAGTTCATAATTAAAACCAGATAAGGACTAAATACCTCTGAGACCCGTGAAAAGAAATATTTCCACAATAAAGAATGACTCATTCAAGGGATGTCAGTCTAGCTTACATTGAGGCTTGTTTGGTGTGTTTTAAAATATTATAAAATCTGAATTTTGAAATAACCAGTTCTAGTATCGGCAAAAATAGAATTCCTTTCTTTTTTAATCACCGGTTTTATTTTATCATGGTTTTGGACTGGGAATAAAAATCAGCTAAAAGACAAATTATAAGGATCGATCGATTTTGAAATATGATAATTTATAACATTTCAAACATACAAAAAATGATGTAAAATAATTTATAGAAGATTCTAAACATAAGAAAAATATTATTTATGTCCCATTTGCATTGTTTTACAGTATCTTGCGTTGCACCAAACAACTCTTCAGACTAATCCCGCATCACAGCTTGGAGAATCATGAAGAGCTGAATTGGAGAGAGAGAGAGAGAGAGAGAGAGAGAGAGAGAGAGAGAGAGAGAGAGAGAGAGAGAATATTCTGTGTTCGCCATCTTTGAAACATAATAGAAAAAGTTGAGAATTTTAAGCTTCCAGGGAACTAAGTTTGCGTGTCATAAGGAACAAAGATGGATGATGTGAGCCTTATCTGCAAAGGGGATAATTATTTAGTTGCATCCAGAGGAAGAAGCTTGGAGAACAAGGATCTCTTGCAAGTGGAATTGCAGCAATTCCCGTTTTAATATGTAGGGCTGCCAACTTGAGGTTCCCAACGTGAGATAAAGAACTCATCAAGAACCCATGGGCATATGATGGTGTTGTTACAAATGTCCAAGAAAGAAAGAGTAATGCTCGCTGCAATGCTGTTTTAATACATACTGCTGCCAAATAAGAACCCATCAAGAACCCATATGCATATGATGGTGTTGTTACAAATATCCAAGAAAGAAAGAGTAATACTTAGATTGCAATGTCTAAGGGGCAGCCGTCCGATGGACAGTACAGTCAGTGAATTGAGGTCGCTTCAAGTTGATTGTGTATATATATTTTTTTGAATTTTTTGCATGTAAATTGAGGTGTTTTTTATTTTTTTGATAAAAAAATTACAGACTGTCTGAAGCTGATCTGAATTTATTGACTGTACTATCCGATTTTTTATCGAAAATTTAAAAGATAAAAAAAAAGCAAAAACAATGAAAAATTGGCCCCCTCTCCATCCCAGCGAGGAGGGTTGATTTCCTATTTTGCCATTCCTATCATTTAAAGGGCACGATCTGATCAAGATGACACTTTAGTTCGTTCTTGAAATAATTAACTTGCACTAGACAATCTAGTTAGAAACTTAGCCCACCATTGATGCTCTCCCAGGGAAACTTGTGAGCAGGAGTTCTATAGCTTTCTGAAATTATAGATAATTGTCCTTGTGATAATCCTAGTCACACATGAGTTAACGTATACTAGAATGAGGGGTGTTTCGGTTTGATAGTGTTATGGGGTCTGTTGACGGAATAAGAAGAATAAGTAATAGGAGAAGAATAAGGAAGAATAAAGGGATAATAAACTTAATTTAGCTTTGACAAGTGGAATGGCTCATACCGGTGCCGAATAGCCTATTCGGAGAATAAGCAATTCGACCATAGACCCAAGAATTGCTTATCCTTCTTATTCCGCCAGTGGATCCTACAGAATTATCAAAGTTAAGCACCCCTTATTCTAGTACACGTTATTCTGGATAAGTAATTCCGGATTAACCTATTTTGCAATCAAATTGAGGCTTGTGTCTAGAGTGAGATGACTTATTTTTCTTATTCTCCGAATACGTTATTATGTACGGTATAAGTCATTCTGCTTATCAAAACAAAATTAAGTTTATGCTATTTTTATTCACCGTTATTCTTCTCCTATTCTTCAATCAAAATGGCGCTTACTACCCTAGGTAGTCTGAGTTCAATCATGCTGAGTTTAGTCCCCCGCAATATGATATTGCATGCGTAATTTTGTAATGGAGGCTATTTTTGAGTTTTTCTTATATGATACATATTGCAGAAACAAGGGAAATCTTACTGCAACATTACTTCGTTAAGAATAAAATAGAGAAACACGAAGGAGGCTCTATGAACGTAAGTAATCGTCAAACTACATAACTTCATGTGTTCTTTTTCTTTTCTCTCTTTCTCTTTTGCTCTCCTTTAACTGGCCTTTGTGCAAACCTCTTATATGGAGAGAGATTTCTCAACAAGTCAATATACCAAATCATCCCATGGAAGTCTTGGCAAAATTACATGTGACCTTAGATGCGACCACCCAAGAGTCATACAGAATTCTAACTCCCTCTAAAAAGATGCGTTTGGTTTGACGATTGCGTAATTCATTGGAAAACCAATCCGGATTGGAAATTGATGTGGTCACAAGATGGATGGAGACGCCTTGCTAGCTTCAGGACCACCAGCTTTCTAGATGCAATGGTAACATAAGCTGTGTTTGGTATAACTTCTATTTGAAAGTACTTTTATACTTCCATTTAATTATTCTTGTAGAAACTATTACATTTTGAAAGTCGTTTATATAGTATTTTATTTGTGTTTTGATTTCTAACTAAAAATTACGAGATTGAAACTTTCAAAATTAGAAAAAAAGTGAAGTTATCACGAAAGAGTTGACTTTTACGACAAACTAAAATTAGTTAAAACCTCTCTCTTTCAATTCATTTTACGTGAAAAGTGAAAGCCGAAAATAGTTTTCAAGGAAAAGTTTTTCCGAATATGTTCTAAATTATTAGACTGCCTACCTAGATTGCATGTGAGATGGATTGCATGTGAGATGCCTTTTCTTGTTAGAATCAAACAAGTTCTATATGAAGGCACTTGTTACTTGTGAGGTTCAACATCTATAGACTTTGTAGAGTATCCAACAAGCTGATACATGTTGTCGTGTTGGACTTGCCGAAGAGAGAATTGTGCTGGAAGGGTGGCAACTGGGTTTCCTGAAGTGGTTTTGATGCCCACAGAAATTACTGCTTCATCTTGGTTTTCTTTTAAAGGCTTCGCAAGTGAGCTAGAACTAAACTATGCAGTTCATATGTGCTTTCCTCATCAACATGACTAGGCAACTCTGACCCTTTTGTCACCTTTCTATCAGTCACAGTTGTGAAATTTACCTAACCTGTTTCTTACAATGGTCATAAGAGAAATAATTTTACATTCAGCTCAAAGATCTGTTTATTTTGAATGGTAGCACCCAGGAGCCAAGTAGGAGATCATTGTCAAGTGGAAGCTGCAATACCATTTTTAGTCATATACCTACAGAATTATACTCTTCAATTTATCCCTCAAACACTGATATTTGTTAAACTATGTTATGTTGTTTTCTTACATACCATCGTCATGAGCTGTGCTGTGTATGTTCCTACACGCACGGTATCTTTTAACTCAACCATAGCTGTGATACCAGTTGACCCATTTGTAAAATTATATGTATGCTTCCATAAAAATAAAAAACTAGCCTCTTTGTTTTTTGTTGTTGTTTGATTCACTGATGTAAGAGTGGGTTAGGAGGTTCAAAAAATTAAGAGAAGAAATCTACCTTTTGAGAAAAATTGCTTTCATAGGATTTAGAGATTTAGTAAAATGAACAGTTGTGATTTTTTTTTTTGTTCCTTGATCAAAAAACTACTTCAAAAAATTTTCCTACCCCTAGACAAGGAAAACATTTTTTCTTTAAAAAAATTCAAATTTCTCTCTCGCTCTTCATAAATCTCTCTCTTCCTCTCTCTATCTCTTAACGATGGTCGAGATTTGACATTAATTCACACAAGATTTCACCTTTCTTCATACCTTTTTAAGCATGAAAATTTTATTATTTTTCTCATGATGATTTTTATTTGAGAAAAAAAATATTTCTAAAAAAAAGTTTTCGCAAGTCTCTAATATACCATGTGAATCTCAAATATTTAGCATCTAGGAGATAATTTTCCCCCCTTCGGAATGATCGGTTGTTAATGGGCGTAGAGCATCTAATTTTGTGAAAATTTTAGAACTTTAGAAGCAAATGTGAAGGTCTAGGGTATGGCGTCAAGTACCGAAGAGTTTAAGGATACATATCTAAGAAAATACCTATAAAATCATCACCACTCCCCATGTCCCATTTGTGTTCCTGTAATCCACAAAAAAAAAAGAAAAAAAGGAGAGAATAAGAAAACCCAAAAAGATAAAAGAAAAAGAAATGAGAGGGATCCCTGTGAAAAGGAGAGGTGATACAGAATCCACAAGGCAGGCAAGTTGTGCCAAGTGGGATCCCAAACCTCAATTGCCACCACAAAAAAAGAGCCCCCCTTATAAGCAAGAATTCCCAGCTTCGTATGGAGATGGTGGGTCCCACTGAAGCCTGACCCGGTTCCAACTGTTCAATTTGTGTGCCAGCTCCTCTTTGTTTGCAGAATTAGAGAAGAATAAAATATCTTATTCTTAAAATAAGACTAATTCAAATTTGATAGGCGGAATGACTTATACAGCGTTAGAATTACTTATATTAGAATAAGGAGAATAAACAATTCGACTATAGATCTAAGATTTGTTTATCCTTTCTATTCCGTTAGTGAGTCCCACAAAATTATCAAAGTTAAATGCCCCTTATTCTTGTATACGCTATTCCGGATAAGTGATTCCGGATAACCTATTCTGCAGCCTCAATTTGATTGCAGAATAAATTATTCTAGAATTACTCATCCGGAATAACGTATACTAAAATAAGGGGTGCTTAACTTTGATAATTATGTGGGATCCAATGGCGGAACAAGAAGGATAAGCAATTTTTGGGTCTAGGGTCGAATTGCTTATTCTCCTTATTCTCCGAATAGACTATCCTGCACTAGTATAAGCCATTCTGCTTGTCAAAGCTAAATTAAACTTATTCTCCTTTATTCTTCTCCTATTCTCCGATCAAAGTGGCGCAAACGAATTGAGGCACATGTTTGAAACCAAACTTGGCGCCACTTTGATTGGAGAATAGGAGAAGAATAAGGACGAATAAAAGAAGAATAAGCTTAATTTTATTTTGACAAGCGGAATGACTTATACTACGCCTCAATTTGATTGCATAATAGGTTAATCTGGAATTATTTATTCAGAATAGTGTATACTAGAATAAGGAGTGTTTAGCTTTGATAATTATGTGGGACCCACTAGCGGAATAAGAAAGATAAGCAATTCTTGGGTCTAGAGTCGAATTGCTTATTCTCCTTATTCTCCGAATAGACTATTCGGCACCGGTATAAGCCATTCCGCTTGTCAAAGCTAAATTAAGCTTATTCTTCCTTATTCTTCTCCTATTCTCCAATCAAAGTGGCGCTACATAATAGCATATTCGGAGAATAAGGAGAATAAACAATCCCACTTTAGACCCAAGTTGCGTATTCTTCTTATGCCGTCAGTGGGTCCCACAAAACTATCAAACTGAAATATCTCTTATTTTAGTATATCCTATTCCGTCAGTGGACCCCACGTAATAACTTATTCCGCAAACAAAACAAAGTGAGGTGATGTTTATGGTCTCCAGCTGATTTGACTGGTTGATTATAGTGACACGTAGACTCGGTGAAGGGCTGGCATTTCGGACCAATTTCAAGCTAGATTACAATGGGTTCGGTCGAATTCGAGGTGTCCTAGAGCGTAAAATTTTCTGGTTAGGCCAAAGTTTGACTGCAACCCCCTAAACTACATTCAACTATCGAAAGGGTGTACTTGCTGTTGGGTTTTAATCCAATTAGTGGTCCACTTGTGTTTACTGGGCTGCACACTTGCACACCATTAGGCATCCAATTAATGGAATATGATTGGACTTAACCCATTAGGCGCCCAATAAGGATCCTGTAATGGGTAGGATCCTGTTAGAAGTAAGAACGGGACTGGTCCCTCCTCTCTATAAAAGAAGCCTGTGACTCCCCATTAGGTCATACGCATTAAGACGAATAGAGAGAGGAAACCAGTGGAGACAGTGCGTGGGTTTACACCGTCTTCCTGCCCGGAGTTCGTGCGTTCTTGTTCGAGGTCCGCTGCGCGTGGGGATCGACTCCGGCATCGTCTTCCTCTGCGTTAGGGATAGCTTCCGCTCCAGGTATTTCGAAAATCCCTAACACTTGCTTCATCAAATGTTAGTGACGTCCAACACTAGTTCTTGACTTTGATGGCCAATGAGTTCATGGTCCGGCTGATGAGATTATATATTGGAATTGAAAACTTTTTTTGGACAGGGTGGTTCAATTGTCAAGTGCATACAAAATTTTACAAGAGAACAAAGTTCGATTCCAGGTATAATCTGAATTTTCTTCTTAAGTAAGATAGCATAACACGAGACCTGCTAAAAGAAGGTCATATGGTGAAACCAATTGACCTACTCAGTTGATTAGTTGGAATTGAAATAGTCACGTATATATATAGGTGGAATTAACTGAGTGATGTCCCATGGTCTCTAATTTTCACTAGAATGCCCTTTGGTTTGCTATAAAATGGCACCATCTTTTGGTTTTAATTAAGATCATTGATTTTAAAATTATTATGTGTAGGTTTATGATATATTTAGACTAAATTTTGAAATAGAGGAAAGAAGTGTCACAACAGTCGTCTGTATTTCAAAGTCAAAATAGTGCAATATGCAAAATATCAACAGATTATTAAAAAAATATTACAATATGCAGAATATTAAAAAATATTTTATGATATTTTACAATATTTTATGGCACACCAAATAACACCTAGATTAGTTGGAGTTTGAACTCCAGCGATAGTTTATCCTAATTGCATGCCCACAACTGTCCTCTGGGTGGTGCGCGGATGCTACACAATTATATGTCTATCGCTTGTCCTATGAAACTTTGAACAAAATAGAGGAAAAAAAACCCGCTGGTCTGAGAGATGAGAAAACAGCATAGAGGATTAGGATTTCTTGCACTTGTATAATCCTGCTGGTGCATCACCTTTTTGTTTGTGTGGATAAGGCGATTCAGTTGGTCGGATATATACACATATATGTATAAAAGAATAAAATATAATTTTAGATAAAGTCTAATATTTTTTTCTCATCAAGATAAATATAATTATATGCAATGCCAATAATTTCATCTAAGTAAGTGAGACCGTTTCCAATCTAAACCGATTTTCAAAAAATATTTCTATAAAACAGGAGAAATAATTCAATGTCACACCTTTGATCGAATGGCGGAGGGAATTTTTGTATTTTCAACTAACTTAAACCTGAGACCTCTCAAATAAAGATCAAGAAGTAACCAAGGGAACCATGTGGTTTGCTGTGTGCTCTGCCGAGGAAATACCGAATAAATATGTTCGCGACATATGTCAAATGTTCTAGTGTAGAAATTACCGCTGCGTGTCGAACCAAAAAAAAATAGAGATTTTTGCATATACACCCCTCAAATATTGTATTTGTATATGTACCCTTCATCAAAGAGGGGAAGAAGAGCTTGTGAGCAAGAATCCGGAAGCCAAGCAGGAGTTCATGGTCGTGGGGAGTAATTAGCAAAACCATTTTTTATTACATACCTCTTCCATTTTATACTCAAAGTTTATAGCTCTATAACTATGATGTTTGTTTAGCGATCTTACGTTATTTCCTTACATATCATCTTTATAAGCCGTATATTTTCCCACATTCATGCTGCCCTTTTAACTCAATTTAGCACAACCCTTGTGAAGAATGATATTTTTGCTTCCACAAAAAAATACAGTATTCCTTTCGTTTCTTCTTCTTCTTTCCTTTTTGCTTTTTGAGAGGGGAAGTGGGGGGTTCTCTCCAACTAAACAGTTGTTAAATGTAGCTACAAAACATTTACTTTTGTGAAAATTTCGAAAATTTGGACGCAAATAGCAGCTGTGAAGATTCAGAGATCCAATAATGTTAAAGAGTCTAAGGATGCTAAATTAGTAAAAAGATCCATAAAATCATCACCATTCGCTTTGTCCGTTTTTTGTTCGTAGCATCCACCTTAAACTTGAAATCAAGTTGGTGATGTTATATATGGCCAACAGCTCATTTAACAGGTTAATTACAATGAACAATTGCATGGTCAACTGGTCAAGGGTGACCTTCGGACCAAATCTGAGCTTTATTCCAACGGGTGCACTGGACTTGGAGCTGTCCTCGAGCGTGGATATTTCTTGTTAGACCGAATTGGTTGCACCTGCTAACCTAGCTATAATTAAGCAACAGAAGGGGTGTTATTATTTTTAATTATTGGTCAATAACTCGCTCCTCATGGTGATTAAGTCTATGTTGGGTGCATGTCAGATGATGATAAGTATCTATAGAGACTCCTTTCTCTACTACACTAATTAGTTAGGATCGATTTGTTTTGTGTATGTAGAATTCCGGATTTTTTTATTCTTAGATCTCTTATTTCAAGACCAAGAAGAATTTATTTTGAATAGAATAAATAGTTCAACAGAATAAATGATTTTTACTTTTTAGGTGAAATGATTTATTCTACTTATTTTAAGAATAACACGTTCATGTCAAGAATAATGCGTCCGCACTTCCAAAACGAATAAGTCGCATAATTCGTCCTCTTCAACTCTTATCCCCCATACAAACTGGCCCTTAATGTGCTCCTATTCGTGTTTGGAACTTTTGCTTGTGCTTCATCAAAAGTTGATGGTGCTTTGTCCTTGACAAATTATGTCCAACGCGGTGGTAACACTGACCCATGGGTTTTTTAATTTAAAAAAAGAAAAAAAGGAAAAAAAGGAAGATATCCAACACTAGTTATAATTAACTCAAATGATTTTGGTGATTTGTAACATTGGAATTTCACTAGGATGTTGTTTAATATGCTATAAAATATTGTGATTTTCTAATTTTAAAATCAATTGTTTTTTATATTTTTAAACTTTAATTTATGATTTGGATTGAAAGTTGAAATCGGAGGAAGATAACTATCATGACAGTGATCGAACCGTCTTTTGAAAGTACTCATATTTATAGCATACTAAGCATCACAAAAATATCGAAAATACAACACTTAGGTCAGTGCTTACATCGCATTGTAAGAAAGCGAAGAAATGAAAAAGAATCTAGTTTGTCCTAATTTCCAACCCATGTCCTCCCTTGGATGATGCGTGCATGGTTATCCAAGAGCTATTTACAGCTGCCTTCTAAAACTTTGAACAAAAGAAAATATCATTGATTTATGGGGTGTTTGATTGTTGTATTAGATAAGTTGTATCAATGTGTCAAACTTGATTTTGCTAATAATAGTAGATGTTTGGTTGTATTTAGTGGCGGACCCGGGATTTTTTTTTTGGAGGACAACCACAAGTACACTATAATAATATATGATGTTAAAGAAAAATAAAAATAAAATTGTTTTAATGGCCTAGCTGCTCGGCCGAGAACTGGCCGGGTGGGCAGAACCGTGGTTGCTGTGGAGGAGCTAGCCTGACTGGAGGGTTCAACAAACCCATATGCTAGGCGATGGCCGATACCATGTCGCATAAAGGGGCGAATGAAGAGACGGTTGCGGTTAGGTTAGCTACATGTTGGGAGAGTTCCTTCACCCTGTCTTCTCCATGGGGAAGGAGACCTTATGCCGCCGAGAGTGCAGGTCGTTGTGGTAAATTTGCGGGTACCCCTTCGGCATGTTCGAGAGATGGAGTAGGGGTCACCCTCGGCTCCGGCTCTTCTTGTCCAGATCGTTCTTTCGTCACTGGTCGGTGAGTCATGGTTGCGTTGTTTCTCACAGACGGTGTCAAGTGATACAGCCGAGGCAATCGCGGGCAGGTCTCGGATGCCAGATCCGAGAGCTGAAGAGTTCTGATGGTGAGAGGGTCCGAGATCGAGGGGTGCCCGGAGGAGAACAAGGTGCTTGAGGAGAGAAGGAGCTTCGTCAATAAAGGCCTCGGGTTTCGTCTCAGGGGAGCCCTCTACGACAGTCAAGTTAGGCTTAGATTAAGGGATAACAGTAATGTATTAAGAGTAAAATGGGGGCTTATCTTGCTTACCCTTTCTGATGTAAGCATTATTCTATTTATAGGAAGTAGGTGAAAGAACTTTCTTCACGGCTGCCGATGCGGGATTATTCACTGCTATGGAAGCACATATCCCAAAAATCCTGGGGACCTTTCTATATCTATTGGGCCGAAGGCCCATATCCCGGCTGCCTTTGGACTAGGCCGTGGCTGATGGTCCTCTCACCTTTCGGCCCAAGTCTGCTTCTGGACTAGGGGTGTTTACAGTTTGGTTTAGTTCGATTTGGAGGAAAAATTTTAGAAACCAAATCAAACCGAAACACTTGGCCAAACTGAACTGAACCAAATCGCAAGCTCTCTAAATCGAACTAAACCGAACCGCACAAATTCGGTTTGGTTTGCGGTTTGGGCCTCTTTATGGGCGACCCATTAACGCGGATGGGCATAGGCTAGTCTAAGTGGTCTATACACCGTTGGATAGAAGATCCAATCGATCAAAAGGATCCTTAAACTAAAAGACCAATCTTATCCTTCTTTGTCTAAAAATTTGCACAGATTTATGTTCTTAAATCCAATAATTTCACACAAATGTCACGTCCTCTTAAGGTATTCGGGTTATGCAGGTCGATTCGGTTTATGGGCTGAGGAAATCGAATCAAACCAAAATTTTTATTTCGGTTCGGTTTCAAATCAAATCGAATGCTTTTAGATTTTGACCGGAACCGAACAGAATTTTCTGTTTCGATTTGGTTTTTCGGTTTAAACACTCAGCCTAATTCTTGGCCCAATCGTTAGATCCATTCGGATTTTCCCCATCAACAATGTAAAAATAAGATAAATAAAAGTATAATTTTATTTTTAACAAAATTATATATATATATATAAGTATCCCTATTATAAATGTTTTTGCCATCTTCAAAAAAGTTATAGTTATACTATTCCGTCAAAGAATACTTTGAATTTTTAAATTGAATACATTGACAACATCCTGTCAACTCTGATGGAAGCTGCTTATATATTTTGACTAGATCTGTATCCTCTTCGAATAATTAAAAAAAAAAATCGATCTAGTTATCATTAATCGGCGAACATCTAACTTTTTTTAACATGGCCAAGACGTCTAAAGATGAGGCTACACTACACTCAAAGATTCAGGATCAAATCCCAGACCTCCCCCCCACCCCCAGTTCCTCTCCCAATTACACGTCCAAAATTGAACGAAATATCCACGAGGAGGCGGAACGCTCGATCGAGCTCTCGACCCCCCGCGTCAACGCAGTTGGACGGGGGGTGTCTAACTTGTTAAAGCTGTTGGAAGCTCACAGCTATGTACTCGACCAAATCATTTGAAACTTTGAAGACTCTGGAATGGATGCCAGCGAAGTATGGACCGTTTGCAGCGGTTTAACGTCCAAACCGGGGGCGGTCCGCGGATCCGAGTACGACCGTACAGGGCAGGTGGCGGCAGGCCATTTGCCGCGAGGAGCGCGAAGAGACCTCGAGCGCGGTAACGACACCTCTCGCCGCCCCCGCGTTCTGACCGAGGAAATGGCCGTGCGCCGACTTCCTCCACGTGGCCACGACGCGGGCGCTCTGCCGTCCGTCTTCACGGTTCCGACCGCTCCGCTTGTCCCCACTACATTTTCTAACGGTTATAACGTCCACCGAGGAAAAGCCCATTGAGCTGTTAACAAATGCATCAAATCTGTTGGAATAATTTCATAGAAACTATTTTGGATTTTTGTGTATATGCTTTTATAAACCATCATATTCGTATATATCTCCCAGATTCTGACATATCATTATACATGTCCCTGACATCTTCGAAAATGTCATAGTTATACCTTTCCCATTAAAATGCTTTGGATTCGAAGATATTAAAAAGATTTAGATATTTTTATATATATAAACCTAAATTTATCGTAAGTTTATATACATACTTCTAACTTATCAAAATTGATGAAATCTTTTTAATATATTCAATTGAAGCTCATGACATTTTTAATGAAAAGGCATAACTGGAGCCATTTTGAAGATTTCAAAGGTATAAGAATATGTGAAAGTCAAGTGCATATAAACAAAGTCCATAAGGATATAAATGCAAAAGATCCTAACTATTTTTGTATCTTAAATTTTAAAAGTACCATAGTTCGTGACATACGTATACATACCCTCCTAATATACATACCCTCCTAATATACATAATGGTTTAAAATTATCAGATTGATGGCATATCTGATATGTATAATATTTTATATATGTCATTGGAATGACATATTTGATAGATATGTTTTTTTGATAAAATTATGTCACATAATATGCAAATAAGCATGATACTTTTAAAATTGAGCAAGCAAGAGTAGTGATCAATATGAAATTACCCTAACGTATTTAAGAGGGGTAATTATTGAGTATAGGGTTGTTCAGTATTTGATTCAAAATAAAAAAAAAATTATGTTAAATTACTCAATTCCATTTCATTAATAAATTATTTTTAATTTAATTTAAGGTAACTGAATAATATAGTTTGATATGATTTGATTTTGTTGGCTTAAAAATTAATCAACGCTGAATAGATCAAATTAATATGATATTTAGTAAGATTTTATATAACCTTTTAAAATTAAATATATTTAAATACTTTATAAATATTTATAATATTTATAATTTAAATTTAAGTTGAAAACTAAATATTAAATTGTTTTTTTTTCAATAAAACATTATACATTGGTCCATTAAATGCTTGAACCAAGTCATGAATCAAATTCCAATGATATATTTTGGTTTAGGTTTAGTTTGAAGAAATTTTTGTTAATTTTGGCTTCACTGCAAGTTATAGTTCAATTAAAATACAAAAACAAAAGTGTTTATTTGATTATAGTCGGCAAAGAAATATTGATATTTCAAGTCATCTTGATATGTTACTTTTAGAATCAAATTAAAAGTTTTGCATTACTATTGAAGAGACTACATGAAATTATGAATGACAATTTTATCATGCAAAACCATGGCTATCATTTTGTCCCTTAGTGAAAGGACTTAATTAAGAGGTAAAAAAGTAAAAAAGAGAAGCATATTACACGCATACAATTAGTCGTGAATACTTATAGTCATACTAATATTAAGTATTACTTCTATAGAAAGTCCAAGAATTTGTTTCCGATGTCTTGGAAATGGATGCGAAAATACAAAAAAGAGACCTTCTCTTCTCAATTCTGAAGTACTTCAGAATCTGAATTTTTCGATAAGTCAATAGATGCAAAGCAGAAAAACTCATTTCTGCATCTGCTTTTCGATATTTATTCTGATAATATATTATTAGTTATAATTTTCTCCTATCACAAAAGTTAACTAGTATTGTCAAGAATTCGAACTTTAGTTTCAAATTAGGTAGATATACTGTTAATGCTTTAATTTGACAAATGATCACACTTCAATAAAGGGGGATAAGATCTTCACTTTTATTCTTGTCTAACATGATATTAAATAATAGAAATACTATCTTGACCTAATATAGTAGACATCATATTACATAAATATTATATGATACTCGACAAAGAGTAACCTACATAACACCTATTTTTGTTTCCATCTCCAACTAGTTTGCAGCCCTAGACCTAACCTTCGACCTGGTGGGAGAATCAACAATTTCTCTTCTTCCTAAAGAAAAATAAAATCTAGGAAGATAGTGTTCAAACTAGCTATCCATTTATATATGGTGGAACCTTTATTTTTCTCCACAACTTCCTCCCAACTCTTCACACCATTGAAGCAAATCTAATGACCTCAAATTACTTAGGCACACGTCTCGTCAAGCATTTGGTGAAGAATTCAAACCCAAACCTACTAGATAACGTGTGAAGTTTTGGACATATATAACTTGTCATACAAGAATCACCAGTTAATCAGGAATCAGAATATACCCGAACATGTTTGGATGGGTTGGCACACAAACAAGAGGCTACAGATGGATCCGGCACTGCCGGTTTTCGGGTACATGTTGCACATCATGAAAAGGATCGATTCAAACAGTTGACAATATCGGCACATCACTTTAATCGGAGAATAGGAGAAGAATAAAAGTGAATAAGAGAAGAGTAAATTTAATTTTACTTTCACAAGGGAATGACTTATACCGGTGCAGAATAGTCTATTTTAAAAATAAGGAAAATAAACCATCTACCTTAGGCCTAAAAATTATTTATTCTTTTTACTATGTCAGCTGACCCCATGAAACTATCAAATCGAAACAACCTTTATTTTAATTGAGCCCCACATAATAACTTATTCTCCAAACAAAATGAGACTTAGATAGATCACATCAAAGTTCAGATTCATCTAACGTCCAAAACGGGAGGAACATGCTATGGCCAACTGAGCGTTTCACCCACCGAATTTTGCACAAAAATAAGCCTAACCGCGAATATATAAAAGATCATGAAAACCCTAGGAACAAAGCTTCCAAATTTATCCAAAATATAATGTGAGAGATACGGCAAATGGGCATTTGTTTGTTGCACATTTAATGATAAGTTAGGCAGGAAGTCCTTGCTATTGGTGGATCACACTTAAACCTGTACCGAATTAATTCATCCGAAAATTTCCCCACAAGACCGTAATTACCTTCGATCCTATTCTACGAATGACAACATAGAGAAATTGGCCCAAGGATAAGCTGGACAGACTCTTCTACCAGTTAAGTAAAACAATGGGGTAATTCTTTCTTAAACTTGTCCAAACACCCAGCCGAAACGATGTGAATAACTAAAATCCGAAATTAACATCCCCAAATGACGTCCTAATCCACCAGACACTTATCAAGGACAGCCCCGGAGCGACTCAGATTTTTTTTTGATAGCATAATGGGTTACGACAGCATGAATTATATTAGATTACTTATTGCAGAATAAGTAGTTTTTCTCTTTGATAGCAGGCAGACTCTAAAATAGAATACCAAGTTTTTGACTGTAGGATGGAATTGCATATTTGTCTACTTCCAAGAATTAGTCATCCTTTATTGGAATATCAAATCCCTCCTATCAAACTAATTTAATTTACTTTGAGAATAAATAAATTTTATTCCGTCAAATTCTATAAACAAAATGAAACTTAAGGTAAATACTACAATTGTCCAAGCAAGGCTCGAAGACACCTTGACGAGTAGACGGATTATTCGAAGGTGGATTAAGACTTTGTCCCCTTAAAAAAGGATTTGCCTCTTTGATTTGGTGGACACTCTTTTTTTTTTATATTAAAGATGGTGTCCTCGAACACGACACAGACACCTGTATCCAATTCTTTATTTAAAAATTTTCTAAGTAAATAATTGAGATTTTTTAAAATATTATCCATATTCTCGTATTCTATTTTTAAGATGTTGGCGTGTCCGATACACACGTCTCTGACGACCCTTGACACCTGTGTCTATGTCCCACATATCATAGGTTGTTCCTGCAAAACCACGGGACCTCCTTATAAGTAATAGGGCATACTACGGATTTATAAAGATAGTGGGGCTGTTTCATAATATTGAAAATAAATTAAAAAACACAAATCCAGGTGTGGGGCGCCCACGTTATATGGAGCCTTCTCTGTCCTCCTCTTCTCTTCTCTGCAGCAACCACCTCTGCATGCTCGCCCCTCACTGCTCTCTCTCTCTCTCTCTCTCTCCTCTTAACTTCTTCTGCTGCTGCTGCTGCTGCTGCTGTGTGGAGTAGTGGTGGTGGTGGTGGTGTAGAGAGGGAGAGAGGAGGTTGTGACTAAGATGATGGCGGTGAGGAGGGCGACGGAGGCGGCAGGGAGGGCGCTGGTGGAGGAGGCGCAGCGGTGTGGATGCATGAGGCAGACGGGGGTCAGCCTCAGGAACATGATGGACTTCGGGTCCCAGCCCAGCGAGCGCAACCAGCTGCTATCGGCGCAGTTCCTCCACAGGGAGCTCGCCATCCGCATCGCCCGCCGCGCCGTCGAGCTCGACCACCTCCCCTACGGCCTCTCCGACCAGCCAGCCATCCTAAAGGTGCCTCCTTTTGGCCCCCTGCGCCTGTGCTTTGGTCCCTGTGCGGCTGTGCGTGCGTTTTCGCTCGTGGGTGTGGTTTGCCGGCATGTGGGAGGGAATTTGAGAAGTCGTTCTGGTTCACACGGCGTTTGGTGTGGATTTGGGATGTGGGAAAGAAGAATTCTAGTGCACTTCCCCCTTTCCATTTTGCAGAACCTCGCCAAGACGAGAGCTTTGCTGGATTCCTGGACTAAAATTTAAGTACATTTCGCAAGGATTGCGTGTTTCCGGAGGCCCTTACTAGATCTTGATCTCTTTTAACTTCTTACCTACAGCACTTCTTTAAAGACTGGTTTTTGGGCAACAAAAAAGGAAATGCTGTGGACCAAGATTCATATGCTCTGTTTTGGTGAAAAGCGTCCTTTCTATTGCTTTTGGTTAAAGCTTTTGAACATTTTGAAAGTTTTATATGGAGAAATAGTGTCCCAAAGGTTGAATTATGATCATGGGTTTTTATTATTGCACAGTTTTCTCCAAGTGTTCTCTCTTCATTCATGTTTTATGTTTTTATGTTTGGTACGTTACCCTGTTGTTTGGGTATGTGCTAATTTTAAAGCATTTCGTTCTAACCTGTGCTGAAAATTTTCTGGTTTTGAGGTTCTATCCTTTTCTTGCTTTATGTTTTCTAAATCTTATACCATGGGTGAGTTCTGAAGTCCACTGGAATATGTTTCAATAGGAAACTGTGAAAGGTGTCTATGGAAATAGTTTGATCTATGCTGTCTTTAGTCCAGCACTGTTATGTGAGTCAGTATTTACTTATCCTTGTTTACTCTATCTTTCTTGTTTTTGAGGTGCGGGACTGGTATTTGGATTCCTTCCGGGATCTCCGCTCCTTCCCAGAGATTAAGGACAGCAGCGATGAGAAGGTTTTCACCCAAATGATCAAAATGATCAAAGTTAGGCATAAGGATGTGGTGCCTGCAATGGCCCTGGGTGTCCACCAGCTGAAGAAGGACCTGAACCCGAAGGTCGCATGCAGTGATCTTGAGGAAATTCATAAGTTTCTCGATAGATTTTACATGTCCAGAATTGGTATCCGTATGCTCATTGGTCAGTGACTGCATCCCTTACATGTTTGCTTGTGACACTTTCAGTATTGTGTTTTAAAGCCTGAGTTGGGGATTCTTTACATGGTGATCTCATTGAAATTTTACTAAGGATCTTGTTCTCTTCTTTTCTTTTATTGGAGATGTACAGGGCAGCATGTTGCTTTGCATGATCCAAACCCACAATCTGACTGTGTTGGTCAAATAAACACCAAGATGTCACCCATGAGTGTTGCACAGGCTGCGAGTGAGGACGCTCGTGCCGTCTATATGCGCAAATATGGAGATGTTCCTGATGTGAACATCTACGGTGATCCTGATTTCACTTTCCCGTAGGTCTCTTTCAAAAATTATTCACAGCATTGCTATTTTGAAATACGATTTTTTTTTTTTTAATTTGATGGAGATTGTTAGTGGAACTGGAATTAATGTTCCGAGGTTCTCTGTAACAGGTATGTTCCTTCACATTTGCATCTTATGATGTTTGAGCTGGTCAAGAACTCCTTGCGTGCCGTTCAGGAACGATATATGAACTCTGATAAAGAAGCACCTCCAGTTAGGATCATAGTTGCTGATGGCATTGAGGATGTTACTATAAAGGTAAACAAAGTACATTCTTATATCAATTATAGTTATTGCTAGCATACTGCATCTGACCCTGAAGAATTAACGGCCCAGCTCTTTCAATGAGTTCATGTACCTTTTGGCATTGGACAGTTCCCAACATTGAGTGCTGAACATATGAAGTTCCTTATATGTCATGGTTAGTGGCCTTTTGTGCATGGTCTTATCCTGATAAATGGTACAGATTGTGTTTTCCATGCTTACTCAAGGACAAACATGCTCACTAAAATTTGACCTTCATGATTTTGTCTTCTCATAAATAACAATACAGACACTGTCATATCCTTAAACATTCATATGTTCTCTTCACAGTTAGCAATACCATTTTTTAAGAGAATGTTTTAGAGTGCATGCTCTGGAAATTACGTCAAATTGATGATAGTTTTGTTAATAATTTGTTTTCCATAATACCAAAGCAAAGTGAAAAGCACTTCTTGCAGTCTGTGGGCTATTCCTTTCTTAAATTTGCTTAAATCTCCTGCGTGTGTTTATTAAAATACTGAATGTGTTTGTATACTATACTAAGTTTGTCAAATTTGCATCAGTTTTAGACTTATAGGCTACTCTGTTGGCCAAGAGGGTGCATCAAATGTGAGCTTGCTGCTTGTCTGAACATTTTGTTTTCTGAGGTACATATAGTCATGGTGTTACTGTTTATGCAGTTCTGCTGATCAGTGGAATATATATTTATTCAAATGCAGATTTCAGATGAAGGTGGTGGTATACCAAGAAGTGGCCTTCCAAAATTTTTTACATACCTTTATAGTACAGCAAAAGACCCCCTAGATGAATATCACAATAGAGGAAATGGTGGAGTCACTATGGCTGGATATGGATGTGGCCTTCCCATAAGTCGTCTCTATGCACGCTACTTTGGAGGTGATCTGCAGATTATCTCTATGGAAAGATATGGTGTGTAGTCTTTGCTAAATATTAACTCCCAGTTTTCTTTAATTCTGTGTTTTGATGAGTTTATTATATTGCTTGAACACATTGATATGAATAACTCAAGGCATGATAAATGTAATCCATGTTTCAGTCTGAAAAACACAGAATAGTAACTAGAAAAAGATGTTCATGACCTTGAGCTTGATCTATTTACTATTGATGGCTTCTGAAATAACTTCTATGGGACTGTACTACTTGGGCGGTTTCAAACTCTCTTCCCAGACCTTTCCCCATGTTTCAGTCTGAAATTTCATCTCCTTTCATGTTAGAGATTTCAAATTTCATCTCCAATATGCAATATTGAGAATCATCACTTATCATAGAGAACCACAAGTCTACACGTCAATGGAAGTTTTTTTAGCAAAAAATGGAGATTTAGTGAGATCTGTACAAAGAAATAAAGATGAATAAGAGGGAATGACATGCATGAAGTTTCATGCACAGAGGAATATGCAAAAACGTAGGAGGTAGATCTGACTTGGAAAATGCTACCAGTCACCACAGCCAGAATTGTTATTCACACAGTGAAGAAATTGGGCAATGTTGGTGAAAACATTGATATGAATTTAGTTCATCCTGTGACAGTTTTTCTAGCTAGAGTTTCTTTTTCTCACGACTGACAGAAAATGATCTTGAATGTATTGTCGTACAATTTCCAGTCCCACATCTGAATCTGTTCTATTCATTGCTGAAATTTGCATTTCATGTTGATCCCTCATTCTCATTTGTCTCCTATCATTTCTGATTGCTTTGTTGTTGATTAACTTCTAAACGTCTACACTATTTGACTGCCTCGTTGCAGTGGGTGGTCCTTTGACATAGGCAAGAGCGCATCACCTTACTCTTGAAAAAAAGGGGGTATCCATACTTCTTTTTAGTTTCCCATCAATCTTCCTCTTGAACAAAAAGGATAGGAACCCCATCTATTTGTTGATCCTTTGTTTTCTTAATGGCCATATAAACAGGAGTGCATCATCTTCATCCACGGAGCTTCTATGTTTTTCTTTCTCACTTTTATGAATAATTATACACAGTTAAGCATTTCTCATGCCATGTATACCCCATGCTTGCAAGGTCTATGGTCCAGGTTCTGAATTTCCATGTTGTGTTTTCGCAGGAACTGATGCATATCTTCATTTGTCTCGATTGGGAGATTCGCAGGAACCGTTACCATAATTTATCCATTCAGGTCAATACAACAATGATTCGACCCCGTCCACCTTAGATTTGGGGGCAATATCTTGTTTTCTAATTAAGGGATTGGCTGTTGATTCATGTATGTTAGATCGATTCAACAGTTCCCTTATGGCAATCCTGCCATCTGTTTATTCTTTTACCCACCTTCAGATACTTTTCTGGTACTTGCTACCACCATTTTCATTTAGGCAATTGGAAAAAAGGAGTAAATTGCTCTGACCTGTACACCTTCTTGTGCCTAAATGTCATCCATCCTTAGTTTCACAATTAGGCTGCTCCATCACAAGGTTGATAGAAGATGTGACTGAAGGTTTGTACTCTGCAGACCCCAGAAGTTGCCCTTTTCATGTATCAACTGTACCATAGGAAAGCTTCAAGTGTACAATTGTGAGGCAAATTATCTATCAGGAGGTAAGTCTACAAGGCTCAAAGTGTGAGAACTTAGCAGACAGCAAAATCTTGGTGAAGAGATACCATCTTAAGCCCAATTAATTTCCTGGTGACTACCCTCCATTGGAACCCTGAAGATCTTGAGTACCTTTTGGATGCTTTTTTGTCTCACAGAGGAAGTGCATGATCCCATTCCAGTAGCTCAAAATTTACAAATTTCTTGGGGATGGTGTACTTGACCTGGGTCTAATTGCATGGAACCAGCAAGAAATAGAGAAAACTGAGACATACTACTCTCTGAGGTCTGTGTTTGTAATTGCCCTCCACCCCAGATAATCTTCTTCACATGACCTGTTACTGTTGTGGGTATTTCTTTATGTGTCCGGATAAGTCTTCGGAGTTGATAAAAATCTTACATGCTACCTCTATGAAGCCCTCAACGGGAACATGGACCAACGATTAAACAAATGAACTTTGTAAAAGGAAGTTTATAGAACATGGAGATTGTGCTTTGCACGTGCTAGATTGTACGGCGACAACTTTGGTAAAAGCATAGTTAGTTAAAAATGGTGGGGGTGTAACATAGCAGAAATATGTTCAGACACAACACCACTTAAATTTTGAATTACTTGACCAAAAAATACTTAAATTTTGAATTAGATAAGAAAAAAATGGTCAACTAACCAAAAGATGGCAGAAAGGCATAGGAACATAGGTACATGTTTTCTATCAATACTTAAACAATTTGAAACCAAAAATATGAACATGTAGTAAATGGATTTCAATCAAAATATGTACTTACGTCAATAGAATAATTTTTTTGATTGTATACCTATAGTTTTCTTTCATTCAATGGCATCATGTATTGAATGAAAAGCAGTTGATGTTTTTACATGATAAATGAATAAAATGGCAGGTATCAAATAAATTAGTATTCTTTCTCTCTTTCAGTACTAAGGAGGCTCGATAGCCATCCCTCTTCATGAAATGGTAATGAATGTGAAAGGATTAAAGAATAATGTTTTCTGCAATGCCCCTCCTTCATACTGTAATGAAGGCATTGCAGTGGGTAAAAAAAATAAGTTTTTTTTAATATTTTTTTAGGTCAGCTGCCACATGTTTTACGGCTGTACAATCCGATCTCTCATCTGACGATCTAAAAAATTAAAAATTGAGTCTCAGAAAAAAAAAAAAACCCCTTAATGAGCCGAGTCCAAGGATGCATTTTTATTTTTTATTTTTTTAAATTGTTGAATTAGAGATTGAGTTTTAAACTATATAGGGCATATAGGGACCGACCTACAAACATTAAAAGAAAACCCAGGCATTGCAACTAGTATTAATCAGGAATAAATGGTCTCTTTTCATGGATCAGAACCCCATAATTCAGTTGTTGATCAATACTATTAACCTGTCCTTCTCAAAAGATTATGTAAGTTGAATAATTTGGATAAATGGGAAAGCTTGAGATTCTCTGCTTCACGTTTGGTAATCAATATAAATCATTACTGGGTCATAAGAAGCACTTGTGCAACAGCAAGTGCACAGTCTCCTCTCCCCATCTGAAAAGATTAGAAATACATCTCCAGGACACCTTACATTCATACTTAAACACAAGAGAGTGGCTCCCTTTGTAATCTACACAGGCTGTCTGTATCTATATTGTTGAAGTTATTGGGTCATCCAATTCAAAACCTTAAGGTAATGAGTGGAGTAGGCATTATCTATTAAACACTTTTTAATTTTGTCTTTTTTCCAATATAGGACTATTCTAACATGCCCCCCCCCCCCCCCCCCCCCTCACGTGCAGGCCGACTTTAGGCTCTGTCACGTAGACCACAAATACGGGGTGCGTGTCCCATTTCGTAACTATGGGTTTTGATACCATGTTGAAGTTATTGAGCCATCCAACTCAAAACCTTAAGACTGAGTAGAATAGGCACCATCTATTAAACACTTTTTGATTTTGTTATTCCAATACAGGACCATTTTTGATGTGGATGCTATGCCTCCACTAGGCAATGGTACACCCCAAAGACTGAAACAAGTACTGGGAAGTTGATACACATGACCTGATGATATCTTGCAACTTTGTAAATTAGCAACCCACAGATGAACAGAGATGTGAGCTAGAAACAGTGGTTACTCTAAAATGTAATCCTCAAAAGATAAAGTTGCTGGACACTTTTTTTGGTCGAAGTGGCTCAGTGGTTACAGGCCAAATATTCAAACTCGAGGAGCTGAGTTTGAGTCTGCTAGCACACGAAATATTCGTCCAAACGGACGATTTTTCCGCTCAAGGAGCGAGAATTCTACAGCAAGACCTTCGCCCGCACACAACGCGAGCGGGATCGATATTGCGACCTCCCTGCCTCTGCGGGGAGGGACGTACCACTGCGCTAGAGTGCGGGTACATAAAGTTGCTGGACACAGAGCAAGGAGGACCCACCATCTAATTAAAAACTAGTGGTGCCACATGAAACTTTAGGGGAGATGACAAACCTTCTAGGACATGTTTACCTTTGCTAGAATACAATCAAATGTTATTTTGTAGAACGGTATCAGCAGTGGGGGCATGTAAAGAAGAGGCAAAAGGAGTCTTGCCGAAGAAAGTGACATCATTCCTTGAGGAATTATAGTTCAGTCATGTGGCGTAATTATATCATTCTTGTAGACGATGGGATATAACCTTTTTTAGGGTTTTAGAAATTACCTCCTACAATCGACTATATTAGTGATCAACTCTTCTAATCCTCATATTTATTAGTAAGTCCTCACAACTACACATTTATTTGATAAAAATTCTTTTTAGAATATTTCAAAATACATAAAGGGCTTATTCCTAATTTCTTGAAGGTTTTCCAAATAATGAGATTGTGAGGGTGGACGTTCCATCAGCTAGCCTTTTTTTTGGCATTTCATGATTTCTTATTCTGTATTTTAAGCATAAAAGGATTTCAAATGTGTCCTTTAAGATACTCTCCATCTCCAAACATTTTGACTCTACATCACAATACTAATTAATAAGATGGGTATTGTGTGCGTCAAGATCACATACAGTAATATTTATTATGAAAAATATCATAATAAATGATCATATTTCTAAAGGCAATTTCACGAGGGCTAAAACTAGAATGAGACTCCATGTTAAATAGAATAAGATTTTGGGGTTTTTTCCTATATACCGTTGAATGCCCTTAATTTCTTGTAATAAAAACCTCTAAATAAGGAATGAGCTGGATACTTTAAGTATCAGTCCATATAATCCCAGAAACAAAAGGAACCCAACATTGAAGAAATTGTTTTGTTGTTTAGGTGAAGAACCATACACAATGCTAATAAGAAATTTTAAATAGGCAACATGCATTTACCAACTTTTTTGTTTTAAAAGTTTCCAAAACACAAAAAATGTTGTATTCCTTAATATGCTTCTTCATTTACTAAATTGAGCATTTTTCATCTTATGTAAAGAAACTTAAAGATGTAAAATTATCTAGTTTCACACAAGGAATTTCCGGAATTTGTTACCCACTCTTGAGGTCACCACGAAGTAAAAAATGTGAGGCAAGAGGAAGAATATTTGCACGAAGTCCTATGTTTGCTAAGTTTAGTTTGTTCCAAGCAACCAATTTTTTCCAAAGTTTCTAATTATTAATTAAAGTACGTTCTCTCCTAGATTAATGTGTTCTGACAAAGCTGGCCACGTTTCCTTGATTAATGTTCAAGAACTCAATAAAAAAATGCACAAAGAAATTGAGACCCATGGATTCGCACAGGTTGCATGCCCACAGATTTGTGTTCAAGATTTCTGAGGGGGCTAGTGTGCATCGGCAAGGAGGCAAATTGTGAGAGTTACCAAAACTGAGTAATTTGTTGATGTTCAATAAAAACAATGTTTTCCTTGATACGGAATATTCTTCAACACATATCTGCAATAGTTCAAAAAATAGTTTGATACTTCAGAATTTCTTCCCTATAGCATAGTTTGGTGACTATACTTTGATGAAGAATGTTGCTGGTTTCTCAGGAAGAGGAAAACTTTAATGCATCAAGTGAAAAAAGAAGAAGAAGGAAAACTTGAGAAGCATTCAATATTTTTCAAGAGATCTCTTCTTATTTGGATACAATTGGTTCCCTGGACATCAACTTTTACACTGAGTCACTGACAAGATAATACACAAGAAATAAGTACATGAGTGATACTTGCTGCACCGCATTAGGTGACACATAAAAATGATAATTTCTCTTTTGAATTTTTAATAGGCCGGCCCCATCATGTCTTATACATCCGTACAATCTAGTCTCCGATCAAACAATTCAAAAAAATTCAAAAATCGATATGATTGAAGATCAGATTGTACGGATGTGTAAGACATAGTGGAGCCGACCTTAAAATTTTTTTAAAAATAAAAGATAAAAAAATTTGATTGTTGCAACAGCTGTTCGATCTAATCTCACATGCATGTGGAATTGCACCACATCACGTGCGGTACGACAAGTATTACTCTCGAGACATATAAGAAGATGGCGAGAGTTTCAACAGCTATAAAAGCTCTAGGATTGCGTGTCATAAGGAGTAGAGGTGAGTCATGCGACTATGTGAGTGTACGATTGTGTTGAGACAAATGTCCAAAAAATACACTAAACAGAAGAACTTGCTTTTAAAAACACTGGCTGGCTACTGCTATGGGTACAAACAATTTAACCAAAAAAAAAAACATAATCCTTTTATGTAGTAATTAGTTTGGACTGAATAATTTAGTTAGAAATTTAGCATGCTATTGGTGCTCCTAGATGTGAAAAAATTGGATGAATTAAATCTTGTGATCAAGGGGCTCTAAATTAAGTTCTTTAAAACTATTATTAATAATTATCATCGCAAAAAAAAAGAGCAAATTAATACGACTGATGTTGAAATTGTGCCACTCTAAATAGAATGTTTTCGAGATTATGCCTGCTCCTCCTTATGGTGTGGTTTGCTTTGTATCTCTGTATCACCTTGTCTTTCTATGTACTCCTCCTGCTACTATGAATGAAATGTGGACAGCTTTATTGACCAAAAAATAATATCTTGTTCAACTCTGGTAAATAAATGAATATCTTATTCAACAATTGGTATCTCTGGTTTCCTTTCTTTTTTAGATGGCTCAATTGGTTAGATATGTATACGTATTTATTTACAAGAGATCAGAGTTAAATTTCGGACAAAGTCTGATATTTTCCTCCCAAAGGAAAATAATTATGCACAATTCCGATAATTCCACCTAATTAAAAAATAATTCTGGACCAGGGTCTCTCTCCAGAGAAGGTATATAATCTCACGGCAAGGGAAAATAATTCTACAGTATAGTAAGACCAAATGACATGGAGAGTTTTAAGCTCCTGACTTGGTTAGTTCGGTTGTTATCTTCTCTTTTTGGGGCCTGTTAAATAGAGAGTTGTGCAGTGACACTGGCAACTGGTTTCGATGCCCACAGAGAAAAAATTACTGCATCACCTGAGTTGATTTTATGTGATAATAAATCAATAAAATGTGGTAAAAAGGTTCAAAAATATATATAATAGTTTTTACCTAGTTGGGAGTTTAATTTTAATTATTACGTTCCTTGACATTTTAGTGCACCTTCATTTCTGCATAGATGGGGCGGTACATCCGCAACAAGCTTTGGTTTTAATAAAAAAAATTGCAAATAAATCCCTATACTATAACGTAGTTGCAAAAATTACCCTATTTAATGTCTATGTATAAACAAACTCCCATAAGATTACTGTGCACAGATTCAGGGGTGTCAATGGATTGGGTCAGCCCGAAAGCCCACCGGACTGGCCCATCAGGGTCCAGATCTGGGTTGAAAGACACGGCCCATCCCGCTGTTTAGAAGCCCTTAAACTTGGCCCATCCATTGATGAGCTGGAGGCAGGACTCGGATCTTGTGGCCCATCAGGCCATGGATTGAAATCCTTCTCTCAACCAATATAACCACAACCCCTGCTGGACGGGTATATGGGTGTACAGTAATTTTACAGGGGTTTTGCTTGTATATATTTATTATATAAGAAGTTTTTGCATATATATAATTTTCAAGGGTTCATATGCAAAACTTCAGATCCTCGACTTCTTTTTTTTTTTGAAATATGACGCAACAGCCCGGACCAAGACCTGGTATCGAAACTGGCTTCAATTCTTTAATGTCAGTCGAGTGGAGAGGAAAAAAAAAAGTAACAGGGAACTTTGTGCATGACTCTCCATAACTTATCATATTTGATGATTAATCCTCCAAAATTGGATAGCATTTTAGCCTCCTCATAAGCATACGTTTATTTGGTGAAGACTGTTTTCAATATTTTACCCAAAATTTGAAAGGATGACTTCTGATTTCATGGAAGGTTCACCGAGTAAGCTGAACTGTTTACAGATATATAAAAGGGCAGATCCGTTAGTAAGATATGGTGAAGGACATGAATGATATCTAAAAGTCCAAAGATAATCTAACAAAACTATTTGCAGCCGCCTTAATTAAGAAGAAATCTTCTTCTCCCTTATCTAGTGAAGACTGTTGAAACTTTCGTGGAAGAAAATGAGAAGGAACACCTTGCTACATCATATATATATATATATATATATATATATATATATTGTGGCACTCAAGATTTATGTTCTTTTTGCTATTATGTGGAATCTTTTTTCGCGCAGCGGCTGCTCGGTACACTACGGTCTGCTGAGGTCATTGACCTTGACGGGGTCATCACGTATGACAGACCACAGAGCTAAGAAGAGGAATATAATCGAAAATATAAGTCAAAATAAAAATACATTTTTTTTTTTTACATTTTTTTTTTATATGGAAGTGAAAACATAGATTGCGTGGGATCTCAATGCCCGCCCACGGCCCACCCCAGTAAGGGATCCTCCTAAGCAAGAATTCAGTCGAGGGTCCGACTGCAACCCCCTCATTCGAACCCAAGTGGGATCCTGGTCCTCAATTTTCTCTCATGTTAAAGTTCGATGAATATCGTTGGCTGCAACGCCCTCGTACTGTAATGGGAGACATTGCAGCAAGTAAAATTTTTTAACGGTAAGATCATTGAGTTTGTTGTATCAACCCTCAGTACAGTAAACAATAATGTTTGCCATGTTGGATCATGCAATCCGCTGGCTTAGATTGCATGAGCACATGATCTTATTTATTTATTTTCAATCATTTAACAGTACACTAGTTGGGCTGTGATAGTCTCCCAACTCAGTTGAGAAAAAGATTTGCATGCAGTTGTGTTGTCGTTCGATCAAAGTGATCAAATAAGTATTATTTTTTCTTAACAAATATAAATCTTATTAATAGTTTTACGATTATTTTCAAAAATACAAAATAAAAAAGAAATCCTTATTTGTGACCAGAGTGAAGAGGCAATGGTCCGAACTCCGCACGAGCCGGCCAAAACTAACGGTGAGTAGGATGGCAAGGGTGGTAAATACCTCGCGCCCCGGCCGCCCGTTCGGACCCACGAAAGCCGTCGCCGCACGCTTCCGGCACGTGGCCGTTAAAACAGTTAAGGACCTTTCTCTTCCCTCGCGCCATAAACGTGCCACTCCGGGCGTCTCACACGTGGCCGTCGCTTAACGGTTATTTCCCGGAGCCAGAGTAATCGGGGATCTAAGGCTGGGACCACGTTCTCTCTGTGTGAAATACCAAATCAGCCCTCGGCAATGTTTCGTCCATGTTAGTAATTTTTTTTTTTTGAATGAGTAGCACGCTATTTTGAACCAGGTGCATGTTTGTAATTGTGTTAATATTTATGTTAAAGAGTAATACTTGCAGCAGTATCTAACTACAATGCAGCATTGAGGCACGTATTATTCTCATGTTAAGAATTAATTACTTTCCCAGAAAACCCACGAATGTGTTCCATGTGGGCTCCTCTTCCAGTTGGGAAAATTCGGAATTTTATGTTCTGCTTAAAGAAAAATTGAAGTGTAAAGAAGGTACTATTGAAAGTAGCCATCCATTTATGGTGGAGCCAATGTTTCTTCCCAAAATCTTCTTCATTAAGTCCACCTTAATGAAGTAAATCTAATGACTTTCAGCTACATAACGACATGTTTTTCTTTGGAACTTTGCGAAACAATTCCAACCCAAACCTATAATTATAACTACTTGTGAAGTTTTGGACAGAGATATGTAGCTTATGGTTTTAAGAATGAGTAAGATTTGATGCACTACTACTGGAGGTGTAAAAAATAGTGAGTTAGAATGAGTCCTTATATCTATTTTTGCCATCTAAAAAGTTCATACGATCATTGTTGCCCTATTAAATACATCTCGATGTCGTCTGCGCGTCAATATATATGGAGGACCGAATTTAAAAAAAAAAAAAAAGTCGTTAGATTACTCTCGAGAGGATCAACCTTCGAGAGGATCTTGAACTTCTCAAAAGCATCATGATCCTCTTGGAGAGTTTTTGATGCTCTTGAAAAGTAGTTTGATGAATATATATATATATTTTAATCTAATGCTTCCCATGGATACTGATGTGCAGATAATATTGAAGCATATTTAATTGATGGACATAAACTATATAAACTTTCTAGACAGCAAAAAAAAAAAAAAAATTCATTAAAACTCAGCATTTTATCACCTTCAACTGTATAACAAATATTATTCTTTAAGAATAATCGATTTATCAGGATATACAATTTTGCACCCATCATATTTTCTATGAGTTGGGACACAACTTAGAGAACACATATGGACCCCGCCTTGCCCGTTTTCGGGTTGATGTTGCATCATGAGAAGGACCGATTTGAACATTCGCACCACCAGTGCAGTTTCCTGGTCCATCACATCAAAATTCGAATTCTTCTGACGTCCTAAGCCGGAAGAACATGCTATGGACAGCGAGAGTTAACCTAACGAATATGACGTTTATATATATATATATATATATATAATCTCACAAAAAAGAACATACGTAAATACTACTTAAATAAGTAGTGCCTTCTCCATTCAATATTTTAAAACATTTAGAATTGAATGGCATAGTTTTATATCTAAAAAGGGGCAAAAAAAAAGTAGTTAAATAAATGATATCTATACCTCTTTTTGACAATAGAATCCAGGAGAATAAGACCTCTTTATTTTTAAAATAAGTCAAATTCTAATTTAATAAGGAGATTTGGTATTCTGACCAAGAATAGCTTATTCTCGGAATTAGGTAAATAAGCAACTAACTCATCTCATTGTAACCCATTCTATTATCATAGTTAGGCTTAATTTACTGTTTTGAGTTAAATGACTCAATAAGTTATATATATATATATATATATATATATATATATATATATATATAACTCTCCACTTTGTTTAGAGAATTAGGAAAGAATAAGGTCATGTATTTTGAGAATATGGTTAATTCTGATTTGATTGGAAGAATTGATTATTCCATATCAAAATTACTTATTACACTTACAATTAAGAATTAGTATTTCATCTTGGATTTCGCTCCAATATCAAAGTAACATTCTTTACTTTCGAATAAGCAATTCAAAACAACTAATCCCGTTGTAACTCATTTCTCTATCAAAATAGTATTATAAATAAAGAGCGAATATAATTACCAAATTTATCTAAAATATAATGTAAAAGATAAGTAAATCCCCCTTTGTTTGTTGCACGTACCATGAGGACAATACATCACACAAACACGAGCTTGGATGATGAGTTAGGCTTAAGAAAGGTCTTGGATTATTAGTTAGGTTTGAAGTCCTCGGTCTAATCGACAACGAGACAACATAATTAGTTCAAAAATAATTGTAGGTCGACTTATAATTATGTCACATGTAAAGTAAATAGTCCTGTTAGGCTCAAGATCTTGGTCGGGAATTCTATCTTTTTCGAACGATCATTTTGAGTTCTGAGATTTTACCACATAAAACAATATGTCTTTCATTGATTCTATCACCTGTAAGAAGTATTCGGACATAAGTCTCCAAAAATTTATAAACTACATTTCTTTTCTTATACAATCATTAGAGATAAATTTAAACTGATGACCTTGTTTATGCAAGGAAAATCTAATATTGTTGTTGAAATAGAGGCGAAATAGAGAATAGACCTCGTCTTCTCTAGCCGGACCGCCCAATAAAGATGTTCACTATTTAGTTTAAATCGAAAAATCAAATTGAATTAGCTCATTTGGTTTGATTTAGTTTGGTTTGAAGTTTAAATTTTTTTGATTTGGGTTAAAACTGAAACGAACAAGAAAATTTTATTTGATTTAGTTTCTACTTTTCATAAACGAAATTAAATCGAACAAACCGAATTACATGAAAAGGGCATAAATTTAGTATAAAATTTCAGTAGTTGTTATGTATATTTAACTAAAATCATTGAAAATTATTTAGTATAATAGACTATTATGATCCTTCCTATTTAAATTGAAACATCTTTCTCTATTCATGTACATTGTAATATAGTTCTTTTTGTTTAAATTAAAGTGTAAAGAACAATACGACCCTCTATTTTAAATGATTTAATTTCTTCATCGTGAAATGCCTATATCATATATTAGAAATTTAGTTAGAATAATTAAGTAGTACATGTAATTTTTACTTATATAATTTTTTAAAATTTTGAAGACTTATTTGAGACATAAGAATTTATTATGATTGCTAAACCGAATTAAATCGAATTATTTTAATTCAATTTTAAGAATGTTTGATTTTATTTGAAAGTTACCTCCGTTTGATTTCGATTCCCTAAAGTTTCTTTAAAATCAAATCGTAACACTCCTAAAACCACGGGTGGTTTCCCCCCTTGACGACTCCCTCACCTCAGCGAGCTCCTTCCAAGGAATGGGGTAGAACTACCGATTTGGTAAGCCAGTGGGGGGGTTTACTGCAATTTCGGACGCAAGTAGAAAAATAGCAAACCCGGGTGGAGGGCGTCCAACGTTAAATAGGAGACCTTTGCGGTGGAGCCTTCCTCGTCCTCCTCCTCCTCTCGCCCATGTCTGCAGCGCTCGCCTCTGCATGCTCGCCCTCCTCCCCTCTTTCCCTCTCCTCCTCCTGTCCCCTCTGTGGTAGTGGTGGCGTAGGCGGGCAGAGGAGGCTGTTGTAACGATGATGACGGCGAGGAGGGCGACGGAGGCGGCAGGGAGGGCGCTGCTGCTGGAGGAGGCGCGGCGGTGGGGGGGCATGAGGCAGACGGGGGTCAGCCTCAGGGACATGATGGACTTCGGCTCCCAGCCCACCCCGCGCAACCTGCTGCTGGCGGCGCAGTTCCTCCGCAGGGAGCTCCCCATCCGCATCGCCCGCCGCGCCGTCGAGCTAGACGACCTCCCCTTGGGCCTCTCCGACCAGCCCGCCGTCCTCAAGGTGCCTCCTTTTGGCCACCCCCCTCGTGGGTGTGGTGTGCTCGGGTTGTTTGGGGGATTTGGGAAGTGGCTTTTCGGTCTCCGCGCGTTTGGTGTGGATTTGGGATGTGGCTTCTCCGTCTCGGGATTGTTGGTTTCGCGTTGGGAGGAATTCTCGCGCAGTTTCCCTTTTTTGATTTCTACAGAATTTTGCCGGGTCTATATGTTAATCTCTTCTTAGCTACAGGACTTCTGTGGTATCTGTTTTCTTGGCAAAAGAAACAATTTAATTTGCTGCTTTCAGAATGGAAATAGATCATATGTTCTGTCTAGGCAAAAAATGAGTCTTTTATTTTTTTTTTAAAAAACCTGGTGGTTAAAATCATCGGAAGTTTTTGAGTTTTTTCCCTTAAGATGGAGAAATGGTGTCCCCAACAGGCGCTTAGGGCATTTCTGCACCATTTTCTTCAATATGTTTCAAGTTATTGTTTTGGTACTTTACCCCTGTTTGTCTACATATGGAATTAGATTCTGTAGACGTGGCGAGTTTAGAGCATTTCATTATGAATTGTGCTGGAAATTTTTGGGTTCTGAAGTTTTAAGCTTTCTTGTTTTCTGCTTTTGAAATCTTTTTCTATAGACGGGTTCTAATCTCTCTTTCAATGGAAAGTTGTGGGAAATCGCTATGGAGGTAGTTTGCTCTGCTTTTAGTCCAACAATATCATGTCGGTATATACTTACCTTTGTTTATCCTGTCTTTCCTGTTGTAAGGTGCGGGACTGGTATTTGGATTCCTTCCGGGATCTCCGGTCCTTCCCAGAGATTAAGGACAGCAGTGCTGAGTTGGCCTTCACCCAAATGATCAAGATGATCAAACTTAAACATAACAATGTGGTGCCTGAAATGGCCTTGGGTGTTCAGCAGCTTAAGAAGGATCTGAAATGCAAGGTTGAATGCTGCGATCTTGAGGAAATTCATAAATTCCTTGATCGCTTTTACCTGTCCAGAATTGGGATTCGCATGCTTATCGGTCAGTTACCGCATCCTTGCACTCTCTGCATTTGATCGAGTCTAAATCTTGAGTTAGGAATTCCTGACTTGTTAACTCATCAAAATTTTATTAAGAACCTTCTCTTCCTTTTTTTTTCTTGGAAATATTCAGGACAGCAGGTTGCTTTGCATGATCCAAACCCACAACCCGGCTGTGTTGGTCAAATAAACACCAAGATGTCACCCATGAGTATTGCACAGGCTGCTGGTGAGGATGCACGTGCTGTCTGTATGCGAGAATACGGAGATGTTCCTGATGTTAACATCTACGGAGATCCTGATTTCACTTTCCCGTAAGGTTCTCTTTCACAAATTATTCACAGGATTGTTATTTTAAAATACCATTCTATTTTCATTTGATCAAGATTGTTTTTGAACCTCAAATTAATGTCCAAGGATTTCTGTGGCAGGTATGTACCTTCACATTTACATCTTATGATGTTTGAGCTAGTCAAGAACTCCTTGCGTGCAGTTCAGGAACAATACATGAATTTTGATAAGGAAGCCCCTCCAATTAGGATCATAGTTGCTGATGGCATTGAGGATGTTACAATAAAGGTGAACATTTGTACATTGTTATATCTTATACTTGTTCCAAGCATACTGTGTCTGGCTCTGAACAATGACAGGTCTTGCTTTCCTGTGAGTTTGTGTACCCTTTGACGTTAGACAGTTCCAACCATTAAGCACTGAACATAGGAGTTCTTTAGTCACGGCTTGCATCAAAAGGCTGGCTACTTCTTAATGGCCTTTTGAGAACAGAAAGACGGTTGTAAAAGGCATAATTTGTGTATTCCATGCTTATTCGCAGACAAATGTATTGTTACTGAAATTTAGCTTTCTAGATTCTATCTTTCATGAATAAGCATATCGGCACACTGGTAGCCTTGAAAGATTCATATTGTCTTATAGTGATTTTAGAGTCAATACTCCAGGAAATTGTCGTCTAAAACTACGCTTATCAAGTTATGTCAAATTCAGAGTTGTCTAATTAATGATTTGTCCTCCACAGTACCAAAACCAGGCAAAAAACAACTTTTATTTAGGGTTTATGGGCTACTTCTTGCTATGGGCTGCTTCCTTTCTTACCTTTCTTTAGATCTCCTGAATGTATTTATATACCATATACTAAATCACCCAAAACTTTATCAGTTTATTTTGGGCCACCTTTCTTGGACAATATAGATGCTTTTAATAGAAAGTTTCTTCTTTTGCTGGGCATTTTTTTCTTGCTTTTTTTGTGAGGTTCGTGAAGTCATGGTGTTATTATTTCTGAAGTTATGCTGATAGCTGGTTTATATGTTTATTCAAATGCAGATTTCAGATGAAGGCGGTGGTATACCTAGAAGCGGCCTTCCAAAAATTTTTACATACCTTTATAGTACAGCAAAAAATCCACTAGATGAATATAGCGATAGAGGAAATGATGGCGTGACTATGGCTGGATATGGATATGGCCTTCCCATAAGCCGTCTCTATGCACGCTATTTTGGAGGTGATCTGCAAATTATCTCCATGGAAGGCTATGGTGCGTGACTCTTGGCTTAATATTTGCTCCCAGCTATTCTTCATTTCATGTTTTAAATTTTAATGAGTCCATTATATTGCTTGACTGTCATAGCAGGTATCAATAGATATAAAATGATGTTCGTGACACTGAGATCAGTCTATTTATTATCCATGTCTTCTGTAGAAACTTCTATTCATCATTGTTAAATGTGGACTGAGCTAAATAGACTGTTTTGAACTCTTATCCCAGACGTTTTTTCCATGTTTTGAGTCTGAACTCTATATCCTATCATTGTAGAGATTTCAAACTTCATTTCCAACAATGAAACATTGGGAAAAATCTCTCTTCAAAGAGGAATGCATGATGGATTTCCTTTGTGAAGGATGGAAAACTACTGAGATTAATATGAAGTAGTTGAGGTGGATAAGAGAGAACAACAGACATAAGGTTTCATAATCAGAGGAATATGTAAAAGGTTTGGAGGTAGCAATGATTCACAAAAATTGTTCTAGTTTCCATGTAGTCAAAATTGTTATCCACACAGTGAAGCAGCTGGACAAGGTTGTTGAACGTATTAATATGAATCACTCGAGTCATAATAAATCTTACGCACTCCAGTGATTTTTTTCTACTTGCCAGCTGCTTGTTTTGCAACTGTAAGAAAATGTTTGTGAATCTCGTCTTGCAGCATATTGTTGCTCTGGTGTTTTCAGTCTCATATTTGAATCCTTTATCCCAGTCATTGCTAAACTTGCATGTTTTCTTGATTTCTCGTTCTCATTTTTCTTTTATCATTTTGACTAATGTGTTGTTTATTTGAGACAGGCAAGAGCCCATCACCTGGGCAGGGCACGGGGGGTTTACCCTTGTGCTGTTGAAAAAAGAAGTCCTTGTTAGTCTTTAAAATAATAATAATCCATGAACATCCTCTATTTGTTGATCCATTGTTTTCTTGATGCACTATTCAAATCATTGGAGTTCATCTATTGTCTTCATCCATGGTTTTTTGGCCCATTCACTCCCCTGTATTATGGATGGTTGTGCACAACTATGTAGTTCTCTTCTCGCAGCATGTATCATTCTTGATTGTGAAGTCTGTGCTCCAGCTTCTGACTTTCGGCTTTGCTTTGGCAGGAACTGATGCATATCTTCATTTGTCTCGATTGGGAGATTCAAAGGAACCACTATCATGATTCAATCATCTATCATTATTCAACTGTCTAGTTTAGATCTAGGGACAGCGTTCTTGTTTCCCACTCAAGGGATTGGCTGTCAATTCATGTATATTCGGTTGAGTCAAACACAGTTCCTTTACACAAATCTTGCTCTGTTTATCTTTTTTGTATCTTCAGAATTTTTCTGGTGGTTGTTACTGCAGTTTTCATTTAGGCTCTGGGAAAAAGGAGTTAATTGCTCTCACCCACTGCCTAAAGGTTATCCACCTTTAGTTTCACAACCAGGCTGCTCCATTACAAGACTGGTAAAGGTTGGACAGAGGTTTTGGCTGCTGCAGAGCAAGGAATTCCTCTAGTACAATTTTTTTTCCTTTAAAGTTGCATTTTCCCTGCATCCCAGAAGTCCTCCTTTCTCATGTACCAACTGTCTTATATGCAAATTGCAAGTGTACGAGTGTATGGACTGAGGCGAATCATGAGGAAATAAATCTACAATTCTCATTTGTGAGAAGTTAGCACCAAGAGCAAAAAGCTGGCTGGGGAATTCCTTCAACCCTGCGAGATCTTAATTCCAATTTCCCCATCATGATTATATGGAATGCATGCGAATACATACTGTCAAGGTGTTAGCCTGGGACTACCTTCTCCGTGTTTGGTGTAGCTTCCATTTGAAAATACTTTTGCACTTTCATGCAATTATTTTTTGTGGAAGTCATTTATGTAGTATTTTACTCGTATTTTAGTTTTCAATCAAAAGGTACAAAGGGGGAGTTTCTAAGATTAGAAAAAAAGTGAGGTTGTTATAAAAGAGTTGATTTTTGTAACAAATCAAAATTAATTATAATTTCTCTCTCTCAACTCATTCTATGTGATAAGTGGAAGTCAAAAGTAGTTTTCTAATTGAAGTCTTGTCAAACACGCCCTTCGTACCTTTTAGCTGCTTCTTTCTCCCGCTTAGAGACAATTTTCTAGTTTCAGAATATGATTCGGCTCTTTTTAACCAATTTGACCCAACCCATCTAATGAGAAAATCTGTAGTTTAGTGAAGAAATATGTTGGTTAAAAAGGCAACGCCTTGAGGCACTAAGGCGTAGAAAATGACCATTAGAAAAACACTTTGAAGCATGTGCCTCAAGCTGTTTGCTTGAGGTTTATGCCTTTTGTTAATTAAGTATACGCCGCAAGCCATTTACGTAAGGCTTATGCTTTGAGGTAAAAACTTAATTACATATTTTAAGGGGGATCGAAGGCCTATGCCTCCGTTAAAGATGATTCAATGGTAATTCTATTAAATAAACAAAATGAAAGAATTTGAATTAAACTCAACGCTTCCACTTCTAACGCCAAAGGAGACGGCAAGAACAAACCATACGTCAATGCCAACTACAAGTCCCTGACTTCCACCCTATAGTACACTTACGTGAAAGCATTATCTTAGTTTCTTTATAGTTTTAAGATTATTTCTGTAAGTTACTAAACATTACCTCTCATTATGTCTAAACTATTGAGCACCTCCATGGTTTCCAACCACATTAAGAAATTCACGGTTTTTGAACTAATGAAGATTCTAAAAGATATTTGGTAAACTATAATTTGTTTAAGAGAAATATGTTAAAATGAAAAATATAATTAAATTATGATTTTTTTTAAAAAATTATATAATTCAATAGTTTAGATGATTTTCTTTAAGGATAAATGCCTTTACTTTATATTTCGTACGTACGGTCTTTACAAATTCAATATGGTAAACTATAATTTACCAATAAATAATATACACCTTGAAAACAATATATCTCAATAAATTTTGCCTTTGTTTTGTTTAAATCGATACAAATTCTTCTTAACATTTACTAATAAATAACATGTCCATGAAAATAAAACAATATTTTTGATGAAAGAATCAAGTTATCAAATAATTTCTACCTATTAATTAATTATTCATTCAAAAAATTATTTTGGCCCCCCTAAGTCTAAAATCCCGGATACACCCCTGCCAGAATCACCACTTGTTCCATACAACAAGATCTCTTGGCCTATAGACCTAAGGTGGTTCCCGGGCAGAGAGAGAGAGAGAGAGAGAGAGAGAGAAAAGTAACTATTCTCCTCTCATACAGCTCTATATTTATAGAGGTCTTTCTCTCCCAGACACACCAACTCTTCTGCTTCTCTTCCCACTTCCCACTGGAAGAGATGTTCTTCAAAGTATGACTCTAGGTCCACTTGACCTTTTATCCACAACGAATATGAATCGACAAGTACAAACTCATCTTGAACTCGTTCTATATCTCCCACTAAGACATTGGTCATTAAAATAGCCTCTATAATATCTCATATAATTCTATCCTTCATACCAGAAAATGATGTGTGCAACTAGATGAGAAAGATTTAAAAGTAATGAATGTTACATTAGATTACCACCTGACTAATATAATATTAGAACTTTAATTCTCATATGATACCCCAAACTATGAGTTCACATCAAGTCAAGCTAATATGATCACTCAAAGATCTCTACTCTGACCTCTTAAAGAATGTGTCTGCACTCATGATCATTTTGGACACATCCAATATAGCCACTCAGATAACAAGTCACGATAATATGGGCTGATTTTTCTTACGACTCTTAAAAGAATTTATCTGAAAGTATATTAAACCATTTATAGGATGTTGACATCAAGAAAACCTATAATAATAGATAACGAGTATGCCAATAATTAAGTAGCTCAAGTACAAGTAGCACTAGCTCTATGCCCGTGCAATGCATGGAAATTAAATATGTAGCTCTTTTAAGTCCATTATTTTCTCTCTCTATGTTTATCTATCTTTACCTATTACTGGTATCCGTATCCTTCTGCGTAAATGTCCAGATTTTGTAGTAAATATTAGAAAAATATATTTTCGATTTCTGGTAAGAATAAGATTCTACGTAATATAAAACTTGATATTTTAGAGAGAGAGAGAGAGAGAGAGAGAGAGAGAGAGAGAGAGAGAGAGAAGGAACGAGTGCTCTGTACGACGGCGGCGACAGAAAAGGGGGAGGGTAGGGGAGGGGATGGGAAGGAAGGACGCTCCCAAGGAAGCGCCTCGACGTGCCCGAGCCCACTGCTACTGTTGCAAACGCCGGTGCTTGCCCAAAATAACCACCACCCTACAAGACCCTACGCAACTTGTTGTCAGGCTTCTTCTCTGCCTCCCAGTACTTTGAGCCCGGCGATGCCATCTGTAACAGATCCGGGAATCTCTCCAACGTGATAGCCGTTCCGAATATCTCTCCACGAAGTACAGCATATTGCGGATGTTGTTGAACCAGTTCACCCGTCCAGTACGCACGGCCTCCATCCAATACGCAGACGTGGGATGACTACGTTCCTATTTTCTCTCTTGTTGTTATTCTGTTGTACATGTTGTACATGCATATCCTTGATGTTATATATAGAAGGGATCCTGGAGCCTCACGTATTAAGTGAGAGTCTTTTTTGTGAATACCATCTTTCTCTCTCTATCTCTCTCCCTTTCTCTCTCTAAGACTTTAACATGGTATCAGAGCCTCCCATGGCATCAGCTGCGCAGGGGTCCTCTTCGTCCACTCAACCATCGTCTGCTGCAACACCAATGTCTTCTACAGCTACTTTTTCTCCCGTCTCCAAATCCTATGTTCTTCCTTCTCTTCCCTTTGGCACTTCCTTACCAAATGTCACCCACTTTCTTCCCGTTAAACTCTCCAGTGACAATTACACAATTTGGAGAGCTCAACTCCTACCACTTCTCAATACCTATAAGTTAACAGGTCTAGTAGATGGCACCTGGACTTGCCCTCCTTCATGCATACCTGATCCCAACGACCCCTCCCAGAACATTGACAATCCAGATGCTGATATCTGGAAACGATGTGACCAGTTTGTTCTTAGCTGGCTGATTTCCTCATTGTCTGAGAGTGTCCTCCCTCATATTGTTGGCCTCCCAACATCAGCCGACGTGTGGAAGGCTCTTGCTCGGGTTTTTGGTTCTTCTTCCCGGGCACGCATACTTCAGTTGAGATTACAACTGCAGACTCTGAAGAAAGGGCCCCTCTCCATCAACGAGTTTATTCAGCGGGCCAAGCATCTTGCAGATTGCTTGGCAACAGTGTCCGAGCCCGTCCCCTCTAGCGACCTTTTACTTTACATTCTAGCAGGTCTAGGACCTGAATATGAGTCCTTCGTTACGGCGATTACTACACGGGCGGACGAGCTCACCTTTGAGGATATTCATGGCATGTTACTTTCACATGAGATAATGCTGCAACGTCATCATCAATCTATATCTGTTTCTGATTCTTTCTCCCCCTCGGCCAACGTTGCTAGCTTTGGCCCTCGTCCATTGGCAAATCAGTCTTCTTCCCGCCCACAGCAAGACAATCGTGGTTCAAGACGTGGTGGCCGTGGGCGTGCTCCGGGAGGCCGTGGCCGTGGCGGCTCCTTCCAAAATGCCGTCACTGACATTTGCCAGCTGTGTACTCGCCCTGGACACACTGTGCACACCTGCAGGCGTCGTTTTGACCTATCATTCCAAGGGGAACAGAGCTCCAAGTCGGTGCAAGCTTTTCATGCAACTTGTGTTCCTGCTCCATCGGTTTTCCATGCCCATGCAGTCCCTGCGGCATCAACGTTTGATACTACTTGGTATCCGGACTCGGGGGCGACCAACCACATGACTCCGGATCTGGGACTCTTGCCAACCCCGAGGGAGTACCATGGCTCGGAATAGGTTCGTGTTGGTAACGGTGCAGGCCTCCCCATACATCATACTGGTCAGACCTCTCTCTCCTCTAATCATCATTCTTTTTCTCTTAATCATGTCCTTCATGTTCCATTACTTTCCAAAAATTTAGTTTCAGTCTCTCAATTCACCAGTGATAATTCTGTTTTTCTAGAATTTCACCCTTCATTCTTTGTTATTAAGGACAATTCAACGGGGAGGGAACTTCTTCGCGGTCCTAATGTTAATGGGCTTTATCAGTTTCCTTCATCTGGTGGACCAGTTCATGCTCTCCACAACGTTCGTGACTCGGTTCCTGATTGGCACGCCCGCCTTGGTCATCCAGCTCTTCAAGTAGTTCGTCGAGTCTTGTCTTCTCTAGGTTCTTCTTTAAATAATGACTCTTGTGTTTCTGTTTGCTCATCCTGTCAGAAGGCCAAGAGCCACCAACTCCCATTTGTTCCTTCTACTTTTCAAGCAACTTTTCCTTTAGAATTAATTGTGTCGGATGTGTGGGGACCCTCACCTCATGTTTCAAACTATGGGAATCGCTACTATGTAACATTTATTGACTACTATAGCCGTTTCACATGGCTTTATCCCCTTGCCTCAAAAAGTGATGTCCATGATGCCTTTGTGCACTTCAAAAGACATGCAGAAAATCTCTTCTCAACCACTATAAAAATGTTTCAAAGTGATTGGGGTGGTGAGTATAGGCGTCTTAGCAAGCTTCTTTCAGAATGTGGTATTGTTCATAGGGTCTCATGTCCTCACACCCATGAACAAAATGGAACTGCAGAACGTAAACATCGCCATCTTGTTGAAAGTGCCCTTGCGATGCTCAGCCATGCCTCTTTACCTCTGCATTTTTGGGAAGATGCCGTCACTTGTGCTGCATTCTTGATAAATCGTCTCCCTACCCCTGTCCTCGGAAACATCTCTCCCTATGAAAAGCTCTTTGGTAAACCTCCGAACTACACTATTTTACGAACTTTTGGTTGTGCATGTTATCCCTTACTCCGTCCTTACACCACTCATAAGTTTAGTTTTCGCTCTCAACAGTGCATTTTCTTGGGTTATAGTGCACAACATAAAGGTTATCGATGTCTCTTCCCCGCCACCGGTCGAATTTACATCTCTCGTCACGTGATATTTGACGAGAATCTTTTTCCTTTTGCTCACCATTCAACTGTTCCACAAAATAAATCTTCCTTGTCAGGTATAACATTGACTATTCCGAGTCCCCTAAACACCGTCACATCTCTTTCCCCTTCCTCAAAAGCCTCTATAGATACCCCTTCACCCTTGTCCCCTGCCTCACCTGTTCCATTAGCTGCCTCTTTGGACGACCCTTCTACAAGTTTTCCTTTATCCCCAGAGTCCACACCTCCACTCAAAACCCTCCCTTTATCTGACATCCTTCAACGAGCCAGATATACTTCTTTGTCCCCGTCAAACCCCTACACAGCCTCCATATCGCCTTCTTCTTCCACCCGTCATCCTCTTCCTATGGCGTTACTTAATGAATATGTTCCTATCGAGCCTTCCTCGTTTACTGATGCAAGCAAGTCCCAGGAATGGCGCACTGCAATGTGTGAAGAATTCAATGCACTTCATAAGAATGGGACATGGTCACTTGTCCCTGCTCCCCCACGAGCAAATATTGTTACCTGCAAATGGATATTCAAGTTAAAGCGCCATGCAGATGGCTCGATTGCTCGTTATAAGGCCCGCCTTGTAGCAAAAGGCTTCACGCAACAGCGTGGCTTGGACTACAATGAGACTTTTAGTCCAGTTGTGAAGCCCACTACTATTCGGACGGTCCTCTCTATTGCACTCTCCAGAGACTGGCAAATCCGACAATTGGATGTTCAAAATGCTTTCCTTCATGGTCATCTCGAGGAAGATATCTACATGCTGCAACCGCCGGGATTTGTTGACAAGGTTTTCCCTCATCATGTTTGTAAGCTACATAAGGCACTCTATGGCCTCAAACAAGCACCCCGAGCTTGGTTTTTTCGGCTCTATGATTACCTTGTCTCTTTGGGTTTCCAAGGCTCTGCATGCGATCCCTCACTGTATTTATTTGATCGTGATGGAGTAATCATCTATCTTCTAGTCTATGTAGATGACATTATTGTAACAGGAAATCAGCCACATGCCATTCAAAGCCTCCTCCATGATCTTGCAAGCACCTTTGCTCTCAAAGACTTGGGTGATCTCCACTACTTCTTGGGCATTCAGGTCACACGTTCTCCTGGGGCACTCCACCTTTCACAGCGGCAATATCTACTTGATCTTCTTCAAAAGGCTCACATGGCCGAAGCCAAGCCAGTTAACACTCCTATGGCAGCCAGTAGCAAGCTTTCTCGCACTGACGGAGAAGTACTTTCAGATCCATCAGAATATAGAAGTCTTGTGGGTTCTCTCCAATATCTCACAATCACTCGACCAGACATCGCCTTTGTGGTCAACAAAGCATGCCAGTTTCTTGCTACTCCAACTACTGCACATTGGAGTGCCCTTAAACGGCTTTTGCGTTATCTCAAGGGCACCTTGTTGCATGGACTCCTCCTCCGGTCATCCTCTCTTGAGTTACAAGCCTTCTCAGATGCAGATTGGGCCGGATGCCCCGATGACCGTCGCTCTACAAGTGGTTTTGGCATATTTTTGGGCACTAATTTAGTGACATGGTGTGCAAAGAAACAACAGACTGTAGCTCGCTCATATTGTTTCTTGCAAGATCATGAACTATTGAGGCAGGGGACAAGGGTGAAGGGGTATCTATAGAGGCTTTTGAGGAAGGGGAAAGAGATGTGACTGTAACAACATTGACTCGGAATAGTCAATGTTGTACCTGACAAGGAAGATTTATTTTGTGGAACAGTTGAATGGTGAGCAAAAGGAAAAAGATTCTCGTCAAATATCACGTGACGAGAGATGTAAATTCGACCGGTGGCGGGGAAGAGACATCGATAACCTTTATGTTGTGCACTATAACCCAAGAAAATGCACTGTTGAGAGCGAAAACTAAACTTATGAGTGGTGTAAGGACGGAGTAAGGGATAACATGCACAACCAAAAGTTCGTAAAATAGTGTAGTTCGGAGGTTTACCAAAGAGCTTTTCATAGGGAGAGATGTTTCCGAGGACAGGGGTAGGGAGACGATTTATCAAGAATGCAGCACAAGTGACGGCATCTTCCCAAAAATGCAGAGGTAAAGAGGCATGGCCGAGCATCGCAAGGGCACTTTCAACAAGATGGCGATGTTTACGTTCTGCAGTTCCATTTTGTTCATGGGTGTGAGGACATGAGACCCTATGAACAATACCACATTCTGAAAGAAGCTTGCTAAGACGCCTATACTCACCACCCCAATCACTTTGAAACATTTTTATAGTGGTTGAGAAGAGATTTTCTGCATGTCTTTTGAAGTGCACAAAGGCATCATGGACATCACTTTTTGAGGCAAGGGGATAAAGCCATGTGAAACGGCTATAGTAGTCAATAAATGTTACATAGTAGCGATTCCCATAGTTTGAAACATGAGGTGAGGGTCCCCACACATCCGACACAATTAATTCTAAAGGAAAAGTTGCTTGAAAAGTAGAAGGAACAAATGGGAGTTGGTGGCTCTTGGCCTTCTGACAGGATGAGCAAACAGAAACACAAGAGTCATTATTTAAAGAAGAACCTAGAGAAGACAAGACTCGACGAACTACTTGAAGAGCTGGATGACCAAGGCGGGCGTGCCAATCAGGAACCGAGTCACGAACGTTGTGGAGAGCATGAACTGGTCCACCAGATGAAGGAAACTGATAAAGCCCATTAACATTAGGACCGCGAAGAAGTTCCCTCCCCGTTGAATTGTCCTTAATAACAAAGAATGAAGGGTGAAATTCTAGAAAAACAGAATTATCACTGGTGAATTGAGAGACTGAAACTAAATTTTTGGAAAGTAATGGAACATGAAGGACATGATTAAGAGAAAAAGAATGATGATTAGAGGAGAGAGAGGTCTGACCAGTATGATGTATGGGGAGGCCTGCACCGTTACCAACACGAACCTGTTCCGAGCCATGGTACTCCCTCGGGGTTGGCAAGAGTCCCAGATCCGGAGTCATGTGGTTGGTCGCCCCCGAGTCCGGATACCAAGTAGTATCAAACGTTGATGCCGCAGGGACTGCATGGGCATGGAAAACCGATGGAGCAGGAACACAAGTTGCATGAAAAGCTTGCACCGACTTGGAGCTCTGTTCCCCTTGGTATGATAGGTCAAAACGACGCCTGCAGGTGTGCACAGTGTGTCCAGGGCGAGTACACAGCTGGCAAATGTCAGTGACGGCATTTTGGAAGGAGCCGCCACGGCCACGGCCTCCCGGAGCACGCCCACGGTCACCACGTCTTGAACCACGATTGTCTTGCTGTGGGCGGGAAGAAGACTGATTTGCCAATGGACGAGGGCCAAAGCTAGCAACGTTGGCCGAGGGGGAGAAAGAATCAGAAACAGATATAGATTGATGATGACGTTGCAGCATTATCTCATGTGAAAGTAACATGCCATGAATATCCTCAAAGGTGAGCTCGTCCGCCCGTGTAGTAATCGCCGTAACGAAGGACTCATATTCAGGTCCTAGACCTGCTAGAATGTAAAGTAAAAGGTCGCTAGAGGGGACGGGCTCGGACACTGTTGCCAAGCAATCTGCAAGATGCTTGGCCCGCTGAATAAACTCGTTGATGGAGAGGGGCCCTTTCTTCAGAGTCTGCAGTTGTAATCTCAACTGAAGTATGCGTGCCCGGGAAGAAGAACCAAAAACCCGAGCAAGAGCCTTCCACACGTCGGCTGATGTTGGGAGGCCAACAATATGAGGGAGGACACTCTCAGACAATGAGGAAATCAGCCAGCTAAGAACAAACTGGTCACATCGTTTCCAGATATCAGCATCTGGATTGTCAATGTTCTGGGAGGGGTCGTTGGGATCAGGTATGCATGAAGGAGGGCAAGTCCAGGTGCCATCTACTAGACCTGTTAACTTATAGGTATTGAGAAGTGGTAGGAGTTGAGCTCTCCAAATTGTGTAATTGTCACTGGAGAGTTTAACGGGAAGAAAGTGGGTGACATTTGGTAAGGAAGTGCCAAAGGGAAGAGAAGGAAGAACATAGGATTTGGAGACGGGAGAAAAAGTAGCTGTAGAAGACATTGGTGTTGCAGCAGACGATGGTTGAGTGGACGAAGAGGACCCCTGCGCAGCTGATGCCATGGGAGGCTCTGATACCATGTTAAAGTCTTAGAGAGAGAAAGGGAGAGAGATAGAGAGAGAAAGATGGTATTCACAAAAAAGACTCTCACTTAATACGTGAGGCTCCAGGATCCCTTCTATCTCTCTCCCTTTCTCTCTCTAAGACTTTAACACCATCTAGGACATCCTTATTAGGGTTGCCGCCCAGGTGGACGACGCCCCTGCGTCACCTACATCGGCCCCAACGGTGCTAGCAACTTCATTGAGATGGTCCACAACGGATCGAGTACGGCGACATGAAGTTCGTCACTGAAGCCTACGATGTGCTCCGGGCCATTAAAGGGCTCTACAACCGCAATTTGGTGGAGATCTTCGACGAATGGAACAGTGGAAAGCTAGAGAGCTTCTTGATTGAAATCGCCGTCGACATCTTCTGTGTCAAGGATGAGCATAGCGAAGGTGTGATCATCGACATCTTCCGTGTCAAGGAGAGCTTCTTGATAAAAATCCACGACCTCGAGGTCCCCCACGCTACTGTCCTCTGCCTATAGTCGTCATCCTCAGCTGCCTCCGAGCACTTTAACGACGGACGTAACGCCAGGGGCATGGCTGCAATGCCTATGACGTTTCTGAGAATATTTTTTACAATACATGAGAGTTAGGGGTATACGTACAAATACGGTTGATTAACATATACAAAAGTTCAATAAAACTTTACAAAATATAGAAAGTAAAAGAGGTACAAAAGAGAGGAACTCTGGCTCCATTAATCCGCACCTTAATTCTTCTTGTTACAAAATATAAAAAGTAAAAGATTTACAGAAAGAAGAACCCTCCCGTTAATCCACACCTTAATTCTTCATAAAGAAAGTAAGAGAGAAAGAGATATTTTGTTGCTGCCATGTTTCCTGATTATAGTATTAATAAAGAAACGGGAATTCTGTTTTAATATTATAGCATAGATTTCCCTGCTAATAATATTATGGTTCTAATTTCTGGGTTATCCAAGAGCTGATAATTAATACCCGCTGTGGGGAAGATAAACGTTTGATAATTAATTTGTAGCCGAGTCGGTGGTCATGTCTAATTTAAGTTATTTAACATACATAGCATCGACCTTCTAACTTAATTATTTGATCAACCCAGGCTTGGCAACACCCATGCTACATGTATCCCTTCGGTAGAAATTAGGGACCTGGGCGGGGATTCAAAGGTCCTGTGAACTCCATCCGCCATGTCAAACACCCTCCATCTTGCCCCGGTGCCCGCCTCTAGCAGGTAGACGCAATCCCCCCTACAGCCCACTGCTTGCTCCACGGACACAGAGAATGGACAACTCCACCAGGTCGATGGACCTACGAACAGGGCGCGGTGCTTCCCCAGGCTCTTCACCACGACCCACTCTTTCTTTGAGAGGTCCAGCCGGTACACCCCCTTCAGCCGTGCAGGTGTGCAGTGGACCAGAAAGAGATCCCCCTGGGACTCCACCAAGTGCGCATGGTGGTCAGAACCTGCTGGCCGTGGAGGAAGACCAGGTGCCTCCAATGGAGTTAGCGTCCCCGACAGGAAATCTGCAACGTACACGGACCATTCTCTTCCATCCAGGACGTAGAACTCCTCGTTGAGAGCCCCAATGCTGATGACTTGTTTGTCTTGCCATCCATCTATTGTCCACCACCGCCATTCGTCCTGACCAGGGTGCCATAAAGCGACGTGATCCCGAACAGATGCTACCATGCAGCAGCCATGTGAAGACTTGACTGTGGCCATGAGTTTGTAGTTTCCTCTAGACCGGAGGAAGCAAGGGGAACAAATTTGTGACATGGTGAACGGGTTCACCAGAACCGGCAGAGCGCAGCCACGCTTTATTAACGCTAGCCAACCATCGCAAGCACCGAGGAACATCGCGCCGCATGCCAGCTTCACCTCGAACAAGGCACCGTCCCCGCCGATGCTAACCATGTAGTTTTTGGCCGACCAGCTGGTCCTGACGTCGTACTCGCTTACGAATATCCACGGTGTGCGGTGTGATGCCATGGCGCCACGGCTTGCTGCCGCCCATGTCTTGGAAACTAACTGGAGGCGGGCGCTCGCCCACAGGCTTGTGCGTCGCAGTATCGACTCGATCAGTTCTTGTGGAAGCCGTCGACGTGGATGATGAAGAGGCCGGCGGCGACGAGTGTATGTGATTATGCCTTTATCATCAGCAAGACGCTGTTCTTGGTGTCGCTTCCCCAGGCTGCCTTCTCCGGCCGCCTCCATTGTGCGGTGCGTCTTCCTATCTTAGGCATGCAATATGTATGCAGTGCTCTCATCGTCGCCACCATATGTATGTGTTTATAGATCCTTCCTCCGGCGTCCTTTTCGTCATATGAATCGGAACTGAACCCAGTTGCGGTGGGACAGAATCATAGAAATTAACCACAATGGTACCACAAGTAATAGGAAACCCAGAGCGAAGGGAAAACCCAACTGCCCTCGGATGAACGGGAATCCTACACAAGACCTAACCCAAAGTATCCTCTCTTTCTCTAGATCTCCGATAAGAACGAGCATGTATACAAAGTGGCGGGGAATTTCGAAGTAGATTTCGATACAAATTAGGACTGTCAAAACTAGTCCAAACCTGTTAAGAGATACCCATTCATCCAATAACAATTATGCTATTAATTTTTAGACTAATTTGCGATCAAATTTCGTTGCCGTGGGCCTGAAAATGGGCCCATTTATCAAGTACATCAGATTCAGAACATAATTAATTTTTTTTCTTACACACATTTATCTTTAAACATGAAGAAATTAAGACAATTACCGAAAACTCAACCCATTGACCTTTTTACCCATCAACCTTATTAAGTCTGGATATATTTGCCTTAGGTATGGGTCTACCTTAGATGTAATGATGCCGTGGGAAGAGCGTCCTATACCTAAATCAAGCAACTTATATCCTTCCTGTTGGATTTTGGATACCGTGTAGATTCCATGCGCTCGTTTGGTGGTAATGACTAAGCCTTTGTTTGGTAATCAAATAAGTGAACGAAATAAGAGGTGATCTAATCATTCCTGTTAATATATATATAGAGAGAGAGAAATGCTGGCCGTATTCCAGCAGAGCCATTCGATACAAATCGGATGGCTCTGCATGTTTTTCGCCTAGCGTAGAACGCTCTATAAACTTTGGCGTCGAAGGTACTGTCGAAGGTGTGTGTGTATATATATATATATATATAAATATAAATATAAATATAAATAAAAGGTACGTCGGATATTCCATCAAATGATAGAATAACTCGGTCACTTATGTTTGGAGTCTTTTCCCCTAATAAAAGAAAAGAGTAAGATACTTCACCCTCCTGTTAAAAAACTATCTTTTCCATCTGTTGTCAAACAAAAAATTAACTAGTAACAAAATAATTCATCCATAAAGAGATATTCTTTTTCATATTTGTTCGATCGCTAAAAGGAGGCCAATTTTACATGGCAACAATATGGATGTTACCTCTTGTACTCATCCGTCCGCCATAATGTCTGGATAAGTTGGCCCATCCATCTTTCCAGTATTATGGGTGTAGCCTTATAGCAATGGGAAGGTTTTGATTAAACAACTAGCTCACTTATATTAAAAAGTGAGTCCATGACAGGGAATTACCTATTAGTGATCTCAAAATGTGGTACCTTGGTTCTTTGCAACTCACTTTTGTTAAGTCAGTTTTAATCGCTTGGTTACATGTAGGCTTTATATATTTATTTATTTATCCTTATAGTATCACCAGTCATCAAAATATTTTAAACATATTTTTTCTAACAATCACATGTAAATTTCTTGAAAAAGGTATACATATAGATAAAGATATCGTGATAGAGTAATTTTAAAGTCATAGTTAAGCAGCATTGTGTTAGAACTATAATTACAATTCTTGTAAATATATTTATGAATGCATTCTTTTTAGAAAGACAAGTGCATATATTCTTACTTTTTTAGTTTTATCAATAATTTAATAGTGACTAGGTTTAGAAAGAAGGTAAACAGACAAATATCAATAAAATGGAGAGACGATTGTGCTAAGGAAGTGGTTGAACAAACATCAAAAATTGAAAAAAGATTATCCTAAGCTGAAAGTAAAGATTAGTTTTTTTTTGTAATGAATGGTAGGCTTTGATTGGAGTTCCCGCGTTCGGCCTATCGAGATGTGCCATGTCAGGTGCGTGGCCCCGACAACCAACAGGCTATCATCAACTCCAATAGAATTAGATCGTCTAGATCATTTTGTTTGGACCTCGATGCACTCTCAGACTCAACAAAAAGTATTGTATTTGGTTGGTCATAATACTTCAAATGCAAATGATCCATTTGCCCTCCTTTTATTGAGAGTGAAGGCACACCGAAATCTAGACAAAATGATTGCGACTGATCTCATTCCCCCTCCAATCAACTCTTACTGAGGCAACATCAACCTTAACCAAGATCAGTGACTTTCTATCCTAAACCCTGAACTTAATTTGTTATGTTCAGCCTAAGTTTGGCAATACCCATGCAACTCTATACATCTGTTGAGTAGCAAGAGGTCTCGGGGTGGATTCAAACGTCTTGCGAGATCCATCTGCCATGTCAAACACCGTCCATCTTGGCCCGGCGCCCGCCTCTAGCAGGTAGACGCAATCCCCCTTGCACCCAAATGCTCGCTTTACAGACATAGAAGAAGGACAAGTCCAGGTCGAAGAGCCTACGAACAACGCCCGGTGCTTCCCCAGGCTCTTCACCACGACCCACTCTTCCTTTGAGGGGTCCAGCCGGTACACCCCCTTCAGCCGTGCAGACTCGCAGTGGACCAGCAAGAGCTCCCCTTGGGACTCCACCAACTGCACAAGATCAGAACTTGCCGGCAGAGGAAGACCAGGTGCCTTCAGTGGCGTCATCGTCATCGACAGGAAATCTACAACGTACACGGACCCTTCTCTTCCATCCAAGGCGTAGAACTTCCCTTTGAATGCCGCAATGCTAACGATGTGCTTGTCATGCCATCCATGTAACGTTCTCCACTCCCATGTTGGGTGATCAGGGTGCCATAGAGCGACGTGATTCCTCACCGATGCTATCATGCAACATCCATCTGCAGCAGGGGCGGCCATCGACGGGAGGCACTTGACCACGGCCAAGAGTCTGTAGTCTTCTCTATGCCAAGGGAAGCCAGGGAGACGAATCTGTGACATGGTGAACGGGTTCACCAGAGTCGGCTGAAGGCTGCCGCGATCTGCAAACGCTATCCAACCATCGCAAGCACCGATGAACATCACGTTGTAGAAGTTCCAGGGTAGCCTCACCTCGAAGGCGGCACCGTCCCCGCTGATGCTCACCAGGTATCCTCTGGTCGACCAGCTCCGGACGTCGTACTTGCTTAGGAGTATCCACGGCGTGCAGTGAGATGCCATGGCAGCACGGCTTACTGCCGCCCATGCTTTGGAAACTAACCGGAGGCGGGCGCTTGCCCACAGGCTTGTGTGTCGCAGTATCAACTCGATCAGTTCTTGCGGAAGACATCGACGTTGATGAGGACATAGGCGGCGGCGGCGGCGAATGGAGGTGATTGTACCTTCATCATTAGCAAGAGGCTGTTCTTGCCGTCTCTGCTCCAGGCTGCCTTTTTCCGCCGCCATCGTCTGGTGATTCTTCCTATATCTGAGGCAATGACATAGTAGGGTAACGCTTGCCGCCATTAAGCTAGTATATATTTAGGTCCTCGCCCCGTCGTCCAACTCGTCATATGGATTGGTAACCCAGCTGCACAAGGATTCAACTCAAACGATAATGATCACGTCAGTGGTCTATAGTCGTCGGAAACCCAGAACCAGTAGGGAAAACCCAATTTTCTAGGACTCTTTCTCAGAGACCAGAACAACTGTAGAACGAACCAGGGAATTCCGAAGAAAAGGAATTTTGAATCTTTTGATATACATGGGGACCAAGGAAGAAGGTGGTTACGTGGTAGACCTAAAACGTGAGCATCCAGATCCTCTCTCAGCACATTAGTTGATCGAGCTCAATCAGTGTAATGGAAATGGAGGAGGGTAGGGTCTACCGAACTTTCTAGCTCGACAAAAACTTTTTTTCAAAAATCACCCTCCCCCTTAATTCACTGATTTAACTCGGTCAGTTAATATATTGAGTGAGAGGATCCGGACTCAAAACGTGAAACCATGCCAGTTATACTCCTTTGCGTTTGGATTATGGATAGGGAATCCTTTGCTTGGGCCGGCTGTAAAAATGGGTCTGGAATTGTTAGAAAATGGAATGGGATCGTTTGGATTGTTTTGTCTGGACTTCGGTGTACTCCCAGACTCAACAAAAAGAGAGCAAATGAATCATTTGTATTTGAAGTGATATGATCAATCATATATAACACTTTTTGTTAAGTCTAAGGATGCACCGAGATCTAGATAAAATGGCCCAGACAATCTCGTTCTTTAGAAAATCCATTTGGACCGGTTAAATTTCGGTCCGGTTATACTCTCGTTTAACCAGTAACAGCTATGTCGTTATATGTTGCACCAGATTGGCGACCAGATTAATTTTATAATTCTGGATCAGAAAATCAAGCCGATTAACGTGATGCATTATAATATAAGATAAATTGATTCATTTTGATGTAGCCGAAGCTATCACGACCGGATTCCGAAGTTGGAATCCGAAGTTATGGATCCGGAGCTGGGTCGGATCGGTGCAAGAGGCCCGACAGAGATCCGGAAGACGACGGAGGCAGAGGCGAAGCCGAAGGTCCGAGGCCGAGAGTGGCTCGGTCGGAGGCTGGCTTATCCCAGGAAGGCGGAGCCGAATCTCCTTCGGACGAGGAGCAGCCGACGCACGGCGTCGAGACCGGGGAGAGAAGTCCGAGGTCGGCGGCCGAGACCGACTCGGGGAGGTCGGCGATGATTCGAACCGAGCCCCTGCAGGAGGGAAAGAAGAAGAAACCGGTCAGCAGGAGTCCCGGGTTTTGGCCTTTAGGAATCCCCTCCGACGGTTAAGTTAGCTTCTGAAGATGATTCGATTCAGAAGGCAAAGAGTAGCTTTAATGCTATTTGGACTATAGTCCTTGAGGGTTTCGGAGACCTACCTTTAGCAATAAATAGCGGTGTATTTATAGTAGAGGATAGAGGATGGTTAACGGTGACAGCCGATATAGGACTATGTTTCGGGCTTACTGGTAAACCGCCATAGTGCCTAATCCTCTACCGGAGTGGGCCGAATATGGCTGTTGGGCCGAAGGGGGTTGGGCCGCTGATGGGCCGAAGCCTGTTGGGCCGAAGACTGCTGGGCCGCTGATGGGCCGAAGGCTGTTGGGCCGCTGATGGGCCGAAGGCTGCTGGGCCGCTGATGGGCCGAAGCCTACTGGGCCGAAGGCTGCTGGGCCGAAGGCTGTTGGGCCGCTGATGGGCCGAAGCCTACTGGGCCGAAGGCTGCTGGGCCGCTGATGGGCCGAAGCCTACTGTTGTTGGGCTGATCTCAGTGCTGGACTTGTTTTAATGGGCCGAATCGGATTCTACCTCGTCACATTTGTAGGCCACTTATCTTTTAATATCCAAACAATTCAAAAGTAGACATAAGATCCACCAATTAACCCATTTGCCTATTAATGTTATTGGATCAATATATAATTAATGATTCAGATACATTAAGTTCTGGTAACAACCTATCTAGACTCAGCACTGACAGCCGTACTTGGACCAGTTTCATTCTAAGACGAGAAAATAATGGTGATTATGGTATGAATATCTCTGTAAACTATTTTATCTGGATGTATATTCTTGACTCCCACATACTTTTATAAATATCTTGACATCTTCTAAAAGGTTGTTTCTATACCCTTTCAATTGAAATGTTGTGAACTCCAACGGGAATATGCAGTAAAAATTTGATTAACAATGTTAGCTTTAGTGAAGTCAAGAATATATATGCAAACATATTAAAATCTTTCTGTCCTAGTTATTTAGTTAGAGTTCACAGAATTTTGACAAAAGGATACAATCATAACTTTTTTGAAGATATTAAAAAAAAATTTATAACAATATATGACAGTTAAGAACATGTATACAAATAAGGTAACATCAGATCATATACATAAATCCCTAAAGAATATATGCATTGCCCCTTTTACTTTTGCGTATGCATGAATTGCGAGCATAAGCCAGCCTAAAATAAATCAATCAGAATTGGTGACCTTTCCGATTCCATTCATCTAAAAGTTGTCATCCTTAAAAGAAATCAATTTTTTAATTAAAACAAACTATTTTGGTCCGATTCACATAAAAATCGGTCAACTGAAAGCCAAGTGTTATGTTTCCATTTACAAAATATCATTTGAAACTATGCAAATTTAAACTCGCAAGTACCACTTAAACATGAAGTATGAACACCATGAAGCCATGAAGGCACAATGAATTTTGTGATAAAAAATACGAAAGTGCACTATATGTATAATATTATTTTAATTAAATAAAGCAGTCTTGCCATAGCACCAATTTTAACCAAGCAGAATAAACCACACCTAAGGCCTCTCTAATTAAATGGCCGGGTCCAATTTTGAGAACCTTGGGATGTGTTGCAACCGAGTTACTAAGCACCACATCATCCTCCAACTTGCACAGTTGGTACAAGTCAATGGGACCCAGGTATGGATTTTAAAAAATATCTTTTGAAGCTCAAGTCAATACAAAAAAAATGTGATGTAGAATTGTGACCAAGGTGCATAATTCTTTTCTTTCCTTGATTAGACACCACTAGCTTTTGGGGGTAGGTGACAGTGACTTCCCATGTAAGACTACTTGCATATGAGGAATGATTCAACGAACTTGATCTCATGGTTAAGTCGAGTCTTACAATTGAGAGTATTTGGTCTCGCCCTCACCATAAAGTTGAACTCATTGAATCACTTTTCTTTGTATATTTGTGATACCTCACGGACCTCCTCCTAGACCTCTTTTAGGAAGATGTACATGGGCTAACTGAGCAGTATCCTCTCCTTAATGGTTCCAGCCAGAAAGGGATGATTTCCGTTACCCCTTCGTGCTCCTTGATAGTAGGATTATCTACTTACGATTCGCTTAGATTTAGATTACTTATATGGTAATAAAGTTTTTTAATAACTTTATTGGTATGTTATAAAAAAATAGATGAAATGTATTAAAAACAAAATATAGATAATCAACCCCTTTCCTAGTTGGAATAAATAATTTTAAACTTTTAATTGAATTTCTTATTATAATTTTTTAGGTAGGTTATTCTCACCTAGAGTGATGTATACTCAAATAATCAAAGTAAATAATTTTGGATAACCAAAATAAATAATCAATTTTATATTTTAGACTCATTTAGTTAATAAATTAGAGAATCTGACGGATCATATTGCTTCTGTTTGTTAAATTGTTATCCCTACTTTAAAGATAAAACTTTCCTTCCTTCTTATGCCACCTACAGTGTCTATTTTTCTTGATTCGTTTGCTCGCCGTGCTTCTGCTTGGGTGGTGGTTTGCAAGTCTTCCTGTTGTGCTTTTACGGCCTCGATGTGGTTTCCTGAGTTCTCCCTGCTGCTCTTTCTTTTTCCTGGTAAAGGGGTAAAACTTATATATATATATATATATATGATCTTAACATAAAGTACATCAAAAGTCTAAAGACGTACCAGTAGCTTACCCACTACAGCATGGAAAGGGAAACTCTTACAAACCACAAAACTCGGGTGCCGAGTTTGAAGAGACCAAAAATCATAAGTACTGGCCACAATTGAAATTAACCGATGTAAGACTATTATGTAGCCACTCCAACACTCCTTCTCACGGTCAAGATAGGCCGTGGAAATTAGATAACAGGAGGTGGCACAAATTAGAAGATAAAGTTGGGTCAGGCCCTACTCTGATACCATCTTACAAACCACAAAACCCAGATGTTGAGTTTAAAGGGGCCTAAGATCATAAGCACTGGCCACAATTGAAATTAACTGATGTAAGACTTTTATATAGCCGCTCCAACAGAAACGAATAGATACCGTGGAAATTACACATCACTACTGGTGAAGGCCCACATACCACCAGCAAGGAAGCGTAGAGCAAATATAGAAACCATGGCCAAGTTCTTCTTATCAAAGGAGAAAAATCTCTAAGGAGATGCCGACAAAGGGGAAGCCGAAATGGACTGCAGTCTTTGGCAGTTGAAAGAAGGTGAGCTCAGAGACGTGCCTCGTCAAGGAAGCGCGTGATATGTGTTGAAGTTATTGGACCATCCAACTTAACACCTTAAGGCAATAAGTAGAGTAGGCACCATCTTCTAAACACTTGTTAATTTTGTCATTTTTCTAATACATGACTATTCTAACACGCCCTTTCACGTGTAGGCCGATTTTAGGCTTTGTCACGTGGACCACAAATACGAAATGTGCGGTCCGGTTCGTAACCATGGGCTCTGATACCATATTGAAGTTATTGTGCCATCTAACTCAACACCTTAAGGCAATGAGTGGAGTAGGCACCATCTTCTAAACAGTTGTTGTTGATTTTGTCATTTTTCCAATACAGAACTATTCTAACAATAGTACAAGATTCGAGCGCCACCATCCATTTTGAAACTCCCGATTCAGGAGCCGCTTAAGAATCAAGGCATCGCAAGTTTCTGAAGAAGTCCACGCCCCCAACTGGTGGATACGAGTCACCTAGAAGAAAACCACAGTACAAAACCCACAAAAGTGACAGCCCAACAGAATATGCCAAGTATGAAACAAACACAGGCCAAACCCCAAATTAGAGGCAAAATCTCCACAAGACAAAGCAAAAGGGTTGGGGTAGGACTGAAAAGAGGGAGGGAGTGGGAAGGGGTAGAAAATGAGGGTGAGACAGGGCAGAAAAGGATGGATGGAGGGGGAGGTAATAGAAACGATGGATACTATTGATGCGGATGGTGATTTGGACATGAAACAGTGGAGAAAAAGGAAAGAAAAAAACAAATGGGGTGAGGAAGATGGCGAGCAGGAAATTAGAATCGAGGGGTAGAGGTGGGGGGACGTCGGAGGAGGGGGAGCTGTCGCCAGTGAAGACCCTCCCCCCAATCCAACTTAGCCGACGACGGGACCGCCGGGTCTCTGGCGAAGTTTCCAGGAGAAAGTGGGGGATTCCCCCACTCGCTCCCGATCGAGCTCACTTGAATTTAGAAGTGGGGGGGGGGGGGGGGGGGGGGCATGTGCTGGGTGTCCGCGTACTTTGTAAGCCACCCTTATCACTAGGAGACCAGTGATCTATGTAACATTTGTGTGCATGAACCTCTAGGTATTAGATACCAGTTGCTTTAGTTATTTGCTATCAACGTGCGAAGTGAAGAAAGGTGATTAAAGGAATGAGGGAACGTGAGGACATCACAATTTGCTGCTTCTAGTTCCCTAAGCGACGGAGGTAGGCGAGGTGCAATGCTCAAGGATCGAGTACACGAAGATATGGTAGGTAAGCATATTTCACTTCTACCCACTCCTCCCACTTGGGCATATCATTGAACACTATCTTTCCAAGATATGGAAAAGCTTGTGTACCAGCAATATGGAATTCACTTCCCATGCATCTCAACAGGTGTGCCCCAGCAATATGGAGCTCCGTGAGGTGCGGCAGCTGGGGTGGGAGGGGGGCCCAATATGCACAACCAATCAGTTCAACACTAGCCAATTTGGAGAGTGGGGGATGTGCCAACCAAGATGGAGTACACTGTCCAAGGAAGAAAGATATTGTGAGTTGTTCCAGCTTCGGACAGGGTTTGAGGTTTTCCAGCTAGCACCTCATTGTGAGCTTTAACTGACCAAATTAAGGAACCTTGGTTCTTTCCATTTCAATTTTAAAACCTGGAGCTGTCCCTTCTTCACCAAACATGCCTTCTTTGCCTCTTCCATGTGAGTCAAATCTTTTTATTCATCCACCGCACTGACGGGGCGGTGCAGATCGCACCCTCAGTGCAGCAAGTGTTACTCCATCTAAATTAGTTTCGCATATATCTAGCCGGCAAGGAAGTGCCGAGCGCCCTATTTCTTTAATGTTTTTTTTTGGTTGTCACCAAGAATGAAGGTGTTCCAAAATTTTCTGTGTTCTCGTGGATCTAATAAAAGATGTACAGTTCTTTCGGGTATGCTATGCTGCCAAAAAGACCATTTTTGATAAAAATGAAAATAGATCAACCACGAAATTTTCCGTCCGTAATCTGTTGTTTCTACAGAGAAAAGCTGCCATATATTTAATTAACTAAGAAACTAGTACAACGGGGGTACAAACATGGAGAAAACACCCCCAGTGGCGGCACGCTGCCAAGGAAGACAGGCTGCACCTAAGCACCAGATACATCACAACACTAAAATCACAAAAATGAATACGTACTTAGTGTAATGTCATGCATCGCAAATTTACGTAAATTACAATGCATGGCATAGCAGTCGTCCGATCCAGTTGGTTCATACTATTGTTGTGCAGTTCGTCTAGGTTTAGGGAGACATTTTTTTCATCTTTTTATTTTCTGTTTGTATTTTTATTTTATTTCTTTCGTCCGATCAAAAATTGGATGGTATAGTCGGGTTGCTTCGGTCGGCCCCCACTCGACTGTATATTTTTTTCGAAAATAATTTGACATGAAGTTCGATTTATGTGTAAAAAATAAGAAAGTTTTTTTTTTAAAAAAAGAGGTTTAATTGGGATTGTTAGTAACTGATCTCATTTTTATTTTTATTTAAAAAGATAATTTAATCTTTTTTAACCAATTTATTTAATTTAAAAAATTATGATTTTTTTCATCGTAAGTCAAAAGATAATAAAAAATTATATACGTAGCTTCCAAAACTGTAATAACTCTCTTAAAATAATGCAAAAATACTTTTGGTTTAAGAACAGTGTGTATAATGGACTTTGAGGGTCGGAATGTAGTACACATTTCCACAAGCTGATCGGTGATAATGGACTTTCTCTGTCAAAGACTCATATCATATGGTGATGACAAGAGAAACATCTTAGGTCATGTCATAAATAGAGATCGGATCTCCTTGGTAGACTACTTATTGATCGAGTTCAATTAGTGCACTGAGGGGAAGAGTAGATCCCGCCGCTCGATGGGAAGAACTTGTTTTCAAATCATTAGTCGATGGTAAAATGAAATTATCTACGAAAGAATGGTCAATCTCATGTTGAATCATGAAGAAATAATATAGTGCAGCATGCTAATTTTTGACAGCTTTTCCTAGTGAATGCCCTTCTGAACTTGTTAATCTCGGATATCAAAACTCATTTTTAACTACTACTAAGTCGTCATTGATACCTAGTGGTTATGAAAGTTCAATCACATTTTTGGATCTAAAAGTCGTCTAGTTTGACATAAGATATCGTAAAATATTTTTAAAATTAATATTTCTAAAAACAGAGGCCAGCTACATTTGCATGGCGGCTGCCCCTGGCGGCTCAGGAATTGGCTCATCTGGGGTGGGTTACTACCCACCGGCTAGCTTCAGGACTGGCTTGGTGGCTCAAGAGCCATGACTCTGGGCCACTGATTAAAAGTAAAATTCTTTATTTTAAAATCACAGATCTTAAGAATCCTGATTTTAGTTTTTGATAGTTTTGAACTGAAAATTAAAATCAGCTAAAAAGATCTTATAAGTCAATTGATTTTAGAATACAATAATTTATGATACTTTAAATGTCTGAAGAATGCCATAAAATAATTTACAACTCCCTAAACACAAGAAAAATACATTTCACTGTGCTTTACCATGTTTCACAACACTTTATGGCATGCAAAAACCCCTTAGTTGATGCCTCATGGTAACCGAAATTTTAAATGGAAAAATCTGTCAGTATCAGTCTCGATAGTGACAGAATAAAAAAATCCCAAATAATTCTCGCTCCATTGCACTGCATTGGATGGCATGCAGCCTGCTTCATCCAAGCGGTCAGATCGCGTGGAGTTCCGACCTTGTTTTCTATTTTGAATTTTTCTAACTGCTCCAAACTCCTTAAGGCCGGTTTATTTCTTGGATGTGATATTTCAGATTTTTTATTTTTGAATCTCTTATTACTAAAATAAGAAAAATTCACTTTAGATAAATAAGTAGTTCAGCGGTTTATCTTTTAAGTAGAATGATTTATTTCACTTATTCAAAGAATAATACGTCCACGTCCAGAATAACAAAGAATAACACGTCCCAACTCTCAAGCCGAATAAGCAGAATAATACGGAATAGTGAGTCCCATTTGACGATTTACCTTTCCCTTAGAATTTTAGTTATAAAAAATTACACCTCTAACACTGTTGTCTTCCTGCCTGCACCACGCCACTATGTAACAAGTATTATTAAATGCAACATTATAACCTTGTACAGTGGTTGTACGCTGTTTCTGGTGATCGACCAAAAGGCTTAATTGAGGCCACTGGCCCAGGAAGGACGAAGGCCATATAAGAGTAACGTTTGCTGAGGATCAATACAGTAAATTGAGTCATCTTGTAAAATAAGATGTCATTGATCTACGTAGATAACCATCACATAGATTTGATAACTTTTTTCACAAATAAATTAGACAAATATTAAATATGAGTATAAAGTTATGAGCGTGGCAAATACATGTGAGTGTGACAAAGACTATTTGTCATACTCACAAACTATATGTGACAAATATTTTTTAAACATGACAAATATTTTATGAGCAGGATAAATAATATTTGTCACGTTCACGAAATATTTATCATACTTGACCTACTATCTCGAACTTAGATCCGGTCTTGATATGTGCCTTGGAGAGGACGAATGAGTCTTGATCAAACTTGAGGTCGATCAGACGTCCCATCAAAATTTAGCATATACCATGTTGGCAACTTCTAGAAGGTTTAGGTTTTAGTTGGAAGAATCTTAGAGTTTCATATGTTTCAGTGCAGTTATTTTGAGAAAAAATCTTAGGCCTTGGAAACCATATTCATAATTTTTTATTTAACTTTCACCTAAAAATATCAAGTTAGAATTTATTAAAGCATGTTTAGTTGCACAATAATATTTTATATAGTTTTATGAGAAAAGATTACAAGAAGGGAAAGTTCATGAGAATTATTAAAATTGTAATATGTATAATTATCATGCTTGACAAAATCGTTATAATTTTAAAAAATCTCCATTTGGTGGCGCTTTTAAATTATATACTACAAATTTTAAAAACTGTTAGAAATAATAAAAAAAACTATAAATACAAGAGAAAAACATAACATGCAAAACAAAACAAACTAATGAAAGTATCACACAATAGAATTCATTATACAACAGCAAAATAATAAAAAAATATTAAAGGCCATGTCGACTAACATAATCATTCTATATTTGTATTGCTACGCTATCTCGAAGTTGTTTACCAAGTTGACAATAAAATTCACTAATTCTTTTAGTCAACATCGAATAAATAAGAGATGTACATTCTATATGAAACAAGTATTAAACAGGATAAAAAACAATCACATTCATTCCAATTCCAACCTATTTCTCGATATCCATTTCAATTAGCTCTTCTTGTAGGTACATATTTAGTAAGAAACAAAATTAAAGAGAAGGAAAAACAATAAGGTTCGTTCTAAGTTGTCTTGCAACATCCTATTTGCCATGAGCTCCTTTTATAGATCACTACTCCAACTTATTCACCTACAAAAGAAAAAAACAGTAACTCTTATAACAAAGTAAAGATGGGAAATTAATGTCTTTCCACGTTGAAAGAAAATCTTGAAGCTCACACTTGTAGTGCAACTCCTTACTCGCCTGCCTTGCTTGCTAATGTGGATACCATGCAACCAAAAATTTCTGAATATCTTTGTCTCTGCATGACAATTCTGTGAAAAGCCAACCAAGGTAAACAATGGCTAACCTGATTTGTCAAGACTACAGAGGAGAAACAAGCTCAACACATATTGAGTTTACATCTAACATTTCCAAAATGAGGATATTTACTCTATTCGGTATACCAAATTTTCAAGTTTGAAAAGTACATAAAGAATTCGAAACCAATGCATTACACAGGCATAATACATCCAAACATGAAAGCCAAACTTCTTCAATATTGGAATGCAGAGGCCCCATCACGCCCAACTAGAGGGCTCAACTGCACCATAGGCTGCACACCAACTCAAGCAAGCAAAAGTAGGCCTTGTTTTATGGGCTGTGAAACGTGCACCATTCATGTAAGGTCTTTGGCAGAGAAAATCTCAGATCCTTAACTAAACCAAGTATTTCTCCTCCCCTCTCTGCCTCAACTCTTTCGAAGGTCTACCGAATAACATTTGAGGGATGGTCCCTTACTACATTAGCTCAAGCTGTATAAACGAGCACAAGTCCCCATTGGCCAGCTAAACTCAAGAGACTTTAAAAGACCGATATTATAGGGCGTTTGGTTGTATTATAATGGAACTTTTTTTTATAAAAATATATTTTTATACTGAAAATGATAGAAGAAAGGTGTTTGGCGGAATTGTTAAAATATATTTTGATAGGACTCTCTCTTCACAAGCCATGATAGGAAAAAAAAAGAGGTAACTAGCTCTTTCTTTTTCTGTCGTGTATCGGGGAGGCCGTATCAATCCCGCTTTCACGTTCTTCACCTTCCCGCAGAGCAGTCCTCTCCACTGTTGGCTCCTACTGGATCTTGGTCCTCTGCACCTTCCTCCTCAATGTCCGACCATGGCATCACCTCCTCCTCCACACCACCTCTTCCTCGTTGCCTCCCATGCTCGGCCTGGATCTCTCTGACGGCAAATGCCGCACACCACATTTGTAGCTAGTGCCCCTCCCTGTTTCACGATCTGCAACAACAACTGTTAATGGTGGATCTACCCAGCTTTCTCATCAAGTAGATGTTTGCAACAATAACCATTGAAGCCATTGCTGTGGTTAGGTTCATGTGGAGACCATTATCTTGCCCATGTTCCTCCTTTTCTTCTGTCTTATTCCTCCACTTTTTGTTTCTCCCATGATTTAATTGTCCAACCTTCGCAGGTAGTGCATCAATAATGGGTACACGACATCCACCACCTATTCGCGAAAATGCTTGTAAGAAAATCTTCATTCATCAAGTGACTATTTGTCATAGCAACCCTTCTTGTTGTATTAATTTTTATGAACTTTTAAGTGTAATAGAATTAATTTTCATGTACCAAAGATAAAAACTTGATTTTTCTCGACGAGCAACTATTAAGAAGTTGCTTGTCCAATCAATTGAGATATACAATCAGACTTGTACTGTCCATCTTGTAGGGGGGAGGGGGGGGAGGGGGGGTTAATGACCATCCATTCAATTGGCACTCTTGACACTATTGCATTTTGTTACATTGGACATGGAAGCTCAGATGGTTATTTTTGTTTTCATGGGGATTGGCCATTGTGAATATGGCCAGCATTTTTAGAATTATGTTTCCTTTTCACACCTGTAGACCATGATTTGGTTGTGAAGATTCAAGAAATGGGCTTGTCTTGTGCCACCTAGATGGCTCATTTTGTTACCTTTTACTGCATGATTTAATCCCATGGGACTCTCTTTGGGACTGACGTATTCTTTGATGATTCGTGCAATTGTTTGAAATTTGACCAGTTTATTATGTTGTGAATGCTAAATATGTTTGATAAAGGGTGGCTAATCTCTACTTTTAGCTACTGTACTAGAATTTTTGAAAAGACATGGGATTGCTTTCATGGTTTTTGAGAAGTATAAAATGATTTTCTTGAACCTAATTATAGTAAGTTGTAATGATGTTTATACTATTCAAAGTTTTGTAGCATCATAATAGATATAGTAGCATCAAAGATCAAATGAAGTATCACTTCACTGGCTGCCACTATAGCACACGTGATGTGCAAGTGCCATTTTCTTGCTAGCAACACATCTATTCATGTGTCAAACCTATTCTTGAATCGACATATGGATTGCATAAAAATGATTAACTTGCTTCATGAGGTGTAACTTAGCATAAGAGATTGAACAATAGTTATTTACTGCAGAAGGTACAGCCATCTAGTCAGCACTATTAGCAGTAGGATATCAAACGCAGAATAAAGTATCACGTGGCTTTGGTATCCCTAATTTTTGTTTGTTAGATGTTAGAATTGATGTGTGGCCAAGGTTCAGTAAATGAAAGAAGCAACTTTGGGATTCTGTGGACATGCATCTGAGCAATTTTATTATGCTTCTTTTAGAGTTTCAGGTAGATCACAATTGAGTAATATACAACTCCAGCCATTTAAATGACTTTTTAACCTTTGATGTGAAGTATTTTATAATTTGTGTGAGTGCAATGGCATACCATAAACGAAGGCTCTGTTTGTACACTCGAGATTTTTAGTATAATATCTTTGAGGATAAGAGGCGTAACTAGGTAGTATTTAATCTGAAATTCAGTTTGAGCTGAAAACTACCCACCCCTCTCTTCATGTATAGTGAGAGAAAAGAAAAAAAATACGGTCGCCGATGCAAAAGATCCATATCCAACCTGCCTGCCTTTATTTACGATATGATAGGGAATGCAAGAACCTGACTTCCTTTATCTACTAGAAATTTGAAGAAAGAGGTCTGCCAACTTACTGAACTACAAATTTTATCCAACCAATTGTATGCCAATAAGAATGATAAAGTTATTTAAAGGCATAATAAAGGAGTTTTTACAATGAAATCCTTGTAATACAATCTAATGCAAGATAATAATTTTAAGTGCATAGGTGTGGGGCTCTGGATATAGCAACCTCACTTTCTATGTATCGTGGTTACACAATTATTACAGGTAGGGAAAGGCTGGTGCTTTTGCCATTTGTGAGGATCTTCTACTTTTTAGCCAAAATAATTTGCTATGTGTCTGGATGGATTTGAACTTCGGTTTGTGGTTCTTGATAAAATACAATTTGGCTGATGCCTTCTTTTTTTTGTTGTCGATGTTTAGGAGCTGTTTGATTTTAACTGGATAGATGTGGGGCTCTGCATATGTATCTTGCTTACACAATTCTTACAATGAAATCCTTATACCATTTTTGTCCGTGTTTAGGAGGAGCTCGATTTTAAGCAAGTAGATGTAGCGCTATGGGTATAGCAATGTCACTTTCTGTGGTAACTGTATATTGCCTACATTGTTACAGTGAAATCCTTACTCTTTTATTGCCAAAATTCTTATCATAGAGTTATTAAATTTTGCAAGGGCTTGGAAGTGATTTTGTGTGGTTTGGATTTACTATCTCTTTTTGTTATCTTAATATTTTAGATTGTTTAACAACTTTTTATAGCACATATATAATCCACTTATCTTCTAAACTAATTTAGGTGCTCAACTTTTGCCTCATCTTGGGCGTGTAGTTTCTTTTCTTCTGCCCATTTTCCTTGCATGTATGTCTCATTTATTATTTTATTGATTATTGGGCATTTGGTTGCACATTAATTTTTTATTGATTACAAATTTTCCAGAGTCCATTGTAGTTCATTTTGGATTTTCAAGCACAAATGGGCAACGGTGACTTGGAAACAATTTTGGGATAGCATAGCAATAGAATTATGTTAACTGGCATGATTGTCAATATTTTTTTATTATTTTTATTATTGTCTAATGAATTAAAATTTTTATTTTTAACTGATGTGGTGGTTAGTACATTTTTTTTTATTTTTTAATGTATAGTGAGTGAGAAAATGTATGGCACTTGAATTATGTTATTTTGTTTCATATTTGGTGATGTCACTTTTTTTACATTTATGAAAGTTTTTTATATTTTTAAGTATTTCAAAAGTTATGCTATCTAATTTAAAAGCACTACCAAACAGGTCATCATAACTTTTTAAAATTATAACATTTTTGCCGAACACAATAGACATGTTACATTTTTAAAAATTATCATAAATTTTATCTTCCTATAATCTTTTATCATGAAACTGTATAAAAAATTATAGTGCAACCAAACACCCCATAAACAAGTACTTTACACTACCTTACAAAGTGATGAGATAGCATATGCAGCAAGTCTAAAGGCATTCTTGATCTATAGATCTATCACTATATCTATACATCCCACACAGAAATGGAGTAAATTTGAGGATGGCAGCAGGAATGCAACAACTATAAGATATCCAACCATATTTGTATTTTCTAGAGACATCCCTAATATAACTACACAAGTCTCATAAGACAAAAATACACATAGCAAAGAAAGGATTGATGACTCAGCATACAAGCACAGAGCCACAGCCTTACACAAGTAAAACATGATATAAAACAAACAAACACATGCAAACTAGATGCTGATTACTTCTACATCTGAATTCATATAAAGATTGTGACAATAGGGAAAACATGTCTATGACCATCGTTTATGCATAGGAAAGTTGATTACTTGCCATTTGAAAACGAGTTATTCTGAGTCCAACAAGATGAAGAAAGAAATGTATACCACATCTCTTGCAACTATATGATATGGGACCGTACGTGAGCCAAGACAATTGTAGTCCATTAAAGGTGCTTGGAATGTAAATGATGTTAGAGGACCAAATCCACAAGCTAAAAACCTATAAATAAGGGAAAATATGTCTACTTTTAGATGTAAATAGAAGAAAAGATGAACAATGAAGTTATGATACCTTTAGATGTAAATAAAAGAGAAGATGAGCAATGAAATTATGATTTGATAAGGAATGAGTGAAATTACAAACAAAAGAAGATGATTGCCTTACAGAATGTGTCATTCTGGGAGGAGGAATAATGAGTCATATCCACTGGTAGCCCACACAACTTAAGAGCCTTGCCAAGCTTTCCAGAGCTCCAAGAAAGTGTTAAAGAACGTAACCATCATCCTACTGACAAAATGACACTTTAGTTGAGGACAGAGATCTACATAAAAACATGTAAGAATGATATTCATGCAAATCCATTTCTTCCGGCTGCAATTATACAATTTAATATGTAACAATTAGCGTAAAAAAAGGATGTATCCAGTGCACGAGGATCCCACCATTTGTGAGGTCTGAGGAAGGGACGATGTACACAGCCTTACCCCTGCTACGCAGAGGGCTGTTTCCCTGGTTCGAACACGTGACCTCCGGGTCACAAACGGGGCAACTTAACCGTTGCTCCAGGTTCACCCTTCAATCTGTAATAGTTAGTGTAATTTCAAAAATCCGATTATCTAGGCCAAGCGTTTGCTTGCCTATGAAGAATTATAGCGGGTGTACGACAAAGAACATGTTAATGATAAATAAACACAACAAATTTGGATGATCATCGGATGAGTTCAAAATTCCATTTCGAAAAAGCAAAATGAGTTTAAAATCGCAAGATTGGCTGAGATAGAGGATGAGTTATACATAATAGAACGACAAGTGCAATTTCCCATTATATGAATCATAACTTGATTTCTGCTGCAAGTGCATCCTGCACCTGGTCAATCAGAGAAAGGGATCTATGACAAATTCTCTGCAAAGGGTTTTGAAAGGGAAATTGGCTGCTTAGTATATAGTCAACAACTTCATAAAGTTGTACATCAAACAAGAACAATGGAGATAATAAGTATTCACTGGAGAATGCCACCGAGAGATAAGGTGGATAACAAATGTTGCAGCTAATAAGCTTATGACAAGAAGATGTTTCTCAATCACATGCATGTTCTGATACGGAACGTTAACACTAGTAATGGAAGCACCAACTACCTAACAAATACACATATGTTGATCAGCAGTATGCATCAAAGAGAAGGTAGCTACACTGGCACCAACTGTTGTTGGTGAGGTCAAAGTAGTTGCTAATCCATTGGCGACGGAAGAAAATGCCACATAAGTCCGTCTGCACAACTAGAAGTCCCACTCTTTTTTTCTTTTTGTGTGTGTGTGTTGGGGGTGGGGTGGGGGGTGACTAGCTATAAACCCAAAATCCGAAGGGTATGGTTCATGCAATTTTGACAAAAGACTTGTTGTAGATCAGCATGCAACAATCGCAGTGTGATAAGAGAACATTTATCAGTATGTACCTTCTTTCCTCTTCTTCACCCCTGTTGGTCGTCTTTACGATTTCTCCAATACTTATCATGCCATGCCGCCAATGAGGGACAATTGGTGACAACCATGGATGTAAGAGAAGAAGGTGGCCTTTCATTTGAAAAAAAATGGAGTTTTAGACAATCTGAAATTGACAAACTTCCAAGAGATTTAAGCGCTTGCAAGCCATCCGTATACTCGTTCTGTGCCTCAGAAAAACTGAAGCATTCCAAAGACAAAAGCTCGACACAGTTGCGAACATGAAGTTTCTGAAGAATTACTAGGTTGTGAAGTGGAATTTTTTTGAGCTCTGGGAAGTCATAGATACGTAAAGAGGTGAGATGTGTAAGATGTGGTAATGCTGCCACCATGGTTTCACTACAGCCTTCTAACTCTAAATCACGGAGCGATGATGGTGTCACTAGATCAGTAACTGCTGGCAGGCCCTGTAGTGTCAATTTCATGAGACCCGATGGAAGGTCAGGCAACTTCTGTAGGATAGGTTGTTGGGAAATTCTCAAGGTGTGAAGTGAGGAAAGGTGACTAAAGGAATGAGGGAATGTGATCACATTGCAATTTGCTACTTCTAGTTCTCTGAGGGAAAGAGGTAAGCGAGGCAGTGCCTTCAACATGGGGCAATGCTTAAGGAGGAGTACATGGAGACATGGCAGGGAACCATTTTCCACTTCTACCCACTCCTCCCAATTGGGCATATTGTCGAACTCTAACTTTTCAAGATATGGAAAAGCCTGTGTACCACTACTGTTGTTGTTACCCTTGAAGAATTCACTTCCAATGCATTTCAATAGGTGGGCGCCAACAATACAGAGCTCCATGAGGTAGGGTAGCTGGCCGAGTGGTGGGAGGAGTTTACATTGTGAGCAGGCAAGGAGGGTTACATATACTAGGTTGGAGAAGGATCGATCCCCGAGCCAAGCCGCAAATCTTGAGCCAGTGTATCCTTGGATCACTAGCTTGTTGAGATTACTATGTGGCCGTACGTTCTCAAGAACTTCTTCTGGTCCCACATCTCGAAAGGAGCCATCGCCATCACTGCGGTCCCACACTAACTCCAATGTGCGAAGCTTCTTCTGAACCTCCAAACAAGCATCTACAGCTTCTTGCACACTGAACACGTTGTGAAGCAACCGGTAATGATCCATACCTAGAACATCCACAAACATCCACATAGTTAGTGATCACTCCTCAAGCATATATGAATTGAACGCTATGTACACAAAAGATCATCGTACATAAGCTAACATCATGTACCTTCTATTTCCAACAGCCCGATGTGCCGTAATCTTTGCCCATATTGTTTGCACCACTTCGTTAGAAGAGGACATCCGTCGATTCTAAGAACCTTTAGTGTTGAGGGCAACTGGACCTCACATGAGAAGTAGGAATTATGGCATTCCTTGATCGTTAGTGATTCTAGGGCATCTAGGTTGATGATTGAGAGGGAAACCAAACCACAATCAATAACAATAAGTTCTCGAAGTCGGGGACATTGACCTTTTTGGACGCCCCCCCATGACTCCCATGCGTGTAGGCACTCGAATCGCAATGTCTCCAATCGTGGAAATCCCCCAGAGAAAAATTCATCCCCAATATATTTCACATTCCGAGCCTTTAATATGGACAGACATTTGAGAGAAGGTAGGTCTCCGAGGGGTGGGAGAGAGGTACAATATCTACATTCAATCAGTTCAACACTAACCAGTTTGGAGAATGAACGATGTCCCAACCAAGATGGAAAAGACTGTCCATAGAAGAAAGATATTGTGAGTTGTTTCAACGTTGAACAGGGTTTGAGGCTTTCCAACACCTCATCCTCAGTAATGCTTTCACATTTCCAAGGGCGCCGAGTTTTTTTCCATCCCAATTTTAAAACCCGGAGGTGTTCCTTCTTCTCCAGACATGCCTTCTTTGCCTCATCGATGTCAGTCAACTTGTGGATTTTGTCAATCAGAAGGCTTCGCATGTTGTTGATATCTTTCAATTCTCCCAGTTTAGCACGACTGCTGTTTCGACTCACACGGAAACCGGGCATCGATTGAAGATTGGTTAGTCTTCCAATTCCCACTGGGTATGAGAAACTTCTATTCTCATGGATGAGATATCTTAGGTTGAACAGATAGGATATGCTAGTGAAAAACCTTTTAAAACTAGTACAGAACTGTAAATCAAGTGTTTGGATGTGATAAAGACTTCCAATTGATTCAGGTAGCTGCTCAATTGGGTTACCCTGGAGACCAAGGTAGCGCAGGTGTTTCAAGCAACTGATAGAACTCGGCAATCCCTCAAGCCCTGCATATCCCAAATCCAACATCCTTAAGTTTTTCATTGCTGTGAACCAATTATTCTCAAGCTTGATGTGAAGGTTCCCACTCAATGAGCTTCTGATGAATAAGAAAGTCCTAGTGGTTCCTGACACAGGGATATCCTCCATTGACACTAAGGTCCTATAAGTTTTATTTGTAACAATTGAAATGTGCTGGACATGATCATGTGAGATGTAATATTTGTCATCTTCCGTACTGTAGAATTCACCCTGTGAAACACGTCTTGCTAGATCATGGATTAGGTCATGCATCAGAAATATATGAGGTCTTTGAGAATGTTGAAAGAGTGATCGGCACAATAGATCATCAAAGTACTGATTACCAACATTTTCCATTAGTTTCAACTCTTTTGCCTGAATATAGCCATGTGCCATCCACCTCCGGATTAATTGATCCTTGTCAAACTCATAATCTTTAGGAAACACTGAACAAAACCTGAAGCATCTCTTAAGATGGGCAGGCAAGTGCTGATAACTCAATTTCAATATATCCATGATCTTATTTTCTTCGTTGATATCCCAGGTGTTCTTTTCTAGGATACCATTCCAGATGCCCTCATCATCTTCGCAGCAGAGCAGGCCTCCAAGAGCCTTTGCCAGCAGAGGTAAACCTTTGCATCTCTTAGAGATTTTTATTCCAATAGCCTTCAAGTTTCGGTATGAATTACGATCCCCTCGTTGGAATGCATGCTGGCTAAACAGCTCCAAGCAGGCACCTTCTTCTAGATAGGGCAAAGGATAGGTTGAAATCACGCCTGACATTTTTGAAACCTTCTGACTCCGTGTAGTGATGATAATCTTCCTTCCTGCAGATTTATGGCGAAAGGGAGCTGTGAGTCGACCCCAGATACTTGAAAGGTTTTCTACTTCCCAAACATCATCGAGCACAAGTAAAAACCTGTTCCCACCCAATTTCTCTTTAAGCTTTATCTGAAGAGGATTCAACTCTGAGAGACCACTTGCCTCTAAACTCAAAGATTGAAGGATTGCCTCTGTCAGCTGTACCAAATCAACACCTTGTGATACACAGACCCATGATCTCAGTGGAAAATACTTCTCTACCTCATCATCGTTGTAGGCAAGCTGAGCAAGAGTGGTCTTGCCTAGGCCGGCCATCCCCACGATGGCCATGGCGGGAACGGTACTGTTGCAACATCCGGACACCTCATCTGACAACAAGAACCTTTTAACTTCCTCTAAATCTTTCTCCCTGCCGAAGATGTGTGGTTCTCCCATCAGAGAACTGGTTGGCTCGTTGACGGGCGTTTCAACAACCTGCCTGTGTCCGTAGCCTCCCCCGGGCCAGAGGGCTTGGTTGTGCTTCGTGATCTCATCAAAGCTTGAGTTGATCTTTCCTATCTTCTGTTCAGCATCCTGGAGCACAAGTTGGTTGTTAATCTAAGAGGACTAGCTAGTGAACATGGTGATGGCACAGTCATGACCTTTACAAATAAGTTTTTTTCTCAACTGGTAGATGTGTGCTCTCATGTGTCAAAGTAGTTCCGAGCGGATTTTTAACTAGGTTGGGACAAGGTGTAATAGATGGTGAGAAAGGCCAAAAATCTAATCTCATGTAATGGTGTAGAAGTTAGCAGAGACCGAGTCACTACTAGTACTTACCCGAAGCTCCAGAGTTGGGGGATCAGCTGCCCCATGCTTGGGCTCCCCGTCCTCCATTAATCCGAGGCGCATGGCCTCGTAAGCGAACTCGTCCAGCACATCGTCCGCATCGTGAGCGAGTGCCTCCAGCTTCCGCAGCCAGTGGCGGACGCAGCCACCTGTAATCTCCATCTGCTCGGCGTCGTCGAGTCGGGCTCGGATGGCGTCCAGCATCCGAATCAGCCGCTCGGTATCTTCTTGGATCTTCTCCGTGCGGCAGCTGGTTGTGGACGTCGACGACGGCCGTGATGATAACTCAGACGGCAGACTTGCCAAATAGGCAGCGAATTTCACGGCCGCGCGAGCAACCGCGGATCTGAGCACATCCGCCATGGTGATCTGCGAAGAACAAGATGGCAGGGTGGCTCTCTCCTCCTCTTCCTCCGTGCCTTGCTCTGTGTTTGGGGATCTCCTCCTCCACTTGTTTTCCTGCTTGCTCCAATATGTTACAATTTTACCTTTGGGAAATTTTTTAGGTCGGATCAGACGCGTCTGGTCTGTCCGCGTAGCCTCATCTTTGATCAGGACATCCAAAAAAAGCTCGTCCGCAGGGACTCTTTAATTAGGCCCATTTAATTTAGTTTTCAACTGTCGAGGATCGTGTCGGCTGCATACTTTTGCAAAGGAAAAAAGCTCGTCCACATGGTTCAATCTTACGGTACAATCGAGTCTTAGATATTTTTCATTTTGAATGTTTTAAAAAATATCATAAAATAGTAAGAACTTTTGCATATATAATCCTAGAAACTAACATCATGTTTATATTTATACTTCTAACTCTCATATATCATATCAAATACCTCCGCAGATCTCAAAAATGCTACGGTTATATCTTTCTGTTAAAATGTCATGAATTCTAACCGAATATGTTAGAAAGATTCCAAACACTTTCACATGTATGCCAGTAAAATTCACTGAAATTTTACATATATAACCCTGGCTTTACTCTAGAATTTGTAGAATCTTTTTCGGGAGTTCACAGTATCTTAATAGAAGGATATAACTGCAACACTTATGAGTTTATTAAGAGTATTTCATACAATATACGAGAGTTGAGAGTATAGATTCAAATATACTCGTTTCCAAAGGTATATATGCAAAAAATCAGAAATAATTTACAACATTTTAAACATAAGCAAAATGCAACTTACTGCAGTTCACCATGTCTCAGAACACTTTGTAACATACCAAATAACCCCTTAGCTGACGTCTCACGGTAACAAAAATTTTAATGGAAAAATATGTTACTACAATTCTGGATAGCGACGAGACAAAAAGGACGTGATATTTTTGTACAGCAGTTGTGGGCCATTTTTGGGAATTGATACGAAGGTTCAGTTGAAGTCGTCGGCCTAGCGAGCACGAAGGCCGGATGTAGTTGAGCGATATTTTTTGGGATTCCTGGAGTGGTCTACAGGCAATCTCTTTTTGTTTTTTTTACATTCTTCTGATCAAAAGTTAAATATTTTTTTATTTTTTTTTGAAAGGGTCCAGAGGCTGAGTATGTACAATTATTTACAAGCGACCGGAGTTCCAATCTGGAATCCGAATTTTTCTTCCAGGACTGGAGATAATTCCGGTCAGGTCGATAGGTCCGCCTAATTAGGTGACAATTCCAGGTCCGTCTAATTTTTGGAAAAGTAATCCCACATATTAGAGGATAAAGATCCTAACAACACTAAGGCTGCATGGCTGGAGGGTTTTTAGGTCTTGACTAAGATCGAACTTGAGACATTCCTTTTGGAAGGGAGGTGGTGAACCAACTGTCCTAAACAGTTAAATAATTTAAACGCTAAGTTTGAATGACTCTTGAAATAACTTGATTCAAAGGTTTTTCAGAGTCTGATGATGTTCAAGATCGAATGCCTAATTTATTAATATTTTTTATCACACCTAAGAGTGTCAGTTGAACTAACTAGCTCATGGTCAAACCTAACCCAACACATATTATAGGAAATTAGGTTGGCCTAAGTTATATAAATTAGGTTGGATTAAATTAGGATTGACATTAGTTAAACCTAGGTTAGTTTAGTTTAATCTATTGACTTTTATAGTAATTCATACAAAAAGTAAAACACTTCTAACAAATTATTTATAAACAAGGTCAGTGCAACCCAACCCACTTGTTATTGAATTGGGGTTGAATTTGAACTGAATTTGAATTAAATTTAGTTAAATTTGAGCTGAGTTGAAATTAAGTTAGACTATTTTGAATTTAAATTAGACTCAAATTATCACAAAAATCCAATTCAACCCGTCCAATTTACATCCCTGATCACATGACATGTTGGTTAAAGGATCTTAACTGACAGAACTAACTAGGATTCAAACCCCAATGGGCCTACCAATCAAGAGACGACATTTCCACCACCAATTGAAGAACACTTCAGCTTTCCGCAAGCCCAGAACGAAACAAAACCCCGCCCTCCCAAGGGGTGGGCGGCATCCATGTAGCATCCTATGTAACATAGCAAGTGCTGTTCAGAGCCTCACTTTGATAGTATAATCCAATAGAATAAGGTCTCCTTATTTTCGGAATAAGTCAAATTTTAATTTAAATCTGATGTTCTGATCAAGAATGATTTGTTTTCGTAATAAAGTAAATAAATAATTTCACTCTACATTTAAGAACTTAGTATTCTGTCTTGAATTATGTCTTACTATCAAAGTAAATATCTCTTGTTATATATGGAATAAATAATCTAAAATAAGTCATCCCATTATACATGTTGTCGAATAGATCCCGTGTAAACTTGAGGTCGATTAGACGTCCCACTGAAATTTAGCCTGCAACATTTGGGCAACTTATCTGATTAGGGGGAGGGTAGCATACTTATCTGATTAGGCCAATTTTTGTATCTCCCTGTTCCCTGGCATACTTACCTGGTTTGGTCGACATATATTTGGACATCTTCAGAAGCTTCTTGGTATCGACGGAAATTGGTGTTCTTTGCTCACCGATCTAGACCCCCCTGGTGTGTTTGTGTTCTTGGAGCCTCAAGTAATCGCGCTTATTCCACACACCTTAGTTGGATGTGTGTTCTCCGAAGCCTTCCTTCAATCCAAGCATCCTATACAACTTTGGATGCAGTTTCTCTGTGCGCCAGCAAACTTCGTCTTGTCCGACGGCTCTGATCGATCCCCCACGTACTGGTCATCAAGCTGGGGTTTTCTCATGTGCTTTTAATTGTTTATCTTAATGGGATTGATGGTGTTCCTGTTTCACTGTTTGTAGTCCAGTTGGGTGTGGCTGGGATTTGGTGGATCTTGCTTGCCATGACTCTTTTCTTCATGTATCTCTTTTGTTTCGGTTAAATGAGAAAAAAAAAAAAACGTTTCGGCAACTTCTAGAAGGTTTAGGTTCTTGTTCGAAGAAATTTTGAGTTTCATGCGTTTTGGTCCTCTTCAAGAAAGGAATCTTAGGCCTTGGAAGCCGGATACATAATTTTTTATGTTAGTTTCTAACTTTCAACTGATATCTCAAGTTAGAATTTCTTCTATTAAGATAAAAATTAGGTTAATAAGAAATATTTGACTTGTGTAACTACCCAGTCAAGACTATTTCTACTCAACATTTTTTATATTAAAATAAAAGCCAAAAACAATTTCCAACTAAAGTTTGCATGCATTCTACTGCATAATGCGCGTCTCAAGCAATGCATTAACAATTTTTGGACCTTAGACTTTATACTGTTCTTTCTAAACTTGTACCTTGCGTTATCACCGACTTTGAGCGTTGGAATATTTTCTCTCCAATCACCTTAAAAGACTGGTCACCTCATTTGTTGCAACATCTAGAGAGACAGACGACCCTCCACCTTAGAGACTCTAAAATCATTTCGTCCTTTATTCAATCCCACTCTCTCTCAACTCTAATGGTGGATGTAGAAATTTTGTTCAATGAGATCATTCGGACAGTAGATTAATAGAATCACTCTGCTGAGTAGGATTAATAGGTTAGCGAGGTCGCTTTAATAGGTCAGGATCGGTGGACAGCCGTCAAAATTAAAAAGCTTCAATAAATTTTACAAAATCTAATGAAGTCACGGAATCCCACTAAGTATATGGTTGATTCGCCACTCCTCGACCACAGCTGATGGCTAATGAGGCACCCCGACCTTGCATACTTCCTCTCCTCATATATCTTTCACTTGATCCAATTGGAACCGGCTCCATCGCCTCGACCGCATCGGACTTCAACAATAGCTTTTGAATCCCATTATATTAGCAGCTGAAGGGAGTTATTGATGGTGTAGGACGAGGTACCTTATGAGGTTCTGCTCAAAAAAAAAAAAAGGTCCTTTATGAGGTACCTTGTCTCATATCAATGAGCGATACTATCCATCTTCGTCTTTGAACTTGGAGTATTTTTTAATGTTAACCTCAGTCGATCCAAAGTGGGTCTTATTTTTGTAGAAAAATATTTGTTACATTGAGGGTCAGTACAGCAAGTTGAGTATCTTACAATGCAAAATAACATTGGTCCATATGAGCTAATGATACATGAGTTGGATATTTTTTTATTCAGGTGGGTCAGACGAATATTAAATGCGAGTATATATTTTGGGTATGATAAATACATGTGGACATGACAAATACTTCGTGGGGTTTGTGTTGCCTAAAAAATATTTGTCATGCCTGAAGAATATTTATCATCCCTACGCATCTGTATATAGGTTTTTGAAGGTGACAAATATTTTGTAGGCATGACAAATATTTCGTGGACATGACAAATATATTTATCATGTTTACGAAGCATGCCTAAAAATATTTGTCATTCCTACATATAAGTATACATATTTATGAATGTGATAAATATTTTTTGAGAATGACAAATAATATTTATCTCGTATTTAATACTTATCATATCCGAACCCTGACCTGCATTAATACTTGTCTGACTCACCCGAATAAAAAAATTACCCAACCCATATGCCCGTAGTCCATGTAGACCAATGTCATCTTGTATTGCAAGATATCTCAGCATACTACACTAGGGTCAGTGCAGCAAGCATTACTCATATTTGTGTGCTCTGGACGTTAGCGTATAATGTGACCTGCAGAACATTGTGGGACCCAGGGTGAATGTTGTGACTTGAATCTGGACCTCATGAATGTTGAATTTCAATTGTGGGGTTTGGACATTGAGCCTTGTATGTGGGTGTTTGCAAACCCAAAAATACATAAAATAATGAGATTTTGAAATAGACTACTATACAACAACCACAATCTCGTAAGACAACATCATCAGTATGTACCTTCCGGTCCTGTTGTATGATTTCTCCAACGCTTATCATGCCATGCTTCCAGTGAGGGACAATTGATAATATCCATGGATTTAAGAGAAGAAGGTGGCCTTTCATTTGCAGAGAAATGGAGTTTCGGACAATCTGAGATTGACAAACTTTCAAGAGATTTGAGAGCTTGTAAGCCCTCTGTGCAGTCGTCCAATGCCTTGGAAAAACTGAAGCAATCGAAAGACATGAGCTCAGGACAGTAACAAACATTAAGTTCTTTAAGAATGACTAGGTTGTGCAGTGGAAGTTTGAGGAGCTCTGGGAAATTAGAGATGTGCAAGGAGGTGAGATGAGTAAGATGTGGCAACGACGCTGCCACCATGGTTCCACTGCAGCCTTCTAACATTAAATCACGGAGAGATGGTGGTGTCACTAAATCAATAAGTGATGGCAGGCACTGTACTGTCAATCTCATGAGACCCAAGGGAAGGTCAGGTAACTTCAGGAGGACAGGCAGCCGAGAAATTCTTAAGGCGCGAAGTGAGGAAAGGTGATCAAAGGAGTGAGAGAATGTAATGACATCACAATTTGCTACTTCTAATTCCATGAGGGACGGAGGTAGGCAAGGTAGTGCCTTTAGCATGGGGCAATGCTCAAGGATGAGCACATGGAGACATGGCAGATAACCATCTTCCACTTCTACCCACTCCTCCCAGTTAGGCATATCCTTGAACTCTAACTTTTCAAGATATGGAAAAGCTTTTGTACAACCAGCGTTGTTGTTGCTGTTGAAGAATTCACTCCCAATGCATCTCAGCAGGTGTGCCCCTACGATATAGAGCTCCTTGAGGTGGGGTAGCTGGCCGAGTGGTGGGAGGAGTTCACATTGTGAGCAACCAAGGAGTGTCACATATACTAGGTTTGAGAAGGAGGGATCCCCGAGCCAAGCTGCAAACCTTGAGCCAGTGTATCCTTGGATCACTAGTTTGTTGAGATTGCGGTGTGGCTGAAGGTTCTCAAGAACTTCTTCCGGTCCCACAGCCCTAAAGGACTCGTTGCCATCATCGCAGTCCCACACTAACTCCAATGTCCGAACCCTCTTCTGAATCTTCAAACAAGCATCTGCAGCTTCTTGCATGCTGTACACGTTGCAGAGCACCAGGTGATCATCTATACCTAGAACATCCACAAATACATCCCTATGGATAGTTAGTACAACAAGTGTGAAATGAATATGGTATTTAAGTTAAAGATCAATGTTCACAAGGATGATGAGCTCTCCCTCATGTACCTTCAATTTCCAACAGCCGGATATGCAGTAATCTTTGTCTATATTGCTTGCACCATTCTGTCAGGTGGTAACATTTGTGGATGCTAAGGGCTTGTAGTGCTGATGGGAGCTGTACCTCACTTGAGAAGTGGAGTGCATGGCAATCACTAATTTTTAGTGATTCTAGGGCATCCAGGTTGGTAATTGACAGGGAGTACAACTTACTACAGTTGGCAATAACAAGTTCTCGAAGTCGAGGACATTCACCTTCTCTGGCACCACACCATGACTTCCATTCAAACAGGCGCACTAGTCTCAACGTCTCCAATCGTGGAAAGCCCCCAGAGAAAAATTCACCACAAATATGTTCTAGTCTACTGGTCTGTGATATGGACAGCCATTTGAGACAAGGAAGTTGACCAAGGGGTGGGAGGGAAGTCAAAAATAGACATCCAACAAGTTCAACACTGGCCAATCTTGAGAACGAAGGATGTCCTATCCAAGACGGAAAAGAGTGTCCGTAGAAGCAACATATTCTGAGATGTTCCAGCTTCGGAGAGGGTTTAAGGCTTTCCAATGCCTCATAATTATCAATGGCTGATTCTTGTGTCCGATAGGCATCCCATCGCAAATCCAAAGCCCTGAGGTGTTCCTTCTTCTCCAGACATGCCTTCTTTGCCTCGTTAATATCAGTCAAGTCGTTGATGTCATCAATCACAAGGCTTCTGATGTTGTTGATATCTTTCAATTCTCCCAGTTGCGCATGACCATAGTATTGACTCACAAGGAAACCAGGCATTGTTCGGAGATTAATTAGTTTTCCGATTCCCACTGGATATACAAGACTTCTATTTTCAAGGATGAAATGTCTTAAGTTGAACAAATTTGATATGCTAGAATAAAACCCTGCAAAACTAGTACAAAACTGTAAATCGAGTGTTTGGATGTGATAAAGACTTCCAACTGATTCAGGCAGATATTTGATCGGGTTGCCACGGAGGCCAAGATAGCGTAGGTGTTTCAAGTAACTGATAGAACTTGGCAATTCCTCAAGCCCTGTGTATCCCAAATCCAGCAACCTTAAGTTTTCCATCCTAGTGAACAAATCACTCTCGAGCTTTATGTGACGGTCCCAGCTCAATAAGGTGCTGATGAATAAGAAAGACCTAAAGGTTCCTGACACAAAGATATCTCCCAATGGTGCTATGTTCCTTGGAGTTTTGTTGGTAACAACTGAAATGTGCCGGGCATGATCCCCTGAGATGTCATAATGCTTGTCATCTTTCACACTATAGCATTCACCTTGTGAAACACATCTTGCCAAATCATGGATTAGATCATGCATCAGAAATACATGGGGTTTTTGAGAATGTTGAAAGAATGATCTGCACAATAGATCATCAAAGTACTCATTACCAACATCTTCCATTAGTTTCGACCCTCTTCCCTGAACATAACCATGCGCCATCCACATCCGGACTAGTCGATCCTTGTCAATCTCATAATCTTTGGGAAACACCGAACAGTATCTAAAACATCTCTTAAGATGGGCAGGCAAGTGCCGATAACTCAATGCCAATATATCCATGATCTTCTTCTCTTCACTGATATCCCAGGTGTCATTTTGGAGTATATCATTCCACATCTGCTCATCATCTTCACAGCGGAGCAGGCCTCCAAGAGTCTTTGCCAATAGAGGTAAACCTCTACATCTCCTAGAGATTTTTCTCCCAATTGGCATCAAATTCTGATATGAATTAGGATCCCGACCTTCAAACGCATGTTGGCTAAACAGCTTCAAGCAGGCATCATCTTCTAGACATGGCAAACGATAGGTCGAAACAATCGCCCCTGACATTTTTGAGACCTTCAGACTCCGTGTAGTGATGATAATCTTACTTCCTGCAGATCCATAGCGAAAGGGAGCTGTGAGCCGACCCCAGATGCTTGAAAGTTTCTCTACTTCCCAAACATCATCGAGTACAAGTAGAAACCTCTTGCCAGTCAACTGCTCACTAAGGTTCACCTGAAGAGGATCCAACTCTGAGAGAGCACATGGCTGCCGATTGAAGGATTCGAACATGGCTTTTGTCAACTGTACCAAATCAAAATTCTCAGATACACAGACCCAGGATTTCAGTGGGAAATGGGTGTTTACTGCATCATCGTTGTAGGCAAGCTGTGCAAGAGTGGTCTTACCCAAGCCACCCATTCCCACGATGGCCATCACAGGAACACTAGAGCTACCCCTGGGCACCTCATCTGGCAACAAGAATCTTTTAACTATCTCCAGATCTCCCTCTCTGCCGAGGATACATGGTTCTTCCATCAGAGAACTAGTTGGCTCACTGACAGGCGTTTCAACCCCGCTTTGCCCCTGGTCTTCTTCGAACCAGAGGGCTCGCTTGTGCTTCATGATCTCATCAAATCTTGAATTGATCTTTTCTATCTTCTGTTCAACGTCCTGGAGTTTAATTAAGCTGGATCTTAATCTATATATGAAGATTTGTGAACATGGTATAAACAAATTCTCAACTGTACGTGTGTTCTATCGAGTTAACGTTGTTCCAATCAGATCTGATAGATGATGAGAATAGCAAAAATTGCATGTGATGATCTAGAAGAGATTTGAGTCACTACTTACCCGAAGCTCCAGAGTCGGAGGATCACCTGCCTCACACTCCGGCCCCCCGTCCTCCGTTAATCCGAGGCGCATCGCTTCGTCCAGCACATCTTCGGTGTCATAAGCGAGTGCCTCCACCTCCCGCAGCCAGCGGCGGACGTAGTCGCCGGTAATCTCCGTCTGCTCGGCGTCGCCGAGTCTGGCTCGGATCGCTTCCAGCGTCCGAAGCAGCTGCTTGGTGTCTCCGCGCATCTTCGCCATGTAGCAGTTGTGCGTGGACGACGACGGCACGCACGATGATAGTGCAGATAGCAGATTCCCAAGAGAGGCCGCGCATGTCTCCGCCGCGCGAGCAACCACAGATATGAGCGCATCTGCCATGGCGATCCGCGAAGAAGAAGATGGAAGGGTGGGCTCTGTCCGCTGCTTTGTAAACCCCTGTTTCTTATTAGTTTATAAGAGTTTTTTTTTTGCATATATACTCCTGAAAGATACTGTTTTTTATATATACCTCCAATTCTCATATATTGTCATTAATACCCCTAAAATCTTCAAAATGTGGCATTTATACTCCTCCGTCAAATTTAGTTGAATTTCAACAAAATATGTCAAAAGTATTACATAAATCATGATAATACCGGAGCTGTCAGGGGTACATATGCAAAATTTAATGAATTGAAAGTTATATATGTAAAATATTAGTGAATTTAAGGATATACATGCAAATCTTTAAATAGAGGGAGATAAATATAATATCTTTGACAATTTTAGGGGCATTGATGACAATATGTGAGAATTGGAGATATAGGTGAAATACTATATTTTTCTAAAGTACATATGCAAAAAACCCTTAATAATATTAGACAAAGTTGGTTGCTCGAATCATCGTCATGTCAACTCATCAGGGAGCTTGATTAGCCCCGCTTACTTTATACCACCTATTTCATTTCTGCAAAACCTTTGTGTAACCCTGTTTCAGTTTAAGTAATATTACCAATCTCATTTCCCAAAAAAAAAAAAAGGTCCACTTACTTTGCAACGGATGATTAGGTTTGTTACAAAAAATCATCAAAAAGTATTTAGTAGTTTAATATATAATTTTTTTTTAAAAGATAATAAACATTTTTAAAATATTCAACGTAAACAGTTTGTTTTTCTTTTAAGTATTTGTATAATATTCAATAATTTGTAGATCTTAAATCTTTTTATTTGTCGGCTTGGACTGTTCATTCATACCGAAATATTTATTATTTTGATTGTTATTTTACTTAAAAAAGAGAATAGAGTAATTAAAACTAGACTACATTAAAAAAATATAAGTAACTCTTAATCTAATTAGAATAAGCAGTTCATTTTTTTTAGTGAACTTTCTAGAATAGATTATTCTCACCCAAAGTAATGACTCCCATGCAATTAAAATTAACAAGCTCGGATAATTCATGTAAGTCTTCTTATTTTAAGCTTATTTGATTGTTTAGAGAGAATTGCCAAGGCCACATGATTTGGCAGAACAAGTCATAGAGATAAGTCCTTATGAACTTGAGGGCAACCAAACCAGCGGCCAGCTGCAAACGAGGTCAAGCAGCTAGCGGTCACTGTCGTTCGTTACCATCCAGCTAGCAAGCTAATAAACTAACAAGCTCTGAACCTTCTTCCAACCATATGACACCTATGCTTAATTTATCAAGCTCTTGCTTGACATAAGGAAGTTTTCGTACTAGTCCATGACACAGTTAATCTTGCACAATCTTCCATGCCAAGCAAGTCCATTAGGCCTACGAACCATCAGGTACATGGGGTTCTTTGCCACAAGAATGAAGATGCTCACCCCTCTGACTAAGTTTTGCATGGACAAAAAAACAACGGTTCGTGCCAATTTATCTTATTAAATTCTCCAAGTCAGCTGTGCATGTGAGGGGTAGGCAGTAGGATTGGCAATGAGCTGAGTTGAGCCGAGTTTTGGACGGCTCAGGTTCGACTCGACTCAAAAAAAGTTGGCTCGAGCTCGGTTCGAATTCCAAATCTGATTCGAGTTCGGCTTGCCCTATTTATGTCAGGTTTGAGTTTGACTTAGATCGAAATTTGAACCACTCAAATATGGACAATTACACAGTCACATCCACACAGAGTGAGATACCTGTCTTCACTTGACGAAATTTGAAAAATTAAAAAATATATATCGAACCGGCTCACGAGCCCAGAGCGACAGTGAATTTGAGCTCAGCTCATTAAATCATTCGAACTTTAACTTAGACTTAGTTTGACTCGTTTAAAGTTTTGAGTCGAGCAGGACCGGGCCGAGCCCGAGTGGCTCGACTCATTGCGAGCCCATGCAGGCAGCGAAAATGACGGTACTGGGAAGATGGCAGTAACCTTTCTTCGGTGGGGTGGGGGTTGGTGTGGAAGTTAAGAGTAGGGGGAAATTTAAAATAAGCTTTCCTAAAATTAGCTCAATTCTGCCAAACAGGTAAGCAGTCCAAATACGGTGATTTTCAAAACTCAGGACACAAGTTTAAACATAATATTTCCTTCGTGAAAATAGTCTCAGAAACAAAGTCATTTCCAAATACTCTACAAATTTTCAAGGAATCCCCTTCTATGGTAACTTGAGACATTAGTTTCCACTGTCCATTATACTAATTATAAAAACTTAAGCATCTCTTTGGATGTGTATAAGGAACAGTGTAAAGGTCATATCACCTATCATTTAGTGTAAAGGTAATAATTTTGTTAATTGGTAAAGGGTGTTTTTTGATAGCAGGATAAGAAAATGGAACTTTTATTCATTTTATAAATGAATTTTAGGGGGAGCATCTTTTAAGATATTTGAAGGGCCTTGAAAGCTCTGCAAGCCATGGTGCCTTGATCACAGCGGCGAGCGTCTTGAGTGATTATGCCAACAAGCAGGACATCATCCAGGTTGGTTTCATATCTAGCCGGCAATGAAGTGCCAAGCCCCTTGTTTTCTGAATATTTTTTTATTGCACCCTAATTGGAAATCATGCTTCAAAATTTTCTATGCTCTCATGCATCTATGCTGCCTTGTTGACCTTTCTCATAATTAAAAATGAAAATAGACCAACCACGAAATTTTTCATCCATAATTCGTTTAAGATACGCGCAATATGGTCAAAATGAATCACCATTTTCTTATGAGAGATGCTAATATGTCAAGTCCCTTTGTCATCTCTCTTTGCCACTCAACAAAGATAACCACTATATGGATACTTAATGAAATTATTGTAAGGCGTTTATGTAGGGAAAGTCTTAAGAATGCCCATGTAGCATTTATCCTTTGTGAGTAGCAACAGAGCATGACATTCTAGCATTCTCATTTTCTTATTGGATATGGTGATTCTTTTAAAAAGTCAAATTCGAGCTTACTTGTTTTATTAATTTTTTATTATTTTTAATATAAATCAAGACTCATCTAATTATGGTCAATATGATGCAGGCCGACCATGTCATAAATGTTTTGAACTACCACCTACTAACATATACCATCAATACATGACTTATTAGCCTCGAATTTGCTTTTTATTAATTTTTTATTATTTTTAATATAAATCAAGACTCATCTAACTATGGTCAATATGATGCTGACCCACCATGTCATAAATGTTTTGAACCACCACCTACTAACATATATCATCAATACATGACTCATTAGCCTCTGACAGAGTTGCATACGTATTATTATGTATAGACCATCTCTATCCCATTACCACCGTATAAGGGCTGGCGTATTGTAAAATATCATAAAATTTTGGATTGTCGGTTTAAAATCAGCAAGAAATATAATTTTTATTTAAATCACTAATTTAAAATCTTTGATTTTGATTGTTAGAGATTTTGAACTGAAAACTGTAACCAGTTACAGGGAAGACTATAAAAATCAATGGATTTTTAAATACAATAATTTACAGTGTTTCAAACATATAGAAAATAAGAAAGTAACTGACAATAATATAAACATAAATAAAACTGTCATCTTACTATCATTTACGACATTTTATAATATTTTATGGATCTCATACAATGCTCGGGATTGACACCTTCGCACATACCTCGCCACCTTTGAAATTGCCGCGGGCGACCGTCCAACTTCGATGAGGCAACCTATCTAATTAATTGAAGAGTCCATGGCACACCATGATGAGCTGTGTTTTTGCATAACATGGACCTCCATATACAAATTTGGGGTTTGCGCAGTCTTTTTTCCCGTTTTGACGTAAGAAGTTTAGCAATCCTTTGGAGAGAGAAATTTTTACAGTAAGTTTAGCTGCATCTATGCATTTCTTGTGCAAGTTTTTCTTACACATGGGATATGTTAGCCTTGTTGTTAGCCAAAAAACCCCATGCAGCGTTAATCATCACCATTTTGACAAGGTGAAACTCATGGGGGCATTATAGATGTATCTTTTGCAAGTCTAATTTAGAAGATAAAAGAAGAATGTATATACACTTTCCTTATCAATTCTACTATCATTTGAATGTGTTTCTAGCGCTTACCTCAGCAAAACAGTACTTCAAATTGTTTCATATAGAAGCCCATGAGAATTGATCAGGAAAGTGTATATGGATTATACAATGAACATGTTATTTAGTCAAATCCAACTTATTAGATGACGAACCAGTTGACTCGCACCACTTGGTCCTTTTTATCATACTTAGTACTTGTGAATCTCGAAAGTTTGTAGATATCTATTCCAGTTTGGTCCTTAGTTCTTATCAGGTCTTGATACTACGTTCTTTAATTATTCACTGTTTATGGTATTGTGCTGAGAAGTCAACAGCATGATTAGATTATACAATCTCCTAATGGGCTGCTCACCTTATGTGCTTGGCTTATGTATGGGGTTTGGATCTGAGATGAGCATGTTCAGTATTCAGTGTTGGATCTACTTACTAACACTACAGGGAAAACAGGATTTGTCAGCGGCTAAAAGCCACTGACAAATACAAAAGAACCGCTGACAAAATCTTATGTCAACGGCTAAATGGCCGCTGACAAAGCCGTGGACAAAACTGTCGTTGGCATATATTTGTCAACGGCTCTCACAAGCCGCTGACATATAGTATATATGTCTACGGATAGAAGCCGATGACAAAGAACACATACGTCAACGGCTATTGTCGACCGCAGACAAAAACACTATTTGTCAACCGCTTCTTAGCCGCTGACAAAGAACATATATGTCAACGGCTTCTGTCAACCGTCGACAAAAACACTATTTGTTAACGGCTTCTTAGCCGCTGACAAAAAGTTTTGTCAGCAATTTTAACCGCCGACAAATGTTATATGTCAACGGTTGCACAGCCGTTGACAAAGGTTTTGTTAGCACCAGAGACTTTTGTCAGCGGCGGCCTTAGCCGCTGACATATGGATACTAAAAAAAATAAAATAAAATATTTAAATTATATACAAAAACCTGTAGATACATCGATTTGTACATAAACATCCATACAAGCATACACAAATAAACATATTCACACTTTAAAATAAACACATTCACGAAACTGCAAAAAAAGTACATCCACATGCACAAATAAACATTCATATAGTCTTGACTATAGGGAATTCCCTATGGATACAATGGTTACATTGGGGTTTTTTCATGCATATATGCATTTTACAAGACTTTTTGTTTGCCGATAGGAGGTTCTTTATGTATACAGTGTTTTTATAGGGGGGTTTTTGCATAAACGCAGTTTACAGGGGGGTTCTGCATATACAAGCTTCAGGAGGTTATTTGCTAAAAGCCCTTCAAATTTCATAGGGAATGAAAGGAGAAACAGTAAGGAAAAAGCATTTTAGGTGTAGAATTCTATGTCAAAGTCACTGGATCCTGCTTCTATTGACTATGGCCGTGTGCAAAGTTAAAGTGCACGCAATCAGCATTCTTTCTGGTAGGTTAATTTTCCCAGTTATGAACTAGTACATAAAAAACAATTCAAACAAACGTGTGAAACTCTACAACGAATATCAAGAGGATCATGTTCCTACTTTCAACATCATTGACAAGAAGCGATGCTCAACCATTTACCGCTCTCAGGGCTCTAAAGTCAGTATGCTCAGAACTGCCTTTTTTTTTCAGCCTAGATATTATTCAAGGTTAATCACTGCATAACATAAACCTTACTTAATATTAGTGGAACCTCAGAATGGTCCTTGGACTATAGCATTTTTAATATGGAAAGGAATATGTTCAGTCATCAATTTCTGGGTCCGATCGGTGGTCCGGATCGGACCCCGGGACGGCACATAGTTTAAACTCCTTAATTGGTGTTCAAAATTAAAATGTTAAGGAACGGTGAACGAACCTGATATAACTTTTTATTTTTTATTATTTTTTTAAAAAAATTTACACCATTGATCATAAAATTCGAACGTGGTACCAGATTGGATGGCCATGATTAAATTTCATGATCGGATGATCAAATATTAAGTTCCAAGGGATGGATGGAAACAACCCTCGGGAGGCAATGAATATTTAAAATTTTTTGATGGTTTTTATTTATTTATTTTATTTTTTAACATAGGGAAGGGTCTTTCCTGTTACCATCTTTTGAGCAGTTTGATCTTACAAGAAGATCTGATAGTTAAAACAATTATAGTTAATTAGAAATTTGTATGCTGCGGCACCTTCGGTACCCAAAATTTATGGTAGGGGTGGCGGGTGATAAGAAGGAACAGTATGTGGAACCATGTGTTTTGGGGGGAAAAGGACCTTCAAATGGTGCTGACTGCTGAGTAAGGCATGATGGTCCTTGTTGCAGACAGGAAATTTCTCCATAGGTATTCTAGACCACCAATGAAGTGCCAAGCCCCTTGTTTTCTGAATATTTTTTTATTGCACCCTAATTGGAAATCATGCTTCAAAATTTTCTATGCTCTCATGCATCTATGCTGCCTTGTTGACCTTTCTCATAATTAAAAATGAAAATAGACCAACCACGAAATTTTTCATCCATAATTCGTTTAAGATACGCGTAATATGGTCAAAATGAATCACCATTTTCTTACGAGAGATGCTAATATGTCAAGTCCCTTTGTCATCTCTCTTTGCCACTCAACAAAGATAACCACTATATGGATACTTAATGAAATTATTGTAAGGCGTTTATGTAGGGAAAGTCTTAAGAATGCCCATGTTGCATGAGTAGCAACAGAGCATGACATTCTAGCATTCTCATTTTCTTATTGGATATGGTGATTCTTTTAAAAAGTCAAATTCGAGCTTACTTGTTTTATTAATTTTTTATTATTTTTAATATAAATCAAGACTCATCTAATTATGGTCAATATGATGCAGGCCGACCATGTCATAAATGTTTTGAACTACCACCAACTAACAAATATCATCAATACATGACTTAATAGCCTCGAATTTGCTTTTTATTAATTTTTTATTATTTTTAATATAAATCAAGACTCATCTAACTATGGTCAATATGATGCTGACCCACCATGTCATAAATGTTTTGAACCACCACCTACTAACATATATCATCAATACATGACTTATTAGCCTCTGACAGAGTTGCATACGTATTATTATGTATAGACCATCTTTATCCCATTACCACCGTATAAGGGCTGGCGTATTGTAAAATATCATAAAATTTTGGATTGTCGGTTTAAAATCAGCAAGAAATATAATTTTTATTTAAATCACTAATTTAAAATCTTTGATTTTGATTGTTAAAAATTTTGAGCTGAAAACTGTAACCAGTTACAGGGAAGACTATAAAAATCAATGGATTTTTATATATAATAATTTACAGTGTTTCAAACATATAGAAAATAAGAAAGTAACTGACAATAATATAAACATAAATAAAACTGTCATCTTACTATCATTTACGACATTTTATAATATTTTATGGATCTCATACAATGCTCGGGATTGACACCTTCGCACATACCTCGCCACCTTTGAAATTGCCGCCGGCGACCGTCCAACTTCGATGAGGCAACCTATCTAATTAATTGAAGAGTCCATGGCACACCATGATGAGCTGTGTTTTTGCATAACATGGACCTCCATATACAAATTTGGGGTTTGCGCAGTCTTTTTTCCCGTTTTGACGTAAGAAGTTTAGCAATCCTTTTGATGTAGACTGGATCTATCACGACCGGATCCCGCAAACGGGGATCCGAAAAAAGGAGGATCCGGAGCCGGTCCGGATCAAACGGTGACGAGGGGACCCGAGGGGCGTCCGCGACGGGGCGAAGACGGGGCTTCTCGGGATGAAAAGGTTCCGCCCGCGGGGGGCGCGATCTGCCGCCGGAGCTGTTCTTGGATAGCGAGCCGCTGCTCCTTCGGCGGACGAAGGCGCGGCGCGAGCAGGAGCTTCTCTCGGCCGAGTGGTCGACGAGCATCGGAGCAGAAGCCGGAAAGTTCGAGATCGGACGGGGGGACGGCTCGCTCTCAGACCAGGGGGCCCGGGGCCACCTTCAGCGCGAGGCCGAATCTCCTGTCGCAGGACAGCTGACGGGATTGCCCTCGGACGGCGAGTCCGAAGGCTACTTCAGCGCGAGACCGAGTCTCCTGGCTTGGGGCAGCCGGCGTTCGGCGTCGAGACCAGGGAGAGGAGTCCGAGGTCGGCGGCCGAGACCGATTCGGGGAGGTCGGCGATGATTCGAACCGAGCCCCTGCAGGAAGGAAAGAAGAAGAAGAACCAGTCAGCAGGAGTCCCGGGCGTCAGCCCTGGGGAACCCCCTCCGACGGTCAAGTTAGCTCCTGAAGAAGATTCGATTCAGAAAGCAAGAAAGTGTAGCTATAATGCTATTCGGACAGAAGTCCTTTAAGGGGTTTCGGAAGCTCGTAGAGGCATCCGTTTTCTCCACCTTCCCTCTTGGCCACAAATAGCAGGATATTTATAGCGGAGGATAGTGGATGGTTAACGGTGGCAGCCGATATAGGACTAAAGGAGGCTTACTGATAAACCGCCATAGCTCCCGATCCGCCATCGGAGTGGGCCGGATTCGGCTACCGGGCCGAAGGGGGTTGGGCCGCTGACGGGCCGAAGCCTGTTGGGCCCTGGGCTGCCGTGCTGCTCCCGGGCCGTAGGCTGGTGGGCCGCTGACGGGCTGAAGCCTGTTGGGCCGGGAGCGACGGTGCCGCTTATGGGCCGAAGGCTGCTGGGCCGCTGACGGGCCGAAGGCCGCCGGAGGGCCTGTTACTGCCACTGTTGGGCTGAATGGGGTTTTGGGCCTGCTGCAATGGGCCGAATCGGATTCTGCCGCATCACATAGCCCCCCACTCTTGTCTTCCTCAGTTCTGAGACGGCAAGAGTATAGCCTAAAACCGTCAGAAAAGAAGATATCACAGCAGGCGTCTCGCTTGGAGTTCTGTTCTCTTTCTACTGGGAAGAGGAGACCCTCGGTCGGCCGAGGGTCGTACGGTCGCTTCGTCCTTGCTCGGAGAGTCGACGAAGGCTTAGAGCTGAGAAGCCGAAGGGTCGGACTCTCTGATCCGTGTCAGGCTTCATTAAATGGACGGGACGGCGCGTCGCCTCGCGCGGAAGCACAGGACACGTGTCGCGCATCCAGCCGTTCTGCAGAAAACACAAACAGATTCCGACCGCCCGCAGGTCGCGGATCGCCCCGGCTCCCTGTCCGAGGCCCTGCTCGGATCGCCGCCGTTCCCTTCGCCCTACGCGGATTGGGACACGTGGCAGGAATCCGAGTGATCAGCCGAAGGGTCGGAGCGCTCCCGGTCGTTGATCGCTCTGCTTCAAGTCCCGGAGCCGGCCCGTCATCATTGCCGAAGGGCGGTGCACGTGGCGGGCATCCGGGAGGAGCGAGGGGACGAGCGGGATGATCTCGGCCGCTGGTCTCGGCGGGAGACGCTTCGAATGGACTTATAAATACAGGCCCTCCGCGGGGCATTGTTCCTCTTCTTGCTGCCGCGCTTACGTTCCTCTTGCAATTGTCCAAGCTCTTCTTCCTTCTCCCGCGAAAGGCTAGCTTCCTGAAGGCTTCGTCCGAGCTTCGTCGGCTACCGTGGGAGGCTCTTCGTCTATCCACGGTTGGAAGAGGAAGTTCATCTTCGTCTCCCTGCCGGAGAAGGAGAAGGGTACGTGGCCCTTCCCCACCGAATGGGTGCCGTTGGCTGCAGGCCTCTCGGAACCTCCTGTTCTGACCCCCGTTCAGAGCACTATTGTGGGCCACGTCCAGATGAAGGCCCCATACAATGTCTCGGTGCTTCTTGCCGACGCGGAGCGGTTGATAGGCGCCGGGGTTTGGCCGGACCCCAAGCGTGATCCGGAGCGGGTCTTTCCGTACCTTCCCGGGGAGACTCCGCGGGGCCGCGGGGGAAGGGTTGCCGCTCCTCTGGCCGAAGCTCTTCCGGCTTTGGAGGCTGACGAAGTTTCGGCCGAGGGTAAGTCGGCTCTGAATTTATTACTCGATCGCTGTTTTTGGCTTCTAATATTTTTTTTTTTTTTTTTCTTGCTCTGCAGCGATGTCCGAGCTCGATGACCTCCTTGATCTGATATCGGATCAGCGCGTTTCACGCCGGGCGCCGGCCCCGCAAGCGGTAGGCAGGCCTGTTCGAGGTGCCGGGGGTCCGAGGACAAGAGGCGGGGGCCTCGGGACTGCGGCCTCCGCCGAGGGTCGTGCAGCTGCTTCTGCTCTCGAGAGGGAGCAGAAGACTAAGTTCGCCTCTCGAGGAGGCGGCCGAGCGTCGAAGCGCGCCCGGGTAGAAGAGGTTGAAGAGGAGGCGGAGGAGGCTCGGCTAGTCAGGAAGAGCGCCGGGGCCCGAAGGGCCGTAAGGTTGGCGTCTCCTGAGATGCCGAGGGGTGACTCCCCTCCGGCCGTATCGGCAGGAGCCGATGAAGGAGATGTTGAACCGCGGGCGCAGCGCGAGTGGCGGCACCCCACGCCGGGGGCGTACAAACACGAGAGCATGGAGGACCCGCAGACGTGCCTTCGTCTGCTCAGCAGCCTCACTCTCCCTTCAGCTTTCGAGGAGCTGAAGGCCCACTCCATCACCGATCTGGCGGAGATGAGTGCCCGTCTGACAGTGCAGGTGAGCAACCCGAAAATGCCTCAGCTCATCTTTAGCCATTTCCCCTGATTTTTCTGACCCTCATCTGCCTTCGATCCGCAGGCTTCGATGACGAGCCGCGTCCTGATGCACCGTCAGGAGTTGCTTCGGCTTAAGCTTCTGGAAGCCGAGGTGGATCCGGTCGGTTCGGGGGAAGGTACTTCGGCGGCTCGTCGCATCGAGCCCTTACTTGATGAGCTCGTGACTGCGAGCACCTGGGCGCGGACGCAGCTGAAGGAGCGGGCAGCAGAAGCCCGTGCCGCCGCCGAGGCCAAGAAGAAGGCCGAGAGCGATCTTGCGGCGGTCGAGTCCGAGTTCCGGACCTTCAAGGCCCAGACCCAGGACAAGGAGGCCCGGCGAGCTTCGGAGAAGCGTCGCCATGCCGAGGAGGTGTCGGCTCTGAGGCGGGAACTGGAAAAGGCAGCGGAGTCGGCAGTGGCTGACTACAAGGCCGGGGGGGACTACGCCCAGGAGATCCTTCAAGCCCAGCTGCGGGCGTCTTCCACGGTTTTCGACCTCGGACTGGCAGTCGCCCAGAGGGCCTGCCCGAGCGTCGATCTGACCAGGGTTGCTGTGCCGAAGGGCGAGGAAGCCAGGGAGCTTTTATCCTGGTGGGAGGAGCTCGCGGCGGAGAGGGCCTCGTCTCCAGCTGAGGAAGATGAGGTCGAAACCGCCGAAGAGGCTCCTGCCGAGGAGGCCCCTGCCGAGGAGGCCGATGCCGAGGAGGCCGCTGTCGGGGACGCCCCTGTCGAAGGTGCCGCACCTGAAGCGGTGCAAATCGTCGACTCTCCCTCTCCTTCTCCTGGCCGAAACGTCGTCGGAGTAGAGGAGGAGAGGGTCGCCGTGGACTGATACGAGGGTTCCCCTCGGCTTCCATTTTCTTTTACTTTTGTAAGCTCTCGGCCAGGCATACGGCCGAGTTTTGTACTTCCCTTCGCTTTATGAACAATAGAAGGAAGGTTTTTGGCTTTACCTTGCCGTCTCCTGTTTGACTTGACGGGATCTGGTCTTTCTGGAATCCGAGATCCGTTTGTCATTCGCCATATCCTGCGAAGCCGAGATCCGTTGCAGGTTCGGACAGGCTGTCGAAAGAGTATCGGCTGGAGAATAATATGCCGCGCCTCGATCCGGATTACATGGCCGAAGCCATTCGTCGGATCGAAGGGCTTATGGGCTTTAAGAGGATCATGCCGCTCCTGGTACGGTTTGCATGGCCGAAGCCACTCCCGATACGGTTTACACGGACTTAGAGAAAACCATGCCGTGTCTTGATCCGGATTACATGGCCGAAGCCATTCATCGGATTGAAGGACCCACGGATTTTTAGAGAACCATGCCGCTCCCGGTACGGTTTACATGGCCGAAGCCACTCCCGATACGGTTTACACGGACTTAGAGAAAACCATGCCGTGTCCTGATCCGGATTACATGGCCGAAGCCATTCGTCGGATCGAAGGACCCACGGACTTTAAGAGAACCATGCCGCTCCCGGTACGGTTTATATGGCCGAAGCCACTCCCGATACGGTTTACACGGACTTAGAGAAAACCATGCCGTGTCCCGATCCGGATTACATGGCCGAAGCCATTCGTCGGATCGAAGGACCCACGGATTTTAAGAGAACCATGCCGCTCCCGGTACGGTTTACATGGCCGAAGCCACTCCCGATACGGTTTACACGGACTTAGAGAAAACCATGCCGTGTCCTGATCCGGATTACATGGCCGAAGCCATTCGTCGGATCGAAGGACCCACGGACTTTAAGAGAACCATGCCGCTCCTGGTACGGTTTACATGGCCGAAGCCACTCCCGATACGATTTACACGGACTTAGAAAAAACCATGCCGTGTCCTGATCCGGATTACATGGCCGAAGCCATTCGTCGGATCGAAGGACCCACGGTCTTTAAGAGAACCATGCCTCTCCCGGTACTGTTTACATGGCCGAAGCCACTCCCGATACGGTTTACACGGACTTAGAGAAAACCATGCCGTGTCCTGATCCGGATTACATGGCCGAAGCCATTCGTCGGATCGAAGGACCCACGGATTTTAAGAGAACCATGCCGCTCCCGGTACGGTTTACATGGCCGAAGCCACTCCCGATACGGTTTACACGGACTTAGAGAAAACCATGCCGTATCTTGATCCGGATTACATGGCCGAAGCCATTCGTCGGATCGAAGGACCCACGGACTTTAAGAGAACCATGCCGCTCCCGGTACGGTTTACATGGCCGAAGCCACTCCCGATACGGTTTACACGGACTTAGAGAAAACCATGCCGTGTCCTGATCCGGATTACATGGCCGAAGCCATTCGTCGGATCGAAGGACCCACGGACTTTAAGAGAACCATGCCGCTCCCGGTACGGTTTACATGGCCGAAGCCACTCCCGATACGGTTTACACGGACTTAGAGAAAACCATGCCGTGTCCTGATCCGGATTACATGGCCGAAGCCATTCGTCGGATCGAAGGACCCACGGTCTTTAAGAGAACCATGCCGCTCCCGGTACGGTTTACATGGCCGAAGCCACTCCCGATACGGTTTACACGGACTTAGAGAAAACCATGCCGTGTCCTGATCCGGATTACATGGCCGAAGCCATTCGTCGGATCGAAGGACCCACGGACTTTAAGAGAACCATGCCGCTCCCGGTACGGTTTACATGGCCGAAGCCACTCCCGATACGGTTTACACGGACTTAGAGAAAACCATGCCGTGTCCTGATCCGGATTACATGGCCGAAGCCATTCGTCGGATCGAAGGACCCACGGTCTTTAAGAGAACCATGCCGCTCCCGGTACGGTTTACATGGCCGAAGCCACTCCCGATACGGTTTACACGGACTTAGAGAAAACCATGCCGTGTCCTGATCCGGATTACATGGCCGAAGCCATTCGTCGGATCGAAGGACCCACGGATTTTAAGAGAACCATGCCGCTCCCGGTACGGTTTACATGGCCGAAGCCACTCCCGATACGGTTTACACGGACTTACAGAAAACCATGACAAGTTTTTCTGAATAAAAATGAGTTTTCTTATTTATAGCCTCCGGCTAAAAGCCTGGGGAGAGTTGACTTACATGTAATAACACCGAAGGCGCTTTATATTCCATGTGCGAGGAAGGGGTTGGCCCGAAAGGGTCTCCAACCGGTAAGCTCCTCGTCTGATTACCTCCCTGATCCGGTAGGGCCCCTCCCAGTTGGGGGCAAGCTTTCCTGAGGCTTCGGTTGGCTTGGAAGCATGGGCATTCCTCAACACGAGACTCCCCACTTCGAAGTTCCGGGGCTTTACTCGAGCGTTGTGGTACTTGGCCATTCGTTGTTGATAAGCTGCCAGTCGGATACGAGCTTTATCTCGGACCTCTTCAATGAGGTCCAAGTGATCTTTCAAGCCTTCTATGCTGACTTCCGGACTGTAAGCGATGACCCTGGGAGAAGGGAGGCCGATTTCTATGGGAATCACGGCCTCTACCCCATATGCCATGCGGAAGGGAGTTTCGCCGGTGGGGGTTCGGCTTGTCGTCCGATAGGCCCACAGGACACTCGGCAGCTCTTCCACCCATCGGCCTTTAGCTTCACCGAGGCGGGTCTTCAACCCCTGCAGGAGGCTCCGGTTTGTGACTTCGGCTTGGCCGTTCGCTTGAGGATGCGCTATCGAGGTGAACTTGTGGAGTATGCCGAAGCTGGCGCAGTTGTCACCGAACCGTCGGCTATCGAACTGCTTTCCGTTGTCTGAGATGATGGCTCGAGGGATGCTTAACCGGCAAATGATGGACTTCCACACGAAGTTCCAAGCATTGCTGTCGGTTATTGAGGCGAGGGGTTCGGCTTCGACCCATTTGGTGAAGTAATCGACCGCCACGATGAGGAATTTCCTTTGGCCGGTGGCGACGGGAAAAGGTCCCAGGATGTCGACTCCCCATTGGGCGAAAGGCCAGGGATCAGATAATGGGGTCAGAAGGGTGGCTGCCTGATGAATGAGGGAGCTAAACCTCTGGCATTGGTCGCAGCGCCGTACGAGGGCTAGAGCGTCCTCTCGGAGCGTTGGCCACCAGTAGCCTTGTCTCAGGAGCTTGTGAGCCAGGGCTCTTCCTCCCGCGTGCGCTCCGCACACCCCTTCGTGGACCTCTCTTACGGCATAACCGGCTTCTGCTGGGCCGAGGCACCGTAGCAGTGGTCGGCCGAACGATTTCTTGTACAACACCCCGTCCAAAAGGAGAAAGTGGGATGAGCGCTGCCGAATGCGCTTCGCCTCCCTTGGATCTGGGGGGACTTCTCCTTGGAGAAGGAAAGCGACGAGGGGAGTCATCCACGTCTCGGCCTCTGCTTCAGCAATCTGCATAGCTTCGGTTTCGCCGAGGCTGGGTTCGGCGAGCTCCTCGACGAGGATCATCCGGCCTCCGCCACCGTCTTGGGTCGACGCCAGCCGGGAAAGGGCATCGGCCCGGGTATTCTCGGATCTCGGGATCCTCACGATTTCATAAGAGTCGAACTGATTGAGAATTTTGCGAGTTACCTGGAGATAAGACGCCATCACTGCGTCCCGAGCCTCATACTCCCCGGAGACATGGCCGACGATTAGCTGAGAATCGCTGAAGGCTTTCATGTTCCGGGCGCCGAGCTTCTTCGCGGCCCGGAGGCCGGAGATGAGGGCTTCATACTCGGCGGCATTGTTAGTCGCTGGAAAGGAGAACCGCAGGGCGTACTCTGTGACGACCCCTTCGGGTGACGCCAGGATCCATCCGGCGCCACTGCCTGTGGAGCATGCGGAGCCGTCCACGAAGAGTCGCCATTCGTCCGGTGGTGCAGGTGCCGAAATAGCCTCGGCTTCGACCACTTCGGATTCTGGTTGTGGTGTCGCGGAAGCGCCGGGGGTAAGTTCGGCGATGAAGTCCGCCAACGCTTGGGCCTTTATTGCTACCCGAGGGGCGTAGGAGATGTCGAACTCCCCTAACTCAATTGCCCACTTCGCCAATCTGCCGGACACCTTGGGCCGGGAAAGAATCTGCCTTAAGGGCTGGTTGGTGAGGACTTTTACGGAATGGGCCAGAAAATACGGCCGAAGCCTCCTTGCAGACGTGACGAGAGCCAGAGCCAATTTTTCCATGGCTTGGTACCGGAGTTCCGCTCCCTGAAGGGCTCGGCTGGTGTAATAAACGGGCCTCTGAATGCCTTCTTGTTCTCGGACGAGGACTGTGCTGAGGGCCGTCTCGGAGACTGCGAGGTATAAGCTCAGGGGCTCCCCGGGAATTGGTTTTGACAAGATGGGGACTTTGGAGAGGTAGGCCTTCAGCTGATTGAAGGCTGTTTGGCACTCTTCCGTCCAGTCGAATTGGTTGGCCTTCTTAAGCAGTTTGAAGAAGGGAAAACAGTAGTCGGCCGCCCTTGACATGAAGCGACTGAGGGCTGCGATCCTCCCGTTCAGCTTCTGTACCTCTCGGAGGTTAGCCGGGGGGCGCATCTTTATGATGGCCGAAACCTTCTCGGGGTTAGCTTCCACCCCTCGGTGAGTGACCATATAGCCGAGGAATTTGCCAGAGGCTACCCCGAAGGCGCATTTGGCCGGGTTCAGCTTCATCTTGTACCGCCTCAGGGCGGAGAAAGTCTCGGCCAGATCGGCCAGATGCTCCGCAGCGACACGGCTCTTGACCAACATGTCGTCTATATAGACCTCCATGTTTCGGCCGAGCTGTGTGGCGAACACCTTGTTGACCAGTCGCTGATATGTCGCGCCGGCGTTCTTCAGACCGAAGGACATTCGGGTGTAGCAGTACAGACCCAAATCGGTGGTGAAGCTGGTCTTGTTCTCGTCGTTCGGATGCATCCGGATCTGGTGGTAGCCTGAATAGGCGTCGAGGAAGCTTAAGAGCTCATGGCCAGAAGTGGCGTCTACAACCTGGTCTATCCGAGGCAGCGGAAAGCTGTCCATGGGACAGGCCTTGTTGAGGTTGGTGAAGTCCACGCACATGCGCCATTTGCCATCTTTCTTCGGTACCATGACCACATTGGCGATCCAGTCTGGGTGATGCACCTCTCGGAGATGTCCGGCGTCCAGTCCCTTTTGTACTTCAGCTTGGATGGCGGCTCTCCTTTCCTGGTTGAAGGTGCACCGCTTCTGCTTCACCGGTGGCTGGTCGGGATCGGTATGGAGTCGGTGCTCTGCCACTTCCGGGTCAACCCCGGGCATGTCTGCCGGAGACCAGGCGAAGATGTCGAGATTCTTTTTCAAGAACTCGGTAAGCTTTTCTGCTTCTCCTTTTTCCAGGCCGGAGCCTATCATTAGGACTCGTCCTTCGCCTCCTGGAACAGGGATGGCGAGAAGCGCTTCTCCCGGAGACGCTTCGGCCGATGACTCGATCACTAGGGTTTCAGCTGCGTTCTTCCCTTTGACCGAAATCTGGTAGCACTGCCGAGCTGCTTCTTGGCTTCCCTTGGCTTCGCCTATCCCATAATTGGTATAGAATTTCAGTTTCTGATGGAAGGATGAGGGTACGGCTCCGATTCCGCCGATGAGCCTTCGGCCGAATATGGCGTTGTAGGCCGACTCGATCTTCACAACGGCGAAGTCCGTCTCGACGGTCAATTGCCGGGGGGCGGAGCCTAAGGTTACAGGAAGCCGGACAATACCCTCTACTCGGCAAGGCGAGCCGTTAAAACCGTAGAGGGGGCCTCGGTGAGGTTTCATATTAGCCTCACTCAATCCCAACTTTTCAAATCAGTCGTAAAACAAGATATTTGGGGCACTTCCATTATCCACAAAGATCCTATGTACATCATAGTTGTTGATTACAGCATTGACGACGAGAGCGTCGTCATGAGGGACCTGAACATCAGTCAGGTCCTCGGCGCCGAAGGTAATGTCTTCCAGACGAGGCTTCTTCGGCTCGCCTTCGACTGCTGCCACTGTGCTGCGCTGCCGCGGCCTGGACCCTTCCCCCGGTCCGCCGGATATCATCATAATAGACCCAGAACTGGGTCTTTGATGGGACGATTCTACCGGGGCCGAGGTGGCTTTTGGCGGAGGAGCGGCTTCTATTGCTGAGGGTTGCTGTTGTCTGGGTGCTGCAGGGACGTCCCGGTTCTGTTGTGGCGGCTGTTCCCGGCGGTACTGCGGCAGTCTTCCCTCCCGGATGATGCGGTCGATCTCTTCCCGGAGCTGCCGACACTCATCCGTCGTGTGGCCGATCTCCCGGTGGTATTCACAATACCTGCCGGGATCCCTTCGGCGGGGATCGGTCTTGATGTGATCGGGCCGCCGGAGCATGCCTTTCACCTCCATGAGCATTCGGGAAGGGGGAGCAGGTAAGGGTAGGTACCGCGGCTGCGGGTCCCGTCGCCTCTCCCTGTCCCAGTCTTCCCTTCGATAGCGCTTGCGTGAGGACTCCTGGTCCTCCGGCCGAGGTCGGACCACCTGGGGAGCTGGTGCCAAGATGGCTTCGGCGGCGCCTTTCCCTCTGGACAGCATCAGGGCCTCCCGGTTGATGTACTTGTGGGCCCGGGCTACGAGGTCCTGGAAGGTTGGGGGATGGCGCTTCCCAATGGAACCGAGGAGCCCCTCGTCCCGGCACCCGCTGATCACGGCCGAAACCGCGATCGAGCTGTCGAGGTTCGGGATCTGGGCGGCCTCGGTCCGGAACCTGGTGAAGTAACCCTGCAGAGTCTCGGCAGGACCTTGCCGGATAGCCAGCAAGCTGGCGGAGGTCTTGCTCTGCCAGGTAGCATCATAGAACTGGTCGATGAACAATTGGCCCAACTGGACTAGGGAGTGGATGGAGTCGGGGGCCAATGTCTCGAACCAGGTGAGGGCGATCTTCTCGAGGGTGAGGGGGAAGAGACGGCAGCGGATTGCCTCGGAGATCCCCCGGACCCGGAGGTAGGTATTGAACCTCTGGAAATGACAGACCGGATCTGTCATCCCGTCATTGAGAGGGCCCTTCGGTAGCTTGAAGTCGGAGGGCACCTCGGTGGCTAGGAGCTCCGCCGTGAACGAGGTCTGCTCCATGATGCTGCTAGCGAGGGGCGCCCCATGAGGCCGGGACACCATCTGCTGCATCTCCTTACGCATCGCCGTCAGCCGCCGGTCCAGGTCCGGGGCGGCCGAGGTGGCGACGGATTGCACTCCGGTCCGAGCCGGATGGTACTCCGACGAAGCGTAATCCTGCTCCGTCGGGCGATCGGCGCGGGAGCTCGGGCAGGCAGTGCCGAGGGCTCGCTGCACGTCGCCGCGGCCTCGTAGAGAGAGGCTGGCGCAGGCACCGGTCGGAACCGGGCGTCTTGTACTGAGTAGAGTGGGGGGAGCGGCGCCTGCTGGGGAGGCTGCCCCGTCAGTCCCATGCGCTGGGCGATGGCGGACACCATCTCCTGAAGAGGCGCTAGTGACGTGACGGCAGCGGCCAGCGTGGCCACTTGCTGCTGGAGTACCCCCACTCGGTCTTCCGAGCCGAAGGACTCCGGGATGGTCGGCAGAGGCGGGTTCGGCGGGGCAGATGGCGCGCCTTCGGAAAGCGGCATCTGTGCCGAGGCCTCCCGCGCTTCTGCTTCGCTCTGCCCGAATCGTCGGGTCACAGGTCGCTGAGACATCACTTGTTTGTTGGTTTCCCACAGACGGCGCCACGTGATGTAGACTGGATCTATCACGACCGGATCCCGCAAACGGGGATCCGAAAAAAGGAGGATCCGGAGCCGGTCCGGATCAAACGGTGACGAGGGGACCCGAGGGGCGTCCGCGACGGGGCGAAGACGGGGCTTCTCGGGATGAAAAGGATCCGCCCGCGGGGGGCGCGATCTGCCGCCGGAGCTGTTCTTGGATAGCGAGCCGCTGCTCCTTCGGCGGACGAAGGCGCGGCGCGAGCAGGAGCTTCTCTCGGCCGAGTGGTCGACGAGCGTCGGAGCAGAAGCCGGAAAGTCCGAGATCGGACGGGGGGACGGCTCGCTCTCAGACCAGGGGGCCCGGGGCCACCTTCAGCGCGAGGCCGAATCTCCTGTCGTAGGCCAGCTGACGGGATTGCCCTCGGACGGCGAGTCCGAAGGCTACTTCAGCGCGAGACCGAGTCTCCTAGCTTGGGGCAGCCGGCGTTCGGCGTCGAGACCAGGGAGAGGAGTCCGAGGTCGGCGGCCGAGACCGACTCGGGGAGGTCGGCGATGATTCGAACCGAGCCCCTGCAGGAAGGAAAGAAGAAGAAGAACCAGTCAGCAGGAGTCCCGGGCGTCAGCCCTGGGGAACCCCCTCCGACGGTCAAGTTAGCTCCTGAAGAAGATTCGATTCAGAAAGCAAGAAAGTGTAGCTATAATGCTATTCGGACAGAAGTCCTTTAAGGGGTTTCGGAAGCTCGTAGAGGCATCCGTTTTCTCCACCTTCCCTCTTGGCCACAAATAGCAGGATATTTATAGCGGAGGATAGTGGATGGTTAACGGTGGCAGCCGATATAGGACTAAAGGAGGCTTACTGATAAACCGCCATAGCTCCCGATCCGCCATCGGAGTGGGCCGGATTCGGCTACCGGGCCGAAGGGGGTTGGGCCGCTGACGGGCCGAAGCCTGTTGGGCCCTGGGCTGCCGTGCTGCTCCCAGGCCGTAGGCTGGTGGGCCGCTGACGGGCTGAAGCCTGTTGGGCCGGGAGCGACGGTGCCGCTTATGGGCCGAAGGCTGCTGGGCCGCTGACGGGCCGAAGGCCGCCGGAGGGCCTGTTACTGCCACTGTTGGGCTGAATGGGGTTTTGGGCCTGCTGCAATGGGCCGAATCGGATTCTGCCGCATCACCTTTGGAGAGAGAAATTTTTACAGTAAGTTTAGCTGCATCTATGCATTTCTTGTGCAAGTTTTTCTTACACATGGGATATGTTAGCCTTGTTGTTAGCCAAAAAACCCCATGCAGCGTTAATCATCACCATTTTGACAAGGTGAAACTCATGGGGGCATTATAGATGTATCTTTTGCAAGTCTAATTTAGAAGATAAAAGAGGAATGTATATACACTTTCCTTATCAATTCTACTATCATTTGAATGTGTTTCTAGCGCTTACCTCAGCAACAGTACTTCAAATTGTTTCATATAGAAGCCCATGAGAATTGATCAGGAAAGTGTATATGGATTATACAATGAACATGTTATTTAGTCAAATCCAACTTATTAGATGACGAACCAGTTGACTCGCACCACTTGGTCCTTTTTATCATACTTAGTACTTGTGAATCTCGAAAGTTTGTAGATATCTATTCCAGTTTGGTCCTTAGTTCTTATCAGGTCTTGATACTACGTTCTTTAATTATTCACTGTTTATGGTATTGTGCTGAGAAGTCAACAGCATGATTAGATTATACAATCTCCTAATGGGCTGCTCACCTTATGTGCTTGGCTTATGTATGGGGTTTGGATCTGAGATGAGCATGTTCAGTATTCAGTGTTGGATCTACTTAGTAAGTTTCAATGGGTTGCTTGCAGTTGTTTGATAAAAAAAATTTCGCACTCGAGCTGCAATGTTTGTTGCTACGTTTGTTGTTTATGCCGTGTGGAAGAAATTTTCTGATGAAATTTTCTGCTACAACTCTTATCTGCCACCCATTACTCGTGAGCTGCACACTGCACAGTTTTGGTCAGCTCCATTATGACGTTTCTTGGAGAGAAATAATTCTATGCTGAACATTATCTGCAAGAAATACTGCAGTATTGTGTTGTGTAAAGTGCTTATATAGATGCTAATTTGATGCGAGTATAGCCGTTGTGGAAGATGAGAGCTGTAGCTTTTGTGGGAGAAACATGAGATACAAGGGCACCTTTCTTTCTTTTTTTAATTTTTTGTTTTTGTGCCATGAGCTGTGAAATGTACGAGAGGAGATCTCCAGCAGGCTAGAGTGATTTGTAGGGACAACTAGCATAGTAGGAGCAATAGGCATGGTTTGTAGAGACCACAAGGGAAACGTCACTAAATGCATAGTCCGCAAGACAATCTCCAACAACTCGGTCGTAGCGGAGGCTTTGGCCTTCCAAACCGGATTCAACATTGCCGCAAAGAGCCAAGACAAGGTGGTTGTGGAAAGGGACGCCCTGGTGATTGTTAACATGTTGAAAGAGGAAGCCAAACTACCGCCATGGATCATCAATAACATCATCCAGAATTGCATATCTATTTTGAGCATGAACGTTAGGATTTATGTTAACTATGTTCCAAGGAGTGCCAATTTATCAAAGCAGTGCCCCTATGAGGGCTGTTGCGCCCTTTGGGACTCTGCAGTGCCCCCCTTGACACCTTCAGCGCCTCCTAGTGGTTGCAACATTTGGGAGGACCTAATGGTATTGCTGCACCCACGGCATAGTGCCTCCCACATCCATCAGTACCCCTAGAGGCTGCAACAACTCTTTGGAATCTTGCGATGCCCTTTTGGTACCTGCAACGCCCCTTTGAGGCTACCACTTTGTTACGGACCCAATAGTCCATTGTGCCCATCTTGCGGTGCCCCCTCCCCCCTCTAACTACGAGCACAATACCCACTTTGGGGCTGCAACATTTATAAGGATCCAGTGGTCTGTTGTGCCCATCCAGTGGTGTCTCTTGCTAACTACAACACTCCTAAGAGCTGCAACACTTTTGAAACCCTACGATGCCCCTTTGCACGTGCAACATCCGTTTGGTATAGTGGCACAATGTGCCCATTCGGTGGTGCTCCTTTTGTGCTTGTGCTCCCAATTGCATTTGCTATAGCACTTGACATTTGGAGTGACCTAATGCACCTAATGACCGTACCACTTGGTGTTTATGGTGACATGTCTTCTATAGACCGTGATGGCCCTCACAGATCAAATGACACTTTTTTTTTTTAGACAACTGTTTAACAAAAGACTCCAAATTTGTGAAGTTCTTCGATTGCGAGTATCTTTTTTTTTTTTGAAATCAAATAGGATATCCATTAAGCACCAGCTGAAAACACAGGGGCGGAAACAGGGGAGCCTGGAACAGAGCATGGGAGTCTGTCCACAGCGAGCGGCTCCGAGATACAAGCAGGGAAAGGGGGGCCATTCCAGTTTGTGCCATCGTTGGAGCTGATAGCCAGCTTACTCAACGAGTGAGCAACATGATTACCAGAACGGGGGACAAACGATAACGATAAATTGGGGTGCTGGGTTAACAAATGTTGACAATCCAAAATGATGGATAAGCACACCCAGTGAGGGGGGCAAGAGCCCTGAATAGCACAGATTATGGACAGTGCATCTCCTTCAACTACAACAGGGAAATCGAAGAAAGCTGCCGCACTCAAACCGTGCCAGAAAGCCATAGCTTCGCTAAGGAGAGAATTGGATCCTCTGCAGACATGGGTGGAGCAGCAGACAGGATATCCCATCGAATCTCTTATAATAACACCAGCACCAATATGTGTGGGGGACACAGCGCCATCGACATTGATTTTGAAATGGTTAACCGGAGGTGGTTGCCAATGGGGGTTCACAGCCGAGACATTCAGATTAGTACTGCCACCAGAAAGGTTCTCAATCCAAGAATTAGCATTACCGGTAGCCTTACTCACAATGCTAATGGGATGAGTGTTGATGCCCTCCGAAATTAGTTTGCATCTAGCTTTCCATACCTCCCAGATGATAGCTATTCGCATAGCTGTTAAATAAGGCTGATCATTCACCATTTGAGGATTAAGCCAACCAGGTAAGAGTTCTTCCAGACAATTGGCATGAGAGTCTGAATGAAAAGAGAAAATGGAGGCAAACCAAGCTGCTCTCGCAATCTGACAAGTGAAGAGAATGTGTTGGATAGTTTCCGGGTGCTGGGGGCACACTGGGCACATTCTGTCAATGCCATGTAATAAACGTCCCACTCTGTCATTTGTAGGGATACCTTGATGTAGAGCTTTCCACATAAAATGGATAACTCGAGGGGGGATGAGCTGAGTGACCTTGGGTCTCCAAAGCAGCTTCCAGATAGGTTGATCACCAGACATGGATGTGGTGGCTCCATCCAACAGACATCTATATGCAGATTTAGTATTAAGCTGACCATCAGTGGTAAAAGGCCAGATTACCAAATCAATTCCATTGTTATATGTCTGAGGCAATAAAATGCTAAGTATCACTTCTTGGGAATCAGAATCAAATAGCTCTTGAATGAGATCCGTCTTCCACTTCCCATTGCTGATCAATTCGGATACTTTCTGAGGAATGTAGCCCATATAAGATCTGTTCATGTTAGGAGGGGCAAACAGTCCAGGGATCCATCTGTCAGTCCAAATCTTTATGCTATATCCTGATCTGATAATCCATCGCACTCGATTAACCATATCTTTCCTGATAGCAAGCATAGCAGACCATACATCAGAAGGGGCTGATGGTGTGTTGATTTCCCAGAAAGAATATCCTCCAAGATATTTATCTCTGAGCATACAACTCCAAGGACTATGGAAATCATTCAAAAATCTCCATACTAATTTCATAACCAAAGCTTTGTTATAATGAGTAAAATCTCTGATGCCTAATCCACCCTGACGTTTCTGCCTGGTGATTTTACTCCAACTGATTAGGTGTAACTTTCTATTCTCACCCCACCAGAATTCCCTTTGGATCCTGTTGAGATTGTGAAGGGTAGTTTTGGGGAGTAAGTTGGTAGCCATTATATGTGCTGGAATGGCACTGAGTGTGGATTTGATCAAAACTGTTCTCCCAGCAGTAGATAAGGTATTTGTCTTCCAGTTGGCCATCCGTTGCCTCAGCCTGTCCTCCAAATACTGGTATTGTTTACATTTCGCTCTACTGGACCAGATAGGTACTCCAAGGTAAAGACCTTCCGATCTCAGAGGTTCAATGCCACTCAACTCACAGAGTTTCTCACGGATGGCAGTAGGAGTGTTGGGACTAAAGATAATGCCAGATTTCTCTTTGTTGATAGCCTGACCAGAGCATTGCAGATAGGTATTGAGGCAATGCATAATTTCAGTCATTTCAGTTTCAGTATTTCTACCAAAGAGGAAGACATCATCTGCATACATGAGATGATTGATTGCTTGGGCTTGAGCATTAATTTTGAAGCCTCTGATTTTGCCCTGATCTTGTGCACTCTTGAGTAATGAAGAGAGAGCTTCAGCACATAAAATATATATGTATGGTGAAATGGGGCAGCCCTGCCGAATTCCTCTCTTAGGGTAGATATAACCAGTTGGTTCACCATTCATATTGATGGAATAAGTTGCACTAGTGATACACTTCATCACAAGATTGAAATTTTCTCCTTTGAATCCCTGCTTTGATAGCAAACTCTTTATAAAAGCCCACTCAATATTGTCATATGCTCGAGAGATATCCAACTTCATAGCAAATACCCCTGTTCTCCCCTTCATCTTATGGAGAGAGTGCATGGTTTCTTTGAGAATAACAATACTGTCAGTGATTTGCCTCCTGGGGATGAAAGCTCCTTGGTATGGGGATAATACTTTATGTAGCAAAGGATGTAGTCTGGATGCCAGAATCTTTGTGATACTCTTGTACACAGTGTTGCAAAGACTGATGGGTCTGAATTGGGAAGGATTACTGGCAGTCGAGATCTTAGGGATTAGAGTAATGATAGAGTGATTCATACCTGCCGGGAGTGTGCCATTCTGGAAAATGTGTTTGATAAGATCAGAAACATCTTCTTGGACAATATGCCAATACTTGTGATAGAAGATGGGTGGTAATCCATCTGGCCCAGGTGCCTTGAGAGGGGCTTGCTTCCTAAATGCCTCAGTGATTTCTTCGTCAGATGATGGTTTATTGAAACTCTCCATATCAGCATTGGAAATTCTGGGGTTTGACATTTGGAACTTAGTAGGTAATTGCGGGGGATTAGAGGAGTTAAATAGATTGGTGAAGTATTCCACAAATTCAGCTTTGATGGACTCCAGATTGCCAGTCCATTCACCATTACCTTTTTGTATCCAGGCAATTCCATTAGCCTTTCTCCTATTGAGGGTCTTAATGTGAAAATAGCGCGTGCACCGATCCCCCTCAATAAGCCAATGGGATTTAGCCCTTTGTTTCCAGAATTCCTCTTGTTTATCAAATAAATCCTCAAGTTCTTGTTGGAGCTGCTGTTCTTTACTGATATTGTCCTGGGTAATTGAGGTATTTGAGAGGAGGGTGAGTTGATGCTTGATCTGTTCAATTCTTTTCACCACATTAGGGAAATTTTTTCTGTGCCACTTTCGAATTTGCTGCTGGAAGTGATAGATCTTATCTTGGTAATGCTCAGAGAAGGATGGATTGGAGTTCCAAGCTGACTTAATCACTTCTTCAAATTGTGGGTGCTTAATCCACATAGATTCTAGCTTGAAGGGCAAGCATCTATTTTTCCTGAATCCTGCTGTATTGAGTAAAATTGGGTTATGATCACTGCAACATTTAGGGAGGTGGTGCACTGTGGCAGAGGTATATCTGAGTCTCCATTCTGCATTGACCAGAGCCCAGTCCAGTCTCTCTCTTATGTGGAATTTGGCTGATCTCCTGTTAGACCATGTGTATAGAGGCCCCACAAAACCCAAGTCCATCAACTTGGCATTGTTCACAAAGTTTCTAAAATGCTTCAGTTGTCGATTGTCAGCTCTACTGCCCCCATCTTTATCCTCTGGATTAAGAACAGAGTTCTTGTCTCCCATGACTACAATGGGTCCATTGATTTTGTTCATAACTAGCAAAATCTCTTCCCAAAACCTCTGTCTTTCTTTAGGCCGTGGAGGGGCATACAGAAATAGGATGTGCCACCTATGATTGTGGGAGGTGGGATCAGCAACACCCAGAATCCAGTTATGTTTTGCTTGAAGAATATGCAGATTCGTACTGGTATTCCACCATAACCATAACCCACCAGATCTGCCCACAGGGTTACAAACATAAGAATTCTTGATATTTCTACCGTGAAAGAACTTGTTGGCTTTGTTCTGATCTGTTTTTGTTTCCGACAGGAAGATAATATCTGGATTGAGGGAGCGGGTCAGCTAGTCTAGAAAGTTAACTGTCGGGTTCCCGCCCAAACCACGACAGTTCCAAGATAGGATTTTCATTTGGAACTTGGCGGTGGTTTGCGGTCCACCGCCTCGACCTTGATACAGAGGTTTTTGGATTTTGGGTATCGGTTGTCTTTGCTGGGCTTACTAGTGTTGGCTTTGAGGGGGGAATGAGATTTAGATTTCAATCTACTAAGGTATGGGTTAGTAGGGGCCAGGGGGGGGGATATAGCAGAATGTGGACTAGTTTTAGCTTTCTTACTGGGAGAATCCTCCCAAATCAGCTTCCTCTTAGAGGTACCCTCAGCATGAATGGGATGTGGGGGGAGTGGCTCGAGGGAGAAGAGTTTCTGAAACTTGATAGGTACATTGAAAAGGTGGTGGGGAGTGGTGGGTGAAGTGGGCAGTAAGGCTGATGGAGGGGTGGGTGATGTGGATTTCTGCTCATATCCAGTGATGGCCTCAGTCAGGGTAATGTTAAACTGACAAGGTATGGGCTGAAGAACATCCGGTGAGCCCATCTTCCTGCATTCTTTGATAGGTGGGATCTGCAGGATAGGTACCTCTTGTAGATTGGTCTTGGTATGGGGAGCCTGCAGTGTGGTGTCGTCCGTATGCAGAGGAGGCATGACTGGATGCGTGTGCTCCTCTTTCCAGCTATTATCTTGTGGGCACTGGACAATGGCGAGATGTTCGTCTATACCAGTGGGTTCTTTACCTCCTGGATTCTCCTGTTGGGTATTAGGATGGGCATTGTAATCAACCGCAGGTATAACACGATTGGAGACTTTGAGATTGTCATCAAATTTGAATTTGATCGCTTTCTCCATTCTGTTCTTCAGTTGTGGGGAGTAATTTTCAAACTGGCTCCTAACATGATTGAGCTCTTTACAATTCTCAACCTCATGACCCAATCTGCCACAGAATTTACAGAACTTTGGTAATCTTTCGTAAGCTACAGCAAAACTCTTAATGTTCCCATTCGAGACCTTAGCATGAACAGTTTTTGTCAAGGGGTTTTCAACATTCAGGGTGACTTTGATGCGAGCATGAGTGCTCCAATTACTGACATATTCTGGGTAAGGTGGGTGAGGAGTTCCAATTTGTTTTGCTAAGATCATGGCTGCCTGACTAGTGAGATACTCCACCGGTAGGTCATAAATTCGAACCCATATCTCTCCTTGATTCAGCTCATATTGTGATGGTGGGGTGCCTGGCTTGCCTCTCTGGATAAGGATTAAATCATTATTGAAAAACCAGGGAGATCTTCGACATACCTTATCCACGTCTTCATAGTTGGAGAATCTGACCAGGAATTTATTGTCAGGGAAGTCCAGCAGCGACCACTGGCCTATTGGATTCCAGAGTTTCTGCATCCATTCCTTTAATCCAGCCGGTCGCACTATGGAATCAGTATGAACTTTCACAATAACAGAATGCTTCCACTGATTTGTATCTTCTGCTACAACAGGTCCCAAGATTGAAATCTTCCTTCTGTCTTCATTGCTCATCAATGTAGTAAAACTTCTGAGAACTTCTTCTTCATGTGGATCTAGAGGGGCCTCATCCTGTTCTTCACCTTCCATGATGAGGATTAGGAGAGTAAGGCAGGAGACAGGGTGTAAGATCCCAGGAATTAACAAATCGGACACTATATCGGAGACTTAGAATGGGTATCGGCTGGGGGGATTGGTATCAATAGTAAGGTGGACCTGAGAACCACCGAAAGGATATGTAATAGAGTGGTAGTAGAACGTTGGGAAAACAGAGTGAACAGTATTGGTTGCGGATTTTTTTATTTTTATTTTTATTTTTTTATTTTTTTGAAATCTCACAAGGCGGGAGGAGCCACAATAGCTGCGTTACAAACCGGTGGGTAGTGAGGTGTTTAGTATCTGGGAACCGTGGAGGGTCTGGGGATTCCTGAGCTCCGGCGATGAAGGAACGGGGCCACAAGGCAGGAGGAGCCACAATAGCTGCGATATATACCGGTGGGTAGTGAGGTGTTTAGTATCTGGGAACCGTGGAGAGTCTGGGGATTCCTGAGCTCCGGCGACGAAGGAAAGGAGGGGAAGGGAGTGGGATGGGAACGGAGGTGGTAGAGGGACGAGGATTCCAGTAGCCCTCCAGGGAGGGCACTGATATTTCCGGAGCACCTCAGAGACGCCTGAGGGCCGAGTACTGCTAATCCACAGCCTATTGGCATTCGATTACGAGTATCATTCACTACATTGCATGCTTTAAAGATAGATTCACGCCTCAGGCCCATGAACCATCATCGACTTACCCTTGCGGTAACGGAATTTTCCAACATGGCATGCTCTATTCAGCGACATTTTCTCACGATCGGCAACATTGACATGTGTCTTAGTGGGGCCCACATAAAAGATTTTGTCGCACAAGTCCCACTAACTGCCTTTGAGTAATTGGATACATCATGGCTTTAATCTCAAATGAAATCAAATGCAATGACAATGTTTTGGTTATTCAAAATATTTTTTTATTTTTTTATAGTATTAAATAAATATACAAAAATACTAAAACAATCATCTTTTATTGTGGCCCCGTATGAGTTAACTTGCGCATGCATACATAAATTTCAACGAGTTAGTGAGTAGCGTGGGGGTGGTCTACCATAATTATGGTGAGGAAATCAAGGGTTGTCTTTTATTAGAAGGGCGTAATTACGTTGGCTTCCGATCTAGCGGGTAATGTCCGAATTCAAAATTAAAATCGGTGAATATTTTTTTTAAAATTGAGTAAAATGAAGTAATATTTTCTTAAAGGGAAAAAATGATCGAACCTAAAAGTCGGCTCATGGACTGTAACGAAATAACCATTAATAAAAGAATCCCGGGATCCGAAAATGCGGAAAAGTCCGGGGCGTCCAAAATCCGACCCCCAACAGACACCCACCCAAATTGGGTTGGCCGAAGGCTGTCGGATTAAACAAGTACTAGTTGACTTGGGGTGGGGCGGGTCGTGTATGGTTGGAGGTGGCTTCGGATAGGAAAGGCAGTAGAGATCTACGAACATCCCTGTAATAGGCAGGGAGAGGTCATTCCTGAGCGACTCTGATCATTTCCCCGTTCTTTGGAAACACCATGTCGGAGGAAATTGCCACTGTCGCCGCTCTCGCAGCAAAGGAATTGCCTACCCTTGTCGAAAGGCTGTATGGGTCCAGAGGGCACAAAAAACTGTCCGCAGGCTGAGCAGTATGCTTCAGTTGAAGTCGTCGGCCTAGCGAGCACGAAGGCCGGATGTAGTTGAGCGATATTTTTTGGGATTCCTGGAGTGGTCTACAGGCAATCTCTTTTTGTTTTTTTTACATTCTTCTGATCAAAAGTTAAATATTTTTTTTTTTTTTTTGAAAGAGTCTAGAGGCTGAGTATGTACAATTATTTACAAGCGATCGAGATTTCAATCTGGAATACGAAATTTGCCTCAATTTGATTGCAGAATAGATTAATCCAGAATTACTTATCCGGAATAGCGTATACTAGAATAAAGAGTGCTTAGTTTTGATAATTCTATGGGACCCAGTGACGGACTAAGAAGGATAAACCATTCTTGGATCTAACGTATACTAGAATAAGGGGTGCGCCAGCAAACTTTCGTCTTGTCCAATGGCTCTGTTCGATCCCCACGTACTGGTCATCAAGCTGGGGTTTTCTCATGTGCTTTTAATTGTTTATCTTAATGGGATTGATGGTGTTCCTGTTTCACTGTTTGTAGTCCAGTTGGGTGTGGCTGGGATTTGGTGGATCTTGCTTGCCAGGACTCTTTTCTTCATGCATCTCTTTTGTTTCGGTTAAATGAGAAAGCTTGTTAAGGTTCAAAAGAAAAAAAAAAACATTTCGGCAACTTCTAGAAGGCTTAGGTTCTTGTTCGAAGAAATTTTGAGTTTCATGCGTTTTGGTCCTCTTCTAGAAAGGAATCTTAGGCCTTGGAAGCCGGATACATAAATTTTTATGTTAGTTTCTAACTTTCAACTGATATCTCAAGTTAGAATTTATTCTATTAAGATAAAAATTAGGTTAATAAGAAATATTTGACTTGTGTAACTACCCAGTCAAGACTATTTCTACTCAACATTTTTTATATTAAAATAAAAGCCAAAAACAATTTCCAACTAAAGTTTGCCAAACACATCCTCGATCGGTCCCTCTCTACTTTATGCCAAGTTAATTTGCATGCATTCTACTGCATAATGCGGGTCTCAAGCAATGCATTAACAATTTTTGGACCTTAGACTTTATACTATTCTTTCTAAAACTTGTACCTCGCGTTATCGCCGGCTTTGGGGGCGTTGGAATATTTTCTCTCCAATCACTCTAAAAGACTGGTCACCTCATTTGTTGCAACATCTAGAGACAGACGACCCTCCACCTTAGAGACTCTAAAATCACTTCGTCCTTTATTCAATCTCACTCTCTCTCAACTCTAATGGTGGATGTAGAAATTTTGTTCAATGAGATCATTCGGACAGTAGATTAGTAAGATCACTCTGCTGAGTAGGAATTAATAAGTTAGCGAGGTCGCTTTAATAGGTCAGGATCGGTGGACAGTCGTCAAAATTAAAAAGCTTCAATAAATTTTACAAAATCTAACGAAGACACGGAATCCCACTAAGTATACGGTTGATTCGCCACGCCTCGACAACAGCTGATGGCTAATGAGGCACCCCGACCTTGCATATCTTCCTCTCCTCATATATCTTTCACTTGATCCAATTGGAGCCGGCTCCATCGCCTCGACCGCATCGGACTTCAACAATAGCTTTTGAATCATGATGTAGCCGAAGCTATCACGATCGGGTTCCGAGATTGGAACCCAAAGCTGGATCGGATCGATGAAGAGGATCGACGGGGATCCGGAGCGAGACAAGGGCGGACACGGGGCCGAGGGTCCGAAGCCGAGAGGTACCCGGGCGAAGGCTCGCCGGGAGCGAAGCCGAGATTCCTTTGGCTGAGGCGGACCAGCCGGCGAAGGGCGTCGAGACCGGGGGGAGAAAACCCGAGGTCGGTGGCCAAGACCGACTCGGAGTGGGCGAAGATTCAAACCGAAACTCCTGCAGAAGGAGGAAGAAGAAGAAGAACCGGTCAGTAAGAGTCCCGGACTTCGGCCCAAAGGAACCCCCTCCGACGGCTAAGTTAGCTTCTGAAGAAGATTCGATTTAGAAGAGAAGGGAGAAGAGACAGCTTTAATGCTTTTGGACTGTTGTCCTTAGTCCAGAAGACCTACCTTTGGTAATAAATAGCCTTTGTATTTATAGTGGAGGATAGAGGTTGCTTAATGGTGGCAGCCGATATAGGACTATGTTCTTGGTTTACTGATAAACCGTCATAGCGCCTAACCCTTCCACCGGAGTGGGCCGGATACAGCTACTGGGTCGAAGGTGGGGGCCGCTGTTGGGCCGGATGCCACTTAGTGGGCTGAAGCTAACTGGGCCGAGGGCTACTGGGCCGCTGATGGGCCGGATGCCACTTAGTGGGCTGAAGCTAACTGGGCCGAGGGCTACTGGGCCGCTGATGGGCCGAGGGCCGTTGGGCCGCTAACGGGCCGAGGACCATTGGGCTGCTATTGGGCCGAGGGCCGCAAGGCCGCTAATGGGCCGAAGGCTGCCAGTGGGCCTCTTAGTGCTACTGCTGTTGGGCTGATCCCAGTGTTGGGCTGTTTAATGGGCCGAATCGGATTCTGCCTCATCACATAGCCCCCTACTCTTGTCGTTCTCAATTTTATGAAACACCGAGAGTAAATTCTGAAGCTTTTTCGGGAGAGTAATACGGCACGAGCCTTATTTGAAACCTTTTCTTCGCTTCGTTGTGAAGAAGCTTCGCCTTGGGTCAGCCGAGGGCTGGTGACAAATAGCTTCGTCTCAAGCCGGGACCCTGTCGGTGACACCTTCCTCTCGGGCCGAGACTTGGTGGCGGACGCCTTCGCCCCCAACCGCGAAGGGGCGAGTCCTTAGAGTTGTTAGAATTGGGTGGCCTCAAAGCCAATCATTGTACATTCTAGTTCATATTATTAATAAAGGCAATAGTTCTCGCAAACGACTATCGTAATGAAGGTCCATAGACAAATGTATGGGATATTGAATCATGATGAGATCATGATAGTGAGATCAATATCCTAAGGCAATTGTCTTAAACAGTTCTCGATCATAGGATATTTGAGTTGGACATTAAATATCCGATAAGATCGACACAAGTTATGTCTGCTCATATGATGATGGTGAATGATCTCACATTCACTCGTGTGGTGACACTAAGACAAACAAGTGGGTGCTCATTAGAGATTGAGTTCACTGAACAGACCCAAATAAGAATTCCTGGATGGTAATTATATCTATTAGTCAACCAGGGAATTCAATTGTTGCAGTAGCACAGTTGGTCCTTTGACCTGAGTCACCAATGATACCTTGTTTGTGGACCATTGTGTCTTGATTCTCTGACTCGTGTACTTTAACCATTAAGTCCACCATAATCGGTCTTTCAGATACAGTGGAAAGCTTGCGAAGGTAATTGAGTGGACAACAAGGGATCACTCACTCTTGGTATAAGACTGGAGAGAGAATGTCCCATGGATGTGTACACAGAAATCCCTGGCCATGGTCAAATGAAAGAGATGTCTTTTTAGATATTAACTGTGTACTAGAATCCATCTGGATAATGCGATAGAGGGTTTGACTATAAAACCATACCCTTGCGTTATCGGGACATTGCATAAGTGAAGGATTATATCTGTGCGGTATCTGCAGACGGAAAGGTTCAATTGAAGGGAACAGTATCCCTTATATCTTCTGGGATCATGAGGTAGTGTTTGGTGCTGTTCATGATCAGAAGGCTAAGTGAATTAATCATCGGATGATAATTTACTTGTTTATTAAATTAATCATTTAACATGCGATGTTTAAATGTTAATTAATAAATATTAAACTCAAGAAACAGTTCTAAGTTTAATGGGCCTGCAACCGGACTGATATATGGGCCTAGAGGGTCACACACATAAGAGTTCTCGTCAGACGGTGAGAGATGTTAAATTTCATGCTTATCTGGGTTTTTTGTGAAAAGCTGCAGGATAAACATGAAGATTTAATGGAGAATTATCCAAGGCCAAACTCTTGGATAATCATGAGGATTAATTGTTGTGCTTATCCTTATTTCTATATAAGGAGGGCCAAGGGGGAGTGGTAAAAAGTTAGTTGGACGAATTTTACTCTCTAGATTCTCTCTCTCCTCTCTCTCTCTCCTTCTCGGAGTGGATCTATCTCTCTCCGCGCATGGTGGATTTGAGATCTGGTCGGAGCACTCAAGTCGAGAAGGAAATCGCGTCTGCTGCGGGAACTCGTGTGGATACCTCTAGAGATCGTGCGCGTGCGCGATTACCGAGTCGGCATCATCCACGGGAGATTCGAAACCCCGCAAAGGTGAAGAACTGTTCTTCCCGCCTTAGATTTTAATGTCCGTTTTACAACCCCAGCAATCGATATAATGGAATCATTTTTATTTCCGCTGCGTTCTTGGCGATTCCTTACAAGAGTATATCGGGACATCTGACAAGGGCGGAAAAGACCTCGGGCTTCCCGCCTTCACGGTCGTGTCACAAAAGACACAGGACACATGTTGCGCATCAGGCCGGTTCGCCGAAAGCACAAAAAGATCTCAGCCGTTAACAGTGATCACGCGGATCGCGAGTCACTTCGGCTCTCTGTCCAAGGTTTCACTTGGATCGCCGCTTCTCCTGCTTTCGGCACGAGGATCGGGATATGTGGCGAGCATCCGGCTGAACAGCCGAAGGGTCAGGCTGCGCCCGGCCGTCGATTGCCTCCTCTCAATCCGGCAGTCCGCTTGTCATCATGGCAAAGGACGGGACACGTGTCGCGCATCCGAGCAGAGCGGTTCTGAAGAGGGGGAAGATCTCGGCCGTTGATTCGGCACCGGATCTCCTCAAGTTTTCCTATAAATACTAACCCTTCTCCCCTGGGCACTGTTTCGCTTTTTTCTCCGCTTGCGCCTGTGCTTCCCTGCGAGTAGCTTCCCCAAGTGTTTCTGCTTCACCGGCGGAGAGCGAGCCATCGTGGGTGTTTGAGGGCGCCTTGTCTATTGCTGGGGAGCTCTTTGTCGTCGGGAATCGTCGCCGGGGAATCCTCTGTCGCCGGAGAGACCGTTAGCTATTGGGGAGACCTTTTCTCTGAGGGTAAGCCTCAGTTCTTCTTCTCCGCTCTGTGATTTATGTCCAATTGCTCCCCTTTGGCCGAGAGTAGCTCTTCGGACGAAGGCGGTTCTTCTTGCTCTTCATCCAGACCTCCCCAGTCTTCTTTGTCGTCTTCTTTTTCTTCAAATTCTTTTGCTTCTGCTATAGCGGATGAGGCGGAGACGCTTCCGGCTGCAGAAGCAGAGCCGGTCCCGGCTGTCGCCGAGCCTTCTACCTCTGGCCGTCGCCCGGCCGAGACGGTTTCGGATGTAGTTAGTGTCCTTGATACCGATACTATCAAGGTTTCTTCATGCATCTCTTTTGTTTCGGTTAAATGAGAAAGCTTGTTAAGGTTCAAAAGAAAAGAAAAAAAACATTTCAGCAACTTCTAGAAGGTTTAGGTTCTTGTTCGAAGAAATTTTGAGTTTCATGCGTTTTGGTCCTCTTCAAGAAAGGAATCTTAGGCCTTGGAAGCCGGATACATAAATTTTTATGTTAGTTTCTAACTTTCAACTGATATCTCAAGTTAGAATTTCTTCTATTAAAATAAAATTAGGTTAATAAGAAATATTTGACTTGTGCCAAACACATCCTCGATCGGTCCCTCTCTACTTTATGCCAAGTTAATTTGCATGCATTCTACTGCATAATGAGCGTCTCAAGCAATGCATTAACAATTTTTGGACCTTAGACTTTATACTATTCTTTCTGAAACTTGTACCTCGCGTTATCGCCGACTTTGAGCGTTGGAATATTTTCTCTCCAATCACCCTAAAAGACTGGTCACCTCATTTGTTGCAACATCTAGAGAGACAGACGACCCTCCACCTTAGAGACTCTAAAATCACTTCGTCCTTTATTCAATCCCACTCTCTCTCAACTCCAATGGTGGATGTAGAAATTTTGTTCAATGAGATCATTTGGACCGTAGATTAATAGGATCACTCTGCTGAGTAAGAATTAATAGGTTAGCGAGGTCGCTTTAATAGGACAGGATCGGTGGACAGTCGTCAAAATTAAAAAATTTCAATAAATTTTACAAAATTTAATGGAGACACGGAGTCCCACTAAGTATACGGTTGATTCGCCACTCCTCGACCACAGCTGATGGCTAATGAGGCACCCCGACCTTGCATATCTTCCTCTCCTCATATATCTTTCACTTGATCCAATTGGAGCCAGCTCCATCGCCTCGACCGCATCGGACTTCAACAATAGCTTTTGAATCCCATTATATTAGCAGCCGAAGGGAGTTATTGATGGTGTAGGACGAGGTACCTTATGAGGTTCTGCTCAACAAAAAAAGAAGAAGTCCTTTATGAGGTACCTTGTCTCATATCAACGAGCGATACTATCCACCTTGGTCTTTGAACTTGGAGTATTTTTTAATGTTAACCTCAGTCGATCCAAAGTGGGTCTTATTTTTGTAGAAAAATATTTGTTTACATTGATGGTTCAGTACAGCAAGTTGAGTATCTTGCAATGCAAAATAATATTGGTCCATATGAGCTAATGATACATGAGTTGGATATTTTTTTATTTAGGTGGGTCAGACGAATATTAAATGCGAGTATATATTTTGGGTATGATAAATACATGTGGACATGACAAATGCTTCGTGGGTTTGTGTTGCCTAAAAAATATTTGTCATGTCTGAAGAATATTTATCATCTCTACGCATCTGTATATAGATTTTTGAGCGTGACAAATATTTTGTGGGCATGACAAATATTTCGTAGACATAACAAATAGTATTTATCATGTTTACGAAGCATGCCTAAAAATATTTGTCATTCCTATATATATATATATATATATAGATGTGATAAATATTTTTTGAGAATGACAAATAATTTGTGGACATAACAAATAATATTTATCACGTATTTAATACTTATCATACCCGAACCCTGACCTGCATTAATACTTGTCTGACTCACCTGAATAAAAAAATTACCCAACCCATATGCCCCTAGTCCATGTAGACCAATGTCATCTAGCATTGCAAGATATCTCAGCATACTACACTAGGGTAAGCATTACTCATATTTGTGTGCTCTGGACGTTAGCGTATAATGTGACCTGCAGAACATTGTGGGACCCAGGGTGAATGTTGTGACTTGAATCTGGACCTCATGAATGTTGAATTTCAATTGTGGGGTTTGGACATTGAGCCTTGTATGTGGGTGTTTGCAAACCCAAAAATACATAAAATAATGAGATTTTGAAATAGACTACTATACAACAACCACAATCTCGTAAGACAACATCATCAGTATGTACCTTCCGGTCCTGTTGTATGATTTCTCCAACGCTTATCATGCCATGCTTCCAGTGAGGGACAATTGATAATATCCATGGATTTAAGAGAAGAAGGTGGCCTTTCATTTGCAGAGAAATGGAGTTTCGGACAATCTGAGATTGACAAACTTTCAAGAGATTTGAGAGCTTGTAAGCCCTCTGTGCAGTCGTCCAATGCCTTGGAAAAACTGAAGCAATCGAAAGACATGAGCTCAGGACAGTAACAAACATTAAGTTCTTTAAGAATGACTAGGTTGTGCAGTGGAAGTTTGAGGAGCTCTGGGAAATTAGAGATGTGCAAGGAGGTGAGATGAGTAAGATGTGGCAACGACGCTGCCACCATGGTTCCACTGCAGCCTTCTAACATTAAATCACGGAGAGATGGTGGTGTCACTAAATCAATAAGTGATGGCAGGCACTGTACTGTCAATCTCATGAGACCCAAGGGAAGGTCAGGTAACTTCAGGAGGACAGGCAGCCGAGAAATTCTTAAGGCGCGAAGTGAGGAAAGGTGATCAAAGGAGTGAGAGAATGTAATGACATCACAATTTGCTACTTCTAATTCCATGAGGGACGGAGGTAGGCAAGGTAGTGCCTTTAGCATGGGGCAATGCTCAAGGATGAGCACATGGAGACATGGCAGATAACCATCTTCCACTTCTACCCACTCCTCCCAGTTAGGCATATCCTTGAACTCTAACTTTTCAAGATATGGAAAAGCTTTTGTACAACCAGCGTTGTTGTTGCTGTTGAAGAATTCACTCCCAATGCATCTCAGCAGGTGTGCCCCTACGATATAGAGCTCCTTGAGGTGGGGTAGCTGGCCGAGTGGTGGGAGGAGTTCACATTGTGAGCAACCAAGGAGTGTCACATATACTAGGTTTGAGAAGGAGGGATCCCCGAGCCAAGCTGCAAACCTTGAGCCAGTGTATCCTTGGATCACTAGTTTGTTGAGATTGCGGTGTGGCTGAAGGTTCTCAAGAACTTCTTCCGGTCCCACAGCCCTAAAGGACTCGTTGCCATCATCGCAGTCCCACACTAACTCCAATGTGCGAAGCCTCTTCTGAATCTTCAAACAAGCACCTGCAGCTTCTTGCATGCTGTACACGTTGCAGAGCACCAGGTGATCATCTATACCTAGAACATCCACAAATACATCCCTAAGGATAGTTAGTACACCAAGTGTGAAATGAATATTGTATTTAAGTTAAAGATCAATGTTCACAAGGATGATGGGCTCTCCCTCATGTACCTTCAATTTCCAACAGCCGGATATGTAGTAATCTTTGCCTATATTGCTTGCACCATTCTGTCAGGTGGTAACATCTGTGGATGCTAAGGACTTGTAGTGCTGATGGGAGCTGTACCTCACTTGAGAAGTGGAGTGCATGGCAATCACTAATTTTTAGTGATTCTAGGGCATCCAGGTTGGTAATTGACAGGGAGTACAAACTAGTACAGTTGGCAATAACAAGTTCTCGAAGTCGAGGACATTCACCTTCTCTGGCACCACACCATGACTTCCATTTAGACAGGCGTGCTAGTCTCAACGTCTCCAATCGTGGAAAGCCCCCAGAGAAAAATTCACCACAAATATGTTCTAGTCTACTGAGCTGTGATATGGACAGCCATTTGAGACAAGGAAGTTGACCAAGGGGTGGGAGGGAAGTCAAAAATAGACATCCAACAAGTTCAACACTGGCCAATCTTGAGAACGAAGGATGTCCTATCCAAGATGGAAAAGAGTGTCCGTAGAAGCAACATATTCTGAGATGTTCCAGCTTCGGAGAGGGTTTAAGGCTTTCCAATGCCTCATAATTATCAATGGCTGATTCTTGTGTCCGATAGACATCCCATCGCAAATCCAAAGCCCTGAGGTGTTCCTTCTTCTCCAGACATGCCTTCTTTGCCTCGTTAATATCAGTCAAGTCGTTGATGTCATCAATCACAAGGCTTCTGATGTTGTTGATATCTTTCAATTCTCCCAGTTTCGCATGACCATAGTATTGACTCACGCGAAAACCAGGCATTGTTCGGAGATTAATTAGTTTTCCGATCCCCACTGGGTATACAAGACTTCTATCTTCAAGGATGAAATGTCTTAAGTTGAACAGATTTGATATGCTAGAATAAAAACCTGCAAGACTAGTACAAGACTGTAAATCAAGTGTTTGGATGTGATAAAGACTTCCAAGTGATTCAGGCAGCCATTTGATCGGGTTGCCACGGAGGCCAAGATAGCGTAGGTGTTTCAAGTAACTGATAGAACTTGGCAATTCCTCAAGCCCTGTGTATCCCAAATCCAGCAACCTTAAGTTTTCCATCCTAGTGAACAAATCACTCTCGAGCTTTATGTGACGGTCCCAGCTCAATAAGGTGCTGATGAATAAGAAAGACCTAAAGGTTCCTGACACAAAGATATCTCCCAATGGTGCTATGTTCCTTGGAGTTTTGTTGGTAACAACTGAAATGTGCCGGGCATGATCCCCCGAGATGTCATAATGCTTGTCATCTTTCACACTATAGCATTCACCTTGTGAAACACATCTTGCCAAATCATGGATTAGATCATGCATCAGAAATACATGGGGTTTTTGAGAATGTTGAAAGAATGATCTGCACAATAGATCATCAAAGTACTCATTACCAACATCTTCCATTAGTTTCGACCCTCTTCCCTGAACATAACCATGCGCCATCCACATCCGGACTAGTCGATCCTTGTCAATCTCATAATCTTTGGGAAACACCGAACAGTATCTAAAACATCTCTTAAGATGGGCAGGCAAGTGCCGATAACTCAATGCCAATATATCCATGATCTTCTTCTCTTCACTGATATCCCAAGTGTCATTTTGTAGTATATCATTCCACATCTGTTCATCATCTTCACAGCGGAGCAGGCCTCCAAGAGTCTTTGCCAATAGAGGTAAACCTCTACATCTCCTAGAGATTTTTCTCCCAATTGGCATCAAATTCTGATATGAATTAGGATCCCGACCTTCAAACGCATGTTGGCTAAACAGCTTCAAGCAGGCATCATCTTCTAGACATGGCAAACGATAGGTCGAAACAATCGCCCCTGACATTTTTGAGACCTTCAGACTCCGTGTAGTGATGATAATCTTACTTCCTGCAGATCCATAGCGAAAGGGAGCTGTGAGCCGACCCCAGATGCTTGAAAGTTTCTCTACTTCCCAAACATCATCGAGTACAAGTAGAAACCTCTTGCCAGTCAACTGCTCACTAAGGTTCACCTGAAGAGGATCCAACTCTGAGAGAGCACATGGCTGCCGATTGAAGGATTCGAACATGGCTTTTGTCAACTGTACCAAATCAAAATTCTCAGATACACAGACCCAGGATTTCAGTGGGAAATGGGTGCTTACTGCATCATCGTTGTAGGCAAGCTGTGCAAGAGTGGTCTTACCCAAGCCACCCATTCCCACGATGGCCATCACAGGAACACTAGAGCTACCCCTGGGCACCTCATCTGGCAACAAGAATCTTTTAACTATCTCCAGATCTCCCTCTCTGCCGAGGATACATGGTTCTTCCATCAGAGAACTAGTTGGCTCCCTGACAGGCGTTTCAACCCCGCTTTGCCCCTGGTCTTCTTCGAACCAGAGGGCTCGCTTGTGCTTCATGATCTCATCAAATCTTGAATTGATCTTTTCTATCTTCTGTTCAACGTCCTGGAGTTTAATTAAGCTGGTTCTTAATCTATATATGAAGATTTGTGAACATGGTATAAACAAATTCTCAACTGTACGTGTGTTCTATCGAGTTAACGTTGTTCCAATCAGATCTGATAGATGATGAGAATAGCAAAAATTGCATGTGATGATCTAGAAGAGATTTGAGTCACTACTTACCCGAAGCTCCAGAGTCGGAGGATCACCTGCCTCACACTCCGGCCCCCCGTCCTCCGTTAATCCGAGGCGCATCGCTTCGTCCAGCACATCTTCGGTGTCATAAGCGAGTGCCTCCACCTCCCGCAGCCAGCGGCGGACGTAGTCGCCGGTAATCTCCGTCTGCTCGGCGTCGCCGAGTCTGGCTCGGATCGCTTCCAGCGTCCGAAGCAGCTGCTTGGTGTCTCCGCGCATCTTCGCCATGTAGCAGTTGTGCGTGGACGACGACGGCACGCACGATGATAGTGCAGATAGCAGATTCCCAAGAGAGGCCGCGCATGTCTCCGCCGCGCGAGCAACCACAGATATGAGCGCATCTGCCATGGCGATCCGCGAAGAAGAAGATGGAAGGGTGGGCTCTGTCCGCTGCTTTGTAAACCCCTGTTTCTTATTAGTTTATAAGAGTTTTTTTTTTGCATATATACTCCTGAAAGATACTGTTTTTTATATATACCTCCAATTCTCATATATTGTCATTAATACCCCTAAAATCTTCAAAATGTGGCATTTATACTCCTCCGTCAAATTTAGGTAAATTTCAACAAAATATGTCAAAAGTATTACATAAATCATGATAATACCGGAGCTGTCAGGGGTACATATGCAAAATTTAATGAATTGATAGTTATATATGTAAAATATTAGTGAATTTAAGGATATACATGCAAATCTTTAAATGGAGGGAGATAAATATAATATCTTTGACAATTTTAGGGGCATTGATGACAATATGTGAGAATTGGAGATATAGGTGAAATACTAAAAAACAAAAAAAGGTCCACTTACTTTGCAACGGATGATTAGGTTTGTTACAAAAAATCATCAAAAAGTATTTAGTAGTTTAATATATAATTTTTTTTTAAAAGATAATAAACATTTATAAAATATTCAACGTAAACAGTTTGTTTTTCTTTTAGGTATTTGTATAATATTCAATAATTTGTAGATCTTAAATCTTTTTATTTTTCGGCTTGGACTGTTCATTCATACCGAAATATTTATTATTTTGATTGTTATTTTACTTAAAAAAGAGAATAGAGGAATTAAAACTAGACTACATTAAAAAAATATAAGTAACTCTTAATCTAATTAGAATAAGCAGTTCATTTTTTTTAGTGAACTTTCTAGAATAGATTATTCTCACCCAAAGTAATGACTCCCATGCAATTAAAATTAACAAGCTCGGATAATTCATGTAAGTCTTCTTATTTTAAGCTTATTTGATTGTTTAGAGAGAATTGCCAAGGCCACATGATTTGGGAGAACAAGTCATAGAGATAAGTCCTTGGAAGAGATAAGTCCTTATGAACTTGAGGGCAACCAAACCAGCGGCCAGCTGCAAACGAGGTCATGCAGCGGTCACTGTCGTTCGTTACCATCCAGCTGGCAAGCTAATAAATTAACAAGCTCAATTTCATATTAATTAAATTGAGCAAGGATATTGCGGGTTATCTGGAGATAGGACGTCATTAATGCGTCCTGGGCCTCGTACTCCTCGGAGACTTGATTGGCGATGAGCTGAGAGTCGCTGAACGCTCTTATGTTCTGCGCGCCGAGCTTTCTAGCGGCCCGAAGGCCTGAGATAAGGGCTTCGTATTCTGCGGCGTTGTTGGTAGCTGGGAAGGAGAAGTGTAACGCGTACTCCGTGATGACCCCTTCTGGAGACGCCAAGATCCATCCGGCGCCGCTACCCGTAGAGCACGCGGATCCATCGACGTAGAGTCGCCATTCGTCCGCCGGAGGCGGAGGAACCGAAGCACCTTCGGCCTCGGGTGTAGTTCTGACTTCCGGCCGAGGGACTGAGGATGCTTCGGGAGTGAGCTCGGTGATGAAGTCGACTAAAGCTTGAGCTTTTATTGCCGTTTGCGGCCCATAAGAGACGTCGAATTCTCCCAGTTCGATTGCCCAGTTTGCTAACCTGCCGGATACTTCTGGCCGAGAGAGGACTTGCCTCAAAGGTTGATCCGTGAAAACCTTTATTGAATGCGCGAGGAAGTAGGGCCGGAGCCTCCTTGCGGACGAGACGAGTGCTAGGGCCAGCTTTTCAAGAGCAGGATACCGAAGCTCTGCTCCTTGGAGGGCTCGGCCTATATAGTAGACAGGCCTCTGAACACCGTCTTGCTCCCGAATGAGGACGGCGCTGACAGCTGCTTCAGATACTGCGAGATAAAGGAACAACTGCTCTCCATGGACCGGTTTAGACAAGACAAGACGGGAACATTGGAGAGATAGGCTTTCAGTTGCTCGAAGGCCGACTGGCACTCGTCTGTCCAGAAAAAGCTATTGGTCTTCTTCAGCAGCTTGAAGAAAGGAAAACAGTAATCCGCTGCCCTTGACATGAAGCGGCTTAACGCGGCAATTCTTCCGTTCAGCTTTTGGACCTCTCGGACGTTGGCCGGAGGGCGCATTTGAATGATAGCCGAAACCTTTGCCGGATTAGCTTCCACCCCTCGGTGAGTGACCATGTAGCCGAAGAATTTCCCGGAGGCCACGCCGAAGGCGCACTTGGCCGGATTCAGTTTCATCTTATACCTGCGTAAGGCAGAGAATGTATCGGCCAAATCTGTTAAATGGTCTGTACCAACGTGGCTTTTTACCAGCATGTCGTCGATGTAGACCTCCATATTGCGGTCGAGCTGTGGAGCAAATATCCTGTTGATGAGACGTTGATAAGTTGCTCCTGCATTCTTCAGGCCGAACGGCATCCGGGTATAACAGTACAGACCGAGGTCAGTTGTGAAGCTGGTCTTGCTTTCGTCCTCTGGATGCATTCGGATCTGATGGTAGCCTGAATAGGCGTCGAGGAAGCTAAGTAGCTCGTGGCCAGAGGTTGCGTCCACCACCTGATCTATCCGAGGCAGCGGAAAGCTGTCCATCGGACAGGCTTTGTTGAAGTTGGTGAAGTCCACACACATCTGCCATTTGCCATCTTTTTTTGGCACCATCACCACATTGGCGATCCAATCAGGATGGTGTACCTCTCGGAGGTGTCCTGCGTCCAGCCCCTTTTGCACTTCGGTTTGGATGGCCGCCCTTCTCTCTTGATTGAAGGTGCGCCGCTTCTGCTTGACCGGGGGCTGGTTGGGGTCGATATGCAGCCGATGCTTAGCTACCTCCGGGTCGACCCCGGGCATGTCTGCAGGAGACCAGGCGAAGACATCGAAGTTTTCTTTCAGGAACTCAGCAAGTCTCTCGGCCTCAATCTTCTCTAGGTCGGAGCCTAGCATTAGTGTCCGACCTTCTCCTCCCGGAACCGGACTAGTCGTAAGTTCCTCTCCTGGGGAGGCTTCGGCCGAAGATTCGATCGAAAGGGATTCGGCCGCGGCCTTCCCTTTGGCCGATATCATGTAACACTGTCGAGCTACTTCATGATTTCCCTTGGCTTCGCCAATTCCATGACCGGTATGGAATTTTAGCTTCTGGTGAAAAGACGAGGGTACAGTTCCGACTCTGCCGATCAGCCTTCGACCAAAGATGGCGTAGGCCGAGTCGACCTTGACTACGGCAAAATCCGTTTCGACGGTTAATTGCCGAGGGGCCGTACCTATGGTTACAGGGAGCCGGACGATGCCTTCTACTCGGCAAGGCGAACCATTGAAACCGAATAGAGGCCCCCGGTGAGGCTTCATATCAGCCTCACTTAAACCCATTTTTACAAAACAATCGTAAAAAAGTACATTTAGGGCACTTCCATTATCAACAAAGATACGATGAACATCGTAACTTTTTATTACAGCATTTACAACTAAAGCGTCGTCGTGAGGAACCTGAATGTCAGTCAGATCCTCCTGGCCGAAGGTAATGTCTTCTTGACGAGACCGCTTCGGCTCGACGTCGACTGCTGCTACTGTTGTAGCGCTGAGCTGACGATGCTTCGGCCCCTCTCCCGGCCCTCCGGATATCATCATAATTGACCCGGCACTGGGTCGTTGGTGTGATGCTTCTGCCGGGGCCAGAGTGACCTTCGGCTGAGGCGGGGCTTCGTTATCCGGGATTTGACGTTGCCTAGCTGCTTCAAGAACGTCCCGGTTCTGTCGTTGTTGAGGCTGCTCTCGCCGGTACTGTGGCAGACGGCCTTCTCTGATGAGGCGATCAATCTCCTCCCGAAGGTGCCGGCATTCGTCAGTTGAATGGCTGGTTTCCCGATGGTACTCACAGTACTTGCGGGGGTCCCTTTGGCGAGGATCAGTCTTGATGCGCTCCGGTTGCCGAAGCATACCTTTCACCTCTATGAGCATCCGGGAGGGTGGAGCAGGTAACAACATATACCGCTGCTGTGGATCCCGGCGCTTGTCTCGGTCCCATTCTTCCTTCCGGTATCGCTTGCGAGAGGGTTCCTGATCTTCTGGGCAAGGACGAACCGTTGGAGGGGCAGGCGCTGATACTGCCTCGGCAGTACTCTTGCCTTTCGACATCATCAGTGCTTCCCGGTTGATGTACTTATGGACCCGAGCTACAAGGTCTTGGAAGGTGGAGGGATGACGCTTTTCGATAGAGCTGAGAAGCCCTTCGTCCATGCACCCACTGATTACGGCCGAGACCGCAATCGAACTGTCAAGGTTCGGGATTTGGGCGGCTTCGGCCCGAAACTTGGTAAAATATTCTTGAAGGGTCTCGGTAGGTCCTTGCCGAATGGCTAGCAGACTGGCCAAGGTTTTACACTGCCGAGTGGCACCGTAAAATTGGTCAATGAATAGTTGGCCTAACTGAACTAGAGAGTTGATGGAATTGGGGGCCAATGTCTCGAACCAAGTCAAGGCTTTTTTTTCAAGAGTGAGGGGGAAGAGACGGCAGCGGACTGTCTCGAAAACTCCTCGGACAGAGAGGTAGGTATTGAACCTCTGGAAGTGGCAGACCGGATCTGTCATTCCATCATAGAGAGGGCCTTTCGGCAGTTTAAAGTTGTGGGGTACCTCAATGGCCAGAAACTCCGGCGAGAACGGAGTCTGCTCTAGAATGGTGCTGGCGAGAGGCGCTCCGTACGGCCGAGATACCATCTGCTGCATCTCGTTCCTCATCGCCGTCAGCCGCCGGTCCAGGTCCGGGGCGGTTGAAGTAGTGACCGAACGTCCTTCGGCCTTAGTCGGATGGAATCCGGACGAAGCATAGTCTTGCTCCGTCATGATGTGACTGGCGCGAAGGACTCGGACAGGCGGTGCGAAGGGCTCGCTGCGTGCCGTTGCGGCCTCGTCGAGGAAGGCCTGCAAGGGTGTTGTCTGTAGCCTCGCAGCTTGAGCAGGATGGAATGGAGGAGGCGGTACCTGCTGGGGGAGCTGGCCCAGTAATCCCATATGCTGGGCGATGGCGGACACCATATCTCGCAAGAGCGCCAAGGAAGTCATAGTGGCGGCCAGCGTCGCCACCTGTCGATGAAGCTCTTCCACCCGGTTGTCTCTGGGAGCGAACTCCGGTATGACAGGAAGGGCAGAACCTTGTGGAGGAACAGACGGGGCACCTTCGGAGTGGAGCGGCTGTGCTGGAGTTACCCGCGTCTCTACCTCGTCTTGTCCGGATCGTCTGGTCACCGCACGATGAGACATGACTTCTCGCTAGTTTCCCACAGACGGCGCCACGTGATGTAGCCGAAGCTATCACGATCGGATTCCGAAACTGGAACCCGAAGCTGGATCGGATCGATGAAGAAGACTGACGGGGATCCGGAGCGAGACGAGGGCGGACACGGGGCCGAGGGTCCGAAGCCAAGAGGTATCCGGGCGAAGGCTCGCCAGGGGCGAAGCCTAGATTCCTTTGGCTGAGGCGGACCAGCCGGCGAAGGGCGTCGAGACCGGGAGGAGAAAACCCGAGGTCGGTGGCCGAGATCGACTCGGAGAGGTCGGCGAAGATTCAAACCGAAACCCCTGCAGAAGGAGGAAGAAGAAGAAGAACCGGTCAGTAGGAGTCCCGGGCTTCGGCCCAAAAGAACTCCCTCCGACGGCTAAGTTAGCTTCTGAAGAAGATTCGATTCAGAAGAGAAGGGAGAAGAGGCAGCTTTAATACTTTTGGACTGTTGTCCTTAGTCCAGAAGACCTACCTTTGGTAATAAATAGCCTTTGTATTTATAGCGGAGGATATAGGTTACTTAATGGTGGGAGCCGATATAGGACTATGTTCTTGGTTTACTGATAAACCGCCATAGCGCCTAACCCTCCCACCGGAGTGGGCCGGATATGGCTACTGGGCCGAAGGTGGGGGCCGTTGTTGGGCCGGATGCCACTTAGTGGGTTGAAGCTAACTGGGCCGAGGGCCGCTGGGCCGTTGATGGGCCGAGGGCCGTTGGGCCGCTAACGGGCCGAGGACCACTAGGTTGCTATTGGGCTGAGGGCCGCAGGGCCGCTAATGGGCCGAAGGCTGCCAGTGGGCCTCTTACTGCTACTGCTGTTGGGCTGATCCCAGTGTTGGACTGTTTAATGGGCCGAATCGGATTCTGCCTCATCAAATCCCATTATATTAGCAACTGAAGGGAGTTATTAATGGTGTAGGACGAGGTACCTTATAAGGTTCTGCTCAAAAAAAAAAAAAAGTCCTTTATGAGGTACCTTGTCTCATATCAATGAGCGATACTATCCATCTTGGTCTTTGAACTTGGAGTATTTTTTAATGTTAAGCTCAGTCGATCCAAAGTGGGTCTTATTTTGTAGAAAAATATTTGTTACATTGAAGGTTAGTACAACAAGTTGACTATCTTGCAATGCAAAATAATATTGGTCCATATGAGCTAATGATACATGAGTTGGATATTTTTTTATTCAGGTGGGTCAGACGAATATTAAATGCAAGTATATATTTTGGGTATGATAAATACATGTGGACATGACAAATACTTCGTGGGTTTGTGTTGCCTAAACAATATTTGTCATGCCTGAAGAATATTTATCATCTCTACGCATCTGTATATAGATTTTTGAGCGTGACAAATATTTTGTGGGCATGACAAATATTTCGTGGACATGACTAATAGTATTTATCATGCTTACGAAGCATGCCTAAAAATATTTGTCATTCCTACATATATGTATACATATTTATGGATGTGATAAATATTTTTTGAGAATGACAAATAATTTGTGGACATAACAAATAATATTTATCACGTATTTAATACTTATCATACCCGAACCCTGACCTGCATTAATACTTGTCTGACTCACCCGAATAAAAAAATTACTCAACCCATATGCCCCTAGTCCATGTAGACCAATGTCATCTTGCATTGCAAGATATCTCAGCATACTACACTAGGGTCAGTGCAGCAAGCATTACTCATATTTGTGTGCTCTGGACGTTAGTGTATAATGTGACCTGCAGAACATTGTGGGACCCAGGGTGAATGTTGTGACTTGAATGAGCTGTCTGGACCTCATGAATGTTGAATTTCAATTGTGGGGTTTGGACATTGAGCCTTGTATGTGGGTGTTTGCAAACCCAAAAATACATAAAATAATGAGATTTGAAATAGACTACTATACAACAACCACAATCTCGTAAGACAACATCATCAGTATGTACCTTCCGGTCCTGTTGTATGATTTCTCCAACGCTTATCATGCCATGCTGCCAGTGAGGGACAATTGATAATATCCATGGATTTAAGAGAAGAAGGTGGCCTTTCATTTGCAGAGAAATGGAGTTTCGGACAATCTGAGATTGACAAACTTTCTAGAGATTTGAGAGCTTGTAAGCCCTCTGTGCAGTCGTCCAATGCCTTGGAAAAACTGAAGCAATCGAAAGACATGAGCTCAGGACAGTAACAAACATTAAGTTCTTTAAGAATGACTAGGTTGTGCAGTGGAAGTTTGATGAGCTCTGGGAAATTAGAGATGTGCAAGGAGGTGAGATGAGTAAGATGTGGCAACGACGCTGCCACCATGGTTCCACTGCAGCCTTCTAACATTAAATCACGGAGAGATGGTGGTGTCACTAAATCAATAAGTGATGGCAGGCACTGTACTGTCAATCTCATGAGACCCAAGGGAAGGTCAGGTAACTTCAGGAGGACAGGCAGCCGAGAAATTCTTAAGGCGCGAAGTGAGGAAAGGTGATCAAAGGAGTGAGAGAATGTAATGACATCACAATTTGCTACTTCTAATTCCGTAAGGGACGGAGGTAGGCAAGGTAGTGCCTTTAGCATGGGGCAATGCTCAAGGATGAGCACATGGAGACATGGGAGATAACCATCTTCCACTTCTACCCACTCCTCCCAGTTAGGCATATCCTTGAACTCTAACTTTTCAAGATATGGAAAAGCTTTTGTACAACCAGCGTTGTTGTTGCTGTTGAAGAATTCACTCCCAATGCATCTCAGCAGGTGTGCCCCTACGATATAGAGCTCCTTGAGGTGGGGTAGCTGGCCGAGTGGTGGGAGGAGATCACATTGTGAGCAACCAAGGAGTGTCACATATACTAGGTTTGAGAAGGAGGGATCCCCGAGCCAAGCTGCAAACCTTGAGCCAGTGTATCCTTGGATCACTAGTTTGTTGAGATTGCGGTGTGGCTGAAGGTTCTCAAGAACTTCTTCCGGTCCCACAGCCCTAAAGGACTCGTTGCCATCATCGCAGTCCCACACTAACTCCAATGTGCGAAGCCTCTTCTGAATCTTCAAACAAGCATCTGCAGCTTCTTGCATGCTGTACACGTTGCAGAGCACCAGGTGATCATCTATACCTAGAACATCCACAAATACATCCCTATGGATAGTTAGTACACCAAGTGTGAAATGAATATTGTATTTAAGTTAAAGATCAATGTTCACAAGGATGATGAGCTCTCCCTCATGTACCTTCAATTTCCAACAGCCGGATATGTAGTAATCTTTGCCTATATTGCTTGCACCATTCTGTCAGGCGGTAACATCTGTGGATGCTAAGGGCTTGTAGTGCTGATGGGAGCTGTACCTCACTTGAGAAGTGGAGTGCATGGCAATCACTAATTTTTAGTGATTCTAGGGCATCCAGGTTGGTAATTGACAGGGAGTACAAACTACTACAGTTGGCAATAACAAGTTCTCGAAGTCGAGGACATTCACCTTCTCTGGCACCACACCATGACTTCCATTCAAACAGGCGTGCTAGTCTCAACGTCTCCAATCGTGGAAAGCCCCCAGAGAAAAATTCACCACAAATATGTTCTAGTCTACTGAGCTGTGATATGGACAGCCATTTGAGACAAGGAAGTTGACCAAGGGGTGGGAGGGAAGTCAAAAATAGACATCCAACAAGTTCAACACTGGCCAATCTTGAGAACGAAGGATGTCCTATCCAAGATGGAAAAGAGTGTCCGTAGAAGCAACATATTCTGAGATGTTCCAGCTTCGGAGAGGGTTTAAGGCTTTCCAATGCCTCATAATTATCAATGGCTGATTCTTGTGTCCGATAGGCATCCCATCGCAAATCCAAATCCCTGAGGTGTTCCTTCTTCTCCAGACATGCCTTCTTTGCCTCGTTAATATCAGTCAAGTCGTTGATGTCATCAATCACAAGGCTTCTGATGTTGTTGATATCTTTCAATTCTCCCAGTTTCGCATGACCATAGTATTGACTCACAAGGAAACCAGGCATTGTTCGGAGATTAATTAGTTTTCCGATTCCCACTGGATATACAAGACTTCTATCTTCAAGGATGAAATGTCTTAAGTTGAACAAATTTGATATGCTAGAATAAAACCCTGCAAAACTAGTACAAAACTGTAAATCGAGTGTTTGGATGTGATAAAGACTTCCAACTGATTCAGGTAGCCATTTGATCGGGTTGCCACGGAGGCCAAGATAGCGTAGGTGTTTCAAGTGACTGATAGAACTTGGCAATTCCTCAAGCCCTGTGTATCCCAAATCCAGCAACCTTAAGTTTTCCATCCTAGTGAACAAATCACTCCCGAGCTTTATGTGACGGTCCCAGCTCAATAAGGTGCTGATGAATAAGAAAGACCTAAAGGTTCCTGACACAAAGATATCTCTCAATGGTGCTATGTTCCTTGGAGTTTTGTTGGTAACAACTGAAATGTGCCGGGCATGATCCCCTGAGATGTCATAATGCTTGTCATCTTTCACACTATAGCATTCACCTTGTGAAACACATCTTGCCAAATCATGGATTAGATCATGCATCAGAAATACATGGGGTTTTTGAGAATGTTGAAAGAATGATCTGCACAATAGATCATCAAAGTACTCATTACCAACATCTTCCATTAGTTTCGACCCTCTTCCCTGAACATAACCATGCGCCATCCACATCCGGACTAGTCGATCCTTGTCAATCTCATAATCTTTGGGAAACACCGAACAGTATCTAAAACATCTCTTAAGATGGGCAGGCAAGTGCCGATAACTCAATGCCAATATATCCATGATCTTCTTCTCTTCACTGATATCCCAAGTGTCATTTTGTAGTATATCATTCCACATCTGTTCATCATCTTCACAGCGGAGCAGGCCTCCAAGAGTCTTTGCCAATAGAGGTAAACCTCTACATCTCCTAGAGATTTTTCTCCCAATTGGCATCAAATTCTGATATGAATTAGGATCCCGACCTTCAAACGCATGTTGGCTAAACAGCTTCAAGCAGGCATCATCTTCTAGACATGGCAAACGATAGGTCGAAACAATCGCCCCTGACATTTTTGAGACCTTCAGACTCCGTGTAGTGATGATAATCTTACTTCCTGCAGATCCATAGCGAAAGGGAGCTGTGAGCCGACCCCAGATGCTTGAAAGTTTCTCTACTTCCCAAACATCATCGAGTACAAGTAGAAACCTCTTGCCAGTCAACTGCTCACTAAGGTTCACCTGAAGAGGATCCAACTCTGAGAGAGCACATGGCTGCCGATTGAAGGATTCGAACATGGCTTTTGTCAACTGTACCAAATCAAAATTCTCAGATACACACACCCAGGATTTCAGTGGGAAATGGGTGTTTACTGCATCATCGTTGTAGGCAAGCTGTGCAAGAGTGGTCTTACCCAAGCCACCCATTCCCACGATGGCCATCACAGGAACACTAGTGCTACCCCTGGGCACCTCATCTGGCAACAAGAATCTTTTAACTATCTCCAGATCTCCCTCTCTGCCGAGGATACATGGTTCTTCCATCAGAGAACTAGTTGGCTCCCTGACAGGCGTTTCAACCCCGCTTTGCCCCTGGTCTTCTTCGAACCAGAGGGCTCGCTTGTGCTTCATGATCTCATCAAATCTTGAATTGATCTTTTCTATCTTCTGTTCAACGTCCTGGAGTTTAATTAAGCTGGTTCTTAATCTATATATGAAGATTTGTGAACATGGTATAAACAAATTCTCAACTGTACGTGTGTTCTATCGAGTTAACGTTGTTCCAATCAGATCTGATAGATGATGAGAATAGCGAAAATTTCATGTGATGATCTAGAAGAGATTTGAGTCACTACTTACCCGAAGCTCCAGAGTCGGAGGATCACCTGCCTCACACTCCGGCCCCCCGTCCTCCGTTAATCCGAGGCGCATCGCTTCGTCCAGCACATCTTCGGTGTCATAAGCGAGTGCCTCCACTTCCCGCAGCCAGCGGCGGACGTAGCCGCCGGCAATCTCCGTCTGCTCGGCGTCGCCGAGTCTGGCTCGGATCGCTTCCAGCGTCCGAAGCAGCTGCTTGGTGTCTCCGCGCATCTTCGCCATGTAGCAGTTGTGTGTGGACGACGACGGCACGCACGATGATAGTGCAGATAGCAGATTCCCAAGAGAGGCCGCGCATGTCTCCGCCGCGCGAGCAACCACAGATATGAGCGCATCTGCCATGGCGATCCGCGAAGAAGAAGATGGAAGGGTGGGCTCTGTCCGCTGCTTTGTAAACCCCTGTTTCTTATTAGTTTATAAGAGTTTTTTTTGCATATATACTCCTGAAAGATACCGTTTTTTATATATACCTCCAATTCCCATATATTGTCATTAATATCCCTAAAATCTTCAAAATGTGGCATTTATACTCCTCCGTCAAATTTAGGTGAATTTCAACAAAATATGTCAAAAATATTACATAAATCATGATAATACCGGGGCTGTCAGGGGTACATATGCAAAATTTAATAAATTGAAAGTTATATATGCAAAATATTAGTGAATTTAAGGAAATACATGCAAAATCTTTAAATGGAGAGATATAAATATAATATCTTTGACGATTTCAGAGGTGCTGATGACAATATGTGAGAATTGGAGATATAGGTGAAATACTATATTTTTCTAAAGTACATATGCAAAAAACCCTTAATCATATTAGGCAAAGTTGGTCTTCATGTCAACTCATCAGGGAGCTTGTAACCCTGTTTCAGTTTACGTAATTTTACCAATCTCATTTCCCAAAAAAAAAAAGGTCCGCTTACTTTGCAACGGATGATTAGGTTTGTTACAAAAAATCATCAAAAAGTATTTAGTAGTTTAATATATAATTTTTTTTTTCAAAAGATAATAAACATTTTTAAAATATTCAACGTAAACAGTTTGTTTTTCTTTTAAGTATTTGTATAATATTCAATAATTTGTAGATCTTAAATCTTTTTATTTGTCGGCTTGGACTGTTCATTCATACCGAAATAAGAGTCCTTTTGCTTTATTAATTTGATTGTTATTTTACTTAAAAAAGAGAATAGAGTAATTAAAACTAGACTACATTAAAAAAATATAAGTAACTCTTAATCTAATTAGAATAAGCAGTTCATTTTTTTTAGTGAACTTTCTAGAATATGTTATTCTCACCCAAAGTAATGACTCCCATGCAATTAAAATTAACAAGCTCGGATAATTCATGTAAGTCTTCTTATTTTAAGCTTATTTGATTGTTTAGAGAGAATTGCCAAGGCCACATGATTTGGCAGAACAAGTCATAGAGATAAGTCCTTGGAAGAGAATATAGCTTATGAACTTGAGGGCAACCAAACCAGCGGCCAGCTGCAAACGAGGTCATGCAGCGGTCACTGTCGTTCGTTACCATCCAGCTAGCAAGCTAATAAATTAACAAGCTCTGAACCTTCTTCCAACCATATGACACCTATGCTTAATTTATCAAGCTCTTGCTTGACATAAGGAAGTTTTCGTACTAATCCATGACAGAGTTAATCTTGCACAATCTTCCATGCCAAGCAAGTCCATTAGGCCTACGAACCATCAGGTACATGGGGTTCTTTGCCACATGAATGAAGATGCTCACCCCTCTGACTAAGTTTTGCATGGACTAAAAAACAACGGTTCGTGCCAATTTATCTTATTAAATTCTCCAAGTCAGCTTGTGCATGTGAGGGGTAGGCAGTAGGATTGGCAATGAGTTGAGTTGAGCCGAGTTTTGGACGGCTCAGGTTCAACTCGACTCAAAAAAGGTTGGCTCGAGCTCGAGTTCGAGCTCGGTTCGAATTTCAAATCTGATTCGAGTTCGGCTTACCCTATTTATGTCAGGTTTGAGTTTGGCTTAGATCGAATTTGAACCATTCAAATATGGACAATTACACAGTCACATCCACACAGAGTGAGATACTTGCCTTCACTTGACGTAATTTGAAGAATTAAAAAATATATATCGAACCGGCTCACGAGCCTACGAACTGAGCGACAGTAACTTTGAGCTCAGCTCATTAAATCATTCGAACTTTAACTTAGACTTAGTTGGACTCGTTTAAAGTTGAGTCGAGCGGGACCGGGCGGAGCCCGAGTGGCTCGACTCATTGCGAGCCCTTACAGGCAGCGAAAATGACGGTACGGGGAAGATGGCAGTAACCTTTCTTCGGTGGGGTGGGGGTTGGTGTGGAAGTTAAAGAGTAGGGGGAAATTTAAAATAAGCTTTCCTAAAATTAGCTCAATTCTGCCAAACAGGTAAGCAGTCCAAATACGGTGATTCTCAAAACTCAGGACAAAAGTTTAAACATAATATTTCCTTCGTGAAAATAGTCTCAGAAACAAAGTCATTTCCAAATACTCTACAAATTTTCAAGGAATCCCCTTCTATGGTAACTTGAGACATTAGTTTCCACTGTCCATTATACTAATTATAAAAACTTAAGCATCTCTTTGGATGTGTATAAGGAACAGTGTAAAGGTCATATCACCTATCATTTAGTGTAAAGGTAATAATTTTGTTAATTGGCAAAGGGTATTTTTTGATAGCAGGATAAGAAAATGGAACTTTTATTCATTTTATAAATGAATTTTAGGGGGAGCATCTTTTAAGATATTTGAAGGGCCTTGAAAGCTCTGCAAGCCATGGTGCATTGATCACAACCGGGAGCGTCTTGAGTGATTATGCCAACAAGCAGGACATCATCCAAGTTGGTTTCATATCTAGCCGGCAATGAAGTGCCAAGCCCCTTGTTTTCTGAATATTTTTTTATTGCACCCTAATTGGAAATCATGCTTCAAAATTTTCTATGCTCTCATGCGTCTATGCTGCCTTGTCGACCTTTCTCATAATTAAAAATGAAAATAGACCAACAACGAAATTTTTCATCCATAATTCGTTTAAGATACGCGTAATATGGTCAAAATGAATCACCATTTTCTTATGAGAGATGCTAATATGTCAAGTCCCTTTGTCATCTCTCTTTGCCACTGAACAAAGATAACCACTATATGGATACTTAATGAAATTATTGTAAGGCGTTTATGTAGGGAAAGTCTTAAGAATGCCCATGTAGCATTTATCCTTTGTGAGTAGCAACAGAGCATGACATTCTAGCATTCTCATTTTCTTATTGGATCTGGTGATTCTTTTAAAAATCAAATTCGAGCTTACTTGTTTTATTAATTTTTTATTATTTTTAATATAAATCAAGACTCATCTAATTATGGTCAATATGATGCAGGCCGACCATGTCATAAATGTTTTGAACTACCACCAACTAACAAATATCATCAATACATGACTTATTAGCCTCGAATTTGCTTTTTATTAATTTTTTATTATTTTTAATATAAATCAAGACTCATCTAACTATGGTCAATATGATGCTGACCCACCATGTCATAAATGTTTTGAACCACCACCTACTAACATATATCATCAATACATGACTCATTAGCCTCTGACAGAGTTGCATACGTATTATTATGTATAGACCATCTTTATCCCATTACCACCGTATAAGGGCTGGCGTATTGTAAAATATCATAAAATTTTGGATTGTCGGTTTAAAATCAGCAAGAAATATAATTTTTATTTAAATCACTAATTTAAAATCTTTGATTTTGATTGTTAGAGATTTTGAACTGAAAACTGTAACCAGTTACAGGGAAGACTATATAAATCAATGGATTTTTAAATACAATAATTTACGGTGTTTCAAACATATAGAAAATAAGAAAATAACTGAAAATAATATAAACATAAATAAAACTGTCATCTTACTATCATTTACGACATTTTATAATATTTTATGGATCTCATACAATGCTCGGGATTGACACCTTCGCACATACCTCGCCACCTTTGAAATTGCCGCCGGCGACCGTCCAACTTCGATGAGGCAACCTATCTAATTAATTGAAGAGTCCATGGCACACCATGATGAGCTGTGTTTTTGCATAACATGGACCTCCATATACAAATTTGGGGTTTGCGCAGTCTTTTTTCCCGTTTTGACATAAGAAGTTTAGCAATCCTTTGGAGAGAGAAATTTTTACAGTAAGTTTAGCTGCATGTATGCATTTCTTGTGCAAGTTTTTCTTATACATGGGATATGTTAGCCTTGTTGTTAGCCAAAAAACCCCATGCAGGGTTAATCATCACCATTTTGACAAGGTGAAACTCATGGGGGCATTATAGATGTATCTTTTGCAAGTTTGATTTAGAAGATAAAAGAGGAATGTATATACACTTTCCTTATCAATTCTACTATCATTTGAATGTGTTTCTAGCGCTTACTTCAGCAACTGTACTTCAAATTGTTTCATATAGAAGCCCATGAGAATTGATCAGGAAAGTGTATATGGATTATACAATGAACATGTTATTTAGTCAAATCCAGCTTATTAGATGATGAACCAGTTGACTCGCACCACTTGGTCTTTTTTATCATACTTAGTACTTGTGAATCTCGAAAGTTTGTAGATATCTATTCCAGTTTGGTCCTTAGTTCTTACCAGGTCTTGATACTTCGTTCTTTATTCACTGTTTATGGTATTGTGCTGAGAAGTCAACAGCATGAATAGATTATACAATCTCCTAATGGGCTGCTCACCTTATGTGCTTGGTTTATGTATGGGGTTCGGATCTGAGATGAGCATGTTCAGTATTCAGTGTTGGATCTACTTAGTAAGTTTCAATGGGTTGCTTGCAGTTGTTTGATAAAAAAAATTTCGCACTCGAGCTGCAATGTTTGTTGCAACGTTTGTTGTTTATGCCGTGTGGAAGAAATTTTCTGATGAAATTTTCTGTTACAGCTCTTATCTTGGCCGTCGGTTTGCCACCCGACCTCCCTAGGCCCTTCTATAAATATCGGCTTCTTTCGCCTCATTACTGTTCCTTCGCATTCTCTCTCTTCCTCTCCGCGCCAGAGCATTTCCGCGAGCAGCGCCGCAAACGTCTTTTCTTCTCCGGCCGCGAGTGTTCCATCGAGGTCGTCCGGAGACGTCTTGTCAATCGCCGGGGAGTTCCTTGTCGCCGGGGAGTTCTTAGTCTGAGGGTAAACCTCAGCTCCAGCCTTTTCTTCTTTCGATTCATGTTCGGCAATTCTTCTTCGGCCTAGAGCAGCTTTTCAGCCGAAAGCAGCTCGTCGTGCTCCTCGTCCACACCCACTCCCCAGTCTTCTCTGTCATCTCCCTTTTCCTCGAACTCTTTCCTTTCCGGTATGACAGACAAGGCTGAAACGGTCCCGGCTACTGCCGAACCCACCACTACAGGCCGTCGCTAGGCCGAGACGGTCTCGGACGTAGTTTGTGCTCTTGATGTCGATGAACTGAAGAGCATAACTAACTACTATCTGATTCCTTCTTGGATGATCCCCGTTCGGCCCGGGAGGCGTACAAGAGCCAATTCGGTTCGGCCGGACTGCTGCTCGATTTACGAGCACAGCTTCCGGACAGGCTTTTGTCTTCCCTTTCATCCTTTTGTTGTAAACCTTTTGAGCTTTTACGGACTGGCTCCGTCCCAATTCTTTCCAATTCCTGGCGGACGGTCTACGCTTATTTGGCCCTTAACTCCATTCTTGACTTCAACCCCTCTGTAAATATCTTCCGTTATCTCTTCAAGATCAAACCTCAGGAGAGGTCTTCTTGGTTTTGCTTCGTTCCCCGCTTCGGACGGGGGATCTTCTCCGGGAAGTCCTCGTCCATTCATTATTAGAAGGAGGACTTCTTTTTTATTTCTCTGCCGAAGGGGAATAAGGGCGTATGGCCCTTCCCTACCGAATGGGGGCTCTTGGCCGAGGGCATTTCTGACTGTCCAACCCTCAGCTCCGAACAACTTGCCGACGCCCACCTCTTCGAGGATGACGCTCCATACAACATCGCGGAGCTTCTCGAGGACGAGGACATATGCTCATAGCGATGGGAGCTTGGCCGGATCCGTCGCAATCTCCTGCCCGGGCTTTTCCCTACCTTCCTCTTGAAGATGCCCCGGGAGAGGCCGAGGCGAGGGCTACCGCGACTAGGACTCCGGTCGAGGTCCATCGTCCGTCCGAAGAGGGCGCCGAAGCAATGGCCGGGGGTAAGTCGGCTGTGGGTCATAAAATTATTGTTGACCTTTTACTAACTCTTTTTCTCTTCTTCTTCCAGAAATGTCTGGTCTCCGGGGCCTTATGAGCCGGATCTCCCGGCAGCCCGCATCGTCTCGGCCGTCCTAGCCGCGACCTGCGGAAGGGAGGTCGGCTGGAGGAGTCTCGGCCCCGGGCACTCGGCCGACGAGGCAGACAGCGACTTCCGCCAAAGGCCGCGCTGCCGCCGCTGCTCTCGAGAGGGAGCGACGGAAGGGGAAGGCGGTCGCCGAGGGGAGTGAGCAGCCCGAGAAGCGGAGGCGGCCGAACGACCTCGACGAGAGGGAATCTGCCCCGACGACCAAGAGGCCGGTCTCGAGAAGGGACGCTCCGCTCTCGTCGCCTCCCCAGCCGCAGAGGGATGATTCCCCTTCGGCTACTGGCGCCGCGGCGGAGACGGTGTTGTCTTATCCCTTCGGGGCGGCCGGGACCCATATGTCCCGGGAGTACAAGCACGAGCCGAGCCATGGCGCCCGGACACGGGGGTCTTCACAGACGACAGTCTGGATGACTCCCGGATGTGCCTGCGCCTGGCTCGGGGCCTGACCATCCCGATGGCGGGGGACGAGATCAAGGAGCTCTCTTCGGAGGGCCTGTCCCTGCAATGCGTCCGACAAGCCATCCAGGTGAGATCTCTTCGTCCTTACTTCTCGCCGTTTCCTTTAGTTGCTTCGGCTCACGTTCTTCTTTCTTCCTGTTGTAGGCCGCGGTCATGTGCGGGGCTCTCGCCCACCGCCAGGCCCTTATTCAGCGAAAGCTTCAGGACGTCGATCAGGCCTCGGACCAGCTAGCCTCGGGCAAAGTGGCCTCGGTGCAGCGAGACCTCGAGGCCAACATCGATGCCCTCATCGGGGCAAACTCGCGGCTGCAGTCCGAGCTGAACAGGCAGAAGGAGGTGATCTACACCACCTTGGAGGCCAAGAAGAAGGCCGAGAGGGAGCTGGACCAGGCCCGGGCCGGGATCGCGTCCTTGAAGGCCGAGATCCATGACAAGGGCAAGGAGCGGGATGAGGAGCGCCGCCGCCACGCCGAAGAGGTATCGGCCTTGAAGGCGGACTTGGAGGCCAAGACCAAGGAAGCTGATGACGTCGCTCGCACGGCCGTGGCGAGCTATAAGGAGGGCCCGGAATACATCGACGAGATGCTCGACGCCGGGGCTAGGGCGGCCTCGACCATGTTTGATCTGGGGATGGCCATTGCTCAAAAGGCTTGTCCAAACACAGATCTGACTGGCTTCGGCTTCCCTACCGAAGAAGAAGGCGAAGAGCTCTTAGCCTAGTGGCGACAGCTCAAGGCCGAGAGCATCCCGACTTCTCCGAAAGGTGCTGCGGCGGGTTCGGACCGTGCTTCTCCTTCGGCGTCCCCCGGCCATACTCCTGTTGACGTGGACAGCGAGGATGGCGACAGCTAATCCGGGGGCTTGTCCCGGTTGTTTTTGCTTTAAAAAATGCCGAGGCCAGGCACATGGCCCACTTTTGTACTCGTATATATAGAAATGATTTATGCTTGCTCGTTTCATGGCATGTCTTTCTGAGTAGATAGCCGAATTCGGTCCTGTATGTGGCCGAAGCCATGCCGCTCCCGATACGGTTTGCATGGTCGAAGTTACTCCCGATACGGTTTGTACGGACTTAGAGTAATGCCGCTCCCGATACGGTTTGCATGGCCGAAGCCACTCCCAATACGGTTTGTACGGACTTAGAGTAGTGCCGCTCCCGATACGGTTCGCATGGCCGAAGCCACTCCCGGCACGGTTTACACGGATTTAGAGTAATGCCGCTCCCGATACGGTTTGCATGGCCGAAGCCACTCCCGGTACGGTTTACAAGGACTTAGAGTAATGCCGCTCCCGATACGGTTTGCATGGCCGAAGGCACTCCCGGTACGGTTTACACGGACTTAGAGTAGTGCCACTCCCGATACGGTTTGCATGGCCGAAGCCACTCCCGGTACGGTTTACACGGACTTAGAGTAGTGCCGCTCCCGATACGGTTTGCATGGCCGAAGCCACTCCCGGTACGGTTTGCACGGACTGAGTAGTACTGCTCCCGATACGGTTTGCATGGCCGAAGCCACTCCCGGTACGGTTTGCATGGACTTAGAGTAATGCCGAACACAATATTTCAGAACAAAATACTTATTCAAGGTGTCCGGCTGAATCCCGGGAAAATACCTTTCATGAAATAGCGCCGAAGGCGCTCTACATTCCGGGTGCGAGGGAGAGGCTGGCCCGAAAGGGTCTCCAGCCGATAAGCCCCTCGTCGGATTACTTCTCTCACCCGATAAGGGCCCTCCCAGTTCGGAGAAAGCTTCCATGCGGCTTCGGCTGGCTTGGATGCATGGGCGTTCCGCAACACGAGGTTCCCGGCTTCAAAACTTCGGGGCTTCACTCGAGCGTTGTGATATCTTGCCATGCGTTGCTGATATGCCGCCAGCCGAATGCGAGCTTGATCCCTTGTTTCTTCTATAAGATCAAGATGATCCCTCAGGACTTCATCATTGTCCTTCGGATCATAAGCGAGAACCCTCGGCGATGGCGGGCCGATTTCAACGGGAATAACCACTTCCACTCCGTAGGCCATTCAGAATGGGGTTTCTCCGGTAGGGGTTCGACTTGTTGTTCGATAAGCCCATAGAACACTTGGCAACTCGTCGACCCATCGGCCTTTAGCTTCGCCGAGACGAGTCTTCAGTCCTCGCAATATGCTTCGGTTAGTGACTTCGGCTTGGCCATTCGTCTGAGGGTGTGCTACCGAAGGGAATTTATGTAGAATACCGAAGCTTGCACAGTTGTCTTTGAACCGATGGCTGTCAAACTGCTTGCCATTATCTGAGATGATTGCCCGAGGGATGCCGTAGCGGCAAATGATGGACTTCCATACGAAGCTCCATGCATTATTATCTGTTATGGACGCGAGGGGCTCAGCTTCAACCCATTTGATGAAATAATCCACCGCCACAATAAGGAATTTTCTCTGGCCAGTGGCCATGGGAAAAGGTCCCAAGATGTCAATCCCCCATTGGGCAAATGGCCAAGGGTCCGACAGAGGTGTCAGAAGGGTTGCTGACTGGTGAATGAGGGAACTGTACCTCTGGCACTGGTCACAGCAGCGGACGAGAGCAGCTGCGTCATCTCGGAGTGTCGGCCACCAGTACCCTTGCCTTAAGAGTTTGTGGGTCAAGGCCCTTCCTCCTGCATGTGCTCCGCAGATTCCTTCATGTACCTCCCGAAGGGCATAATCGGCTTCGGCCGGGCCGAGACATCGAAGGAGTGGCCGGCCGAAGGACTTCTTATACAGCATACCCTCAAGAAATAGAAAATGAGAAGAGTACTGCTGGACGCGCCTCGCTTCCTTCGGATCGGACGGGACCTCCTCTCGGAGAAGAAATGCGAGTAAGGGAGCCATCCAGGTCTCCCCTTCGGACTCATTCACTTGCATGACCTTGGATTCGCTGAGACTTGGCTTAGATAGTTCTTCTACTAAAACCATTCGGCCTCCTCCCCCATTCTGAGTTGACGCTAGCCGAGAAAGGGCATCGGCTCGAGTGTTCTCGGCCCGAGGGATCCACACAATTTCAAAAGAAATGAACTCGGCTAGGATCTTGCGAGTTACCTGGAGATAGGATGCCATTAATGCGTCTCGGGCCTCGTACTTCCCGATGACTTGGTTGGCGATGAGCTGAGAGTCGCTGAATGCCTTTATCTTCTGCGCGCCGAGTCTCCTAACGGCTCGAAGGCCTGATATAAGGGCTTCGTACTCGGCGGCATTGTTGGTAGCCGGGAAGGTGAAGAGTAAACAATATTATGTGACAACCCCTTCCGGAGATGCCAAGATCCACCCGGCTCCACTACCCGAAGAGCATGCGGATCCATCAACGTATAGTTGTCATTCATCCGCCGAGGACAAAAGAGCCGAAAGTACCTCGGCTTCAGGATTTGCTCTGATTACTTCCGGCTGAGGGGCCGAAGATGATTCGGGAGTGAGCTCGGCAATGAAGTCGGCCAAAGCTTGAGCTTTTATTGCGATCCGATGCCCATAAGAGATGTCGAACTCTCCCAGTTCGATCGCCCATTTCGCTAGCCTCCCGGACACTTCCGGCCGAGAGAGAGCCTGCTTCAAAGGTTGATCCGTGAAGACCTTCATAGAATGCGCGAGGAAATAGGGCCGAAGCCTCCTCACGGAAGAGACGAGGGCTAAGGCCAGCTTCTCGAGAGCCGGATACCGAAGCTCCGCTTCGTGGAGCGCTCGGCTTATATAATACACTGGCCTTTGAACACCGTCTTCTTCCCGGATGAGGACGGCACTGACAGCTACTTCAGAAGAAACAAGATAAATGAACAGCTGCTCTCCTCGAACCGGCTTAGATAAAACGGGAACATTGGAGAGATAAGCTTTCAACTGATCGAAGGCCGATTGACACTCGTCCGTCCAGGAGAAATTGCTAGTCTTCTTCAGCAGTTTGAAGAAGGGAAAACAGTGATCCGCCGCCCTCGACATGAAGCGGCTTAATGCGGCAATTCTCCCACTTAGCTTTTGAACCTCTGGAACGTTGGCCGGAGGGCGCATTTGAACGATGGCCGCAACCTTCGCAGGATTCGCCTCCACCCCTCGGCGGGTGACCATATAGCCGAAGAACTTCCCGAAGGCCACGCCGAAGGCGCACTTTGCAGGATCCAGCTTCATTTTATACCTGCACAAGGTGGAGAATGTCTCGGCCAAATCGGCCAGATGGTCCGCAGCAATGCGGCTTTTCACCAGCATGTCGTCGACGTAGACCTCCATGTTCAGGCCGAGCTGTGGAGCGAACATCTTGTTGACGAGACGCTGATAAGTTGCTCCGGCATTCTTTAGGCCGAAGGGCATCCGTGTGTAGCAATATAAGTCGAGGTCTATCGTAAAGCTTGTCTTGTCCTCGTCGTTCGGATGCATTCGGATTTGGTGATAGCCTGAATAGGCATCGAGGAAGCTGAGCAGTTCATGGCCGGAAGTGGCGTCTACCATCTGGTCTATCCGAGGCAGTGGAAAACTGTCCATCGGACAAGCCTTGTTGAGGCTAGTGCAGTCTACACACATTCGCCACTTGCCGTCCTTCTTGGGTACCATTACTACATTAACGATCCATTCGGGATGATGCACCTCTCGGAGATGTCCCGCATCTAACCCCTTTTGTACTTCAGCCTGGATGGCCATCCTCCTTTCTTGATTGAAGGTGCGCCGCTTCTGCTTGACCGGAGGTTGGTTTGGGTCAATGTGCAGCCGATGCTCTGCCACCTCCGGGTCGACTCTGGGCATATCCGAAGGAGACCAGGCGAAGACGTCGAGGTTTTCCTTCATGAATTTGATAAGTCTCTCGGCTTCAGTCTTTTCAAGGCCGGAACCTATCATCAGTGCTCGGCCTTCTCCTCCCGGAACTGGAACGGTTTTAAGTTCCTCTCCTGGGGATGCTTCGGCTGAAGATTCGATCGAAAGGGATTCGGCCGCAGCCTTCCCTTTGATCGAAATCATATAGCATTGCCAAGCAGCTTCTTGATTTCCCTTGGCTTCGCTGACTCCATAACCGGTACGGAACTTCAGCTTCTAATGAAAAGACGAAGGCACAACTCCAATTCCTCCGATCAGCCTTCGGCCAAAAATGGCGTTGTAGGCCGAATCAATCTTTACTACGGCGAAATATGTCTCGATAGTTAGTTGCCTTGGTGCTGTACCGAAGGTGATGGGTAGTCGGACGATGCCCTCCATCCGGCAGGGTGCACCATTAAAGCCGAACAGAGGCCCCCGATGAGGCTTCATATCAGCCTCATTCAAACCCATTTTTAGGAAACAGTCATAAAAAAGTACATTGAGAGCACTTCCATTATCAACAAAGATACGATGAACATCGTAGCTTTTCATTACAGCATTTACAACAAGGGCATCGTCATGAGGGACCTGAACATCAGTTAGATCCTCCTGGCCGAAGACGATGTCTTCTTGGCGAAACCGTTTCGGCCTGGCATCGATTGCTGCTACTTCTGTTGCAATATCGGCTCGACGACGCCTTGCTCCCTCTCCCGGTCCTCCGGATATCATCAAAATTGACCCGGCACAAGGTCGTTGGTGTGATGCTTCTGCCGGGACTGAAGTCACCTTCGATTGAGGTGGGGCTTCTTTATCCGGGAGTTGTTGTTGCCTTGTTGTTCCGGGGTCGTCTCGATTCTGCCGCTGTTGAGGCTGCACTCGTCGGTACTGCGGCAGGCGGCCTTCCCGGATGAGGTGATCGATCTCCTCCCGAAGGTGCCGGCATTCGTTAGTCGAATGGCCGGTTTCCCGATGGTACTCGCAATACTTCTGGGAGTCCCTTCGGCGGGGATCAGTTTTGATGCGCTCCGGCTGCCGAAGTATACCCTTCACCTCCATGAGCATCTGGGAGGGTGGAGCAGGTAACGGCAGATACCGCTGCTGCAGATCCCGGCGCTTGTCTTGGTCCCATTCTTCTCTCCGGTATCGCTTGCGCGAGGGTTCTTGATCTTCCAGGCGAGGACGAACCGCTGGAGGGGTAACCGCCGATACTGCCTTGGCAGTACTTTTGCCCTTGGACATCATCAGGGCCTCCCGGTTAATATATTTATGGGCCCGAGCCACCAGGTCCTGGAAGGTAGGAGGATGCGCTTTCCGATGGAGCTGAGAAGCCCCTCGTCCGCGCATCCGCTGATTACGGCCGAGACCGCAATCGAACTGTCCAGGTTTGGAATCTGGGTTGCTTCGGCCCGGAACTTGGTAAAAGTACTCTTGAAGGGTCTCGGTCGGTCCTTTTCGGATGGCGAGCAGACTGGCCGAGGTTTTACATTGCCGAGTGGCATCGTAAAATTGGTCGATAAACAGTTGGCCTAACTGCACTAGGGAGTGAATGGAATTGGGAGCCAACGTTTCAAACTAAGTCAAGGCTGTTTTTTCTAGGGTAAGGGGGAAGAGACGGCAGCGGACTGCCTCAGAAACCCCTCGGACGGAGAGGTAGGAATTGAATCTCTGGAAGTGGCAGATCGGATCTGTCATTCCATCATACAGAGGCCATTTCGGTAATTTAAAGTTGGAAGGTACCTCGACGGCCAGAAGCACTGGAGAGAAAGGAGTCTGCTCCAGGATGGTGCTGGCGAGAGGTACTCCATACGGCCGGGATACCATCTGCTGCATCTCCTTCCTCATCACTGTCAGTCGCCGATCCAGATCCGAGGTGGTTGAAGTGGTGGCCGAACGTCCTTCGGCCTTGGTTGGATGAAATCCGGACGAAGCATTGTCCGGCTCTGTCAAGATATGACTCGCGCGAGGAACTCGGCCTTGCGGCCCGAATGGCTCGCCGTGCGCCGAAACCGCTTCGTCATGGAACGCCCGCGAGGGTGTTGGCTGTCCCCTCGTAGCCTGAGCGGGACAGAATTGAGGAGGAGGCAGTACCTGTTGTGGGGGCTGATTCAGCAACCCCATATGCTGGGCGATAGCAGACATCATATCCCGCAACGGTGCCAAGGAGGTGACAGTAGCGACCAGTGTGGCCACTTGCTGCTGGAGTTCCTCCACTCGGTCGTCTCTGGGAGCGAGGGGCTCCGGTATTGCCGAGAGGACGAAACCTTGCGGAAGAACGGACGGAGCAGCTTCGGCGTGGAATGCCTGCACCGGAGTCGCTCGCGTCTTTGCCTCGTCTTGACCGGATCGTCTGGTCACCGGACGATGAGACATGACCTTTCGTTGGATTTTCCCACAGACGGCGCCAAGTGATGTAGCCAAGACTATCACTATCGGATTCCGAAGTCAGAATCCGATATAGTAATCAGATCGAAAAAGGCCGACAGGGATCCGGACCGAGACGGGCCGAGGGAGAGCCGAGACCCCGTTTTGCCGAGGGGGATCCGGACGAAGGGGTCGGCGAAGAACGAGGCCGAGACCCCTAGGAGAACAGGAGACCGAGACCGGTGGCCGAAGCCGACTCGGACGAAGAAGCCGACGAAGATTTGAACCGAGGCCCCTGCAAGAAGGAGAAGAAGAACCAGTCAGCGAGGGTCCCGGGTTTCGGCCCAGGAGAACCCCCCTCCGACGGTTAAGTTAGCTTCTGAAGAAGATTCGATTCATAAGGAAGGAAGAAAAGAGCTTTAGTGCTCAATGTCGTGGTGTTGGTCCTCTCTTTTGTAATAAATAGCCTTCTATTTATAACGTAGGATTGGGGTTACTTGGTTGTTGCAGCCGATATAGGACTATGTTTTAGGTTACTGATAAACCGCCATAGCACCTAATGATCCACCGGAGTGGGCCGGATACGGCTACTGGGCCGAGGGCCGCTGGTGGGCCGAAGGCCGCTGGTGGGCCGAAAGTCACTATTGGGCCGCTTGCTGTTGCTGGGCCGAAGGCCACTGGTGGGCCAAGGGCCGCTGGTGGGCCGAGTACCCCTATTGGGCTGAGGGCCGCTGTTGAGCCGAAGGCCGCTATTGGGTTGAGGGCCGCTGTTGGGCCGCTTGCTGTTTGTTGCGCCGAATCGGATTCTGCCCCATCAGTACTTACCAGGGCTTGATACTTCGTTCTTTATTCACTGTTTATGGTATTGTGCTGAGAAGTCAATAGCATGATTAGATTATACAATCTCCTAATGGGCTGCTCACCTTATGTGCTTGGTTTATGTATGGGGTTTGGATATGAGATGAACCTGTTCAGTATTCACTGTTAGATCTACTTAGTAAGTTTCAATGGGTTGCTTGCTGTTGTTTGATAAAAAAAATTTCCCACTCGAGCTGCAATGTTTGTTGCTACGTTTGTTGTTTATGCCGTGTGGAAGAAATTTTCTGATGAAATTTTCTGCTACAGCTCTTATCTGCCACCCATTACTCGCGAGCTGCACACTGCACAGTTTTGGTCAGCTCCATTATGACGTTTCTTGGAGAGAATTAATTCTATGCTGAACATTATCTGCAAGAAATACTGCAGTATTGTGTTGTGCAAAGTGCTTATGGATAGATGCTAATTTGATGCGAGTATAGCCGTTGTGGAAGATGAGAGCTGTAGCTTTTGTGGGAGAAACATGAGATACAAGGGCACCTTTCTTTCTTTTTTTAATTTTTTTGTTTTTGTGCCATGAGCTGTGAAATGTACGAGAGGAGATCTCTAGTAGGCTAGAGTGGTTTGTAGGGACAACTAGCACAGTAGGAGCAATAGGCATGGTTTGTAGAGACCACAAGGGATAGTCCGCAAGACAAACTCCAACAACTCGGTCGTAGCGGAGGCTTTGGCCTTCCAAACCGGGCTCAACATTGCCGCAAAGTGCCAAGACAAGGTGGTCGTGGAAGGGGACACCCTGGTGATTGTTAACATGTTGAAAGAGGAAGCCAAACTACCGTCATGGATCATCAATAACATTATCCAGAATTGCAGATCTATTTTGAGCATGAACGTTAGGATTTATGTTAACTATGTTCCAAGGAGTGCCAATTTATCAAAGCAGTGCCCCTAGGAGGGCTGTTGCGCCCTTTGGGACTCTGCAGTGCCCCCCTCGACACCTTTAGCGCCTCCTAGTGGTTGCAACATTTGGGAGGACCTAATGGTATTGCTGCACCCACGGCACAGTGCCTCCCACATCCATCAGTTTCCCTAGAAGCTGCAACAACTCTTTGGAATTTTGCGATGCCCTTTTGGTACCTGCAACGCCCCTTTGAGGCTACCACTTTGTTAAGGACGCAATAGTCCATTGTGCCCATCTTGCGGTGCCCCCTCCCCCCTCTAACTACAAGCACAACACCCACTTTGGGGCTGCAACATTTGTAAGGACCCAGTGGTCTGTTGCGCCCATCTAGTGGTGCCTCTTGCAAACCACAACACTCCTAAGAGCTGCAACACTTTTAAGACCCTACGATGCCCCTTTGCACCCGCAACATCCCTTTGGTATAGTGGCACAATGTGCCCATTCGGTGGTGCTCCTTTTGTGCTTGTGCTCCCAATTGCATTTGCTATAGCACTTGACATTTGGAGTGACCTAATGACCGTACCACTTGGTGTTTATGGTGACATGTCTTCCATAGACCGTGATGGCCCTCACAGATCAAACGACACTTTTTTTTTTAGACAACTGTTTAACAAAAGACTCCAAATTTGTGAAGTTCTTCCATTGCGAGTATCATTCACTACATTGCCTACTCTTGTCGAAAGGCTGTATGGGTCATCAGCATCCTCATCTACAACTATCTGCCATGTCCAGAGGGCACAAAAAACCGTCCGCAGGCTGAGCAGCATGCTTGTCTGGATCCTAGCCGGACTTAATGATGCAGAGGAGGACACCAAAGGCAGATGCGATCCTCAGTGGCTGAGGGAGCTGAAGGGAATGGCTGATGCTGCAGAGGATCTGCTGGATGAGTTCCTTTATGAGGTGCAGCATCTCAGACTGATGGGGGAGACGGTGATTCAGGTGAGTGACTCGAGCCCTTCCACTCAACCACATGAGCTTGTTGCCTTCTTAGATGACGTCCAACACAGAAGTGAAGCAATAAGTATGGACTTTGATAAGATTACCAAGTACAAGGCAGTCCGCGGGTCCAAAGAAAGCTTTGGACACGGGGATCTTGAAACAAACTTCCGCGAAACAAGTGGCTCCATAAGGTCATCCATCTTCGGGAGAGAAAATGACTTGAAGAACATTAAGGAGTTCCTGTTAGATGAGGCCCCCAGCGGAACTAGCAATACTTCTGCAATTGTTGTCGTGGGCTTGGGCGGCCTCGGAAAGACCACTCTTGCTCAGCTTGTCTACAATGATGATGCAGTGACTGAATGATTTGTTTTCGTAATAAAGTAAATAAATAATTTCACTCTACGTCCAAAAACTTAGTATTCTGTCTTGAATTATGTCTTACTATCAAAGTAAATATCCCTTGTTATATATGGAATAAATAATCTAAAATAAGTCATCCCATCATACATGTTGTCGAACAGATCCCGTGTAAACTTGAGGTCGATTAGACGTCCCACTGAAAATTAGCATGCAACATTTGGGCAACTTATCTGATTAGGGGGAGGGTAGCATACTTATCTGATTAGGCCAATTTTTGTATCTCCCTGTTCCCTGGCATACTTACCTGGTTTGGTCGACATATATTTGGACATCTTCAGAAGCTTCTTGGTATCGACGGAAATTGGTGTTCTTTGCTCACCGATCTAGACCCCCCTGGTGTGTTTGTGTTCTTGGAGCCTCAAGTAGTCGCGCTTCTTCCACACACCTTAGTTGGATGTGTGTTCTCCGAAGCCTTCCTTCAATGCAAGCATCCTATACAACTTTGGATGCAGTTTCTCTGTGCGCCAGCAAACGTCGTCTTGTCCGACGGCTCTGATCGATCCCCCACGTACTGGTCATCAAGCTGGGGTTTTCTCATGTGCTTTTAATTGTTTATCTTAATGAGATTGATGCTTTTCTTCATGCATCTGTTTTGTTTCGGTTAAATGAGAAAGCTTGTTAAGGTTCAAAAGAAGAAGAAAAAAACATTTCGGCAACTTCTAGAAGGTTTAGGTTCTTGTTCGAAGAAATTTTGAGTTTCATGCGTTTTGGTCCTCTTCAAGAAAGGAATCTTAGGCCTTGGAAACCGGATACATAAATTTTTATGTTAGTTTCTAACTTTCAACTGATATCTCAAGTTAGAATTTCTTCTATTAAGATAAAATTAGGTTAATAAGAAATACTTGACTTGTGCAACTACCCAGTCAAGACTATTTCTACTCAACATTTTTTATATTAAAATAAAAGCCAAAAACAATTTCCAACTAAAAGTCAGTACAACAAGTTGAATATCTTGCAATGCAAAATAATATTGGTCCATATGAGCTAATGATACATGAGTTGGATATTTTTTTATTCAGGTGGGTCAGACAAATATTAAGTGCGAGTATATATTTTGGGTATGATAAGTACATGTGGACATGACAAATACTTCGTGGGTTTGTGTTGCCTAAAAAATATTTGTCATGCCTGAAGAATATTTATCATCTCTACGCATCTGTATATAGATTTTTGAGCGTCACAAATATTTTGTGGGCATGACAAATATTTCGTAGACATGACTAATAGTATTTATCATGCTTACGAAACATGCCTAAAAATATTTCTCATTCCTACATATATGTATACATATTTATGGATGTGATAAATATTTTTTGAGAATGACAAATAATTTGTGGACATAATAAATAATATTTATCACGTATTTAATACTTATCATACCCGAACCCTGACCTGCATTAATACTTGTCTGACTCACCTGAATAAAAAAATTACTCAACCCATATGCCCCTAGTCCATGTAGACCAATGTCATCTTGCATTGCAAGATATCTCAGCATACTACACTAGGGTCAGTGCAGCAAGCATTACTCATATTTGTGTGCTCTGGACGTTAGTGTATAATGTGACCTGCAGAACATTGTGGGACCCAGGGTGAATGTTGTGACTTGAATGAGCTGTCTGGACCTCATGAATGTTGAATTTCAATTGTGGGGTTTGGACATTGAGCCTTGTATGTGGGTGTTTGCAAACCCAAAAATACATAAAATAATGAGATTTGAAATAGACTACTATACAACAACCACAATCTCGTAAGACAACATCATCAGTATGTACCTTCCGGTCCTGTTGTATGATTTCTCCAACGCTTATCATGCCATGCTGCCAGTGAGGGACAATTGATAATATCCATGGATTTAAGAGAAGAAGGTGGCCTTTCATTTGCAGAGAAATGGAGTTTCGGACAATCTGAGATTGACAAACTTTCTAGAGATTTGAGAGCTTGTAAGCCCTCTGTGCAGTCGTCCAATGCCTTGGAAAAACTGAAGCAATCGAAAGACATGAGCTCAGGACAGTAACAAACATTAAGTTCTTTAAGAATGACTAGGTTGTGCAGTGGAAGTTTGAGGAGCTCTGGGAAATTAGAGATGTGCAAGGAGGTGAGATGAGTAAGATGTGGCAACGACGCTGCCACCATGGTTCCACTGCAGCCTTCTAACATTAAATCACGGAGAGATGGTGGTGTCACTAAATCAATAAGTGATGGCAGGCACTGTACTGTCAATCTCATGAGACCCAAGGGAAGGTCAGGTAACTTCAGGAGGACAGGCAGCCGAGAAATTCTTAAGGCGCGAAGTGAGGAAAGGTGATCAAAGGAGTGAGAGAATGTAATGACATCACAATTTGCTACTTCTAATTCCATGAGGGACGGAGGTAGGGAAGGTAGTGCCTTTAGCATGGGGCAATGCTCAAGGATGAGCACATGGAGACATGGTAGATAACCATCTTCCACTTCTACCCACTCCTCCCAGTTAGGCATATCCTTGAACTCTAACTTTTCAAGATATGGAAAAGCTTTTGTACAACCAGCGTTGTTGTTGCTGTTGAAGAATTCACTCCCAATGCATCTCAGCAGGTGTGCCCCTACGATATAGAGCTCCTTGAGGTGGGGTAGCTGGCCGAGTGGTGGGAGGAGTTCACATTGTGAGCAACCAAGGAGTGTCACATATACTAGGTTTGAGAAGGAGGGATCCCCGAGCCAAGCTGCAAACCTTGAGCCAGTGTATCCTTGGATCACTAGTTTGTTGAGATTGCGGTGTGGCTGAAGGTTCTCAAGAACTTCTTCCGGTCCCACGGCCCTAAAGGACTCGTTGCCATCATCGCAGTCCCACACTAACTCCAATGTGCGAAGCCTCTTCTGAATCTTCAAACAAGCACCTGCAGCTTCTTGCATGCTGTACACGTTGCAGAGCACCAGGTGATCATCTATACCTAGAACATCCACAAATACATCCCTAAGGATAGTTAGTACACCAAGTGTGAAATGAATATTGTATTTAAGTTAAAGATCAATGTTCACAAGGATGATGAGCTCTCCCTCATGTACCTTCAATTTCCAACAGCCGGATATGTAGTAATCTTTGCCTATATTGCTTGCACCATTCTGTCAGGTGGTAACATCTGTGGATGCTAAGGACTTGTAGTGCTGATGGGAGCTGTACCACACTTGAGAAGTGGAGTGCATGGCAATCACTAATTTTTAGTGATTCTAGGGCATCCAGGTTGGTAATTGACAGGGAGTACAAACTAGTACAGTTGGCAATAACAAGTTCTCGAAGTCGAGGACATTCACCTTCTCTGGCACCACACCATGACTTCCATTCAAACAGGCGCACTAGTCTCAACGTCTCCAATCGTGGAAAGCCCCCAGAGAAAAATTCACCACAAATATGTTCTAGTCTACTGAGCTGTGATATGGACAGCCATTTGAGACAAGGAAGTTGACCAAGGGGTGGGAGGGAAGTCAAAAATAGACATCCAACAAGTTCAACACTGGCCAATCTTGAGAACGAAGGATGTCCTATCCAAGATGGAAAAGAGTGTCCGTAGAAGCAACATATTCTGAGATGTTCCAGCTTCGGAGAGGGTTTAAGGCTTTCCAATGCCTCATAATTATCAATGGCTGATTCTTGTGTCCGATAGTCATCCCATCGCAAATCCAAAGCCCTGAGGTGTTCCTTCTTCTCCAGACATGCCTTCTTTGCCTCGTTAATATCAGTCAAGTCGTTGATGTTATCAATCACAAGGCTTCTGATGTTGTTGATATCTTTCAATTCTCCCAGTTTCGCATGACCATGGTATTGACTCACGCGAAAACCAGGCATTGTTCGGAGATTAATTAGTTTTCCGATCCCCACTGGGTATAAAAGACTTCTATCTTCAAGGATGAAATGTCTTAAGTTGAACAGATTTGATATGCTACAATAAAAACCTGCAAGACTAGTACAAGACTGTAAATCGAGTGTTTGGATGTGATAAAGACTTCCAACTGATTCAGGCAGATATTTGATCGGGTTGCCACGGAGGCCAAGATAGCGTAGGTGTTTCAAGTAACTGATAGAACTTGGCAATTCCTCAAGCCCTGTGTATCCCAAATCCAGCAACCTTAAGTTTTCCATCCTAGTGAACAAATCACTCTCGAGCTTTATGTGACGGTCCCAGCTCAATAAGGTGCTGATGAATAAGAAAGACCTAAAGGTTCCTGACACAGAGATATCTCCCAATGGTGCTATGTTCCTTGGAGTTTTATTGGTAACAACTGAAATGTGCCGGGCATGATCCCCTGAGCTGTCATAATGTTTGTCATCTTTCACACTATAGCATTCACCTTGTGAAACACATCTTGCCAAATCATGGATTAGATCATGCATCAGAAATACATGGGGTTTTTGAGAATGTTGAAAGAATGATCTGCACAATAGATCATCAAAGTACTCATTACCAACATCTTCCATTAGTTTCGACCCTCTTCCCTGAACATAACCATGCGCCATCCACATCCGGACTAGTCGATCCTTGTCAATCTCATAATCTTTGGGAAACACCGAACAGTATCTAAAACATCTCTTAAGATGGGCAGGCAAGTGCCGATAACTCAATGCCAATATATCCATGATCTTCTTTTCTTCACTGATATCCCAAGTGTCATTTTGGAGTATATCATTCCACATCTGCTCATCATCTTCACAGCGGAGCAGGCCTCCAAGAGTCTTTGCCAATAGAGGTAAACCTCTACATCTCCTAGAGATTTTTCTCCCAATTGGCATCAAATTCTGATATGAATTAGGACCCCGACCTTCAAACGCATGTTGGCTAAACAGCTTCAAGCAGGCATCATCTTCTAGACATGGCAAACGATAGGTCGAAACAATCGCCCCTGACATTTTTGAGACCTTCAGACTCCGTGTAGTGATGATAATCTTACTTCCTGCAGATCCATAGCGAAAGGGAGCTGTGAGCCGACCCCAGATGCTTGAAAGTTTCTCTACTTCCCAAACATCATCGAGTACAAGTAGAAACCTCTTGCCAGTCAACTGCTCACTAAGGTTCACCTGAAGAGGATCCAACTCTGAGAGAGCACATGGCTGCCGATTGAAGGATTCGAACATGGCTTTTGTCAACTGTACCAAATCAAAATTCTCAGATACACAGACCCAGGATTTCAGTGGGAAATGGGTGCTTACTGCATCATCGTTGTAGGCAAGCTGTGCAAGAGTGGTCTTACCCAAGCCACCCATTCCCACGATGGCCATCACAGGAACACTAGAGCTACCCCTGGGCACCTCATCTGGCAACAAGAATCTTTTAACTATCTCCAGATCTCCCTCTCTGCCGAGGATACATGGTTCTTCCATCAGAGAACTAGTTGGCTCCCTGACAGGCGTTTCAACCCCGCTTTGCCCCTGGTCTTCTTCGAACCAGAGGGCTCGCTTGTGCTTCATGATCTCATCAAATCTTGAATTGATCTTTTCTATCTTCTGTTCAACGTCCTGGAGTTTAATTAAGCTGGTTCTTAATCTATATATGAAGATTTGTGAACATGGTATAAACAAATTCTCAACTGTACGTGCGTTCTATCCAGTTAACGTTGTTCCAAGCAGATCTGATAGATGATGAGGATAGCAAAAATTCCATGTGATGATGATCTAGAAGAGATTTGAGTCACTACTTACCCGAAGCTCCAGAGTCGGAGGATCACCTGCCTCACACTCCGGCCCCCCGTCCTCCGTTAATCCGAGGCGCATCGCTTCGTCCAGCACATCTTCGATGTCATAAGCGAGTGCCTCCACCTCCCGCAGCCAGAGGCGGACGTAGCCGCCGGTAATCTCCGTCTGCTCGGCGTCGCCGAGTCTGGCTCGGATCGCTTCCAACGTCCGAAGCAGCTGCTTGGTGTCTCCGCGCATCTTCGCCATGTAGCAGTTGTGTGTGGACGACGACGGCCCGCACGACGATAGTGCAGACAGCAGACTCCCAAGAGAGGCCGCGCTTGTCTCCGACGCGCGAGCAACAACAGATATGAGCTCATCTGCCATGGCGATCCGCGAAGAAGAAGATGGAAGGGTGGGCTCTGTCCGCTGCCTTGTAAACTCCCTGTTTCTTATTAGTTTATAAGGGTTTTATTATGCATATATCCTGCTGAAAGAGACCGTATTTCTATATATACCCCCATTCTCGTATATTGTCATTAGTACCCCTAAAGTCTTCAAAATGTTGCATTTATACTTCTCCGTCAAACTTAGGTGAATTTTAATAAAATGTGTCAAAAATATGTATAAATCATGATAATATCGGAGCTGTCAGGGGTACATATGCAAAATTTTAATAAATTGAGGATTATATATGCAAAATATTAGTGAATTTAAGGGTATACATGCAAATCTTTAAATGGAGGGAGATAAATATAATATCTTTGACGATTTCAGGGGCATTGATGACAATATGTGAGAATTGAAGTTACAGGTGAAATACTATATTTTGCTAAAATATATATGCAAAAAACCTTTAATAATATTAGGCAAAGTTGGTTGCTCGAATCATCTTCATGTCAACTCATCAGGGAGCTTGATTAGGCCCGCTTACTTTATATCACCTATTTCATTTCTGCAAAACCTTTGTGTAACCCTGTTTCAGTTTAAGTAACATTATCAATCTCATTTCCCAAAAAAAAAAAGGTCCGCTTACTTTGCAACGGATGATTAGGTTTGTTACAAAAAATCATCAAAAAGTATTTAGTAGTTTAATATATATATTTTTTTTCAAAAGATAATAAACATTTTTAAAATATTCAACGTAAACAATTTGTTTTTGTTTTAAGTATTTTTATAATATTCAATAATTTGTAGCTCTTAAATCTTTTTATTTGTCGGGTTGGACTGTTCATTCATACCGAGATAAGAGTCCTTTTGCTTTAATACTTTATTGATATTTTACTTAAATAAGAGTATAGATTAATCAAAAAAATTAAAACTAGACTACATTAAAAAAAATATAGGTAACTCTTAATCTAATTAGAATAAGCAGTTCATTTTTTTAAGTGAACTTGCTTGTTCTAGTTCTTTCTAGAATATGTTATTCTCACCCAAAGTAATGACTCCCATGCGATTAAAATTAACAAGCTCGGATAATTCATGTAAGTCTTCTTATTTTAAGCTTATTTGATTGTTTAGAGAGAATTGCCAAGGCCACATGATTTGGCAGAACAAGTCATAGAGATAAGTCCTTGGAAGAGATAAGTCCTTATGAACTTGAGGGCAACCAAACCAGCGGCCAGCTGCAAACGAGGTCAAGCAGCGGTCACTGTCGTTCGTTACCATCCAGCTAGCAAGCTAATAAACTAACATCAATGGATTTTTTAATACAATAATTTACGGCATTTCAAACATTTAAAAAATAATAAAATAACTGACAATAATATAAACATAAACAAAATTATCATCTTACTATCATTTGCGATATTTTATAATATTTTATGACACATCAAATGACTTCTAAGAAAATTTTACGACACCTTCGCACATACCTCGCCACCTTTGAAACTGCCGCCGGCGAGAGTCCAACTTCGATGAGGCAACCTGTCTAATTAATTGAAGAGTCCATGGCACACTACGATGAGCTGTGTTTTTGCATAACAAGGACCTCCATATACAAATTTGGGGTTTGTGCAGTCTTTTTTCCCATTTTGACATAAGAAGTTTAGCAATCCTTTGGAGAGAGAAATCTTTACAGTAAGTTTAGCTGCATGTATGCATTTCTTGTGCGAGTTTTTCTTATACATGGGATATGTTAGCCTTGTTGTTAGCCAAAAAACCCCATGCAGTGTTAATCATCACCATTTTGACAAGGTGAAACTCATGGAGGCATAATAGATGTATTTTTTGCAAGTCTAATTTAAAAGATATAGGAAGAATGTATATACACTTTCTTTATCAATTCTACTAACATTTGAATGTGTTTCTAGTGCTTACTTCAGCAACTGTACTTCAAATTGTTTCGTATAGAAGCCCATGAGAATTGATCAGGAAAGTGTACATAGATTATACAATGAACATGTTATTTAATCAAATCCGGTTTCTCAGATGATGAACTTGTTGACTCGTACCACTTGGTCCTTTTTATGAGATTTAGTAATTCTGAATCTCGAAAGTTTTGTAGATATCTATTCCAATTTTGTCCTTAGTTCTGGCCAGGTTTTGATACTTCGTTCTTTATTCACTATTTATGGCACTGTGCTGAGAAGTCAACAGTATGATTAGATTATACAATCTCATAATGGGCTGCTCACCTTATGTGCTTGGTTTATGTATGGGGTTTGGATCAGATGAAATCCCAAAATCGCGGTGTTGAGATTCAGAGGCACAGGCTTATATGCACTTGAACTATAATTTAGAAACCAATATAGGACTAATTGTCCAAAGCCACCATGGGCCAATAGTCAACACTCCCCCTCACGGCTGCCATGGGCCGTGGAAATGAAAGGAGAGGTGAAAGAGGTCAGGCCCAAGATCAATGCTCTGATACCAAGATGAAATCCCAAAACCGCGGTGTTGAGATTCAGAGGCACAGGCTTATATGCACTTGAACTATAATTTAGAAACCAATATAGGACTAATTGTCCAAAGCCACCATGGGCCAATAGTCAACAGGATCTGAGATGAGCTTGTTCAGTATTCAGTATATATTGGATCTACTTGATAAGTTTCAATGGGTTGCTTGCAGTTGTTTGATATATTTTTTTTCGCACTCGAGCTGCAATGTTTGTTGCTACGTTTGTTGTTTATGCCGTGTGGAAGAAAATTTCTGATGAAATTTTCTGCTACAACTCTTATCTGCCACCCATTACTCGTGAGCTGCACACTGCACAGTTTTGGTCAGCTCCATTATGACGTTTCTTGGAGAGAAATAATTCTATGCTGAACATTATCTGCAAGAAATACTGCAATATTGTGTTGTGCAAAGTGCTTATGGATAGATGCTAATTTTATGCGAGTATAGCCGTTGTGGAAGATGAGAGATGTAGCTTTTGTGAGAGAAACATGAGATACAAGGGCACCTTTCTTTCTTTTTTTAATTTTTTTGTTTTTGTGCCATGAGCTGTGAAATGTACGAGAGGAGATCTCTAGTAGGCTAGAGTGGTTTGTAGGGACAACTAGCACAGTAGGAGCAATAGGCATGGTTTGTAGAGACCACAAGGGATAGTCCGCAAGACAAACTCCAACAACTCGGTCGTAGCGAAGGCTTTGGCCTTCCAAACCGGGCTCAACATTGCCGCAAAGTGCCAAGACAAGGTGGTCGTGGAAGGGGACACCCTGGTGATTGTTAACATGTTGAAAGAGGAAGCCAAACTACCGCCATGGATCATCAATAACATCATCCAAAATTGCAGATCTATTTTGAGCATGAACGTTAGGATTTATGTTAACTATGTTCCAAGGAGTGCCAATTTATCGAAGCAGTGCCCCTAGGAGGGCTGTTGCGCCCTTTGGGACTCTGCAGTGCCCCCCTCGACACCTTCAGTGCCTCCTAGTGGTTGCAACATTTGGGAGGACCTAATGGTATTGCTGCACCCACGGCACAGTGCCTCCCATATCCATCAGTACCCCTAGAGGTTGCAACAACTCTTTGGAATCTTACGATGCCCTTTTGGTACCTGCAGCGCCCCTTTGAGGCTACCACTTTGTTAAGGACCCAATAGTCCATTGTGCCCATCTTGCGGTGCCCCCTCCCCCCTCTAACTACAAGCACAACACCCACTTTGGGGCTGCAACATTTATAAGGACCCAGTGGTCTGTTGCGCCCATCCAGTGGTGCCTCTTGCTAACCACAACACTCCTAAGAGCTGCAACACTTTTAAGACCCTACGATGCCCCTTTGCACCCGCAACATCTCTTTGGTATAGTGGCACAATGTGCCTATTCGGTGGTGCTCCTTTTGTGCTTGTGCTCCCAATTGCATTTGCTATAGCACTTGACATTTGGAGTGACCTAATGCACCTAATGACCGTACCACTTGGTGTTTATGGTGACATGTCTTCTATAAGCCGTGATGGCCCTCACAGATCAAATGACACTTTTTTTTTTTAGACAACTGTTTAACAAAAGACTCCAAATTTGTGAAGTTCTTCGATTGCGAGTATCATTCACTACATTGCATGCTTTGAAGATAGATTCACGCCTCAGGCCCATGAACCATCATCGACTTACCCTTGCGGTAACGGAATTTTCCAACATGGCATGCTCCATTCAGCGACATTTTCTCATGATCGGCAACATTGACATGTGTCTTAGCGGGGCCCACATAAAAGATTTTCTCGCCCAAGTCCCACTAAGTGCCTTTGAGTAATTGGATACATCATGGCTTTAATCTCAAATGAAATCAAATGCAATGACAATGTTTTGGTTATTCAAAATACTTTTTTATTTTTTTTATAATATTAAATAAATATACAAAAATACTAAAAAAATCATCTTTTGTTATGGCCCTGCATGAGTTAACTTGCGCATGCATACATAAATTTCAATGAGTTAGAGAGTAGCGTGGGGGTGGTCTACCATAATTATGGTGAGGAAATCAAGGGTTGTCTTTTATTAGAAGGGCGTAATTACGTTGGCTTCCGATCTAGCGGGTAATGTCCGAATTCAAAATTAAAATTGGTGAATATTTTTTTTAAAATTGAGTAAAATGAAGTAATATTTTTTAAAGAGAAGAAATGATCGAACCTAAAAGTCGGCTCATGGACTGTAACGAAATAACCATTAATAAAAGAATCCCGGGATCCGAAAATGCGGAAAAGTCCGGGGCGTCCAAAATCCGACCCCCAACAGACACCCACCCAAATTGGGTTGGCGGAAGGCCGTCGGATTAAACAAGTACTAGTTGACTTGGGGTGGGGCGGGTCGTGTATGGTTGGAGGTGGCTTCGGATAGGAAAGGCAGTAGAGATCCATGAACATCGATCCCTGTAATAGGCAGGGAGGGGTCATTCCTGTGCGACTCTGATCATTTCCCCGTTCTTTGGAAACACCATGTCGGAGGAAATTGCCACTGCCGCCGCTCTCGCAGCAAAGGAATTGCCTACTCTTGTCGAAAGGCTGTATGGGTCATCAACATCCTCATCTACAACTATCTGCCATGTCCAGAGGGCACAAAAAACTGTCCGCAGGCTGAGCAGTATGCTTGTCTGGATCCTAGCCGGACTTAACGATGCAGAGGAGGACACCAAAGGCAGACGCGATCCTCAGTGGCTGAGGGAGCTGAAGGGAATGGCTGATGCTGCAGAGGATCTGCTGGATGAGTTCCTTTATGAGGTGCAGCATCTCAGACTGATGGGGGAGACGGTGATTCAGGTGAGTGACTCGATCCCTTCCACTCAACCACATGAGCTTGTTGCCTTCTTAGATGACGTCCAACACAGAAGTGAAGCAATAAGTATGGACTTTGATGAGATTACCAAGTACAAGGCAGTCCTCGGGTCCAAAGAAAGCTTTGGACACAGGGATCTTGAAACAAACTTCCGCGAAACAAGTGGCTCCATAAGGTCATCCATCTTCGGGAGAGAAAATGACTTGAAGAACATTAAGGAGTTCCTGTTAGATGAGGCCCCCAGCGGAACTAGCAATACTTCCGCAATTGTTGTCGTGGGCTTGGGCGGCCTCGGAAAGACCACTCTTGCTCAGCTTGTCTACAATGATGATGCAGTGACTGAATATTTTGATTTGAAGCTGTGGATCTGGGTATCTGAAAATTTTGATGTGGTAAGGTTGACAAAAGCTATGATCGAGTCGATTACTCAGAAGGAATGTCGACTCTCAACACTTGATTCTCTTCAGGCTGCTGTAATGAAAGAATTGAAAGGGAAAAGTTTTTTGTTGGTGCTGGATGATGTTTGGGAAGAAACTTGTCACCTAGACTACTGGGAATCATTCATAGTGCCCCTAGACAAAGAATCTAGAGGAGGTAAGATTATAGTAACTACAAGGAATGTGAATGTCTCAAAAATTGTAATGGCGACTTCAACATATCATTTGCCATGTCTTCAGTATGAGGATTGCTTAAAACTATTTAGTCAACTGGCCTTTAAAGGTCGGGATCCTAATTTGTCTCCAAACCTGATGGCCATTGGGAAAAAAATCTCCATGAAGTGCAATGGTTTACCTCTAGTAGCAAGGTCCCTTGGAAGCCTACTGTATAACGAAGACAATGAGCAGATGTGGATCAATATTCTTGAGAGTGATTTCTGGAATATCAGCGACAAAAATGAGATCATTCCCGTATTAAGATTGAGTTACCAGCATTTGCCTGCTCAACTCAAGAGATGTTTTAGGTACTGTTCAGTGTTCCCCAAAGGTTATCAATTTAACAAGGAACGACTGGTCCAGATGTGGATGGCACATGGTTATATGAAGACAAAGGAAAGAAAGCTTATGGAAGACATTGGTAAAGAATATTTTGATTATCTACTTTCCAGATCATTCTTTCAATATTCACAAGAACTCGAAAAATTTTTCATGCATGACTTAATCCATGATCTAGCAAGATTTGTTTCAGAGGAGGAATGCAGTAGTGTGGAGAATGGCATGCCTTTTAACATCCCAGAACATGTCCGGCACTTTTCATTTGTTCCGCGTAGTAGCCTCGGGTCTGTAACATTATCAGTTTTAGACATCTCCATGTCAGGAACCTTGAGGTCTTTCTTATTCATCAACACCAAGTGGCTCTGGCATCCGATGAAGCTTCACAACAATCTGTTCACCGAAATGAAACATGTAAGGGTGCTGGATTTGAGTGATGCAGGCCTTAAAGATCTGCCAAACTCTATTGGCTGCTTGAAGCACATTCGCTACTTGAGTCTCCGAGCTAATCCTCTGGAACAGTTACCACAATCAGTGGGGAGACTTTACCATCTCCAAACACTGGATATAGCATCCTCCTGTATTAAGCAGTTACCTGCTAGCATATCAAATCTGCTTAACATGAGACATCTTATTCACGATCGTGAGGTTGTATATCCTGCAGGCATCAAAAGATTAACTAATCTTCAAACTATGGCTAATTTCCATGTAAGCTTTGAACCTGGCCATGCCAAACTGGTAGAATTGAAATGTTTGTCCAAGATCAGAAGTCTTGTCATCTCAGGTATCAACAACCTGGGTAGTGTGAATGAGGCAAAGGAATCATGTCTAGCTATGATGGAACAACTTTGGAACTTACATTTGAGTTGGGATGCACATTCAACATCCTTCATTAGTGATGAGGTTCTGGAAAATCTTATACCCAATTTCAAACTCAAACAGCTCGAGATATCTTTCTTTAATGGACATTCACTTCCATTGTGGTTGGGAAATCCTTACTTCACCGGACTGGCCAGTGTTGTACTACAAAATTGTAGCAACCTCAGTTCCTTGTCCCATCTTGGTCAGCTTCCATCTCTCAAGTTCCTGTCCATATTGTCCGCCGAACAGGTGAAATATATTGGCCGTGAGTTTTTCTCTGGTGGCTTCCCACTGTTGGAGATTTTGCAACTTAGGAGAATGAAGAATTGGAGGTCATCGTGTGGCATCCAGAAAGGTGATTGTCCCCGCCTCCGGGAACTTATTATTGTCGATTGTGACCATTTACAATCCCTCTCAGTGACCAACCTCGATGCTCTCCAAGTTTTAGATATCAGGTCTTGCCGTGCACTTCGATTCTCAGAGGACTCTCTTCAACTAGGGGCACTACCTTCTCTACGGCACATCTTTATAAAGTCAATATGGAACGCGGAACAAATTCGTCGGGGTATGTCCTACTCCGGAAACTTACGACTACTCGACACCTCAAGCCTCATCCTAAAAGATGTTGGTCAACTGGGGGCATGGTCACATGCAATACAGGGTGCATGCGCTGGCATTCGGAAGCTCGCTATCTATGGGGGTGAAGATGTGACATCCTTTCCTTTCACCAAGCTAAATGCCTTGGAATATCTTACAATTGCTGATTGTCATCAATTTCAGTTCTCATACGAGGACCAGCTATCATCAACATTGCGATACATTACAATTGATAATTGTGGAGGTTTAATGTGTCTTCCCTTCACCAAGCTAAATGCCTTGGAAGATCTTACAATTCGTCGTTGTCCTCGACTTCAGTTCTCATACGAGGACCAGCTATCACCAACATTGCAATCCATTACAATTTATAATTGTGGAGGTTTAATGTTTCTTCCTTTGAGCAATAACCTAAAAGCATTGAAAGATCTGATCATTGAAGAGTGCCCAAGACTCAATTTCTCAAATGCGGCATGGCTGCCATTAGAACTACGATTACTCCAAGTCCGTGGGTGTCCTTTGTTGACCCAGTGGTGCCAACTACACAGGCGAAGATTAGTTCATATTCCCAAGCTGCGAATACAAGGTACAAGAGAGAGACCTCATCCTTCTCATGAAGATATTCCGCTTTTGTGTTTGCTTAACCATTTGGTTTGCATGTGATTGTTCTTTTAGGAATAGACGGATGTGTGGTGCTCCGGAACGTGCTCGGCGCACATGAAGCTTCAGAAGCCTTGTTGGCGGAACTGCAAACACTTCATACCTTGGAGCTAGCATGGAACTGCAACACTAGACTCAGTTCATTCACAAATGTGAAACCAGAACAAGTGCTTGAGCACCTAAGGCCACACAGCAATCTCAGCAAGCTAGTGATTTTGGGATACATCGGTTCCCAATTTGCAACATGGCTTGGGGACCCTTCCTTTTCCAATCTAGTATACATCACACTCCTAGGCTGCTCGGAGTGCGAACTCCTCCCCCCACTGGGCCAGCTCCCCCACCTCATGGAGCTCTTCATTGAAAGGGCAGAAAAGTTGAGACACATGGGAAAAGAATTTTTCAATGGCAATAGCAGTAGTGGTAGGCAGGGTTTTCCATGCCTTAGAAAGTTGGAGCTCAACCATATGCCCAATCTAGAGTTGGCAGAAACAGAAGATGGTCATCTACCATCCCTTTGTGAATTGATCCTTAAGCATTGCCCTGTTCTGAAGACACTGCCTCACCTACCTCCATCCCTGGTTATATTGGAAGTAGCAAATTGCAATGCAATCACATTCCCTCATTCCTTTGATCACCTGACCTCTCTTCGCACTATGAAGATTTCCCAAGTGCCTATTCTCCACAAGTTGCCTGACCTCCCCTTGGGTCTCAGAAAATTGGTTCTACAGGGCCTCCCAGTACTTGTTGATCTAGTGACCCCAGCAACTCTACGGGATTTGGTATTGGAGGGCTGCAGTGAAGCCATGGTGGCTGCATCTTTACCACATCTTACGCATCTCACCTGCCTATGTATCTCAGATTTCCCAAACTTGAAAATCCTTCCACTACACAACTTGGTGATTCTTCAAGAACTTCATATCTTGAGCTGTCCCAAGCTCATGTCTTTTGGATGCTTCAGCTTCTCCGTGGCATTGGGCGAGTATATAGAAGGACTGCAAGCTCTCAAATCTCTTGAACATTTGTCAATTTCAGACTGTCCGGCACTCCACTTCTCTGCAAACGAAAGGCCACCCTCCGCCCTTCAATCTATGGATATCACTAATTGTCCCTCGTTAGCCGCATGGCATGACAAGCATTGGAGAAGCCACAAGCAGACAGATCAACAGGTCAAGAAGAGGCAATAAGGTAAATACTTATTACTGAATTAATTACATCTTTTGTGGTTTTATTATACGTTAATCTAGAATAGAATTTTGTCCAAATGTACTGCATCTTGCGCATTTTATATTTACCTTTTCTTCTTCACGGATCCGATAAATGAAAATCTTTTGAAGTTATCATTGTAATATGATCTGGAACAAATTGCCCTAGTCTCCTTATATGTAAAGAGAGCAAATTATCTCTTGTATTATTACTACAAGATACATAGTAGAACTCAGTGCAACCGTGGACGAGCCAAAACTCTTGTCGAACCATGTAAAAATACAAATGTGTCCGTGGTCATTGACCTTTTCTTCTTCTTTGCTTCTTTTCATCATTTCTGTGGATCGTTGGAAAAATGCCTTGTGCCTAACAAAAAGGGCTTCCCATCTTGACATTTCCTTGTCAAAACATGTATACATGAGTCTGAAAAATTTTCTGCATAAATCACACTGCATTGTATTTGTTATGTACCATTTCCTTGGTTGTACCCTCTTTTTTTCAGCTATATTGGTTGTACCATTCAATGCATCCATTTCTCTTCACAGCTATGAATATGGAGGCCTCAACTTCATTAATTTGTGACTCCCTCGAACACTCAAATAAAAACATGCTGGATATTCCAGATGGGAATCTAGTTGTCTTCGGGAAAACTTTCTGCCATACATCTATAATAAAAATCTCAATAATTTTACTTTTATTATAAAAAAAACTTTTTCCTGACCTTTTTAATCATGACAAATTTTCATCAAATTAATCATAAACAAGTAATTTGAGATTGTGGAAAGCGTTAGATTAGGAATAATTTACTCCAAAACCCACCGCAAAAAATAACCGTTCTCAAACTTGAGATATCTTCTAAACAATGATCAACTGTGGGGGTCACAGATTTTGAAATGCCTCTCAAGGTCTGCACTTTCAGTTCTATACTTTCAGTTCTAGGGCTGTCAATGGACCGGGTCAGCCCGCGGATTTCCGGGCTGGGACAGAGATGGGCTGGGTTAGGTCCAAGACTTTGACCCGTGGGCCAAGGTCGGGCCTATGAACTAGCAGACGGGCTGAGCCCGTCAGCCCAGCGAGTGCCTCTCCCTCAAGCCCTGCTTCCCCCTCCGCAGACACCCGACCAGCGTGGCTTCACACCATCGACTAGATGCGGCGGAGATCGCAAGCACTGCCTCCGGAGATTTGAGCTTCAGGCCATCATCGGCAGCCTATATGGTTGGCGATCGTGATCTTGGCCAGGCGGCGGTGGCCATTGTCCCTACTATTGCTTTGATGCAGAACTTGGACCTACACCCGAAGGTGGGCTGAGCTTCGAGCTCCCCTCCATGGACCCTCCGCCGGATTCCAGTGCACCTGTCCATGGTCTTGATCTAGCCACCGAGGCCGCTGGTGATGATGGCATGTGTGGTGGAGTCCAGTAAGCCGCCGCGGGCCGTGGAGACGCGTTGTCGTTGCTGCCGCACCAGGAGGTGCCCTGCCATTGCTGCTGCTCCAGGTGATCCGTCACCGTTGCTACAGCACCAGGAGATCAGTTGCGCTATGGTGGTCGACCGCCTGAGGCCACCGTCGTCGCCGCTACTCTAAGAGGTCTGATTTCAACCGGCGCACAAGAACATTCGCAGCTCCATGCTTTAGGGTTTTGTCTCCATGGGAGCCAGAAAAGGAGAAAGGGAGGTGCATTTCTAGGAAAGAGTAATACTTGTTGCTGGGTTGTACATGCCCAGAGCATGTTTTATGAACTAGCATCATATGGAAAGACGAGTAGGATTGTCAATGGGCCGGACCCGGTCCAGCGTAGCCTGCGGCCTGACCCGTACCTTTTTCCAAGGCCTATGGGCGGCCCGACCCAACCCACTTCTTTATTTTTCCCTCATCCTGTTCTAAAAGAGTAATACTCGCTGGACTGCCCCCTCCAATTGTAATGAAGGCATTATAGTAGGTAAATAAATTTTCTTTTTTAAGGTCAGCTCCGAGATCTCCTATCCAGCCGTACAATACAATGCTCAATCGGACGATAAAAAAAAAATGAAAAATAAAAAATCAACCCAATAAAAGGTGAAAATGTCTCTTAATGGACCGAACCTAATAACGATTTTTGATCTTTTAGATTCTTTTAATATAGGGCATTGCACTATACAACTGGGTAGGGAATCTCGAGACCAACTTAAAAAGAAAAATTCAATTTTATTTTTTTTCTCACTCACTGCAATGCCCCGGTTGCCATTGGAGGGACAACTGGCCGATTTGTTTTGAGAATAAGTGTCGAATAAGATGCGCTATTCCACTAATTCAGTTTGGAAGTTCGGACACGTTGTTCTTTGTTATTCTGAACTTAGACACGTTATTTTTTGAACAAGTTGAATAAATTATTCCATCTAAAAGACAGAACCTATTTATTCCGTTGAAATATTTATTCCACCAAAAATAAACTCTTCTTGTTCTAATAATAAGAGATCTGAGAATAAGAAATTCGAAATACCACATTTACAAAACAAAACGGCCCTAAAAAGTTAACTTATAGTGTAATTTTCAACTACAGAACGTGATATTTCGTTGTGGACTTCGTAGAAGTATTGTAAAAAAATGAACCTTCCCATGTGGATTAAAAAAAGAATTGGTCGAAGAAGGAATAAAGGTAATAGCCATCAAAGCAAATAGAAATGGCGGTCACAGAGAAAAATTAGGAGACTAAAATTTATAAGCTTCTGTTAAGCAAATGATAAAATTTTAATCATGTAATTAATGTCATAATTTATGAGATTTAACTAATAATAGTTTAAGTTTTACTCATTTATATATAAATCAGAAAGTTCTATATATTTTTATATCATATGTGAATAAAATAGTAGGGATCAAATAAATGTGTGACTTTCCCTATGTTTCGCTTGGATTTGACATATGAAAGTTCTATTCAGAAATTCATGTGTATGCATATAATATGCCTGATATAGGCATATTTAATTAACTATTAGCTGTGTAGCACGTTTGCTAATTGATATGCTTATCTCCAAAAAAAAGGAGGCACCCAACCCTGCCCAAAGCTAAAAACATGTCCAAGAAGAAGCCACAATAAAAGCTATCTTCATTTGTTAATGAACAATTGCATCAGTAGCAGAAATAAATATTCCATATCATACATATAAAGATGATGTGTCTTTTCTCTAATTCATGTGTCCATGGGTCCTACAACTGTTGCACAAGATTAATATGCAAGGAGATAGTAGATTAACTTAACTACAAGAACCAGTTACAAGAATCATAAAATAGAGAAAATGAAAGAAGTAATTACAAACAATTCTTTTAAAGGAGTGAAGGGGCACAAATATTCACTTATGCCTCTATACATATAAAACAAACAAATAATAAAAGAAGCAACTATAAAGTCTTTTTTAATATTTTATACTTAGTTGTCTAATCGATTTGATCCTTAAAAGTGTCATATGTTATCTTTGGGTACTACTCGCTGCAGCAACGTGAGCGGGCAGCCGTCCAATTGATTAGATCAGATGATTGCAATAGTATTTTTTTTGTCTTTTTATTTTTTGATTTTTTTAGGTTCGCCCTACTATGGTCGACACCTTTTTTACATGCTGATATCTTATTAGATGACCTCAAAAATTCTGAAAAAATTAATAACTAAACTGTTCATTAGGCTCGATTTTTTATTTTTCAAATTTTTTTAAGTCGTCCAATAGAAGATTGGCCTATGGCCCTGATGAGGCAGAATCCGATTCGGCCCATTAAAGCAAGCCCAAACCCAATTCAGCCCAGCAGCAGCAATAGAAGGCCTTCAGGAAGCCTTCGGCCCATCAGCGGCTCAACAGCCTTCGGCCCGTAAGCGGCACAGTAGCCCTCGGCCCAACAGGCTTCGGCCCATCAGCGGCCCAACCCCCTTTGGCCCAACAGCCGTGTTCGGCCCACTCCGGTGGAGGATTAGGCACTATGGCGGTTTACCAGTAAGCCCGGAACATAGTCCTATATCGGCTGTCACCGTTAACCATCCTCTATCCTTCGCTATAAATACACCGCTATTTATTGCCAAAGGTATGTCTCCGAGACCCTCAAGGACCATAGTCCAAATAGCATTAAAGCTACTCTTTGCCTTCTGAATCGAATCTTCTTCATAAGCTAACTTAACCGTCGGAGGGGGTTCCTTAGGGCCGAAGCCCGGGACTCCTGCTGACCGGTTTCTTCTTCTTTCCCTCCTGCAGGGGCTCGGTTCGAATCATCGCCGACCCTCCCCAGTCGGTCTCGGCCGCCGACCTCGGACTCCTCTCCCCGGTCTCGACGCCGTGCGCCGGCTGCTCCTCGTCCGGGGGAGATTCAGTTCCACGCTGCCCGCCCGTCAGCCGAAGGAACCTCGGCCCCGCCTTCCGGAGGCAAGCCAATCTCAGACCGAGCGACTCTCGGCCTCGGATCCTCAACCGCGTCTCTGCCTCCGTCGCCTTCCGGATCCCTGTCGGGCCTCTTACACCGATCCGACTCAGCTCCGGATCCAGAACTTCGAATTCCAGCTTCAGAATCTGGTCATGATAGGTTCGGCTACATCACGTAGCGCCGTCTGTGGGAAACAAACAAACAAGTCAGTCTCAACGACCTCTAACTCGACGATCCGGACAGAACGAAGCAGAGGCACGGGAAGCCTCGGCACAGCTGTTGCCCTCCGAAGGCGCCCCTTCTGCTCCGCCGAGCGTGGCTCTGCCTGTCATACCAGAGTCCCTCGCTGCGGAAGACCGGGTGGGAGTGCTCCAGCAACAAGTGGCGACGCTAGCCGCTGCCCTCACGTCCCTCGCGCCTCTTCAGGAGATGGTATCCGCCATCGCCCAGCGCATGGGATTGCTGGGACAGCCTCCTCAGCAAGCACAGCTCCCCCCGCTCTATCCAGTCCAAGATGCAAGGTTCCGGCCAACGCCTGCACCGGTTTCCCCCGACGAAACCGCTACGGCACGCAGCGAGCCCTCGGCGCTACCTGCCCGAGCTCCTCGCACCAGCCGCACAACGGAGCAAGGTTATGCTTCGTCAGAATTCCGCCCGGCCAAGACCGGAGGGCAATCAGTCGCCACTTCAACCGCCCCGGACCTAGACCAACGGCTGACGGCAATGCGGAAGGAAATGCAGCAGATGGTGTCTCGGCCATACGGGGCACCCCTTGCTAGCAACATCCTGGAACAAACCCCGTTCACGCCAGAGCTCCTGGCTGCCGAGGTGCCTCCCAATTTCAAACTGCCGAAGGGTCCTCTCTATGACGGAATGACAGATCCGGTTTGTCATTTCCAGAGATTCAACACATACCTCTCGGTTCGAGGGGTCGCCGAGGCAGTCCGCTGCCGACTTTTCCCCCTCACCCTTGAGAAGACTGCCCTAACCTGGTTCGAGGCACTGGCCCCCAACTCCATCCACTCCTTGGTCCAGTTGGGCCAACTGTTTATCGACCAGTTCTATGACGCCACCCGGCAGTGTAAAACCTCCGCCAGCCTACTAGCCATCCGGCAAGGCCCCACCGGGACTCTCCAGGAGTACTTCACTAAGTTTCGGACCGAGGCCGCCCAAATCTCAAACCTTGATAGCTGGATTGCGGTCTCGGCCGTGATCAGCGGGTGTCGGGACGAAGGGCTCCTCGGCTCCATCGGGAAGCGCCATCCCCCTACCTTCCAGGACCTCGTTGCCCGGGCCCACAAGTATATCAACCGGGAGGCCCTGATGATGTCTAAAGGTAAAGGTGCGGCCGAAGCAGCCTCGGCACCTGCCCCCCAAGTGGTCCGCCCTCGGCCCGAAGATCAAGAGCCCTCCCGAAAGCAATATCGCAGGGAGGAGTGGGACCGAGAGAGGCGACGGGACCCGCAGCAGCGGTACCTACCCCTGCCTGCTCCCCCATCCCGAATGCTCATGGAAGTGAAGGGCATGATCCGGCGACCAGAGCGCATGAAGACTGATCTTCGCCGAAGGGATCCCGGCAAATACTGCGAGTATCACCGGGAGATCGGCCACACGACGGACGAGTGCCGACACCTTCGGGAAGAAATTGACCGCCTCATCCGGGAAGGTAGGCTGCCACAGATTCGACGAGAGCAGCCCCCGCCGCAGAGAAACCGGGACGTCTCTGAGACGCCCAGGCAACAGCAGCCCCCGGTGAAAGAAGCTGCTCCACCGCCGAAGGTCACCTCGGCCCCGGTAGAAGCATCCCATCAAAGACCCAGCTCTGGGTCCATTATGATGATATCCGGGGGACCGGGAGAAGGATCAAAGCGCCAGCAGCACAGCTCTGCCACCATAACGACGGTCGACGTCGAGCCGAAGCGGCCTCGCCAAGAAGATATTACCTTCGGCTCAGAGGACCTGGCTGATATTCAGGTCCCTCACGACGACGCCCTCGTCATAAACGTTGTAATAAATAGTTACGATGTACATCGTATTTTTGTCGATAATGGAAGTGCCCCGAACATCTTATTTTACGATTGCTTTGTAAAAATGGGATTGAGTGAGGCTAATATGAAGCCTCACCGGGGCCCCCTCTTCGGTTTCAACGGTTCGCCCTGCTAGGTAGAGGGCATTATCCGACTCCCTATAACCATAGGCTCCGCCCCCCGGCAACTAACCGTCGAAACGGATTTTGCCGTTGTGAAAATCGATTCAGCTTACAACGCCATCTTCGGCCGAAGGCTAATCGGCGGGGTCGGAGCCGTGCCTTCGTCTTTCCATCAAAAGCTAAAGTTTCATACTAGCCATGGAATAGGCGAGGCCAAGGGAAATCAAGAAGCAGCCCGGCAATGTTACATGATCTCGACCAAAGGGAAGGCTGCAGCCGAAACCCTGGCAATCGAATCATCAGCCGAGGCGTCCCCGGGAGAAGCACTCGTCGCCATTTCGGTTCCGGGAGGCGAAGGACGAGCCCTGATGATAGGCTCCGGCCTGGAGAAAGCCGAAGCGGAGAAACTCACCGAGTTCTTAAAAAAGAATCTCGACGTCTTCGCCTGGTCTCCGACAGACATGCCCGGGGTCGACCCGGAGGTAGCGGAGCACTGACTACACACCGATCCCGACCAGCCCCCAGTTAAGCAGAAGCGGCGTACCTTCAATCAGGAAAGGAGAGCCGCCATCCAAGCCGAAGTGCAGAAGGGGCTGGACGCCGGGCACCTCCGAGAGGTGCATCACCCGGACTGGATCGCCAACGTAGTGATGGTGCCGAAGAAGGATGGCAAGTGGCGAATGTGCGTGGACTTCACCAACCTCAACAAGGCATATCCGATGGATAGCTTCCCGCTGCCTCGGATAGATCAGGTGGTGGATGCAACCTCCGGCCACGAACTCCTGAGCTTCCTCGACGCCTATTCAGGCTATCACCAGATCCGAATGCATCCGGATGATGAAAGCAAAACCAGCTTCACGACCGATCTTGGTCTATATTGCTATACCCGGATGCCCTTCGGTCTGAAGAATGCCGGCGCGACATATCAGCGCCTCGTCAATAAAGTGTTCGCCCCGCAGCTCGGCCGTAACATGGAGGTCTATATAGACGACATGCTGGTCAAAAGCCGCGTCGCTGTAGAGCATTTGGCCGACTTGGCCGAGACATTCTCCGCCCTGCGGCGGTATAAGATGAAGCTGAACCCGGCCAAGTGCGCCTTCGGGGTAGCCTCCGGGAAGTTCCTCGGCTACATGGTTACCCACCGAGGGGTAGAAGCTAACCCCAAGAAGGTTTCGTCCATCATACAAATGCGCCCCCCGGCAAATCTCCGAGAGGTACAGAAGCTAAATGGGAGGATCGTAGCCCTGAGCCGCTTCATGTCGAGGGCGGCGGATTACTGTTTCCCCTTCTTCAAGCTGTTGAAGAAGGCCAATAGCTTCGACTGGACGGATGAGTGTCAGGCAGCCTTCGACCAGCTGAAGGCCTACCTCTCCAAGGTCCCCATTCTGTCCAAGCCAGTCCCCGGGGAGCCTCTGAGCCTTTACCTCGCGGTATCCAAGACAGCTCTTAGCGCCGTCCTTGTCCGAGAACAAGACGGCATTCAGAAGCCAGTCTACTATACTAGCCGAGCCCTTCAAGGAGCAGAACTCCGGTATCTCGCTCTGGAAAAATTGGCTTTGGCCCTCGTCTCGTCCACGAGGACGCTCCGGCCTTATTTTCTTGCTCATTCAGTAAAGGTTCTCACCGACCAACCCTTGAGGCAAATTCTCTCCCGGCCGGAGGTGTCCGGCAGGCTGGCAAAATGGGCGATTGAGCTAGGAGAGTTCGACATCTCCTACGCACCTCGGGTAGCAATAAAAGCTTAGGCATTAGCAGATTTTATCGCCGAGCTCACTCCCAGCGCTCCCTCGGCACCTCAGCCGGAAGCTGACGTACCCGAAGCCGAGGACACTTCGGCTCATACACCGACAAATGAGTGGCGACTTTATGTGGACGGCTCCGCGTGCTCCACGGGCAGCGGCGCCGGATGGATCCTGGCATCGCCCGAAGGAGTCGTCACGGAGTACGCATTGCGCTTCTCCTTTCCAGCCACTAATAATGCCGCCGAATACGAAGCCCTCATTTCCGGCCTCCGGGCCGCAAGGAAGCTCGGCGTCCGGAACCTAAAAGCCTTCAGCGACTCTCAGCTGATCGCCAGTCATGTTTCCGAGGAATACGAAGCTCGGGATACGGTAATGGTAGCTTATCTCCAGGTGACTCGCAAGATCCTCGCTCAATTCGATTCATATGAAATCGTGCGGATCCCAAGAGCCGAGAATGCCCGAGCCGATGCACTTTCCCCGCTGGCCTCAACCCAAGACGGGGGAGGAGGCTGAATGATCCTAGTAGAGGAACTCGCCGAACCAAGCCTCGGCGAGCCTGAGGCCATGCAAATAACCGAGGCTGAAGCCGAGACCTTGATGACTCCCCTCATCGCTTTTCTCCTCCGAGGAGAAGTCCCGTCAGATTCAAGGGAGGCAAAGCACGTTCGGCAAAGCTCATCCCACTTCCTCCTTTTGGACGTGCTATTATACAAGAAGTCCTTCGGCCGACCGCTGCTACGGTGCCTCGGCCCGACTGAAGCCGACTACGCCATGAGAGAAGTACACGAAGGGGTATGCGGAGCACATGCGGGAGGAAGGGCCCTGGCTCACAAGCTTCTGAGGCAAGGATACTGGTGGCCGACACTCCGAGAGGACGCTTTAGCCCTCGTACGGCGCTGTGATCAGTGCCAGAGGTTCAGCTCCCTCATCCACCAGGCAGCCACCCTTCTGACCCCCTTATCCGACCCCTGGCCTTTCGCTCAATGGGGAATCGACCTCCAGGGGCCTTTTCCCATCACCACCGGCCAAAGGAAATTCCTCATTGTGGCAGTAGACTATTTTACCAAGTGGGTAGAAGTCGAACCCCTCGCGTCAATAACCGATAGCAATGCTTGGAACTTCGTATGGAAGTCCATCATTTGCCGGTTCGGCATCCCCCGGGCCATCATTTCGGATAACGGAAAGCAGTTCGATAGCCGTCGGTTCAGAGATAACTGCGCCGGGTTCGGCATCCTTCATAAGTTCACTTCGGTAGCACACCCTCGGGCAAACGGCCAGGTCGAAGTCACCAACCGAAGCCTGTTGCAGGGACTGAAAACCCGCCTCGGCAAAGCCAAAGGCCGATGGGTAGAGGAGCTACCGAGTGTTCTATGGGCATATCGGACTACGAGCCGAACCCCTACCGGCGAAACTCCGTTTCGCATGGCTTATGGGATAGAAGCCGTTATTCCAGTGGAAATCGGTCTTCCCTCTCCAAGGGTCATTACCTACGATCCAGAGGCCAACGAAGAGGTCTTGAAGGATCATCTGGACCTCATAGAAGAAACCCGAGATAAGGCTCGCGTTCGGCTGGCGGCTTATCAGCAGCGCATGGCCAGGTACCACAACACTCGAGTGAAGCCCCGAAGCTTTGAAATCGGGAGCCTCGTGTTAAGGAATGCTCATGCTTCTAAACCAGCCGAAGCAGCAGGAAAGCTTGCCCCCAACTGGGAGGGGTCGTATCGGGTCAAAGAGGTAATCAGACGAGGGGCTTATCGGTTGGAGACCCTTTCAGGCCAACCTCTCCCTCGCACTTGGAATGTATAACGCCTTCGGCGTTATTTTATGTAAACCACTTCTCCCGGACTTTAGCCGGAAGGCATGAATAAAGGTCTCTTTTTCAGAAAACTAAGGTATCTCTTTAAGTCCGTGCAAACCGTACCGGGAGTGGCTTCGGCCATGCAAACCGTATCGGGAGCGGCCTGAGTTCTTATTCTAAGCCCGCAGGTAACCTGATCCGAGGGTGGCTTCGGCCATGTATACCGGATCGGGAAGCGGCAAGGTATATCTCTCTAAGTCCGTGCAAACCGTACCGGGAGTGGCTTCGGCCATGCAAACCGTATCGGGAGCGGCCTGAGTTCTTATTCTAAGCCCGCAGGTAACCTGATCCGAGGGTGGCTTCGGCCATGTATACCGGATCGGGAAGCGGCAAGGTATCTCTAAGTCCGCATAAAACCAAGCCGGGAGTGGCTTCGGCCACGCAAACCGCGTCAGGAGCGGCAGGATATCCCCTCGGATCATATGAACCACGTTAGTAAAGGCCCCGGCCGCATATACTATCGGTGGCGATATTCTATCGACTTCGTATCCAGACCTACGTCGGGTCTCGGCCATGCAAGCCGCAACTAAAACGACGATAAGGTCTCGGATTCAGTCGTTCATTCACGACACAAAGGTAAAGCCAAAAAACACTTCCTGTATTTACAGTGAAGGAAGTACAAAATCGGCCATCCACCTGGCCGCAGGCTTACAAAAGAAGAAAGATAAAAACCAGGACAGACCCCCGCACTAGCCCTCGGTATTCCCCTCGTCCACATCAACTGAGCTTCGGCCAGAAGATGGGGAGGGAGAATCGACTATCTGCACGGCCTCAGACGGGGTGGCTTCGACAGGGGCCTCCTCGGCCGGAACGGCCTCATCACCTTCCGCCGAAGCTGGGGCCCTCTCGGCCGCGAGCCCCTTCCACCAGGACAGGAGCTCTTCGCCTTCCTCGTCCGTCGGCAGGGCAATCCCGGTCAGGTCCACGGCTGGACAAACCTTCTGGGCAGCAGCCAGCCCGATGTAGAAGACCGAGGAGGCCGCTAGAAGCTGCGCCTGGATTATCTCCTCGGCGAAGTCTGGGCCAGCCTTGTAATCGGCCACGGCCGAATCGACCGCCTCCTCTAGCTCCAGCTTCAAGGCCGATACCTCCTCGGCATGGCGACGGCTATCTGAAGCCCGCCGGGCGTCCTTGTCCTGGATCTCGGCCTTAAGAGCCTGATTCTCGACCCGGACCGCCGCCAGCTCTCGCTCGAGCTTCTCCTTCTCCCGCTCGGCCTTCGCTTTGGCCTCGGAAGAAGCCCGAGTCACCGTTTCCTGCTCCTCCAGCTACGCCCGCATCTGGGCATTCGTAGCTATGAGCCGGCCGACGCCCGACTCGAAGTCGCCTCCCGCCGAGGAGCCCTCGCCCGAGACCGCCGATGCCGACGCCCTCTCGGCCTCCAGGAGTTGGTCCCAGAGGAGCGCCTGACGATGGATCAAGACGCTACCCGTGACTGCGGCCTGCGGCCAAAAGCGGATAAGGGTTAGCAAAGCCGAAACAAACTAAAGGAAAGCCGGATTGAGGCACATGAAGAGGCTTCTTACCTGGACCGCCAATCGGGCGCTGATCATCGCCAGATCAGTGGCCGAATGGTCCTTCAGCTCCTCCAGAGCCGACGGGAGGGTGAGGCCGCGAAGCAGACGCAGGCACGTCTGCGAGTCCTCCACGCTCTCGTCTCTATAGATCCCCAGGTCGGGGACCCATAGCTCGCGCTCCTGCGCGCGAGGCACCTGCGGCCCGGCGCCTTCCTGCTCCGCACCCGCCCTCACGGCCGGAGGAGAGTCGCCCCTCGGCGCTTCGGGGGACGCCGGCCTCGCGGCCCTTCGGGCCGCGGCGGATCTCCTAACCAAGGGGGGGGGCTCTACCTCGTCAGGGTCCTCCACCCGGATCCGCTTAGACAGACGACCACCCCTTCGGGCGGCCGACTTGCTTTTCCGCTCCCTCTCGAGAGCGGCGGCAGCAGCACGGCCCTCGGAGGAGGCCGCTGTCATTGTGACCCCGGCTCGGACGCTGTCATTGTGACCCCGGCTCGGACGCTCGGGGCCACAACACCTCGTCCAGACCCTCCTGCCGCCTGAGGGCGAGATGGCTGGGATTGGCCGCGCTGCTGGGCTATCCGGTTGAGGAGGCCCTGGATCCCAGACATTGCTGCAAACAGAAGAAGTGTTAGAAACAAATAACACACAATGGTTGCAACTTAAGACCGACTTACCCTCGGCCGAAGCTTCAGCAACCTCAGCGGCCGGAGGAGCTTCGGCCGGAGGAGCGGCCCCAGCACTTCCTTCGCTCTCCCGTGACGTCTCCCCGGGAGGAAGGTAAGGGAAAGCCCGCTCCGGATCCCTCGTCGGGTTCGGCCATGCCCCGGCACCCACGAGCAGCTCTGGCTTGCTGAAAAGCTCCGAAATATTGTACGGAGCCGCGGCTTCAACATGGCCCACAATATCGCGCTGAACGGAATTAAGGGTGGGAGGATCGGAAAGGCCTGCGGCCAGCGGCGCCCACTCAGTAGGAAAGGGCCACACGCTCCTCTCATTCTCCGGGAGAGAAACTAGAATGAAGTTCCTCTTCCATCCGTGAATGGACAAAGACTTCCCGGAGAAGATGCCTCGGCCGAGACGGGGGACAAAACTGTACCACTCGGATCTCTCCTGCCTCTGAATTTTGAAGAGGTAGCGGAAGATGTTGACCGAGGGCATGAACTTCGCATGGGCAAACACAGCCAAGAAGGCATAGACTGTGCGCCAAGAATTGGGAAAAAATTGAGACGGGGCGAGGCCGTAGAAACAGAGAAGGTTGATGACGAAGGTAGAGAGAGGAAGACGAAAGCCCGCCCGGAAGCTTTCCTCGTAGATAGAGAAACTACCCGGGCGAGGAGTGTTGGCCATGGTATGAGAACCGGGCCGATAGGGGGTCATCCAAGAAGGGAGTTGGTAGTAAGAAGCAATGTAACTGACCCCGTCATCCGAGAGGGCGCAGGCTGCTTCCGAAGCAGTCTCGGGACGACGACGTCCCGAGGAGGAAGTCTGGCCCGGGGTATGAACCTCCTCGGACCCCTCGGCACCGGAGGCCTCGGCCTCTTCGGCCATAGCAGAAGTGAGGGAGTCCAGAGTGAGAGGAGATGATAGAGAAGATTTGGGAGAATGAGACGGAGTATACTCCTCGTCTGAAGGGGTAATCTCGCTCGAAGGACTACGTGGCATAAGGTCACAAAGATGGAGAGAGGAGATTGAGGCTTACCCTCAAAAGGAAAAAGATCTCTCCTGGATCAGACGTAGCCTCTCGAGCCACAGAACTCCCCCAGCAATCGCTCCGAGAGATGGAGATCTTCCTGCGATAGCCGGCGAGCTCGGACAACACCTCCAGAGGGCTAGCCTTTCGCCGGAGAGGAAGGAGAGCTCGGATGATCGCAGAGGAACGCAGGCGCGGAAGCAAGAAGAAGAGCAGTGCTCTGCGAGGGGCTCCTATTTATAGGCGCCGTTCGAAACCCTTCCCGCCGAAGCCGACGGCAGAGATCTTCCCCGTCGTCTCACCGCTTCTCTCGGATGCCCGCCACGTGTACCATCCTTCGGTAATGATGACGGACAGACTCCGGGAATTGGAGCAGAATGATCAACGGCCGAAAGCGCTCCGACCCTTCGGCTGATCACTCGGATGCCCACCACGTGTCCTGATCCGCGTACCGGAGAAGGAAGAGGCGGCAATCCGAGTGGAACCTCGGGCAGAGAGCCGAGGCGACCCGCGAGCGGTCAGCATCTCTTTGTGTTTTTAACGGGGCGGCCGGATGCGCGACGCGTGTCATGTGCTTCTTCGCGAGGCGACCGTTCTGACGGGAAAAACGACGCCCGTCCCGTCCATTTAATGAAGCCTGACACGAGTCAGAAGGCTCGGCCCTTTGCCCTTACGAGGTAAAGGCCTTCGTCACTACATCCCGAATGAAGACGGATAAGTGACTGCTGACCCTCGGCCGACCGAGGGCATCCTCTTCTCAAGAAAGGGAACAGAAAGCCTCGGGTAAAGCACCTGTTACGTTATTTCTCAAAAAGCTTCGGGCTATACTCTCGCCATCTCAGAACTGAGGAAGACAAGAGTGGGGGGCTATGTGATGAGGCAGAATCCGATTCGGCCCACTAAAGCAAGCCCAAACCCAGTTCAGCCCAGCAGCAGCAATAGAAGGCCTTCAGGAAGCCTTCGGCCCATCAGCGGCTCAACAGCCTTCGGCCCGTAAGCGGCACAGTAGCCCTCGGCCCAACAGGCTTCGGCCCATCAGCGGCCCAACCCCCTTCGGCCCGACAACCGTGTTCGGCCCACTCCGGTGGAGGATTAGGCACTATGGCGGTTTACCAGTAAGCCCAGAACATAGTCCTATATCGGCTGTCACCGTTAACTATCCTCTATCCTTCGCTATAAATACACCGCTATTTATTGCCAAAGGTATGTCTCCGAGACCCTCAAGGACCATAGTCCAAATAGCATTAAAGCTACTCTTTGTCTTCTGAATCGAATCTTCTTCAGAAGCTAACTTAACCGTCGGAGGGGGTTCCTTAGGGCCGAAGCCCGGGACTCCTGCTGACCGGTTTCTTCTTCTTTCCCTCCTGCAGGTGTAGACACCGATTTTGGACCACCCTTTTGGTCATAATCCCCTCCACCATCAGCTCATCATCATAAATCCCCTCATTTCAGCCATCTAAGCCCACTACCAGCCAGGCCCATTAGCCAAAACCCCGACCCTTTTCACTTTTTCGTGGAAGGCCAGCCCCTTGCCTTCCACCACCTTCGAAGGCCACCCCTTGCCTTCTACCACCTTCGAAGGCCACCCCCCGCCTTCCACCCCCTTCGAAGGCCACCCCTCGCCTTCCACCACCTTCGAAGGCCACCCCCCGCCTTCTACCCCCTTCGAAGGCCAACCACCTTGCCTTCCACCACCTTCGAAGGCCACCCCTCGCCTTCTACCCCCTTCGAAGGCCAGCCCCCTTGCCTTCCACCTCCTTCGAAGGCCACCCCTTGCCTTCCGCCTCCTTCGAAGGCCACCCCTCGCCTTCCACTCCCTTCGAAGGCCAGCCGGGCTGCCTTCCACCACAAGAATGGAAGGCATGTCACCTGGCCGTCCACTCCTTAACCACCCCCTTGACTCCGTCTTCCCCACGATCTCCTCCACTCGCCGCCCTCGTTCCCCACTACTCCGACCACTCCCCACTCCGGCGACTGCCGCGTCCACTACCTCCAACCCTTGACCACTCCCTATTGGTTGAAGGGTGATTTACGGGGATTTAGACCCCTGTTTTCTCCCCTTTTTCCTTCGCCTATTTAAACCCCCCACATCCTCCCGAGCAGGGGGTTGAGGATTTTCTGGAGTTAAGAGGTGGCTTCTTGGAGGGAAGGCTCAGAGGCGGCTGGCAAGCGGTCGGGAGGAGTCTCAGAAGAATCATTCGCATCTCAAATGGGCTTGTTTTCTTAACCCTCTTCTCTTTTCTCTTCTTTCACTTTCAACACCTCATTTCACTTTTCACACACGAGCACTTATCTGCATGCATGCATCCTAGAATGCCTTAGCAATCCCTATTTACCCCCAGAGGTTTCAAACAAAAACGGGAGGTGGGTGGCCATAACATATGGTCACCTTCCCTCCCAAACACCCATCCGGTGCGTCTCCCTCTAATTTTAGTTAATTTTTATGTTTGCATGAACGGTTCCTACATGTCACAGTTCTAATTGGGTGATTGTCTTTTCTTTGTCTGTCTTTTCTTTCCAGGGGATTCTTACCACATTCACGCGTGCAGAGTACCGGGCTCTCCTCCTCTGGCCGGCCGGAGGAAGAGAAGGAGGAACCAGCATCTCCCGCTCCCACAGAACGCGATCACATCCTCACCATCCTGCGGAGCACAGGGACCGAGAGGTAATGCTCCTGGCGATCACACTTTATTTCTAACCCCCTTTAAATCGCCACAGTGCTAAGACGAACGGAGAGGAACCCTCGCCCGAAGCCCGCAGCCGCGGCGGGGGACGTTCCGAGCGCCTACAGCAGGGGCTCTGTTCGAATCATCGCCGACCCTCCCGAGTCGGTCTCGGCCGCCGACCTCGGACTCCTCTCCCCGGTCTCGACGCCGTGCGCCGGCTGCTCCTCGTCCGGGGGAGATTCAGTTCTACGCTGCCCGCCCGTCAGCCGAAGGAACCTCGGCCCCGCCTTCCGGAGGCAAGCCAATCTCAGACCGAGCGACTCTCGGCCTCGGATCCTCAACCGCGTCTCTGCCTCCGTCGCCTTCCGGATCCCTGTCGGGCCTCTTACACCGATCCGACCCAGCTCCGGATCAAGAACTTCGGATTCCAGCTTCGGAATTCGGTCGTGATAGCTTCGGCTACATCAGGCCCTATACGGACGTGTCGTCCATGACGGGGCTGACCTAAAAAAAATTAAAAAATTAAAAATTAGGCTGCACCGCGTCCGATGCAACAACTCGCTATTACTCATTACCTTTTATCTAGGCATGGTTGGCAAAGAGGATAACCTGAAGTTGAGAACCAATGTCACTTAATTTAGTTAACACTCAATAAAATACATCCAAGAACGAAGCCCCAGACACTACAAGTGACTTGAAAAGAATACTATGTTCAATATTCACCTTCTGTTTGCAAATAAAGCTTGAGAAATAGGAAAGGGAGCATAGGATTTAGATAGGACTATGAAAGGAGCGAATATGGAGCCGGATGTCACAGTATCAAACTGTTTCATTTAGCATTTTCTGAGGAAGTAAAAGAATCATCAAAAGCATTTTCGCAGGCAACAAAAATACATGTTTGTAAATCTCATAAGAAAATGGGTGGAAAATATAAAAAAAGTGAAGAGAGGGCAATACGTGGAGAGACAGAGAGAGATGAAAAAATAAAAAATAGAATCATGAAAAAAATATTTTCCTATAGGGATGGGTGGGGAAGTAAATTCGGGTAAAAAAGAGAATATGAGAAATATTTTTTCCAACTAACTTTTACTCACTTATAAAACATATAAAAGTTAGTTGGGAAAATATTTTTTGAAGAAATTTTAGATTACACAAACCGGTAAATGTACTTCAAAATATCAAACAACTAGTTGCAATCATGTGCGATGCACAAGAAATTAACAGATTTGAATAAAATAATTATAGTTAATATAAGTGAAGTTAATCTTTTACACTTTCTGAAGGAATGAATAAAACAACTACATAAAAATATATGTTCACAAATACTAACTTTTTTTTTTCTATGAACATTAGGTTAATTGTTTGGTAAACATTAAAAGTTTAGAATCCCTATATTCAATTGAAATATGGATTGAGAGAAAACAAAAAAGTGAACTGAAAGTTATTTTTATTATTCCATAAAATTATCTCAATAGATATTGTGTTGAAATACGAATTGAGAGAAAAATAAGAAAAGAACTGGTCCCATTAATAATGAAATTATTATCATTATTATCCCTCCGTAAGCCAAATTGGCAGAGTCCTAAGCTATTCGGATAAAGCGGACTGGAAGTGAAGAGAGAAAGATAATGCCGGTTAACAGCCAACCAAATAAAGCTCACTTATGAACTGGACGACGTCCTGGGATTGTGATGGGCCGGGCCGGCCTGCTGGGTTTCGGGTGGGACGGAGATGGGCCGAGTTCGGGCTGATACTTTTGAGCCCGCGGCCCAAGGTCAGGCCTACGGCTGAACCCGCCAGCCCAGTCCGTGTGAATGCCTTTCCCGCAAGCCCCGCGGACCCCGACTAGCGTAGCGTCACTTCACACCGTCGACAAAATGCGGCGGAGACCACGGGCACTGCCTGCGAAGATTCGAGCTTCGGGCCATCACTGGTAGCCTCTACGGCTGGCAATCGTGATCTTGGCCAGGCAGCGGTCCCTACTATTACTTTCGATCTCCCCTCCATGGAACCTCGGCCGGATTCTAGTGCGCCGGGCCAGGGTCTTGATCTAGCCACAGAGACCACGAGTGATGGCATGTGTAGTGGAGCCCGTTGCGCCGCCACGGGCCGCGGAGATGCGTTTTTGTTGCTGCCGCACCAGGAGGTGCCCTGCCATTGCTGCTGCTCCAGGTGATCCGTGCTACCGCACCAAGAGATCAATTGCGCCATAGTGGATGACCGCCGGAGGCCACCGTCCTCGCCGTTGCTCTAGGAGGTCTGCTTTCCACCGCCGCACAAAAACGTTTGCAGCTCCTTGCTCTAGGCATTTGTTTCCATGGAACTAGAAAAGGAGAAAGGGAGGTGCAGCTCTAGAACGGGATGACGGGAAAACTGAAGAAGCGGGCTGGCTCGGGCCACCCATGGACCTTGGATCAAAGGTACTCACCGGGCCGGGCCATCCAACCCAGGGGCTGGGCTGGGCCGACCTTGGGCTGCGCCAGGCCTGGCCCATTGACAGCCTTATAATTCACCATGTGAAGAGACTATTGAAATCTTGCAAAATAAAGTCAAGTAGCCGCATAGTTGTGGCGTACCCATTCCGTGATTCCTAAAATCGGTCCGGACCCGTCAACAGATCAGTTAGGACCCAATTACTATAGGTTTGGGTACATCTGTTTACCATAAGTAATCCCATTATCATATACACGATAAAATTATATCCAGATTTTCTTAAATCTGCCCGAGATCAAATTCATTTGCGATCTATCTTAGAAATTAAGATAAATGAGTTCTTTCTATTCAATGTTTAGCGCCATGCTAATTATAAGTAGACCCGAAGGCCAACCACTTACCTATTTTCCCACTAATTTTCTTAAAACTCCCAAAGTTCTACCCATACTATAATATTAAAACAGAGTTCTCGTTTTTCCACTAAAATTAAAATCAGGACACCTGACAATAGGAGAATCTCTCTCTTTATCTCTCTTTATGAAGAATTAGGATGTAGTGGAATTAAGATCATTTCTATATTTTAAATAAATATCTCTCTCTCTACCTATCTCTCTCGGACGAATTAGGGCCTCTGTCTGACTCACCTAGGAGCCTATTGACCCTTATTTTGATTTTTAGAAACGGGCCACCGCAAATCAGAAATAGAATATTTACACATATCTTTATTTTATTTCTATGTCTTTTGTAACTTATAGGCTGTAAACGAAATGCTTTCTTATTTTAAAATCGTGAAAATTTATTAATATTCTGTCATTTTTTAATAGGTATTTTTTTGGAATTAATGTATTAATTTTTAAATAATTATAAAAATTAACTTAACTTATACTAATTAAAAAAAAACTACTTATTCAGACTTGATATCTTCCCATATGTACTAACCCCCCACGCACATATCTCTTAATAATTATCTATGTCTCTCAAAACTCTTTCTACTCTACTATCTGTTTTATGCTGCATGGACTACATTTCTTTGGATTTGCTGCAGTCTATTGCATATAGACAAGTATTCGCATTATGGAAGGAAAGACACTTTACGATGCAACCTTTCTAAGTACCTGTCTCCTGAAAAAAATTGATATTTCTCTCTATAGTTATAGATTTGCCTGATACCTTCTTATGTAAATGAACAAAAATTATAATTATACCATGCAAGTCATGCTGAATTAGATTATCAATGTTTGATCACATTTTGTTAAGCCTCAGCAACAACAGATCACCTCCTCTACAACACCTGCACCTTTCCTTCATCTTTGACATTCCCAAATGTTACTCATGCCCTTCCCATTGAACTTTCTAAAGACAACTATCCTCTTTGGAAAAGCTCACTTCATTCCCTTACTCAGTGGCGATGCAGCCATATTCAGTGGGATCCTAGGACCCACTAGATTTTATTAAGTTTATTGTCTCAATGTAAAGTAGTCTGTCTAGGATTCCACTGGTTCAGCCTAAGATCCCATTAGCCTAATTCAAGACCCCGTATAATTTAGTTTAAGATTTCACTGACCCAACCTTATTTACGACTTAATGTTCCAGTGACCCCACTGAACAAAATTTCTGCGTCCACCGCTGCCCTTACTCCTAAGCCAAGATTTGATGGGCTTTGTTGATGGTTCAATTCCTTGCCCTCTCCAATTTCTTCCATTCTCTTCAACAGCAGGCACCCCCACCCTTAACCCAATACTCTGATTGGGTCCGCATTGATCAACTCGTCTTAAGTTGGATCTTTACTTCCACCACCGTTGATGTTCTTACCCTCATTGCTCATCTCAAAAATTCCAAGTAAGCTTGGATGTATTATTTTTTAGATTAAGGCAGGTGCTAATGAATGTACTTCTACATGTAATTATTTCTCCTCTAACTATATTACATACAAAGTTAGAAAAATGATCTTTTGACAATTCACATGGAATCATGAATTTATATTTTAATTAATTTTGAATATATAAGGAATGCAAAGGATTGCAATCTGAATGCGCTTTTCTATGCTTGCTACATTATGATCTATATATAGAGTAGATATTAGTTTACCAATATTATTTAAGTTAGGAGTGTATGCCTGTTAATTTTTAGAAATGAAAAAACATACATTTGATAAGTAGGAAATCATGAATTTATATTTTAATTAATTTTGAATATATAAGGAATGCAAAGGATTGCAATATGAACGCATTTTTCTATGCTTGGCACATTTACGATCTATATATTGAGTAGATATTAGTTTACTAATATTATTGAAATTGGGAGTGTATACCTGTTAATTTGTAGAAATGTAAAAAGAAAATACATTTGATAAGTATTTGTAAGAGAAAAAGCAACAACATTTCTTTATATAATCATGTTGTGCATTATGGTTTTAAACATTGTCTTGAAACACAAGATGTATATAAGAGGTAAACTTTAGCCTTAATTTGCATTGAAGCTTGCTGATTACTCTCTCTCTAATTAATAGGTTGTTTGTTTACACTTTTATAGCAATTTTCTCTATCCAAGTACATTTAGAGAAAGAAAAACGATGCCTAGAGTAGTTTGGGAAGATCTATCCTATTTTTAAGAAAAGAAATCTATCCTTTGCTAAACTTGAAGACCATCTGCTCAAGGTCTCTCTTATTTTTAAAAAATGACTATTAAATTTATAATAAAATATACAATATAAAAAACAAAACTAAATTGTCAAAACCAACTTCGTACTTGGCATGTAGATCGGATTGGAATGTATATTTTTTCTCCTCATCAATGGGCAATATGGGTTAGATTCATAAAAAAAGTTCCCACAAGACAGTATGGTGCATGAAAGGAAATATTAAGTAACGAATTGTAACCGAATGATCTTTTTTATACATGGTTTAAAAGATTGTGGGGGATTTTAAATAGATATGAAGATTGCAAGCGTGTATAAAAAAATGACAACTTATATGGACTAGAAATTAAAACAAATATTTAAAATCTAAGGCGGACCTCTAATTTGTGTTAAATTAGGTGTCAAACATAGTCTTTTTTCTTTTTCTTTTTATTACAAAAAATTTCTTTCTTCCTACGCACCAACTTCAAGCCGGATGGGCCGTGCAGCTGCTGGTCACCTGAATGTCACTCTCCTTGATCTCAATTTAAACACCAGTGTGAATTTCATTTTCTTCGACTTTGTTTCAATTTATTTTTGTTTGTTGTTTATTCGAGATGCATATTTGACAATGACTTATGTCCTCTAAGTCTCATGCATAAGGTGCTGATTCAAACTCTTACTTAGCAATATGAAAGTTGTTATTATCATATGTGTCTTTTTATGAAGATCTTTCTTTCCATGTTTTAATTTTATATATCTTAACCTTAATAATATATTCAACATACATAAGAACTTCTTTAAATTTTTTTTACAAGGGGCAAACTATCTAGCAGTTTGCCCTTGATTATCACACCTACATGGTCAAAAAGACAATTTATTTCCTATTTATTTGCATTTGATAATTACAGAGCATTTGACAGAGTAAGTTATCAAACCAGATCCAATAAGGACAAAATTGATAATGACAATATCTTGCCTGCTCTTGAAGACATGAGATTCAATATATTTAGATGAGTAAAACCTCTTATTTTAAGAATATAATAAAGTTTTATGATTCTTAGATTGATCAACGAAAGATGACTCTCAAAGTACTTCCTGAATTCCTGTTAGGCACTTAAATTGTGGTACTTCTATTTTTATAATCAAATCTTCTTCAATCAATCAATCACCTTCTTCCTTATTCTCTCTCTCATTCTACAAATAGGAAGAAGATTCATACAAATTCTCTATTATTACTTTTGGATGAGGACCAAAAGTAATCAAAAGGAATGACAAGTGATCAAAACAAAAGATTTGTGTCAAGAGGAAATGCACAAATTTCTCCCTCTTCTACACTAGCCAAGGCATATCGCTTGGACAAAGACAAACAATGATGAGGGACAAAGAGCATTTTTAATAGGAATTGCTACATCTTCACTTCTAATTCTCTATGCGTGCATCCAAAAGTGCATATTTATTCATTTGCATGATATATGGATTGCTCTTCTTTCTTTTTTTTTGTTTCTCAATTAATGTCCCCACATGGAAGTTGAAGTATCCTCATGAATTCAAAGGAAGAACATCAAAAGCCCTTTGCCTTTAATTATATGACCATTTTACGTTAGTACGACCATCTTATATATTGTATATATACACACACTAGATATGCAATTTAGATAGGTTGGACTAGGCTATGTTGTAGTTTGTGCGGACCTAAATTGAAAATGATTCAACTCAACTTCAATCCAACTCAAATTCAATCCGAATTACTACCGTCCAACTCAGCTCAAATTTAAAATAATGAATTAAGTGGGTTGAATTGGACCTTAGAAGTGTCCTACTTTTTTGGATAAATGAATGCAAAAATTAATGGACCAATTTGGCCCAACCCATATTCAACCCAACTCAAACTAAATTTGATTAATACCAATCAAATTTAATCCAGCCCATTTTAAATAATTTAGTCCAATGGTTTAAGGCTGAACTGGGTTAGGCTTTGTTCTAGCCCCACCCAATTCACACCCTTAATACATACAAACAAAAACGTGAATGGTAACCGACGACAAGAAAGTCTTATTCCCTATAAAAGATGTCATGGAGATAATCATGCTCTCTCCCTGTATCCCACTTTTCTTTTTATTTATTCTTGGAAAATATTGCGTCTAAATGCTTTGTTTTATGTAAGACTCTTTGTTTTTTAAAACATAATACAAATTAAGGGCGATGGTACTAACGTTGGACATCTAACTAGTATTTTGTCCTTGATTATCATATCTACTTAGTCAATAAGAAATCTATTCCTATTTATGTATGGTTCTTATTAGGTCATTCATTGCAAGTTTTAAAAATCACCTATAATAAAATTTGCCTTTTGGAAGTCTCTTTTTGGGATACATAATAGTCCTCATTAATTGGATAACATAATGTAAAAAAGGTTCACTAATCTATTAGTTTCAAATCTCATCGATTGACATATCCTTTATTAGATATACAAAAAGAAAACTATTTTTTGCCCAAACTTGAGCAAATGTTCAACCCTTTACTTCTTTACTCTCTTTTCATTTTTTCTTTCCATTTGGATCTTCATTTGTTCATTGCGTGCATAGCGTGGGTTTTTGCTAGTTCATAAATAAAATTAAGACTACTGTCGTTTGTTCCGAAGGAATAATGTACCTGACCTATTTTTTTAATAAAAGAGAAAGACTTGCTGCACCACCAAGGCCCCTACACCATCTGGCCATACAGCCAAGTTAAAAAGAAAAAATTAAAATTCTTTAAGTGGACCCCACGGCTTGGACACCCATCGGCCCAACCTGCCGGCCCGTGAGCCTAAAATGTTACCCTGAACATCAGCCCGCAACCGACCCAGCCCGACCCATTGATAGCCTTACCATAAAATCTCAATTTTAGAATCACCAATTTTGAAATTAGAAAATATAAAATCCTTAATTTTAAAATCACCATTTACAGGGATTGTGGGCTGTAAACCAAAATCAAGTAAAAGAAAGACTTTACAGACGCACCAAACTAATGAAAGTACAGTAAAACGATTTACAACACATCAAACACAAGGAAAACATTGTTCTACTACTGTCTACGACTATTTATGACGCACCAAACGCCACATTAATAATGTGATAATGCGCTTGCTAACTGAGGTGAGCGCTGGGACGCATAATCTGTGTTAAGATTGTAAAAGGCAACTTGGTATGCAACCAGTGTCCGGAGAAAATCACTTCACGTACTTTCATCGTCACTGGAAAACACAGAGTGCTATTCTACTTTCTTGCTTATGGACGACAGTTGAGTTTTCTCAATTTTTCTATATAAAGCAAAAATAGAAGCACCCATATCGAAATGCTTGGACAAAGCAAAGATACTTCGGTTATCTTTTACTCCCTTCCATATAAAGAGGTGAGAAAAGCAAGAGCACAACACAGTATAAGAACTATACGAATATTCAAATCAAAAGGCAACATTTCCGAAAATATCATTGCCCGTCCCACAAAATTTCGTCGGGCTATTAAATAAAATTCACACTTAAAGAGAGATGAATGCAGCAATCACAACTCGTGACATTCAAACCATGACCCCGACATTTTCCTCTTCTTCTCAGTTGAATAAACTGCCAACATGATGCACTGGAAACTGGAAAGTACTCAAAATTGAAGTACTCGTGGTTTCATTCGTTTACAAACAGTGAGAATCACAACTCACAGGAGAAAAGCTGTTGAGTTTTTTTTTTTAAATTCCCTTTATGTAGTTACCCATGCGACTAGGAAATTTCCAATCTAGACGACTACCATTACTGGTTCTAACATGCTGGCCCTTTGTAGAAATGATGTTTCTAAATGATCTATACGTTTACTAAAACAAAACAAGGCTATCTGTATGATAATAGAACTTAAAAGAAAAAGGAGAACAGAAGAGAGGCAGTAGAAAGTAGAATGTTATGTAACAGCCTCTGCTTGCAGTTTCAGCCTCTGCTTACAGATATTGCAAGAAGGCAAGTAGGGTAATAATTAACAGGCTTTTCACAAAACTTCCTAGAACATGCACGACAAACCTGATACTATAAAATACAAGTAGAATTGTAGAAGCGACGCAATGCCAGGAATAACATCAAAGATTAACTGCAAAACATATGACCGATGGTTAAATGTTGATCGAGAACGTCACATTAACCACCAATACATGTTTTTAAAAGGTTTGTCAGGTAGCCTTTCAATAGATTTTAAAGATCTGCATGATGAGCGAAGCAATTTTAGCACACAATCAATGGTTCTGATAGCGTTTTCACAGTTAGCGGGAAAGAAAAACCAAACGTTGATGCAGCAAAAGCATCACAGATCAAGCCTATCTGCCTATCAGCCAGAAAATATTACATGGTACACAGAAGAAATGAAAAAAGCTTACTAGGCGATCACTACATCTAAGATTCCCAAAATTTGCAGAAAGAAAATGTGGTTGAGAGGAACACAGCAAAGGAACATAAGAAGAGAACATGGCTAAAGACCCTGACACAGGATGAACGCAAAAACATTTTCAACAAAAAGAAAAAAAAAATCTCTCTTTGGTCTAACTAACATTCATAGACAATTATCCCTAGAAATCTGATTTCAGTGCAACAAATTCCAGCCTATCAAGTAAACAACACAACAAACTCTCACCTTTCTTCCAAACACACCCTCACCAAGATAGAATTCATAACCACACTTTGGCATAGTTTATCAACATCTTGCTGACACAACATGCCAGCAATCTTGCATAATCTTCCAATCCACATAAGTAGCTTAGGCCTGCAAGCCATTAATCAACAAAGATGCCCACTTGCATGGTCAAAACATAACAGTTACTGCCAATTTGTTTTATCAGGGTACAGCTTCGGAAATGGTCCAGCACTGGGGCTGAAAATGGTCGGAGACGGAGATAGAAATAGGTCTTTTCACTTTCATTTCCTATATGGAATATTGGAAATGCAAGCGTAAATGGAAATGCATGTTCCCATTTCCACATTCACTTCTTATATGAAAGTTAAAACAATCATTTTCACATCCATGTGCATATCTATGCAAGTGCAGTGCTCTGTGGACAGTGTCTCACATGAGAGAGAGAGAGAGAGAACACTAGAATTTTTTTGGATCATGCAAAATTTAACCAAAAGAATGTTAAATAGGAGGGGGGGGGGGGGTGAACGGCTAGAGAGTGGAACCGCACTCCTTGCCAAAAAAAAAAAAAAGGTGTGGATTCATATCATGCATGGGGACCATTCAGGAAGGATGCCTAGCACAAATAAAGGATCTTGGTATCAGCTGTTCAAATATCATTAAGTCAAAGCATCGTGCATTTGCAACACAACAGGATGCTATCATCGGACAAGTCAAAACAATTAAAATGGGGTTTTTTAGGAACTCTGCATAAAAGAAATATTTTAACTATCTCAACAGTAAGTCTATACAGAACAAGATATCCCATCCACTCCCTAAAGTAGGCCAGTGAGAAACAGCATGAATAAAAAGTAATAACACATTATCAGATAAATGCAAGACATAATATCAGATAAATCCAAAGCACCTGGAACTTGTACCCTAGGGTGTCTACTAGAAAAGCATAGGTTACAATTATGCAAACTCACAATATTCAACCTAACATCCAAGTAGCAAAATATAACAAAACAATATGAGTCTGGCAAGCAACACAACAAAATTGATTATGTGAGGATTGAAGCATGCACTAAAGATGTTTCAATGGAAGAGAAGTCATTGCTTGATGCTAACAGGTCGGTGGTTATAAAGAGTATTTGATGTAATGAGCAGATAAAAGGCCACCTTAGACAGCTATACAGCCTTCACATGTGGAAGGCTGGTCATGTGGATGAAATGCCGCACTCTGCCTCATACCAGTTATCGCCTGACTCTTAACTTTTATTTGGCACTGGGGCAAAACAATTTGCAGCAGCCCAACAGACACAGAAAGCAGGAACTGATGCTTCTACTAAAATATTTCACCAAAATCAACTAAATAAGAGGCAGATGTGAGGGAATGCTTTCAATAATATTTGGATAATTTATAACATGACCTTTAAGAGTAAGATTGCAGAAAGGCCTAAAGGCAATCTCTAAATCTGGAGGACTAGTACAAAAGAAACTAAATGCTAGAATCATGATGGGGAAGTACTGTGAACCAAACATATAGGTGCCATCAGCAACGCAATCAATACATCTATAAGGAATGATCGCTCGTGCATCTTAAACCAATTCATTGAATAAGAACAGGTGATGCATGGAGCACTAAAATAGACATACTTTTACACAAGCTTGTCAGAGCACTAATTGAAACAACCTTAAAATGTTTCAAATCAAACAGATTCTCCAGATGCATCAAGCATGTTGGACAACCTGTAATATGCATATCTGTGCAAGCATTAGAACATATGGAACAGCCACCCACTTAAAATAGTGACAATTTCTGTTTGTGGAGTAGAAACATGTATTGTAATCAAGCATATGACAGAAACATCACATTTCTCAGTAGACGCCTGGGATATTCAGGTGGTAGAAGAACAACCCCACACCAAACAAACCCTAAAGGAGTTGTGTCCTAGCAATCAAATAAAGATCAGGACTACAAATTAGCAAGCAATGGAAACTCAGTCCATCTCATTCCTTAGATGGAAACCACAGCACTTTGGAGCGAGGGAAACTGCAGTGTAAAAAGAGTATTGTTGGCAGAAACTTCAGTGTAAAAGGAGTTCTGTCAGCAGATGGCATTGGTGGACTTTCTCCTTTTAAGGATTTATCTATCATGTTAAGATGTCATATGAAGAATACAATGGTACGAATAAGCTTGCCTGAGATATTAGAAGTAACATGCTTATGAGATAACATGTTGGATAAGCAAAAGTCAATTAAACTCTATTCACTTAAGTTGCATAGAGTGGTCATGGGATAAGTAATGAGAAGATATGGAAGCTAGGGATCTTCTAGTTTACCATTCAAATTTTCCTAAGAAGTAGGAGCGGTAACAGGTAGCAGGAGCATTTTTGGGAGTGGGAACAATAGCAAAATGGGTAAATCCTGCTACTATTATTTAAACATGTACAAGTTTAGGCCATAATAATTAGTCAAAAACTGCTCCAGTGGAAAGGAATTAATCCAAGAATTAGTACCAAACTTCATTCAAGAATAATAGGAAAAACTGATGAAAAATAGGGCTACTCAGGGGCCCTTATAAGAAAAACTACTAACAGAAGATATTTCAGCCTACACATCAAAAGATTGAAACATAGGTCAGATAGCAATTAGGACACAGAAAATCCTTCCATACTAGAGATACAAAAGACCTGTTGTCACATTCAACTACACTGGGGAAAAAAAGAGAAAAAAGTTGAAGTACATACAATAATGCTTGTAACAATCTCCAAATGATTGTGAGCATTTTGGGGAGTGAGAGGTAACATGGAGAAGAGTACCGAAAAGAATAAAGTTGCATCATAGATGCAGCTTATGAATGAAGGCTCGTCTTGTCCGGCATGCCAGTGACTATAACTCTGGGATTTGTCTTGGGGGCTGATGCATCTGTAAAAGGACAAGCAGACAAAATAAGGATCATACCCAAAAAAATTCTAAAGAGATAAAACAGAAATTTGGTAGTTCAACCCAATAAGGACAGAATAATCATCATCAGAAAGCCTATCGCCAACAATAGTAAGCAAGCATAGTATGTCATAGCAATTTTACATCACGCATGGATATCCACAATAGAACATAAATTAGACATGGCATAGGCATTTAGCACCTCACTACATTGTGGAATCGATCATTAAGACCTTAATAGAAAATAGATAAAGGCATTAGGAAATTTACTCATGCGGTTATGCACCCATATACAAAAACCATGGTTACCAATACATTCAAATATAGATTTATTATCAGGAAAAGGCCATAAAACAAATGACATTCCGGTGAAGTTCACCTTGCTTCGTTGGAGGTGATCGAACACCCACCCGAGACTCCACTGGCACTTTTGGAGAACCTCTCTTATTCTCTGCAGAAAAATTGCTCCGGGAAGCTGGAAGAGACCCATTTTTCCCTATAAGATCCAGCTTAACGTTATCCTGGAGACTGTTGGAAAGAGGCCCCTTCACCCTTTCCTTCTCTGAAATCATCGCTCGGACCGGTGACTTCTGCGACAAGGGGATCGGATCCTCTATCTTCATCCACTGCTCCCTTTCCCCATTCTGCTTACGCTTCTGTACCACCACTGAGGCCATAGCATTGCCCAACTTCACGGATGCCTTCTTTTGCATGTCCGGCGGCGCCGGCAAGGAAACCAGCACATCCTGCCTCTTCTCCCTCTCTCTCTTGGCGGCAATGAGGGCCTTCTCAAGCATCTCCTTGGCCTTCTTCCTCGCGACAACCGCATCCTTGGCCTTCCTCTCCGCCTCGCTCCGGGCGAAAGTGACCGCCCTGTTCATTGAAGCCGAGGCCAGCCGCGCCGCGGCGAGAAGCACCTTCGCGGACCCGCGATCAATCGTCCGACGCCGCCGTCCATGCACCTGCGGGTTCCGCTCTCCGCCATCTTCATCCGAGACCCGAACCTTCTTACTCGGCGAACCAGAGGCATCACCATCGCCATCATCGCCGCCGTCGCCGCCGCTGTCGAGCGGGAAATAGGAATAGCCGCCAGGGTTGGCGCAGGAGGGGCAGACGTAGCCACCGGCGTCCCCGATGTCGGCGAGGCACGCAGTGTGGCACACAGAGGGACAGCTGAAGCAGCGGACGACGGCGGGGGGCGGCTGCGGGTGGGGGCCGCCCCGCCCGCCGGCGAGGTCGACCAGCTCGAAGCACCTAGGGCAGAAGGACCCCTGGTGGTAGCGGAGGACGCAGGAGGTGCAGAGGCAGCACAGGTTGCCGCGGTGGCGGACGTGGTGGAGGGGCCAGGGGTCGCGGGCAGCGCAACCCTCGCCGCCGCAGCCGTTGGAGTTCAGCTGGCGGGCATGGTGCTGCTGCTCCCGCTTCGGCGCCGTCGTCGTCTCCGCCGTCGCCGAGGGCGTCGTCATGGCCCCCGAAGCATGGAGGGGGAGGGCGAGGGAGGGGCGAGATCAGGAACCCTAGAAGCGGTAGGAGGGGGGAGGGGCGTCTCGTCTCCCCACGGATTTGGCGATGTTTTCTAGGGTTTCGGAGGAGGAGGAGAGATCGGATTCGGAAGAGCACGGCGATCTCGGAGCCCTTCTATTTTTTCTCTTTCCGATGCAGATTTTTCTCTGCTTCTGAGACCTCTCTCTCTCTCTCTCTCTCTTTCGGATTTGATCGTCGTCTTCCTCCCCCCAATAAATCTCTCGCTAGGGTTTTCTGTGCATCGGTGTACCGCCCTGGGTGACGCTTCAGGGGTCACCGCTGGAATACTCGGTTTTTTATTGGCTGAATAGGGGAGGGCTGACGCGGGGTGGCGCGACTATCGACGAGGCAGTCCACTGAGAGGACGGCGTGTTGGGTGTGGTGACATATTTGGACAATTTTGTTGCGGAGGGGGGAGTGTGTTCCTTTGGCGGAAACGGCTCTCCCTCTCGAACGGCTGGCTTTACAGAAGTCAGACTTTGGCAGGGCCGCCCCTGGGCCTGGATCCGTTAGCGAACCGGTTCCGTGGTCTCTTATTGGGTTGAGTTTTGTGCCGTGTACACAAGACTATATAAGATGGGAGATTATGTGACAAAAAAAAAAAAAGCTCATTTTTTATGGGTAAAAGTTGGTAACTTGGTTAATCATTATTTATTCTGTGATTTTAATTTTTATCTTAAATTTAAAAATGAAAAAAAATGGTTTATATGTTGTTGAATCTTTCTTTCAATCTTTTGATTCTGTAACCAAATTTTTAGCTATCTCCTTCAAATTTTAGAGTGAACTTTTTATCTAAACGCAACTTTTATTATATAATACTTGTAGTGTATTTAGCTGTATTTAACTAATTATGCAAATGAGTCAATGGATCAAAGTTGCGAGTGGGTCGAATCTAGGGCACAACGGGGCCTTCATTTAACAGGGGAAGTCATTTAAATGAATGTTTTCGATCCGCACTGAGTGGGGGGAGGGGTGAGGGTGAGGATACGTCTCTCAAAGCTATAGGAACTTATACTCGTGAGAAATATTTATTGTAATATCCTTATGGGGAATTTGGGAGCATGTTTTTTGTTTGAGATTGTTTCTCTTGTAAACTTTTATTTCATGTCAATTTTTGACCTAATTTTCAAAAGTGATATAAGTCACTTGTTCTCCTATTTGATAAGATTATCATAATTTTTAAAAATTGATAGGATGCTTCAAAGTAATTTTTATCTTGTGGCTATTTTATTTCTAAAACTTATGATTTAATTTTTTTAATTTTAAAAAATAATATAATTAATTTCTTTACTCATCTGGCAAGATTACTATAACTTTTATAAATTATTGATTTGTTTATTTAAGAGAGAGAGAGAGAGAGAGGTGGGAGAGCCATCGGGAGGGAGACAGATGTGGGATATTTATGGAATTAAGCTGAGAGAGAGAACTAGAACGGTTACTAAAGAAGCGGAAGTTATTATGCACCTTTTGTGAAAAAGAGCTATGATAAGTTGACGGGAAACCTTCCCCGTTTGTCTTACCCACTCAAAGCAAAAGCAGAGTTTTGGGTTTATTTTACAATATTACCAAAGATAGTTAATGAGGTATTAGGGGGAACGTACCAAAAGCAGCCATGTCGTAGGGTAAAAAAGATGGGGAAGAGTTCCCATCTTTGTAGCATTATCATTGGAAAAAAATAAAGATTGTGTTATTTTCATTTTAGAAGAATTTTATAAAGATTTCATCTCTTCTGATCCTTTATATTAAAAATAGGAGAGAGGAATCCAAACAAAGTGTAACAAAGCATTTGGGAACAGTTTTTATTTTGGGTTATTTTATTTTTGAAACTTATTTCATTTAAAACTTTGTTTCAATTTTTTAAAATAGTTTAGTCAATTTTTTTACTCATTTGGCAAGATTACTATAACTTTTAGAAATTGTGAAGACTTGTTTGTTTAAGAGAGGGAGAGAGAGAAAGTTACAGACGTGTGTGTGTGTGTGTGAGAGAGAGAGAGAGAGAGAGAGAGACGTAAGATTAAGTGGAGGGAGGGAGAAGTAGAGTGGTTATAAAAGTAGTGAAGGTCATTATGCCTCTCTTTTGAAAAAAAAAACAAGGATGAGTTGTTTTTATTTAGAAATAGTTTTATGAAGATTCTAACTCTTTTAATCTTTGCGGAGAGATGAATCCAAACGGGATATAAGTCTTATTTTCTTTTTAAAATAAAAATTGAGAGAGAAAGAACTGAAAAACCTATAATCCAACACCCTACAAGTGTAGGCATTTGGCAAACAAAATATTAACATTTGAGTGATTACTGCAGCCTTACATATCATTATACATATTTGTACAAAAAAGAATATGTGGCTTCTATAACATTGAATGAGAAAATATGTAAGGTTTCTATAACAAATGATTGTTCATCATTTGTTATTGATAGGCCATGGCGGATGACAAGAGACATGGAGGAGAATAAGAAGAATCATGAGAGGAAACGGAAGAGAACAACAAAGAACAAGAAGCAGTAAGAATTATATTTTGAGAGAGAAAAAGCCAATGAAAAATAAACACTATGTTAGAAATTTCTATTACAACTACGATCAATCGTAAGATCAGATCAGATGGAATGTAATCGTTGCATTGCCACAAAAAGATACAATAGAACTAAAAAATTGCATACACAACAATTGCCACTACAGTGCTCTCTGCTAACAAGTACTCATCTATGCTTACATGCCACTTATAAAAAAACGGAGTTTAAGATGTTGTCTTTACATAGGTTTACCTTTAGCGGAAAATAAATCTCATGTTATAAGGAAACTTTTTAAAAAGCTTGCTTTTGAATTTTGTTTCAACAGGAGAAGTTCTAAGCATTTCATCATCGTGCCACTTGATTAGAAATGAAAAATAGAGTCCAAATAATGTAAAAAAGATAGAGTCCAAATTGAAAGGCACCCTTAGTCATTTTTTTATAAATATATACACATCCTTATGGTAACACAATTTTAGTCTACATTTATCTATATGAATTAACTTTTTGTAATATCTATTATTTATTCTATTATAAAAGAGATTAAATTAGACAATCAAATTAAATGAATAGTTTCATCATTAAGATAAACAATTAATTTATTCAAAGTAAAAGATATCTCTATTAACATTGTGAACATTACTTTGTAGTTGATAATTCCAACTTACCGATATCATTTAGATTGATTTGGTTGATCATCTCATTGATCCCATTATGGAGAGAATAATATATTGTAATAATAGTTTAATAAAACTTATTCTTAGTTATCATGATTTTTTTATTTGCTTATAACACCCCAAGGACAAGTCTATATAGCTATCCACATCTCTCTAAAAAATCAAATTTAAAATTGGAATTGGACTTTTTCCTTTTCCAAGTCTCATATTGAAATTATGTGTTAATAGTACTTAAGAAACACTAATTTACTAATGAATGGCTTAATTTAGAATTTTGAACATGACTTGACGCTATTGATGCAATTTCACTTGATGGAATATACATTCAAGTTTCCAAATAATTGGAGATTTATTTTAATCTATATATTTTTTCGTTAAATGAAAGTTGACCTTATTGTTTTTCAACATCGATTTTAACTTGAACTTTCATTGAATGTAAATAATTTTTGTAATACTTGTTTTTGTAGTTCTTTCATTTTGTGTATTTTATTAGCAAAAAACTATTCCATACATTTGTTGGTAAAATAATGAATTGTCGAGAAATAGAGCTTAATCATTAATATACAGAGCATAAAATAATCATTAACTTGCATAAATTAAATTTAAGATGGGTATTTAAATGCCGTCGTTAAAACACAAATATCATCAATATTAATTTCCGAATCTCAATTAAAAATAACAAGGTAGTGCATGGTTGAGACCGGGTCGATCCACAAGGAAATAGATTTTTGATTTTGAAAACATTGGGATTTTATTTAACAAAGGTTGTTCATTAGTGTGATTTCTAAAAACAAATTTAGAGAAAATAATTACCAGAATTTATTAACACCTTTAGAACACTAAAATACCTAAAGTTTATTAAGAAAATATTACTTAAGACATTATTGATGTGATTTAAACAAAATAGATATACCTAACTAAATAATCTAAGTCTAGAAGAGAAAAAAAACTAATATCTGCAAGAAATGATAACCCAAAAACTTCATCACTATTAATGAAATAAGGTGACTTACAATGGTTCTAAAAAGATTATAAAAATAAACTATGCTTAAATGCTTAACACTCTTAAAAATGAGAATAACAAAGAGGCCACAGTGGAAGGTTCTGCCTCAGGAGGCTACTGTGAAGGCGGTGCGGTGCAGTGGACCGCGAGGGGGTACGTGGCAGGCGACGGGAGCAGGGGCTCGTTGGACCGAGGCAGTGCAGGGCGGCTCGGGCGCTGCTGGCAAGGCGCTGGCGCGGCAGGCGAGGCAGCGGCGAGGCAGCGGCGCGGCAGGCGAGGCAGCGGCCCGGCAGGCGAGGCAGCGGCGCGGCAAGCGAGGCAGCAGGGGGCGGCTGACGCGTGGCGGCGGCTGAGCGGGAACCTCCGCTCCGGTGCGCACGGGCGACGAGGCGCGGCGGCGCGAGTCCGCTGGCGCTGACGCGTGGCGGAGTGTGGCGGCGGATGGCGTTGGCGGGCCCGGGACCGCAGGCGCTGCTACGCGTGGGCACGCCGCGTGGCGGGGGCTGCGCGAGCTCCAATGGCTGGGTGGGCCTCTCTTTGGCACAGGCGACGATGTGGAGGACGCGGGGAGCGCGTGGAGCTGCCGCGTGGCAAGCGGCGGCGGTGGGCGTTGAAAGACGCCTACGCGTGGCCTGGCGGGTGGGTTCCTGCGGCTAACAGAGAGGAAGAGAGAGGAGAGAGAGCAGGAAAAAGGTAGGGAGAGAGAGAAAGAGAGAGAGGGAGCATGTGGGTGAGAGAGAGAGACGAAGAGAGACTTTGACAGAGACAGAGAGGATGTGCGGGTGAGAGAAAAAGAGACAGGGAGAGGGAGAAAAAAAAAATTGGGAAAGAGAGAGATGCGTAGGGAGAGAGAGAGAACACAGAGAGAGAGAGCCCAAAAAAAACAGTGAAAGAGGAGGGAGAAGTTAAAGAAAATTCTGAAAAATTCGGTTCACCCTTTTTGACCTTCTCCCTTAGTTTTATAGAAAAGAGGGGGGGGGGTTTTGAATTTCAAAAAGATTTTAAAATCCTCTCATTAAGTTCCCTTTAATTTAGGAGATCCTCTTTAAAACCTTTAATTGATATTTTTTGAATTTCAAATTTCTAAAATGGATCCTCCTTTCTTTGAATTTCAGAATTCCCTCCTTCTTTCTCTCTTAGTTGGCATGTGGGCCCCAGTTGAAGCTAAAATACGAAAATAAAATGATGTTTTTGCCAGGATTCGAACCCTGATTGCTTCCTTGACGTTCCGGTGGTCCAACCACTATGCCATCTGCTTGTTCATGTCCTGTTTCACATAAAATAACAGTTAGGTTCTCATAGCCATAAATCATTCAACTGTGCATTAAATAATTGCTGAGAAAATGGTATTGCTACCCTTATTCCATCCATGGAGTGATGAAATTTTAAAATTCAGATTCTGAATGCGCAAATGGTTTATCTTATCATTCCATGTGGTTTTGTCCTTTAAATTGATAGCAAATTATGTAAATTTGATCTGTTATTTATGTAAAATCGTGGACTTAACACACCCCCCAACTTAATCATTGCTAGTCCCTTAGCAATACAATCATTTGAAAAATTAGGACTACCATGATTAGTAAAAAGAATCACACTTCTTTTTAAAGGATATCTAATGCAAATGGTAGGTAATTGGAATTCAAGTTTTTCGTTCTCCCGCCCACTATACTTAGAATCATGACAAGTGATTGTGCATATCATTTGAGGTGCTTGGAGTTCATTTCTTTCCTGTTTGGTATGTCGTTGCCTTTACTGCCTCTTGGAGTAGAATTACCCAAGGGAGAGAATAGAAAAAGAGGTCTTTGAATTAGTTGGCTAGGTTCGCTTTTCGGTTTTCGCCCCGACTTAAAACTTTTTAGGATTTGGTCTTAGTTTGCTGTGAAGGACTTTAGCACGATTGTTTTGTGCTTTGAGAGTGCGTACTTTTTGCCACTCTCTTTATTTCTGTCTGAGGGGAGGTGCATACTTTTTGCCACCGTCCTTCCTTTGACTCTTTTGAAACATATTTTTAATTTTCACGCTTCTGATTGTCCCTTTTTTTTTTTTTTTTTTTTTTTCCGAAGTGACCGCCTCCTTAAAGTATTAAGTGGTTTGATTTCCTATTACGAATCCTAACTTTCCATTCGTTTGACCTAAAAGTAAAAATAGAATGGGTAATTCTACACTTCATGTAACTCAAACAACTCTACACTTTCAGGATCTTCCACTCTTTCCAAGTTACCGTGTGTGTGTGAAAATCATCCTGTCGTGATTCATTGTAGAGAGAGGGGTTAACTCAAACTTTTACTCATCCTTTTACCTCAATTTTTGATCAAGATTCCCTAAATGAAGTGTGATAGATATGAATTTCTGTTGGGGTGTGAAAATGAAACAATTTTTCTTCTGAAAATTTGTGTGAAAATTGAAAAAAATTTCACAATTTTTGTTCATTTTAAACGATTTTATTCAATATGCATTATGATTCTCCCCCCAACTTGAATGACATTGTCCTCAATGGCATAGAAATGCACAAAAATTAATGATGAGGAGAGATACAACCTGAAATGTGACGAAGCTTTTCTCTGTTCTCCATGGTGGATTTTTTTATGAATTTTCTAAAAGAAAAGAAAAAGAGAATAATTAGAATAGAAATGAGAAGATTGGGTTGCCTCCCAATAAGCGCTAAGTTTAATGTCTTCAGCCAGACGAAATTATGTTCATTGTGGTTCACTTAGCTGCATAGATTCCAATGGACAATTTTGAAGGTTTTCAATGTAAGGTTATAAGCGTTGCCCATTAACAGTAAAAGTCTGTCCATTTTTTGGATCCATGATCTTGATCGCACCATGGTCAAAAGCTTTAATTACCAAGAATGGCCCATCCCATCTTGATTTCAATTTCCCAGGAAACAAACGCAACCTTGAGTTAAATAGCCAGACTTTTTGATGAGGGTGGAAAGATTTCCTCACAATATGTTTATCATGAAAAGCTTTAGTCTTGGCTTTATAGATTTTCGAGTTCTCATAGGCTTCATTTCTTATTTCATCTAGTTCGCTCAATTGTAAGGTTCGGTGTGAACCTGCTTTGATTAGATCAAGATTGACCTGTTTGATAGCCCAATAAGCTCTATGTCCTAATTCCACTGGGAGATGGCAGGCTTTTCCAAAGACTAGTCTGTATGGTGACATGCCAATAGGAGTTTTATAAGCAGTCCGATAGGCCCACAAAGTATCATCTAACCTTTCGGACCAATCTTTTCTATCGGGCCTAACAGATTTTTGCAAGATATTCTTGATTTCTCTATTAGATATCTCTACTTGGCCACTAGTTTGGGGATGGTAAGGGGTAGCAAGCTTATGAGTAACACCATATCTTTTGAGCAATGCTCGAAATTGAGAATGAGTGAAGTGCGAACCCCCATCACTAATGATAGCCTTTGGCCATCCGAACCTAGAAAAGATATTCTTCTGTACAAATTTCATCACCACCTTGTGATCATTGGTTCGGGTGGCTATTGCTTCAATTCATTTAGACACATAGTCCACTGCCACCAAGATGTATTCGCATCCAAAAGATGGTGGAAAAGGGCCCATGAAATCTATTCCCCAAACATCAAAAATTTCAACCACTAAGATTGGATTTAGAGGCATCATATCTCTTTTAGTGATATTTCCAACAGCTTGACATCTTAGGCATGTTTTGCTGAACTCATAAGCATCCTTGAAGAGTGTGGGCCAATAGAAACCGCTTTGTAAAACCTTTGCTGCGGTTTTCTTTCCGGAGAAATGACCTCCACAAGCAAGGTTATGGGAAAAGTTCAAAACACTTTGTTGTTCTTCTTCAGGCACACATCTCCGGATTATTTGATCTGGACAAATTTTGAAGAGTTCAGGGTCTTCCCAAAAGTAATACTTCTCTTGAGAGAAGAATTTATCTTTTTCATTTTTTGTCCATCCTTGTGGGATTTGACCAGTCACCTTAAAATTCACAATATGTGCATACCATGGTGGTGACATGTGGGAAATGGCTAAGAGGTGTTCATCAGGGAATGAATCTCTCATTGGTTCATTATCTGAAATCATGATTCGGGAGAGATGATCAGCAACCACATTCTCGGACCCCTTTTTGTCCCGAATCTCCAAATCAAATTCTTGGAGGAGTAGGATCCACCTGATTAATCTTGGTTTGGCATCTTTCTTTGTCAACAGATATTTCAATGCCGAGTGATCAGAATAAATAATCACTTTTGCCCCCAAAAGGTAAGATCGAAATTTCTCCAGGGCAAAAACAACAGCTAACAATTCTTTTTCTGTGGTGGTATAGTTCATTTGAGCATCTACAAGTGTACGACTTGCATAATAAATCACCACAGGCTTTTTATTTATTCTTTGTCCCAGTACTGCCCCCATAGCATAATCAGAAGCATCGCACATTATCTCAAATGGCAAAGACCAATCAGGCGATTGGAGAATGGGGGCTTTGATCAGAGCTTCTTTTAAAGATTTAAATGCTTCCAAGCATTTTTCATCAATATGGAATGGGACATCTTTGGCTAAGAGAAGGGTTAATGGTCGGGCAATTTAGGAGAAATTTTGAATAAACCGGCGGTAGAAGCCGGCATGGCCCAAGAATGACCGAATTTGCTTTACCGAAGTGGGTAGAGGAAGATTGGCGATTAGGCTAACTTTAGCTTTATCCACTTCGATACCTCTTCCAGACACTATATGGCCCAAAACTATGCCTTCTTTAACCATGAAATGGCTCTTTTCCCAACTTAGAACCAAATTAGTCTCTATGCATCTTCCCAGTACATTTTTCAAATTCTCCAGACAAATTTCAAATGAATCCCCGAATATTGAAAAATCATCCATGAATACTTTAAGGAATTCTCCCACCATATCTGAAAAGATGGCCAACATGCACCTTTGGAAAGTTGCTGGTGCATTACATAGTCCAAATGGCATTCTTCGGAATGCAAATGTGCCAAATGGACATGTGAATGTGGTTTTCTCCTGATCTTCTGGATATATAGCCACTTGATTATATCCCGAATATCCATCTAAGAAACAGAAATATTGCTGACCCGCTAGCTTTTCCAAAATTTGATCAATAAACGGGAGTGGGAAATGATCTTTCTTTGTCATTGTGTTCAATTTTCTATAATCAATACAAACTCTCCACCCCGTGGTTAGCCTAGTGGGCATTTCTTCACATTTTTCATTTGTTACCACAGTTAAGCCAGACTTCTTTGGCACTACTTGGGTTGGGCTTACCCACTTGCTATCAGATATTGGGTATATGATACCCGCATCTAGCCATTTCACCACTTCTTTCTTAACCACTTCCATCATAATAGGATTCAATTTCCTTTGCATTTCTCTGCTTGGTTTTGCATTATCTTCAAGATAAATATGATGCATGCATGTGGTTGGGCTTATTCCTTTCAAATCAGCTACTGACCACCCTATGGCTTCTTTATGAGTTCGAAGAACTTCAATGAGTTGTTTTTCTTGGGTATGGTTAAGATCCGTAGCTATGATCACAGGTAGAGTTTCAGATGGGCCCAAAAAGACATATTTGAGAGATTCCGGCAAAGGTTTGAGCTCTAATTGAGGAGGAACCTGGAGAGATGGAGGAGTAGGTTCTAGATTGAGTTCAGGTAACGGCTCAACCTTATTGGGCTGCCAAGTCCTTTTATTCAAATCTGATATGGCCATTAACTCTTCTTCCTCTTCAAATTGGGCCGAAGGGGATGTTTCTATAATATTATCAATCACATCAATTGCAAAACAATCTTCCCCATCCTGCATATGGCCAGAAGCTTTGAAAATGTTGAGGGATAATTTGTGATCTCCAAATGAGATATCCATTAACCCAGATTTGCAGTTAATGATGGCATTTGCAGTGGCTAGAAAAGGTCGGCCCAATATGATTGGGCTATTTCTCAAATGTTGAACGGGCTCCATGTCAAGGATGACAAAATCAACTGGGAAGTAACAAGTATCAATCCTGACAATGACATCTTCCACCATTCCTTTCGGTGTCCTAAGAGATCTATCGGCCAATTGTAGGATCACCGGAGTTGGTTTCAATTCTCCTATCCCAAATTTTTCATAAACTGAGGTGGGTAATAGGTTCACACTAGCTCCAAGGTCCAATAATGCTTTATCAAAAGTGGTTCCTTCAACAACACAAGAGATAAGTGGTGCTCCAGGGTCTTTCATCTTTTTAGGCATTTGGTTGAGCAAAATGGCACTCACTTCTTCAGACAAAAAGACTTTTTTGGGATTTGCTTTAGGCTCTCTCTTGTGAGTGTAAAGTTCTTTCAAAAACTTGGCATAGGCCGGCACATGTTGGATTGCATCAACCAATGGAATGTTAATGTGGACTTGTTTAAATAAGTCCATTAACTGTTCATTTTTGGCTTAGATTTGATACTTTCTTTGCTCTTTGCCATTTTCTAAAGCTTGTGGAAAAGGGATTTTCGGTTTATAATTCTCAGGACATTCCTCCATTTTTCCTTTTCCTTGAATGATATTGGGTTTTTCATTCTCATCTTCGTCTTCTTCTCCTTTTTCTTCTTTATTTTGTTCAAGATTGGGCTGACTAGATCCTTGATTTGGGTAAGGATCCGGCAAGACTTTACCACTTCTTAAGGCCGAAATTGCTTTCGCATTTTCTAACTGTGAGCCTCTTGGTGGATTTGAGCCCATTTGGGCTTGAGGATTAGGTAAGATTGGTTGATGTTGGAAACCCGGAGGATAGTTTCGTGGGTTTGCAATGGGTTGACTTGGTAATGGGCCCACTTCCCTCCTCATGGTTGTATCAGCCATTTGACCCAATTGGGCCTCCAATTTTGAAATGGATTGTTGTTGAGAGATGACCAATTGTTGCAATTGTTGCTGTTGTTGTTGTTGATTCATGAGTAATTGTTGCAGCATATTGAATTTGTCATCATTTTGATTTGATGGCTGATGTTGTGGGATTTGATATGGAGGTTGAGAGAACATATTCTGATTGTTATTGGGCTGAAAGTAAGGGGCTTGAGCTTGTTGGCTTTTGTTGAAAGATTGATTTGGATAGTAATTTTGTTGATGGGTCCTGTTCTGAAAATTTTGTGCTTGTGGATTTGGAGCTTGGGCTTGTTGAGATTTCCATGAAAAATTAGGATGATTCTTCCAACCAGGGTTGTAGGTGTTAGAATATGGATCATGATTGGGTTTTGAATAACCCTGGGCTGCTTGGACTTGTTCTTGGATGAACGGTGGCAATTGGACTGCCGTGGGACACTCACTGACATGGTGAGTTGGGCTGGCACAAAGACTACAAGTTTCTTGATAAGATGGAGAAGATTCGGAGTAAGGTCTTGATTGTGCATGGATATTAGATCCTTGGTTATTCGAAGCTAGGACTTGGTCTAGCTTTTGGGCCATAAGATCCATTTTGCTCATTTGTTGGGCCAGAAGGTCCACTTTATCCAACTTTTGAGCCAAGGCATTGATATCCATCTTAGGTTCAAATTCTCCTCTATTTTTTATTTCATAGACTCCAGTCCGTTTGGATGTTCCCACATATCTTTCATATGATGAAAGTGAAGCATGATTTATTGAATTTTCACTTAGCATTTCAAACAAATCATAAGCTTCTTCCTCACTTTTGCTCATGAATGCTCCTCCACAAGATGCATCTACCATTTGCCTGTATTGTGCATCTAAACCTTCATAGAATGCTTGCACAATTTGCCATCTAGACAATCCATGGTGTGGACATTTTCTCAACAATTCTTTCAATCGTTCCCAAGATTCATGAATTTGTTCTCCTGGTAATTGTGAGAATCCAGTTATAGCCCTTCTCATTGTATTTGTTCTCCCGATAGGATAGAATTTTTTTAAGAATTCTTGTTGCATTTCGGGCCAAGTCTTAATGGGCTTCCCTATCGTTCCAAGCCAATATTTGGCTTTGTCCTTAAGTGAGAAAGGGAATAGGGTAAGTCGAAGGGCATCTTCCGTGAAATCTTGAATTTTCACGGTTGAACAAATTTCAAAGAATTCATCCAAATGTTTATATGGATCTTCATTGGTATTCCTATAGAAAGATGGGAGCATTTGGATAGTGCTTGGCTTGATCTCATAATGGCTAGCATGGACATTAGGCAATTGGATACAAGATGAAGGGTTATAGTCTTGAGGAATGAAGTATTCCTTCATTTGTTTTGGCATTTGTTGATTGTTTCCAGCCATTTGATGTTGAATGTTGGTTTGGTGATGTAGGTATCTCTCAATTTCTTGAATGGGTTTGATAATATATGGTTTTTGAGATCTTCTACCTAGCATACACTAGACCAAGATGAGATGAGAATGGTTATTTTTGTGATTTTTATTTTTATATTTTTTTATGTTTATTTATGCAAAGACAAACAAGTTAATAACAAATTCCTAATGACCTAAGTGTGTCCTAGACTTAAAGATGAGATTTCTCACAAAATGGCTAGAATTCACTATGAATCACCCCTACAATAGATCAATCGGCCAGGTAAGAGGTGGGATAGTGGGAGGCTCACCCTACTTTCGTAGGGACCTAATTAAATAACCACTTGTCCACTTAGGCGTTTGCCTTTGTAACCTCTAGCCTAGACACCGTTGTCCAAAGTAGAAATGAATTCAAAGCTCGGTCCAATCATAGTGTGAACCTTAGGTGCAATTGCTACTTGATTTTTATTGGGCTTAGGACAATGCAAGATGGAGTGTTTGTGGTTTGTGGGCCAAGGAAGGGTGATGAAATCCCCACCTTATCTTGTGATGAAGATGCCCTTATATTATTTGATCAATGAGATGCACACCACAATTCAATCAAGTTTGTTTTGTGCAATAATGAAATGACAATGCATGAACATGTTGTTTGCACAATATTGAAAAACTTACATTGCCTCCCGCACTCTTCAACATGATATAAATGGCAAAAATTTGAAACTAATGCATTCCTAAATGATGCATGTCCTAAAACATGGTGGTTTGATTTCTAGTCTTGAAATGCAATTTTTTTAATTTTGTTTTTCTGATTTTTTTTTTTATTTAATGAGGGCTATAACTATTTTAAGCAAATCTAAACATAAAAAATGTTAAAAAGATTGGAACAAACTCACCAAGTTGAGCTTTCCTTTTGTCTTCTTTTTTTTAAATTCCTGCAAAAAGAAAAAATGAATGTGAGTATGGATTTATACAAATGGACCCAAAATAATCAAAATTAAAATTCTAATTCTCCGGCAACGGTGCCAAAAATTGATGGGTATTTAAATGTCGTCGTTAAAACACAAATATCATCAATATTAATTTCCGAATCTCAATTAAAAATAACAAGGTAGTGCATGGTTGAGACCGGGTCGATCCACAAGGAAATAGATTTTTGATTTTGAAAACATTGGGATTTTATTTAGCAAAGGTTGTTCATTAGTGTGATTTCTAAAAACAAATTTAGAGAAAATAATTACCAGAATTTATTAACACCTTTAGAACACTAAAATACCTAAAGTTTATTAAGAAAATATTACTTAAGACATTATTGATGTGATTTAAACAAAATAGATATACCTAACTAAATAATCTAAGTCTAGAAGAGAAAAAAAACTAATATCTGCAAGAAATGATAACACAAAAACTTCATCATTATTAATGAAATAAGGTGACTTACAATGGTTCTAAAAAGATTATAAAAATAAACTATGCTTAAATGCTTAACACTCTTAAAAATGAGAATAACAAAGAGGCCACAGTGGAAGGTTCTGCCTCAGGAGGCTACTGTGAAGGCGGTGCGGTGCAGTGGACCGCGAGGGGGTACGTGGCAGGCGATGGGAGCAGGGGCTCGTTAGACCGAGGCAGTGCAGGGCGGCTCGGGCGCTGCTGGCGAGGCGCTGGCGCGGCAGGCGAGGCAGCGGCGAGGCAGCCGCGGCAAGCGAGGCAGCAGGGGGCGGCTGACGCGTGGCGGCGGCTGAGCGGGAACCTCCGCTCCGGTGCGCACGGGCGACGAGGCGCGGCGGCGCGAGTCCGCTGGCGCTGACGCGTGGCGGAGTGTGGCGGCGGATGGCGTTGGCGGGCCCGGGACCGCAGGCGCTGCTGCGCGTGGGCACGCCGCGTGGCGGGGGCTGCGCGAGCTCCAATGGCTGGGTGGGCCTCTCTTTGGCACAGGCGACGATGTGGAGGACGCGGGGAGCGCGTGGAGCTGCCGCGTGGCAAGCGGCGGCGGTGGGCGTTGAAAGACGCCTACGCGTGGCCTGGCGGGTGGGTTCCTGCGGCTAACAGAGAGGAAGAGAGAGGAGAGAGAGCAGGAAAAAGGTAGGGAGAGAGAGAAAGAGAGAGAGGGAGCATGTGGGTGAGAGAGAGAGACGAAGAGAGACTTTGACAGAGACAGAGAGGATGTGCGGGTGAGAGAAAAAGAGACAGGGAGAGGGAGAAAAAAAAAATTGGGAAAGAGAGAGATGCGTAGGGAGAGAGAGAGAACACAGAGAGAGAGAGCCCAAAAAAAACAGTGAAAGAGGAGGGAGAAGTTAAAGAAAATTCTGAAAAATTCGGTTCACCCTTTTTGACCTTCTCCCTTAGTTTTATAGAAAAGAGGGGGGGGGGGGGATTTTGAATTTCAAAAAGATTTTAAAATCCTCTCATTAAGTTCCCTTTAATTTAGGAGATCCTCTTTAAAACCTTTAATTGATATTTTTTGAATTTCAAATTTCTAAAATGGATCCTCCTTTCTTTGAATTTCAGAATTCCCTCATTCTTTCTCTCTTAGTTGGCATGTGGGCCCCAGTTGAAGCTAAAATACGAAAATAAAATGATGTTTTTGTCAGGATTCGAACCCTGGTTACTTCCTTGACGTTCCGGTGGTCCAACCACTATGCCATCTGCTTGTTCATGTCCTGTTTCACATAAAATAACAGTTAGGTTCTCATAGCCATAAATCATTCAACTGTGTATTAAATAATTGCTGAGAAAATGGTATTGCTACCCTTATTCCATCCATGGAGTGATGAAATTTTAAAATTCAGATTCTGAATGCGCAAATGGTTTATCTTATCATTCTATGTGGTTTTGTCCTTTAAATTGATAGCAAATTATGTAAATTTGATCTGTTATTTATGTAAAATCGTGGACTTAACAAGGAGGAATCCCTCTTTTACTTGTATTTTATTTTGTCTCTTAATTAATGTAAAAATATTCTAACATTTCACTTCATTTTCAAGTATGCTCAACTATTGTCATGTGAATAGTAGCAAACATGACCTAGATACCCAAGAATATAATCATAAGTGATCAAAATTTAGGGTACAATTTTTTTTATTTTATCAAAGTAGAGAGCCACCTTAACTCAATGTTTGGTACCATCCGATCTGTGATCAGATGATCAAAAACAAAAGGAAATTGTGCCTCCCATGTACAGAAGGCTCATATAGCATGGAGGCTCATGCCTACAACAAGTATTATACTAAATTCTGATACCATAACGAAGTTAGTAACTTCCAACATATTATACCTAAGCATGAAGAGGATTCTAACTTTTCTATTGATATTTTATTTCCTCTCTTAGTCATTGTGGGATTTGTCTAACATAAAGTTTAAAAAGGTATTTGGAAAAGAAGAGTCTTTGTTTTTTATTAGTAGCATAACAGGTATAGTTGAACTTTTGGGATTTATGCAGAAAAGTAAAGATCATATTGGAATAACAAATTTGGCCAAAAAACTCAAATTACTTGTTCTTCTAAAAGAATAGTTAATTTATTAGTGTATATTTAGCTTATCTAATTTATTTTATTTATTTCAAATAGAATATTAACAAATTATGAAGGCAAAAATATAGTTATTTGACATAAGCAATCCTATATAGCTAATTTGGAATGAGCTTTATCAAAGAAAGCCTTAAAGGATAAGTTAATAAGGCAATATTTTTGAAAATATTAGTAATATTAGTTGAAACTTTCAGTAGAAAGACTTCTCTAGCTGATTTTATTTATAATAATATTTTTATAATTGCATATTTATTTGTCTTATTTTCATATTATTAAAAATAGCATCACTACATCACATATTTGCAAAAATGCTTTTGTCATTTCCACGTGTTAGCATTCTACTAAACATATCTTATCTAATCTTGGTTAATATTTAAATAAAGTTAAAAGGATCTAAAATATCTTAATTCTTTTCTGAACTGTCTTTCTCTCTCTATCCATCTACCCCTCCGCCTCTCTTTCTCTCTCTTTGGTAGAATGTACCGGCTGAAAGAACTTCTGTAGGAATATTTTGTCCTAACATTAAAGTTGATAGTTGAAGAACGAATATTCACTATATCGCTAATAGAGTTTAACTGCAAGTTTTTATAAGTATGTGATGTAGTGTGATTATTTATAACAATATGAAAATAAGATAGGCAAATCTATAATTAAAATTTTAAGAAGATTATTTAAGAAAACCTTTTATTTTCAATGTAAAAATATCAAATGAGAGTTATTGTAACTGATTTTGGATGGTTATCTCTAACAATCTAATTCCTATCCCACTCTAAGAGGTCCTACTTGATATTTTCACTAAAAAGCCAACTAATTAAAAGGTCTACCAAACGACTTCCAAACCTAAAATTCTCCTTCAAAGTAATTTGACTAGAACGTACAAAAGTTTAAAATTAGTTCCAATTGAAAGTTCCATCAAATATGGCAAGTTCATCACACGACATCGTCGACATGTGATTATGGACTAAAGAAAGTTGTCATCCACTGGTGTACTATATTACCGCATGCAATATTGTATCATACTGTGGATTATGCACACAATTTTACTAGAAATGTTCACCTAGATTTCAAGCAGTAGCAGATCCAGTTTTAATTTAGTGGGATCCTGAGATCTTACTGAATTTTGCCAAGTTCATTGGCCCAATCTAAAACAGCCTAGTCCGAGACCTCACGAAATCAACCCAAGATCCCACTGATCTAACCTAGGATTCCAAATGACCTCGTCTAAGACTTCACTGATCTAATCATATTTATGACTCAATATCCGAGTGACCCCACTGAAGAAAATTTCTACGTCCGCCATTGATCTCAAGTTACACTTAAGACATAATTCTTGCATGACTTGCTAGTAGAACACGCCCATCCTAATTTGCATTCTTAGGAACAATGCAGCCCGCGGCTACGGTTGTAAATTCTAATTCGAACGACCTACCATGTACCCTTCTTCAGGTATAAGTAGAGTGAGAAAAAAAAAAGATGCTTTGCAAGATGTCTTACTTTAGAAACTATTTTTAGTATGAAGAAAATGTTAATTGATAGTAGTTATGATTGAGTTTGAGCAATTACACAAGCCAAATTTATTTAACAATTTCATGTGCGCTCTCATCCGAGTAGTTGGAAGCTAAAAATATGTGCAACCATGACCTAATGTCCTCCCATCAAAATAATATGATTGAAGCTTGTAGATGTCCAAGAATACTTTCAACTGGAAACTGTGTCAAGTATGACCTAATACAAAGAAGATAGTGAAAGAGAGGTACCAATACCTGTTTTAACATATCTGTTTTGTTGATACTTTGTATTAATACATACTGTGCCAAGTATGTACAAAGAAGATACTTTGTATTAATCACAAAACAACTCCCCTACAGAAGTCTAAACCTGGACGCTCTCCCCCAAAAAATGTGAACCCTGTAAACTAACTAAGCTACACTAAATGGGTACCAGTACTAGCATTCCTTGGATTGTTGCATCTAGGCGAGTTTCGATCAGTAGATGCAATCTAATTAAATGTCAATTCTTTACAGATTTTAGCATTTTTACTCTTCTCACATAATAATGGAACAAACAATGGAACAACTCCTTTATGGCACGGATTGGACTCGTGGGTAAAGTGTACTCTTTGTGGGCATGGAGTCTTGAAAACTCGGGCCTAGGCCATCAATGAGTGGGGCAAGCCCATGGGTTGTAGGAATGGGTCAACTATGGGCGAAAAATTGGGCCAACCTATTAGTCCGATAAAGAAAACTGGGTCAAACACAAATGGTCCGCGGGCTTTCCGAGCTTGAAGGCACTAGGCTCACATGCAATGAAGAAAATTAACACTCAAGTAATGCTTGTTGTACTGACCCAGCAAACTTAGTCATCTTACAATGCAAAGTGTCGTTGGTGTATAAGTGAGGTAGACAAATATTAAATGTAGGTGCAAGATTCTAAACGTGACAAATACATGTAAGCTTGACAATATTATTTCTCATGCTCACAAAGTATTTGTCACATTTGAAAAAAATATTTACCACAGTCATAAATCTAAACACATGCGTAAGAATGACAAATACTTTTAGGCGTGATAAATACTTTGTGAGCATGACAAATAATATTCACAAAATATTTGTCATGTCCACACGGATTTGTTACTTTAGAATCCTACACCTGTACTTAATGATTATCTGACCCATCTGTGAAAAAGTTGTTCAACTCATGTCATACTTGTCGTCTATATAGACTAATGACATCTTGTATTGCAAGATAATTTAACTCATTGCACTGACCCTCAATACATCGACTTTACTCTTAACACCCTTCTCTGTGTTCTCCGTTTGGACATGTGTAAGCCCGTCTGTAGGCTGTAGCTAATCTCGGCATCACTCAGTCCTGCTGAACCCATATGACCAAATCTTTCTATGAAATTTGATTTTTCATGGGTTCTTTGATTTCCATGGCACCCCTATTCCAGAAAGGGTCTCCTGTTCCAGTACCATATGGAACATAGCAGCAGGTTTGAGGGATTACCACATATCTGCCCTTACCTACAATCTTGTAATTCCCTCCTCTCCACTTAAACGAAATCTTTATGGAAGCCACAGGGAAACCAAGAGAACCAAAGTGCAGAGAGGCTCTATGGGCGTTGTTAGTCTCTGATTGAGCCGGGCTGGACCAAGGTTAAACTTGGACTGGACCGGGCTCGAGCTAACGTGGGCCTTCATCGAGCCATTGATGGGCTTAGCTCGTCCCCTTAACAACCCTACAAGTGTGTTTCCCGAACTAATCTTCTAAATGTAGGCACTAAGCAAAACATCATGTGACGACTATTAATTAGCATGCATAAATTATTTCTCCATTCAAAATGGTCCCTAGAAGCCATTTTCTTCAATCGTCAAAACTGAACAGATTAGTAGATAATATGCTTTTTTCTCCAAACACAGGAGCTAAAAACTGAGGAATAGGGAACTATAACATAATTATACACATATGTAGCTTACTACCAACTTCGCATTTTTTGGAAAAATATCACTTAAAATATAAATCTGTCATAGTTCAAATACCATTTCTTGTGTGCCATTTGATCTTTTGATGTTCAACATTTTAGTTTATGTATGGATTTCAATTATAGTATGAAGAGTTCTCATCCAGCTATCACCGTCCGGTACGGTTTTAACTGTACCGGTTCATGTCATATTAATCGTGCTGCCCGGCACTGATTTACCCACATATTTTACTTATTTTATTTTTACCCGGCTACCCGTGCATCTAGGGATGGAAAATCCTATTATACGTCTGTCTATTTTCAAAGTTTAAAAGTCATAGAAGGATATAATTTAAAAGATAAAGATAAGGATATTATCTGTATGGGACTTACTTAGAATAAGGATAAAGATACAGATTTTTCTGAATCCGATTATCCGAGCATCCATCTATTTTGTTTTACTCATTTAACTTATTGATCATAACTTATTTTAAAACTCTCATTTTTAAATCAAATCTCCAATCACATACCTATAAATTGTGTACGTCTTATTGTTCACACCATTCTTTTAAACCTTTATGTCCTACATTCGCTAGTTTGTAAAGTTTATTTTCACATATGTCATGTGATTTATAAATAAATTTGTAAGAACTATTTAAAAAGAACTTATACATATGTATATTTTGAAAATAAGGTTTTTTTGTTTCCTTTAGAGGTGATAGGAGAATAAGCTTATGTTCGCATCGTAGTATCGTTTGATAATTTAACCTAAATGTGTCCACTTCTGATAATTTTAGAAAATTTTAAAGGATAAAAATACAAGAGGATAAAAATAAAGATATATATATTACTTAAAAAATAAAGATAAAAATAAGTCACTGTTTGACTTAATATGTATTCTTTTACATCCCTATCGACAATGTAGTATCTCTCACTGCCCCCAGATCATTGCTCTAGTAAAAAAGTTTTCTTGTTGCATGAATATATGACCTTTCTCCATGCCGTCATTAACTCTTTTGCCGGTGATAAGTTTGTACATCTCTATCTTACAAGATCCATCCTAATATGTAACTTTTTTCACACATCTCATCATGTCTCAAAATATTTGCATATGCATTTATTTTAAAAAGATACTATATTTTAAGTATAAAAATTATTTGATACTAAGGATAAACCTAAGATTTTGTTCTTTGAAAACTATATCTATATACATATCCGTCTCATCAAAAAAAATCGAAGAAATGTAGCACACATATTGATCAATGAAACATTACATTCTTGTATAAATTATTGATATTGTTGTATACATGCCCCTTTGAACGGCTATATTACCTAGACCCTTAGTTCCCATTTATTGTCATAAAGTATATTCTAAAATTCATTAGAATTTACGAAATCTTTCTAGCATATTCCATCGAAGTTGACATTATTTTGATGGAAGGATATGATTGTAACTTTTTGAAAGATGTCACAAGCATTTTAGTCAATATGTGAGAGTGTATTTTTACAGTAAGTTCATGTTACACAATATTATATTTAATTATAAAAACTATTGGTATATTGCGGGTTGACATTGAAGATAAAGCTAAGTTTACTTTACCATAAAAATTATATCTCTAGATATAGCATCTTATCTAATTAGAATATCTCTAGATGTGGCTTTTTTTTTAATTTCTTGTATCTTGGACTGTTTATTAATTCTGGTATAAGGAATATCCAACAGTGGCATTAGAGTTAAATTGTTGGCTCTTATCTTGATTCCACACGTAGCTATCCCTTTTCTTCGTACGTAGTAGTTCATCCTCCTATGAATCTTGTCAGATATTGTCTGTGTTTTGTCATGCTAGTAATTTCCACATGAATTTAGAGTTTATATGATGAGATGAGGTTTGGTAATTGCGTTTTTTTATGCTAGTTTAAGTTTGCATGGATCTGCACGTCCTTGTTATTTCCTAATGCACGCTAGTGTTCGTATCATGCCGTGTAGATCTTAAAAGTTTTTCTTTTTCACCTATAATTGGTCATCTTCAACCTCTGCGTGGAGGGAGACACTATGGTGTCTATGTAGACAACGACGGCCCTGCACCACGCGTTCATGGCAAAGCCGTTGAACTCTCGAATAAATAGCGTGCGGTGACCATGAGGGCGCCAAGGATGCAGAGGAGGAAAGCGCCGCCTCTGCGTTATGCGAACACGACGCCGTAGTGCTGGTGGGCCAGCCGTGCATTGCTCGCGTTGGTGGGGAACCCCTTGCAGAGCCTCACGGTAATCTCTTCGTCGCTCAGGGGCGAGCCTGTGCCGCACCATGTGGGCGGAGCCCACCGCGTGCGGGCAGTGCTCCTGTTGTGCGGCCGGAGCCCGCCATTTGCAAGGGCAGGGCCTGCAGCGCCGGCGGCACCCGACGCGCGCAGGGGCTGGGCCTGCCACACGGGCAATGCCCGGCACGCAGGAGGTAGCCCGACGACGCGGTGGCGGCGCGGCGTCGCCGGCGGCGCCAGGTCACCGGCCCTGGGTCTCCTTACCGGCGGCGCAGTCTTCTTCCCTTTCCTTGTGATGGTGGCAGCTGTTGCTTTAGGTCACTTTTGTTAGCCGAATAAGACCAGAAATAATGGGGGACGCATAATTTTCCTAATTCTTCGAATTCTTCAAAATTATATATGGAATATGCCCAATTTTTTCAATTCTCCTAATTCTTTCAATTTCATCCTTTATTTCATGAAATTATTCTTCTATTTCTAACCAAATTACTTAGAATAATATAGGGTAATTCTTCTCTTTTTGAGTGAAATACCAACAATTTACCAAATCAAAATACTTTTTATTTTGATTTAAGAAATTCCTGATATAAATAATTACGCAAATAAAGCCACACTAAAGTCCCGTTTGGTATCCGGATAAAAATGAGTATGAATAAGCATAAGTCATCTTGGTATAGTTTATCCCTATCCTTAGGTACGTTTGGTATGCAAGGGGATAAGAAAAAAATTAATCCCGTTCTTCGTTTAGTGAAAACGTGGATAGTAGCTGGAATAATTTAGTGCAAAAAATCTTTTTAAAAGATGGGAAACTGGGTTAAGAGGTGAGTTAACTTATTCCACCAAAAAGATGGAATGAGTTGTCCTCGTTTCTAACCCTACTTTTTGTAATTAACCCTAATCCTCTTAACTCTCCTAATTCCCAGTGCAATGTAAGATGCCAAACAAGGAAGAAGGTTGAAATAAGGATATCTCCAGACAATCCCAATACCAAACAAGAACTTAGGGTTTTAGGGAAAGAGAAGGGGAAGTGGAAGAGGACGGGTCAAAGGACCTTTTTGCCCCTCTATAAAGGCATGCAAGTTGGTGATGGGTCCTTTTGTCTTTAATTTGTTGAATCCTAATTCGGCAGCACCCGATCCAGTTCGAGTAACCAATTAGAAGAGCGTCCATTTGTGTATCTTCCTTGAATTGATAAATATAAGGTTTGAATAACATTTAAGATTATGCTTTAGTGATCAATAAAAAGATATATTATCTGTTTCTATACTCTTTTGAGTTTTTTTTTTTATTGTTGAGTGAACAATTGTTTATTAATCTGTTTACATATATATCCGTCCTTAGACACGCAAACCGTCAGTGATTTATTGTAACAGGGCCCATTATTTTATGGGCCTTAGCCCACATAGTCTTCGGGGGCTCTAATTGGACATTTTTTACAATTCTGTAAGAGTACATAAATGAAAGTAGTGGGCATTTATGCAATTAGGACCGAATAAATGAAACTGCATGCTAAAACTTGTGATTTGGACAATGAAACTTGTTTTTTTTTTTCCTCCTAATTTTAGTAAAGTTTGAACATGGTTAAGGCTTATTAAATTTTTGCCATGATTGTCAGAAAATTTGTGAGTTATTTTTCTGACTAGTTCTTAATCATCTACGTACTTTACTGAGCATAAAATGTCAGAGTTTTATTTTAGGCCTTTCCTAAACGAGTTTAGGTATAAAGATACTTTTTTTAAAGTTTTACCATAATTGTCATAAACTTATTTTTGATTATGTCTTCCGGTGATTAGTTCTCAATTGTGAAAGTCTAAGTGATAATCCATGTGATATAGTGCATTGATTGTTGTGATATTACATGATTCATGATCATGTAAGTTATCGTGATGCATCATGATAATATTAATGAATACATTTTTTGGTTGCATTAGTAGTAAGTATGCATTCCTTTGTCATGATGCATGTTAAGGAGCATTTCCTTGTCTCTTATTTTTTACTGCACTTGATCGTATTAATTATGTTGATACGTGTTTATGATTATGAAAATAATTGCGAAGTATGCTTAGAGATGATTAATGGTAGCATTAATTATGTGTTTTGTTGCTTTAAATTCGTGTGTTGATGCAACTTTATCAGGACAATAAATTATATACTCTATTTATGTGAATATTTATTGAGATAATAATGAGTCCATGATGAATGGTGCGACATCCCAATTTGTTTATTCAGTAGATCTAATGTAGTAGGTTCTGTGTGGGAAACTTAATATAATAATTGTTGTATTATTATTTAAAGTCTTGTAAAGGGATAAATTTACGCACTAGATATTCTTGGATCAATCTTTATCTTGATTGGCACACTCTCATGTATCTGGTATACAATTATCACATGCATATAGAGAAAGCGTCCCTAAATCTTATTTTTATTGATTATTCGAAAGTTTTTTATAGAAAATATCTTTAAAATGGTATTTAATCAGAAGATTATATCTTATGGGAATACATCCCTAGAATTTATGTCTGTTTTTAACTCTTAATTAATTAAAAATATTATTTGTAGTTTGTATCAAAGTGATGACTATGAGCACAGTGAAAGTTTTGGTCTGATATATGTATGCTAATAGTATAGCTAATTAATTTGAAAAGAGAGAAAATACTTTTGATAAGTGCCTAATTTCTTTTTCAATGTGTGCAATGTAAGCAGTAGAAATGGCCACAAAGGACCTATTTTATGAGTTGTCATTTTAAAATAAGTTAATAGGTACTAATTATGACGTGCAGCACTGAAAATGATATATCTCTTTAGTGAGAATGAGGTATCGAAGACATTGTCCAATAGGATATCATATCCATCAGAGGATGGATTGCTAGTTAATCATGATAAGTAAACATATGACAAATGACTTGATAAGGATAGAAACGTATGCCATACTTCGTTGTGCTACATGAGCATATCGGACACAGAGGAGGCGACGTCATCCCAACCAGCCGGCTTGTAGATGGCCATGTGGTCCCGTGGCGTGACTCCCCTGGCCGTGCCGGATGCGTAGTCGAAGTAGCTCCCCCCCTTGACGAAGTTGCCGGCGGCCGTGGACGCTGAGTGGGTGCCTTCCCCGTCCGTGTCGCGGGAAGAGTTGATGACGATGGTAGACTTGAGGTTCTCGGCCAGCGCGCACTTGTTGAAGTAGCGAGCACCGATGAGCTACTGGTTGCACATGGCGACAGTGAAATTGTCGCCCGGCACGCAGGCACCTCTCCACCGGGATGGCACCTCCGGCATGCCGTGGTCTCTGAAGCTCTCAATTTCCGGCCAGATCCGGTGTCAAGCACCCCAGATCTGAACCGTACCTTGAATCATCCATTCTTTCGGGTTTCCAGACACCCGGCCGATATTAGATTTGAAATAAGATCCGAATCCGATCCGTATTAAGTTTTCGGATCAAGATTAGATCCAAATTTGAATCGGATCCGGATCAGATTTTGGATCTTAAAGATCCGTTGACACCCGACCTGTATCAGTCCGCATTTGCCCTGTTCATGGCTTCGGATGAGAACGATCGACAGCAGCCCATTCCTTTTCTTTGCTGCAAATAGATCGAGGGAGATCGACAAAGTAAGAAGAGTCACATATTATGAATGATCATTAATAAATGTTTAAACTTAAATCTTTTCAATGATGTGATGCTTTAGTATTATTTTTTGGTTGCATAATCTATAATATACTTTATTGTTTTCTGTCTTATCAATCTTTATTTTGTTGTTACAAGTTTTCTGTTGAACATTTATTTTAGCGAATGTATGCTAACCTATTGTAATTATTTTAAATTTATTTTAGTATATTTTACGTTTATAAATTATAATTGATCATCCGTGATGCAATTTCCAAGATAATCAGGAAAGGGTATTTTTTTGTCAAAATTTATTCCCTCTGAATATTTCCAAACTCCTGTTTCTAGAACGAGGAGTACTTCGAATTGAGGTTACTTCTAGCTAAAGATATCATTGCTAGAAGTTTTTTTTACAGATTCTCATGCACAGCCGTCGACTCTCGAGCAGTTAGGGCTGGCAAAACAGGTTTGAGATTTGGGACTTGACTTGTTAGACTTGATAAATTTGGGTCTGAATATACTTAATAACTTAATAGCAAACTTAACAATTATTATTAGTTTAAATTTTTTAAATAGAATCCCAGAAATCTTAGTGGATCTGTTTTGGATCCAGGTCCATGTCAGATTGGATCTACCTATTCCCCTCCCGCTTACGGATTGGGGCCTTGGTAAAGGTCTATAGAATGAGTCCAAGTGATCTCGATCCCACTTACAGCCGTGGCAGGCCACTTCGCCAGTCACATGCAAGCCAACCATTGGCGTGACGAATGTGACAAAAAGTGTCATATATAGCAGAGAAAGCGACAAAATTCTCTCTACTTTGATTGAAGAATAAGAGAAGAATAAGACTTCTTATTTTTAGAATAAAATTAGTTCTAATTTGATGAACATAACGGCTTATACCGCATCAGAATTATTTAGATTCGAAAATTATTTATTCTTCTCATGAGTCAGTGGGTCTTACAAAACTATCAAATCGAAACACTCTTTATTCTAATATACGTTATTCCGAATAAGTAATTACAAATAACTTATTCTGCAATCAAAGTCGGACGTTCATGTTTATTTACAAGTTCATAAAAGGTGCATTTAATAAGACGCATGGTTATCAAAACGCTTACTTCATTAAACAGATCACCCTCTTACAGGACACTAGTATGAACCAAGAAGAAAGGGAAGAACCATCAAAACTGGGAACAGAGCTCAAGAGCTCAATGCACACATGAATCCACACATCCCTCCTAGGGAAAGGACGCAATTACGTTTAGTTCCCACTCATACCATTTATTACAGTTTATTTCCTAACCTGAAACTTCTCCATGAGCCCGGGCACACACACATTGTTATGAATAATGAGGGAGAGAAAGATCAAAGCGAATGCAATTTCGAAGAGACTTACTTCTTTATGATTGCAAAAATAGTTTGAACAAGTGTAAGAGCAAGGAGGATGGCCGCGGCTGCTACTGAAGGGATAGTCCAATATGGATTAGTAAGATATGCTCTCTTCAAACTCGCTAGCCACGCATGGCGAGGGACTTTATAATACGCATTCACAGCTTTGAAGAGAGGAGCATTGTTGTGGTTCTCGTACTTGAGATGTGTGCCTTTGCATAGTGTGTTGAACATCTCGGCCACCTCTTCATCGCTGCCTAGTTTGCTCTCCATTATACCATACTTATGGAGTACTGCAACATCACCGGCGGTGTTGATGATGTTGTCCATAAAGACTGCGTAACTTGTGAAGTAGCTTCCAACTTGGGGGCAACATTGTTCCAGGGCAATCAAGTTGCGAAGCATCGAACTAGTCGTCTCTTGGACAGACAAGAAAGGGATCTCCATTGTTCCCTCTTTGAAGGACACGTCCAAGTAGGAATGCGCCCTTCCCTTCTTCTTGAAATTGACTCCAGCTTTGTGCAGCTCTGTCGCACATGGGATCATCCTCGGCACCTCGGATTTCTTGGTGCGGAAAATGCAACGAGGTATAATTTAATGATTTGATGAAAATTGAATAAGACAAGGCAAACTTAAAGACGAGTAATGAAATAAGGACAACCTGCAGTTCTTTCAGACTTCATTTTTTATAGATCTCTAGTTGTTTTTCACGTGACTTAAAAGTATGTTTCTCATTCATCTAATCTTAAAAGAGTAGTACTTGTTGAACTATATGCGGTGCAGTCTCAATTTGTAATTTTTTTTGAAATTTTTTAAAAGTTAAATCTATCATGTTTGACATGTCTATAATTTGATCTCTGATCGGATAATCTGAAAAATAAAAGTCAAACCCTAATCTACAGTGAAAAGACGTACTTAATGGACCGAGCCCAATAAAAAAAGATTCGATTTTTTATTTTTAAAATTTTTTAAGATCATTCAATTGATGGAGTTGTGTAATATGTCAGGCATGATGGATTTGACCTTACAAAAATTTTAAAAAATAAAAAAAAGAGGACTGCACCACATGTAACCGAGTAAGTATCACTCATCTTAAAAATACTTTTCTCATTTACATAACACATATAAGACAAGAAAAATACAATAAAAGATGACGAATAATAAACATATTATTAAGTTATGTTAGGAAATATTGAAGAGTTTATTAAAAGAGTAATATTTGGTGCAATACTTCTGTAACTGCAATGAGGACATTACAGTGGATAAAAAAAAAAAATTCTTGATATTTTTTTAGGTCAATTTTGAGATATCTTAATCGTCCGTACAATATAATGTCCGATTAGATGATTTAAAAAAAAATTAAAAATTAAAAATCTAACTTCAATGAACAGTAAAACTGCCCTTAATGGGTCTAGACTAATAAAACATTTTGATTTTACAGATTTTTTTAAAATATCTGATGAGACATTACACAGTACGGACCATAAGACATCTCAGGTAGACTTGAAAAAAATATCAACTTTTTTTTTTTCTTCTACCCACTGTAATGCCTCCGTTGCAGTTAGGGGCAGATTGCAAGAGTTGATTCTGTTGCGCTATCAGACGAGTTGTCTTTGAGTGTGTACTTACTGGTTTCTGACGTGAAGCCGGTGGAGGTTGCTCTGTTGCAGGACCCGTCGTTTGGGCCCCCCATCTGTGACGAGGAGGAGGGGTTTGCTCTGTCCGCGGTGTTGTCGAATGGGTGCTCATAGCTTGGTCAAGCGAGCTGTGCGGAGGCGGAGGTTGCTGTGTCTGTGAAGTTGCCGGATGGGCACTTGTCGATTGGTCCTGTGAGTCGTGCGGAGGTGGACGTTGCTCCGGTGCCGGCAGCGGTGTTACCGGATGGGTGCTTATCGTTTGGTGACGTGATTGGTCGGGAAGCGCAGGTTGCTGTGGTGTTGTGGGATCGAGACACAAGTGGTGCAGGTGAAGTAGATGAAGCACTTTATCTACTTGTGGTTGTGGGGACGGTTCAACTTTTAGGAACTTGAGGGCAATCTCCATAAGAGTAAGAGGCTCTTTGCGCTTACCTACAAACGGGATCTTGGACTTGTTGAACAATTCTACCAAGACGAAGAAGGGGATCTGGTTCTCCAGCAGCATCAGGTCTCTTCGCAGGTGAGAGTAGCCCCATCTCACCCTGGACAACGGATCATTCTCCTCCACAGGCTGACCGCTTTGGCTCTCGTCCTTCTTCTTATTGTTTAAGATCCGCTTGGCGAAGTATTCGATGATGAAGCAGCCGTCCACGACTAGCATCTTCACGAATTCGTCCACACATGGTGTGACCTCGTCTGCATACTGCTTCCGAGCTCGGGCCTCGCAGGTGCGCACGACGCTGATGTACTCGCTGAGCTTGTTGTTTGTGCTTCGACGGAGGAGATCGTCCAGGTACCTCAGTTTGACATCTTCCATGGGCAGTAATGACCCGGTGCCGTGGTGGAGAGGGCCTACGGAGACGAGCTTGGGCTCATAGGCATAGCTTTCTTGGTCCCTGATGGACGGATGCACCCTCCAGATGCATGGTAACTCCTGGCTCCGGCGCAGCTCCTGTATCTTTTTGGTGATCAGAACTTCCAAGGGATCCACTGCGACAGCTAAATCAGAAGCTGTATCTTCGTCGGACACAGACGCAGCAGCAGCAGCAGCAGTACTGATGTCCTCCACTGGGACGATCTCATGACCTCGTTGCTCCCCGGAATCGGCCAACGCTGGCGGCGGGGTCGTCTCGCCCTCGACCGCCATGCCAGACGTCTCCGCATCCACGTCGATGACAACGTGGGCTTGCTGAGGCCCATGCTTGGAATCCTCCAATGGCGCTGCCATTTCAGGCGCTGCAGCGGCCACGCTAGTGTGTGACCTCTGTCCGTTCGCCGGTGGAGTCATTTATGGAACATGCTGGACAGATGGGAAATGTTTCCCATTTTATTTATCCAGCTGACGTCAGTGTATGGGATAAGTTGTCACTTTTTAATATTTTTGCAAAAAAGTCCCTCAACCTGTATCCCTGAGTAAAAAAATTGAGGGAGATTTCCCGTCCCCTCATTTATAAGAGGTTGGGCTGTTAAAATGGGCCCAGACCCGTTAACAGACCCGTTTGGATCCGTTAGTTATGGGTCTGGGTATATCCGTTTACCCATTAAACTTTCTATTGTCATACATTGCAAAAATTTGTGAGCTAATTTCTTAGAATTTACACCTAAAATCAAACCAAATTATCCAACACAGAGAGATTTAAGATAAATAAATTCTATACCAGGCCCATTTATCTTTCAACATCAAATAAATAAGAAGTGGGTCCAAGACCCAACCCATTTACCCATTTACCCATTATCTTTATTGGGTCTGAACCGGGTCTAGATCTATTCACTTTGAGCATGGGTCTACCCGGACCCGAACCGTTGACCCGCTTGCCAGAAGTCTGACCGCCGTGCGCTCTTGGCTGTGGCCAGGATGGAAGCGCCTACACGGCTACACCTAATTCCCTCCCCTTCCCACGACCCTCAATAGAAGATTTCTTTTTTTTCAGAAAGACCCTTAAAAGACGTTTTTTTTTTTTCTGGTCAGGAAGACCCTCAATAGAAGTCAATGAGGTATCTTGATCACCTAACCTATTTAGTGATCACCTAACCTATTTAGTCATGTCCCCTATGGACATCAACAATAAGAAAATAGTTTCATGACACAAAAATTTGACAAACATTTGATATTAAATATATGACACAAATTTTAAAATTTACATTTGCTACTCATTCACAATAAAATTTGTGTCCCGTATCTGATGTCAAATGTGTCTGTCGAATTTTTGTGTCACAAAACTATTCTCCTCAACAATATGTCCCGGTCACTTGATTTTTTTTACTCTATTTGATTGGAGGGAATAGATCTCAGGTTAACTCTTTTTATTGTGAATTTTGATTGGGCGGATCAGTTGATTTAAAATTACTGGTGTGAACAAGTTAGTATGCTTGACAAGTAACTCGAGTTTAACTTGATCGATACTTGAATTCGACTTATTTATTAAATTAGATGATGTAAATTTAATTGACTTTTCAAGCTCAATTTATTAACCAGCCGAGTTCAAGCATAGGCTCATTCAATTCGTTTAAATTCGTAAATAAAATTGTTTAATATGTTTTACATTTAAATTTATAAATAATAAAATCTTAAATAACTTTAATAATGTTAAACTTTTTACAAAAATACGTTTAACATTCTTTAATTTTTACATATTTTAATTGGATTCTTTTAATCTTAAAGTTCTGATAGGGACTAGTGAGAGAGAGTGTAGACCTACATATTTTCCATTTAGTTTCCTATCGGGACTTTTATAAAGCTGCATGGTGACATTGTTCTTAAGATCATGACCAAAAAAGGTATTGTTCTTAAAAATCCTCCGTCTAATTGTCTTACTATTAAAGTTATTGCTTTGTACACTTCAGCCAGTGCAACTATTTGTTCGAATCTTTGATGACAAGGCATACTATGCTTTAGGCTAATAAATTACGGTTTTTTGGACCAAATCCATCATGAACCTATTAGATTTGTGAGCTTCTCGAACACTCAGCTCAAACTCGTTAAGTATCTAAAGAAGTCCAATTTGAACAACCATCTTAAATATTCCACTCAAGTATGAATTTAATTAAATTAATTGAGCCGAGTTTGAGTAGAGTAGCACTCGCGCTAGTTTACATTCTTATTTAAAATGCAGAGAGTCAAACAAGGGTCAATCTAAGTTAACTTTGAGTTTTATATTCTAAATTCTCTCTTGATATGTGTAAAACTATTTTATCTTTTGTCCTCCTAGAAAAATTGTATCACCTGATCTAAGGCACATTAAAGAGATGTGTACGATAATCTACATGATCATTCTATCTCTTATGTCATACTTATACTAAGACATATTCTAGATTAACTTGCTAGATTAGCTCATTATTCACTATTTTTTTTCATTTATCTCAAAATATTTTTGTCAAACAAAATTTTGTTACCAAGGGCCAACTCAGAGATATTCGGCGCTTCAAGCCGTCATTAATTCCTCCTCCCTCCAACCCACCCATGTTCCCGCACGGCCACCGCATCTGGACAGGCCACCTTGATCACTACGTCTCAAGAACCCCAACCCGTTGACGAGTCAGACATCCAAACCGCGTAGACTCGTACTCCGGTCGCGGTGGAAGGCGTAGCACGTGGGACATAAGGGGGCGTCTGTATTCTCAATATTTTTCAAAAAATAAAAATTTGTAGAAAGTATTTTTTGAAAATAAAAAAATTATACAAAGTACTTTTCTGTAAAACAAAAACAAATGTTTGTGAATCTCACGAAAAAATAAAAAATATGAAGAGAATGCGACATGAGAATCTGATGCGGAGAGAGAGAGAGAGTGATAAATATTTTGTGTAAAAATGTTTTTTCATGGAGAAGAGTGGGGAAATATATCACAAGAAAAAAAAAAGAATATTTTGAGAATATGAAAAATATTTTTCCAACTAACTTTTATTCGTGTTTGTAAAGTATGTGAAAGTTAATTGGACAAATATTTTTTTAAAAAAATTTAGCCAAAACAAACACCCTCTAATAAGATATTTCGTTACACTTTTAAAAAAATTTCTTTTCAAATTTGTTTTTAAGAGAAAAATGGAATGTGACTAGTGAGACATGTTCGATAAGACTTCTCCTAACTATTTAGTAGTTTTACGGTCTTATTTGTTAATAAGGAATCTTCTACATATTAAGATCATCTAGTCCTCTTTTACTGTGCTCCCTTACTCCCTAAAGTATTTATTAATAAATTTTATTTATTAGATCTCTTTTTTTTTACTCGCAAGACATTTAACATATTGAATAAATCAACCAATAAATACTTAAGAGAGTAGGGGAATACGGTAAAAAGAAACCAGAGAAGCTCAATCTCTGTACTACCCTCCTTTGCCCAGCATCGCCCCGCTACCTCGTGTCCATCCTATCCCTTGTGTCATACCCATACATCTCTGGCTGCATCTTATCACCCTCTCACGCTACTACCTCTTCTCCCATCTTCCTTCCCCAATCTACTCCTTTGATCAGATGTGGCCCTTGTCGGCCTTGTGTTGGGAGGTTGGATGCTTATCATAGTGTCTTTACCATATCTTTTGGAGTTAGATGGAGTTCGAGCTCTCTTAGTTTTGGTGATCAAACTACTGTTAGTGCTGATAGTATTAGGTGATCTGAAAATAAATTTGATGTTACGTATTATTCAGTTTATTAATATATAATGACGTTTAATTTGTTGTGTGTAATTAATTCGATCTATGTTTATCGTATCAGTCTATGAACATGTGCAACAATCTTCGAATTATGATGAGATTATAATTATAGAATCGAAAACTTATAAATACATGTTCTTAATTATTCATAATTGGAAGATATTTAAGAAGGACATCAAATATCCGGATAGACTAATATAAGTTTCTTCAGCTCATATGATGAGGGTAACTGATCTTATAAATCACTTGTGTGGAGACACTATATTAGACTTGTAGGTGCTTATTGATAAATGAGTTCACTAAACTGATCCGACTTAAAATCGCTGGATGGTATATACTTCACTGTTAACCAGCTTGGTTATTTTGTCACGGTTGTGTAAATGATCTTTGAACCTGAAACACCAAAGATACCTTGTAAGTACGTCTCTGAGTTTTGACTTTGAGTAACAAATCCCTAACTATGGGTTATCAATAAGTCAGATGATCGGTTCAGAGAAATGTCATCGAAAATAATTGTGTGTTCAATATGGGATCATTCGCTCTCGGTATTATGAGAGAGAATATTCTAAAAATGATGCGTTTAAGTCTCTGGCTAGGATAGACTCTGTATCAGATAAATAGTTATTCGATATAGATTAGCGGCATCTTATTCAAGTGATTCGACTGGCTAGAGTTTAACAGTAAATTATACTTTAGGTTGATTTGAAAATATCCGCACGTTAACCGATGACGGAAAGATTCCAATAAAGGATTCGATAACCCCAATGTCATCCAGGATCACACGATGTTGCTTGACATTCAATGTGATCGGAAGTTCGTCTGAATTTACTGTGGGACATTAAATTCGGCTGATTAATTAATATAAGGATATTAATTAATTCAGTGGGTCCGTAAAGAGTTACTGAGCTTAATGGGCCATTAACTGGACTGGTATTTAGACTTAGAGGGTCACACGCAAAAGGTTTTCAGGTCGATGGATTATTTGACGGGATTTCGGATAAGTGTGGATTTTTATGAAAAACTGTAAAAACACTTATTATAAAAGAACGGTCGTTAGATCGGGAGCTAACAACCATGACCTAGCCATCGCCCTCTCTCTCTCCTGGGCGCACCTCTTGAGACCTACCCCTTAGAAGATTTGTTCCGATTCTCGACAGCTCCGCTTCTTGTTCGACGAGAGTTTCCGAATCCGCATGTCGCGACGAAATACGCGTAGCCAGACAAGATCCGAGGACGCCGTATCGAGTGAGGAGACAAAGACGATCTAACGCGAGAAGAATCACGTGGATAATGCTAGAGGCTGGACATGTGTGCAACTTGCGATATCGCTCTAATAGAATCGAAGAACGAAGCAGATTTGAATCCGCGCAAAGTAAATCTGATTTACTGTTTAAGATTTTTGTATATCAAAATGGGACAGATCCATTCCGAAATTATTTTTCTGCTGCGTTTTTCAGACAAATTTCGACATAGTGATCCTAACAGTGGTATCAGAACTAAGTTCCACTATGCTCGTTACCATTTCGAATCCCAAATCGGTCGTCCTTTAATTATGTTCCATACTGTTATATCATAATTAATTAATTTTATTGTTAGAACACTGTTCATGTGCTGAACAAACAAAATTAGATTTTTTTTTTTTAACATGAAAATTTAATTTTTTGAGATTTTCGTGTTCTTAGTAGGACGAAAAACATGAGTATTTTGATCCTCACGGATACCCCAGGGGTTGGGGTTACTTGCCTGGACCTTGGATCCCCCTTCGGGGGGTTGGCCCCTTCGGGGGGTTGGCGAACGTCGCTAGCCTGCCCACTGGCGCTGGAGAAGACCGTCGGCTTGCCCTCCCTTTCTCCTTCTTCTTGTGGTTTGAGCAAAGAGGGGGGAAGAGGGGGTCGGTTAATACTCGAGGGGAGGGGGGGTTGCTGCGGCAAGTAAGAGTAGATCTGCGGTGGTGAGGGTTGTGCGGAGTTGGCGGAAAGGGTGAGGGCTTATCTGAGGAGAGGAGGGGAGGGAAGGCGGGGGCAGATCAGGTGGGGGTTTGGTTTCGTGCATTTCGTGACAAAAAAGAAAAGAGAGCGTGCCCTGTTTTATTTTTGTCATGTTTTGTGAGTGAAACTCTTATCATAATATATTTTGATAAGTTCATATTTTATACATTTTCACTATAAAAATATATATTTGAAAAAAAATTGCATTATAATACAACCAAACACCCTATTAGCTTTTATATTTATCGTTCCCACTTATGATCATAAGCATGTTCTTGCCTGTCCAACTGTATATTCTATTTGGATGCGACTCTCTTCTTTCTGGGATTTAACTTTTTAAGCGATTAGGCCATTTCTCCTTTCCTTATTAACAAATTACTTATTGATTATCATGTAATAAAAATATTGTTATCTAATAAAGTAGGTCTACTTTATTAGACTGCATATTATTTTGCATATGTTTGATAACTAATTCCGTCTTGATTATTATATAATGAAAGATTTGTCAGAGGGCAAAGTCGACTTGTTTACCCAAAGAAAAAAGAAGGCGAGACGACCTTGTTAAAGGAAAATGCTAGGCAGATGGAAAATGTTCTTCATTTTTCTTACCTGGCTGACGTGGGTACATGAGATAGGTTCCCATCATTAATCATGCTCTTGCAATTTTACAAAGAAACCCCCTTAACCTGCGTTCTTCCTCCGAAGGCATAAGGGGGTAATAAAATTTACAGTCACGGTAGCAATGCTCCTTGTTAAAAGAGGGGAATGATTCAGAAATAAAGAACAAAGCCAATCTTAGAAGGCCACGAGGGAGCTCCTTAGGCCCTGTTTGATTCGGGAGATAATCCCAAGTTAACACATTTTATTATGAAGTTTATAGACAGATTATCAATTTGAAATACACAACATTAAATAAAAACTGACCCGAGTTAATCGTGGATTTTATATTCCAAGTCTCCTTTAAAATTAAGCTAAATCTGGGTTACTTTTGCTTTTTACCTTCCTTCCAAAAAGGATATATATTCACCTTTTTTTTATCTTTTTTTGATCAAAGACCTTTGAATAATGCTTGCTGCATTACGTGTGCCTCAGGACATTATCTGTTCTAGTGGATTGGACCGCCCACAGTGGACTGTTTTGTTCGTTTTTTTTTATTTTCTTGTTAGATTTTTAATTTTTTTTGAAGTGTCCTATCAAAAATCAGATGGTACAGTTGATTTTTTCGGTGCCGAGTCGGCTGTATATTTTTTTTAAAAAAACTTATTTTTCTGAATTATTAATTAAAATTAAAGTTTGAAACTTATGTAATTAACTTCTTATGCTAACAAAAAAAAAAGATAAATTTCATAGAAATTTAATTCAGTTTCAACTAGATAGGATTAATTATGAGGGGATGTCTAAAGAACTAATTGTATGAGATAGGAAACTCTAAAGTACGGTTCTAAAGAAAGGAATTGACTTACGTACCTAGTCCGACCGGAGAGAACAGGCCATGCATGCCGATCCGAACTTTTCAATTATGCCGGCTGATTTTTTATGGAATACTTCAATTTTTTTTTAAAATGTGACAAAAAAGAACAAAACAACGCGCTGCGGTCCGGATGGGGACCTTTCAGGTCACTCCACTATAATAGTCTACATGCTCACTCTCTACTTATTATGTCTATACCAATGCGTACTTATTAGACCCTAGTTAAATTACTAAATCAGACTTGATTGTTTATTAATTACATGTGCGTAGATCCTTAATTAATTGAGAGGAGGATAATTGGGAGTCTGTGTCCCTAATTGCCTTTATTTATTAATTAGACCATCCTTAATCGCTAACCAACCCAGCGTCACCTTATTTAAAAAGGGTTTTTTACATATATACTTCTGAAAAATATTATATTTGCACCTATATCTCTAATTTTCACATATCATCACTAATACTCTTAAATTTTTAGAATATTGTATTTATATTCTTTCGTCAATGAAGAAAATTTCAACGAAATATGTCAAAAAGATTCCATAAATCATGATAACATCTGAGGTGTTGGGAGTATATATGTAAAATTTTTGTGAATCGAGGGATACATATATAAAATATTAATAAATTTAAAGATATCAATGCAAAGTCTTTAGATGGAGAGGCATAAGTGTAATTTTTTGAAGATTTCAAAAATTTAGATGATAATATATGAGAATGGAAGATATAAATGTGAATACGGTGCTTTTCAAAACTATACATGCAAAAGAACCAAACAAAAAAAACTCAGACTTCGTATATAAAGATTCCACAGGCCGAGAACTTTGCCGGGCTTATAAAAATGTTGGCTGAGAGGGTGGGAGCCCTTCCCAAGATTGTGTCAATTGAATCCATGTGCTCCCAGGGCGAATAGGAACGGAAGGCCCAATGCAGTAGCCCGAAAAGGTTTCTAATTAAGAGGGCATCCGGAGCAGCGTAAAATTTATTATATGAATAGGTTTTTAAAATTTAATTATAAAAATTAAAGATAGTTAAAGGTTTTCACACAATAAAAAAGCACGTCACTAATAACTTTTAAATCAAAATTTTGGTGTCATTTGTCGTAAAATACTGTAAAACATCGTAAACAACCGTAAAAATAGTATTTTTCTTGTGTTTGAAATATTCTAAATCATTTTAGGGTATTTTTTTTTCTTACGTCCACTGTGTTGTAAATTGCTGTATCTTAAAATCAGTTGACCCTTTAAAATTTTCTTTTACTTAATTTCGATTTATAACTCAAAATTATCATAAATGAAAATTAATGATTTTAAAATTAAAAATATTCATTTATTTAATTTTAAAAATAATAATTTTAAAATCTAAATTTTATGACATTTTATCGTACACCAAACCACCAAATTAACTCCATAATATATTTTATGATGTACCAACCTGGTCCTCAAAGTGAAGTCACGGCAGATCAAACAAGGCCTCTGTAAGTATCCTATCCACAAACAGAAGAGGGCACGGTCGAGCTGTCCATCTTCTGAGGTGGTTCTCTCTGTTCTCTCCTTGCGTTCTTGCGGCCGCCATGGCGTATATGCTCTTATCGGGTGTCGTAGATGCCGCGGCGAAATTGGCTAGTTTTGTCCGGAACCTGCACGTTGGCGCGTCGTCGTCCTCCTCCACGCACGACGTTCCTGAGAAGATACAAGAAGGTGCCGAGCGGCTGAGGAGGATGGTGAAAAGGATACGAGCCTTACTCGACGATACGGAGGAGAGGGAGATCAGGGACAAGCACGTCCGCCTCTGGCTGAGAGAGCTGGAGGGAGTCGCTTATGATGCTGAGGACGTGCTGGAGGAGCTCCAGTACGAGGCGCAGAGTCTCCAAATCGAAGGCCATTTGGAGGCCGCCAGAACAACCACGCAGGAGATGGGGAACACGGCGCTACAGGTAAGTGAACTTATTTAAGCCCTTTTAAAACCACAAATTAGCAAATGTATGCTGACCATCATAGAGTCTGTGCGCCAAGGAGAGAGTGTTTCGGACATTTGGTCTGTGCTGTCCCACTCTCTCTCTCTCTTCATATTGTCCATCTACTTAACTTATATCATCATCACCGCTAGGGTACTGGTGCGAAGTGTTTTTGGGAGAGTTTGGGGTAGGGATGCAAATGGTAGCCGAGACCGGTCTTTAGTTTATAGATCAGTTAATGGATGATCTTTCTAAACCCAGATAAAGCAGTGGATATACATATTGTTTTTGAGAGTGCAGATCCTCTAAACACCCCCCCCACCTTCTAGGGTCCTCGACGTTCTTTTTTTAAGGACTAAATGGACATGATATGTTAAAGATCTAATTATCCAACCAATAATTAGTTACGGATAGTCTTTCTAAATGCATAACAAAAAGGGTACGGTCACATATTTACCTTGGATCCGCACTGAGTTAGAACTGTTTGTAACCCTATTTTGGGTGAGCTAAAGTTTCAAATCGGAGCGGGGTGGGTTGCAGTTAATTTGATGAAGGAAAATACTTGCTGCAGACCGGTGATGATTACTGCCCTACGGCTGGGTCCAGGAATTCCCCAAACTTTATTTATTTCAGCTAATCAGATTTCCGCAAGCTGCTTAGATGTGATTATCTGATCAAAGTCGATCTACCAATGCAGATGCTAGACTTCGAACTTAATACGAACTCTGTTCTACATCTCCCACTCAGACATATTGATCATTACATAATTCTCCATCATATCTCATCTAACTCTCCTTTCATACAGGAAAATGATGCGTGCGACGAGACGAAGAAGATCTAACAGTGAGGAGTGATACATTAAGTCATCACCTGACTAACATAATATTACAACTCCAAGTCTCATCGTATACTCCATACGACAAGCTCACACCAGGTCAAGTTGATCGGATCCCTCTAAGATCTCTATCTTGACCTCTCAAACAATGTGTATGTACTCATGGTTGTGTTGGACACATCTAATGTAACCATCCGGACAATGAGTCAAAATATCACAAGGGTCATACAAGTTGACTTTTCCTACGCTACACATGTCAATCTACTATTACCTAATTATTTTTCTAGACCTACTCCGCTGGACCGAATGACTCATGGCCCTTAGATAAGAAGCTAAAGTAGCATTATCAAGTATCCACTTCATAACAAGATATATAGTCCCAAAGAATATACGAAAAAGTAGAGGCTTACACAGTGATGAAGCAGAGATCTATTTAATCATTCATCTAATGGTCGTCAAAATAACATATACAATATAATTTGTATGTTATGGTGGAGCTATAAAACAACATACGCTATGCTCATACACCATGTAAATATGTAACCCTGTACTCCACTAAACGCATCCAGGTTGTCCACGTAATTCTTATAAGATTCGACTATCATAGGTTACATAAAAAAATAAATCCATATTCGACTGGTTTTCAATTAGTCTCATTTTAGCCGCCTATTAAGACGATTACAATTCTTATCACGCTCTCACTGAACGTGAGATCACGCTTCCACTAAGCGCAAAATCTATAGAGTCTATCTCATTATGCTCACTCTCATACCGACATGTGATCGTCTATGCGAGTGGACCAATCATAGTCTGGTGGCATTCTCATATAAGTACATTAATAATAATTATCTCACTAGTACAAATATCTTAAAACTAACCCAATCTACGTGCAAGCAGTACAAAACATATCCAATTAGTTTTAAGTCAAAAGATTATATTAGCATAGAGAAAGGCTCTTAGTACCTCATCTAAGGAATACAATTCATTTCTTCTTTTATATAGGGAGCATTTTAAATCTAAGAACTTTCGATGGAGTGTCATCAGGCAAGATACATATTGTCAAGCACATGTGTTGATGACCTCCAAAATGGCATACATTTCTTGTTCTTCTATTCTTCCAAAGATGAAGAGATCATCTGCGTACATCAGGTGGGAAAAAGATTGAGATCTTGAATGAGCTTGAACCCTCTGATCCTGCCTTGATCTTGATAGTCAATGAGCATGGATGTCAGCGCCTCTGCACGGAGGATTTAGATGTAGGGCGACAAGGGGCATCCTTGTCTAATTCCACTGCTTGGGGTGATAAAGTCTATGGGTTCTCCATTGATATTGATTGAGAAGGAGGAAGTTGTAATGCATTCCATCAAGAGGATCCTGGTCCTACTAGAAAAACTATGTTTGCCAAGCATATAATCTATGAAATTCCTCTAGAGATGTCCAATTTTAAGGCGAAAATACCCGTCTTGCCTTGTTTGGATTTCATAGAATGAATCAATTCTTTCAAAATAATGATGCAATCCATCATGTCTCTGAGGAATGAAGGCTCCCTGATGATGGGAGATAAGCTTGGAAAGGAATGGTTTAATTCTATTAGCAAGAATTTTGGTGATGACTTTGTAAAGAGTATTACAAAGACTAATGGGTCTAAAGTCTGAAGGGCTGCAGGGGAGAAGTTTTTTTGGAATTAAGGGAGTTAAAAGTGTGGTTAATGCCAGGAGGGAGTTTCTGCTGACTAAAGACATGCTGAACTAAATTAATGACGTCCAAATGAACTGTTCCAAAATTTATGAAAAAAATAAAGTGGGGAGACCATCCGGCACCGGAGCTTTGAGAGCAGGCATACCTTGGACGACTTGAAGATCTCCTCGGTAGTAGGACTTCTGTTGATCTTCTCATCTTCCTCAGGGGATAGAGTAGGGGAAATGTTCAGGAGGAAGTGATTCTCAGCGTGGGGTGACTGGAATAACTTGGAAGAGAAATGAATGAAGATGGTTTTGATTTTGGAAGGGTCGCCTGTCCATTCCCCATATTCATCCTGAATCCAAGAGATGAAGTTTTTCCTCCTATTCAAAGCTTGAACATGATAGAATTTGGTGCATCTGTGTCCACTTTGGAACCGGTGGATCTTGGATCTCTGTTTCCAATACTCTTCTTCCATGCAATGTAGTTGGTCCAGTCTTTTCACTAATGCTTTTTCTCTGCTCAAATTCTCCTCAGAAATGCCTGTCCTATTTACTTATGTCAGTTGTCTTTTGATAAGTTCAATCTCCTTGTGAAGATCTGGAATTTGGGATTTTTTCCTGCCTCTGATTGAAGGACTGATATTTTTCTTCTTGAGCTGCTAATGGGAAGCCAGTCTGATCTGATTGTTCCATTCGGAATTAATGAGATTTGAAAAGTCTGGATGTCGCAGCCACCAAGCTTTAAGTTTGAAGGCATTTTCTTTTCTGGTTGAAACCACTCAAGTTAAGGAGGATGGGATTGTGATCACTGTGGCATCTAGGGAGATGGTGAACAGAAGATGAAGGGAATCTGAGTCTCCATTGGGCGTTGGCCAATGCTCTGTCTAGTCTCTCTCTGCTATGAAATTTGGCAGCTCTCTTGTTGCTCCAAGTGTATGGGGGCCATTGAAGCCAAGGTCATAAGGCCAATATTACTCATGAAGTTGTTCAGAGATGGGCCCTAGTGCTCAAGAAAGGCAGAATGGGTGAAGAAGTGGGTGGACAGGACAGAGAGGTTGTCTTGTTGGCGTGTAGGAGTGAGTTGCTTGTCGGGGAAGGGTGGTTTTATAACTGGGTAAGAGACAGGGGTGGAGAGGATGGAACGGTCTCTAGAAGTCTGTTGGGTATTGGGAGTAACCAAGGGGTTGGAAAGTGGGTTGGAAAGGAGTGGTAGGATCTCCAACTCTGGCGAGGTGGGGGTGGGTGATTGTTGTTCTAAGGATTCAGATACATATTCTGAAGTCAGAAAACGACTGAAAACTTTGAGAAAATCTCCATATTTGAATTGGATGGCTTGCTCCATCTTGAACTTGAGTTGGGAAGAGTAGCTATCCTTAATACTCTTCTTGAGATCTGCTAATCTGTACAGTTATCCATCTCATGCCAAATCCTACCACAGTATTTGCAAAATATGGGAAGTCTTTCATAAGCCACCAGAAATTTCTTGATCTTCCCTCCTGGGAGAATAGCATGAACATATTGTTTCAATGGGAGGCTAACATCTATGTGAACCTTGATCGGATTTGACACTCTCCGGGAAGGGGCAGTGAGGAGTTCCAATTTGCTCTGCCAGGGTCATGGCAGCCTGGAGAGTGAGGAATTCCTCTGGTAAATCATAGATATGGGTCCAAAGATCTCCATGATGAAGATTATACTCAAAAGGAGAGATGCCTGGCTTGGCTTTATCTACCAGAACCAAATCATTATTGTGGAACTACGGTCTGCGTCTGCAAACTTTATCAATGTCTTCCACTTCAGAGAATCTTACCAGAAATTTATTCTTGGGGTAGTCGAGCAGTGACCATGAACCTCTGGGATTCCACATCCTGGTGATCCACTCCTTCAGTCCGGCTGGTCTGATGCTGACATCAATGTGGACTTTGACAACTGCAGCTAGTTTCCATCTCTCTGTTTCTTCAGACCCTGGAGATTTGAGTGTAGAAATACTGTACGCTTCTTCTTTGGCGAGCATAGCTTTGAAGCTGTTGAAAACCTCTTCTTCTAGAGGGTTGAGGGGAGCTTCCTCTTCAACTCCTATATCCATGACTGAAGTGGGAGAAGGGACGGGGAGCAGTAGGACGTCGGGCTGGCTTAGAGTGGGAATGGATGCTGAGAAAGGTGGGGAAGAAAAGGGAGGGAACAGCACTGGGTTTAAATGATCGAAGCCGGCCGTAGAACACTGTAGTGTTGGGGCCCAAGGGAAAATAGTTGGGGACAATGAATGAGTAAAAGGGGAAGAGACAAAAGGCTACAGGGGAAGCATCCTGATAGCCAATATGAGAATAAAGATTTTGTTCAAGGTAGAAGTGGGAAGGTTATCAGAAAGAGGTCTGGATCAACTCAACTGAGGGAGAGGTGAGAAGATCAACAGATTCCGGAGACTCCGGTCCCCAGGTTTCCGGAAGCTCTTGCACCAGAGCTCCAAGGTTTCTGATCCAGTTCGAATTCAATATATATTCTACATAGTTGATATCACTGACTACGTTATTTTTAGGTATGCATGCCCGCAAATATACCACGAGTGCTTTAATAGTTTCACATACCAGTTAACAAGTTTCCGCTACTTGTGTCTTTTAGAAATATTGGAGAATGTTAATTGACATGAAAATTTAAAGCAATCGAAAAATTCTAACATCAAATTTTGGTGAGGCTATTATTGCATAGAGGATCCATTCCTGGAACTCCATGCATGTCTAAAACTAGGATTACCATTAATTCCTTTTTGTTTATACTTCCTTTAAGATAATTTCTTAGTGAAGTTTACATCACATTTGCAGGGTATTACTGTTTCACGTAACATTGTTACATTTCTGCAAAATGTCGAACAAAGAATAGCAGAGATAAATTTGAGTTTTCAGGAGATCTCGGAGGACAGGGTAGCCCTCGAATTGAAAGAAAGTGATGGACAGAGACGGGTTAAATCTGAAATTCCTGTTCGGGAGCCTACGTCTTCACTAATAATGGAAGAATCACAAATTGTTGGGAGAATGGGAGATTTAAAAATAGTTAAAGAGTTCTTGTTATCAAATGTGGAAACCAATGGAAGTGCCAAGATACCGATCATGGCCATCGTTGGCATGGGTGGCTTGGGCAAAACTACTCTTGCTCAGCTGGCCTACAATGATGTCGAAATAAGGAGTAAATTTGATTTGAGGGCATGGATCTGTGTATCTGAAGATTTTGACTTGATAAAGCTGACCCGGGACATGGTCGAGTCTTTTACTGGGGATGGTTGTCTTGTCTCGGCGTTGGATCCTCTTCATATAAAGCTAACAGAAGAATTGGCTGGGAAAAGATATTTGCTTGTTTTGGATGATGTTTGGGAACTGGGTCTTGAAAGAAGCTGGGATAGTCTAATAAGACCTTTACATCAAAAAGATAGAACCATGGGAAGTAAGGTAATAATAACCACAAGGAATGTGGAGGTTTCAAAAATAGCTGGGGCTGCGGTAACCCACCATTTGACTTGCCTCCGAGAAGAAGAATGCCAAAGGGTGTTTTGCCATAGGGCCTTCGAAGGTCGGGATCCGGCAACCTTGCATGACTTGTTAGTCATGGCTAAAGAAATTTCGAGGAAGTGTGGGGGTGTACCCCTAGTAGCAAAGATCCTTGGAAGCCAGCTGCGTTGGGTGGATGATGTGCACAAGTGGGAAGACATCGTAGGAAGTGATATATGGGATATTGATGGAGTGGGGATAATGCCCATATTAAAGCTGAGTTATGACTTTTTGCCTACACACCTAAAGAAGTGTTTCAAATTTTGTTCTCTGTTACCAAAAGATCATAGATTTGACAAGAATTGGCTGGTCCAGATGTGGATGGCACATGGTTATATTCAGGCAAAAGGACGTTCGAGACCGATGGAAGATATTGGTATGGACTATCTTCACGAACTTTTATGGAGGTCATTCTTTCAATGGTCGAAATGTACATCTTTCTGGGGATCTGGCAACGAAGTATTCCAGATGCATGATCTAATCCATGATCTAGCAAGATATGTTTCAGGTGATGAATATTGTAGTTTGGAGGATGGCAAGCCCTCCAGCAACACACAAGGAAATGTTCGGTACTTTTTGGTTGTTTCTAATGAGATTCAAATGGATGTAGTAAAGCATATATACCGACGTCCAAGGAAACTTCGATCTTTTGTACTCATTCGCAGCTCGTGGGAAATGGCCAACACAGTGACTGCTCTGGATGATGTGCTCAGTGTCACAAAATACCTTAGGGTGCTGGATTTGAGTAACTCTACAATTGATTATTTGCCTTGTTCGATCTTTTGCTTGAAACTCCTACACTACCTGGGTCTTCCCTCATGCTTAGCAAGATTCTATGGTTCGCGGCTGCCTGGTAGCCTATCTAAGTTGCTCAACCTTCGGCATTTAGTCTACGAAAATGATGTTGTGTATACAGTGGGAATTGGAAAACTAACCAACCTGCAGACGATGGCTGGTTTCCATTGTAGTCCAGAAAATGGCCATGCTAAACTCGAGGAGTTAAAGGATATTAATGACATCCAAACGCTGTGCATCTCAAACATTGGCAAATTCGTTAGTGTGGAGCAAGCAAAGAAAGCATGCTTAAAGAAGAAGGAACACCTTCGAGAACTACAACTGAAATGGGATGACTGTGGATCACCTTTTGATGATGAGCTGCTGGAGAGCCTGAAGCCGAATCCCACGCTTCAAAGGCTCGAGGTAGGTCACTTCACAGGAGGACGTTTTCCATCTTGGTTGGGGGATAGTTCCTTCTCGAAGTTGACCAGCGTGAAGCTAAACCAATGTGGTAATGTGTCCTCCCTCCCTTGTCTCGGAAAGCTTCCCCTTCTCAACTTTCTATGCATTAGAGTTGGTGAGCCAGGTGGTGAGGTCAAGCATATCGGCCGGGAATTTTTCTCCGGGGGATTTCCGCGACTGGAGACTCTTCAGTTTGAGTCGATATTTGAACTAGAGTCATGGCGGGGAGTTGAAGATGGTGAATGTCCCCGCCTCCAAAAGCTAATGCTTGATGATTGCCGATATCCGGAATCCTTCTCAGTGATCAACCTACCTGCCCTGCAGGATGTGTATATCTTAACATGCACTGAGTACACTCCAGGTACTTCTCTTCTGCTAGAGAACCTACCATCTTTGCAGAATGTTGAAATAAGAAGTACAAAGACAGCTAATTACATCAGTGGACTGTTTGATGCTGGCTTGCTAAAGACACTCAAAGTTCAAGATGTGAAACATATACCCTTCGCATTGCAAGAGGGCGTCTTCTCTCACCTCTGCCAACTCAAAGTTTCTTGCTGCGAAGATTTGTCATCCTTTCGTTGGCACAATCTGAAGACTCAGCTGAGTGCCCTAGAAACCCTGAGTATCCAATGGTGCCCTCGGCTCAGATTCTCAGATGAGGATCTCTTGCCCGCATCACTACGAGAACTTCGGATCCATGGATGTCCTTTGTTGACGGACTGGTGCCAACAACACCAAGTACAATTACTGCATATGCCAACCGTGGATGTGGAAGGTACAACGGGGCCGGAGAGCTATATATATATATATATATATATATATACATTATTTTTTAATTAAGAAAATATTTGAAGTAACAGAATTCCATGCATGCCTCCTTGACGTGTTCATGCTATAAAAGATTACTAACTGGGTGTTTGGGATATTGTTAACAGGGTTGGACACCCGTCAATTGAGGCTCAGGAATGTGGTAGGCGTGCAAGCAGCAGTAGACATCCGTTTGAGTGCCACGGAGCATATTTGGATGTTGGAGCTGGAGTGGGACGACGTCGATGCTAGCCTCGGCAGGTCCTCCGCAGATGTAGATCCAAAAGACGTGCTCGACAACCTCCGGCCGCACAGCAATCTTGAAAGACTGGTGATCCAAGGATACGCAGGCTTGAGCTTCCCTACATGGCTCGGGGATTCTCTCTTGTCCAAGCTTGCCTCCATATCCCTCATCCAGTGCTCAAGGTGCACTCTCCTCCCACCACTTGGCCGTCTCCCCCACCTCCAAGATCTCTATATCAGTGGGGCACACAGCTTAGAGCGTGTCGGAACTGAATTCTTCGGTGGCGACTGCAACAGTGGTGTCGGACATACATGTGGCTTTCGGCATCTCAGAAGCCTGGAATTCCATGACATGCCGATTTGGAGGGAGTGGCAGGGAGCAGAGGACTGTGATCTTCCGTCCCTCAAAAAGCTCACCATCAAGCATTGCCCCAGACTGGGGAACCTACCCTATCTTGCACACTTGAAGGTGTTGGAGGTAGAAGCTAGCGAACAGTTGATGTTCCATGATGCATTGAGTACTCAACTTCCATCTCTTCAAATGCTTCAGATTTCGGACCTTCCAGGCCTCCGGCTATTGCCTACACTCCCCAAATATCTAGTACAGTTACTTCTGAAAGGCCTCCCAGCAGTGACTAATCTACAGAACATTGTTCCAGCAACAGTTAGGGATTTGACGTTGGAAGGATGCAACGAGGCAGCGACAGTTGCAGCCTTGCCGTGCCTCACTAATCTTACCTCTCTACGTATCTCTCAGCTACCACAGTTGACACAGCCACTTCCCCTGCATAACCTCGTGGCACTCCAAGTGCTTGAGATTTCTAGTTGTCCGAAACTGGAGTCACTTGATTGCTTCTACTTCTCTCCATTGTCAGCGTGCCACACAGAAGGCCTACAGGCTCTTGAATCTCTCAGGTGTTTATGGCTCACAGACTGTCCCAAGTTATGTTTCTCTGCGAATGAGAGGCCCCCATCCACAGTCCGATATTTTGCTCTTGCCCGTTGTCCTCAGTTGGTTGCATGGTGTGATCGGGATTTGAGCAGGTTGTCTCACATCCGGGATATATGGGTGGACAAAATTCAAGTCTCAGCAGTGAGCGAACAGAGCATTAGGTACGTACAAGTCATTTGCCCATTTCCTTTTCTTTTAGTGTGATTGTCGATGGATTATTCAACTAAATTGCTGACGATCATATTCTTTTTTCCTAATTGACAAGTTCAAAATGAACATGTTATATTTTATATTGAGTAATACTTGCTCCAATGCCTATGCAGTCCAATTTACATGAATTGTAATACATGGGCCGGCAGCCGTCCGATCCAGTAGGATCTGATGGCTACTATGTAGCCCGTCCGGGTGAGAGGCAAGTCATCTTTTTTATATTATTTATTTTTCTTTGACTTTTTTTTAAAAAAATTAGAGCATCCGATCAAAAATCAAAAAGTACGGTTGGGTCATTCGGGTCGGTTTCGACCTGACTGTATATTTTTTTTAAAAAAATTATATAGACTTCGATTTACGTGTAAAAAATATGTTTTAAATAAATAATTATACAGTCAAGTCAGAGACGATCATAGTGATCTAGTTGTACTGTTTGATTTTCTATCGGATGCTCTAATTTTTTTTATAAAATCCGAGTAGAAAATCAAAAAAATTAAAAATCGATTAGTCCCCACCCAGACGAGTGGTCCAATCCGACTGAATCAGGCTCATACATTACAATCTCATAGACATTGCAGCAGATATTACTCTTTCATATTATAAGTTTTAAAAAAAAAAATACCCGAGTTTTGATCATCTGAGACTTTATTGTGGGCGTTCAAAATTATACGAGAAAGTAACTCTACTAAAAATGTTCCGTCCTTTCAAGGCCACCTTATGCATTGTGTCTCTTTTTGTAATATCTTAGTCTGAAGTTGAGGAAAAAAACTGCTCAACTCATATAGCAATCTTTTCTATTTCTATAGATACATATCAATTCATTATGTATAGATGATGAGATTCCATTGATACAAAATCAATCCTAGTAGATTTATTGAATTGAGGATTTCCATTCGTGCATCTAACATGAATTGAGTCTACCAATTTTTTAATTATGAGTTGAGTGTTTTAACTATTCAGCTATAAATACTTAATAAAAAATATCGTAAATAACAAATGAACAATTAAAATAAAATCTTTGAAAATAATCAATAAAATGAAATGACATCAATTTAAATTCTAGATCTTTGAATTGACTAATTATGAGTTGGGCATTTTAACCATTCAGGACACCTCCAACGATCTAGCGCCGTGCAGATTTGATATTATACTATTAAATGGCACAGTTTAGTTTCCTGTTCTTTCGTCTTTTTGTTATTACTCGATTATTTTCTTACAAAACTTTTTATGAATTCCTCAAATGTGTTTCCAATCAGGTCTCAAATTGAAGCGGCAGAGACACACGAGGACCCCTTCAGAAGAAAAAAAGATACACATAACAGGAAAATTGAAGATACAGGGATAGGTGAGGATACAGAAATTATAGAGATAAAGACATGTCTATCATGAGTAGACAGAAAAGAGAGACACGTGAGGTCTCTTTGCTGGAATCAGCATACATCGGCTCACAGATTGATGACACATAGACAGATGCCCTTTTGTCGGATAGTTACTTAACTTCCCCACGTGGCATCGGGGCACCAAATGGAAGCAAATGCTCTTCTATATGCACAAGTTCAACCCTTTTCCGATGACGTTATCAAAACTATTTCCTCTCCTGTATCTCTTATCTGCATTGATCTCTGGAGATACCACTCAATCCCTACCTCCATTCCCATTCTGGCATAAGATGATAGGTAAATGCTTTTACACTTAAAATAATCAATAGATTTATGTTTTATGATATAGACGTTCTATTGCCATTTTCTGGAGAGTCTAATTCATGTCAATGCAAGTTTGATTAGGACTTAAATAAGTGCAGAGAGAAGGAAAAGAATTTTTCAAAACCATCTTTCATTGGAAATGGAAGAATAGTGCATGATAGAGTTTGCTAAATTCTTCTCCTCTCTACACTGACTGAGTTTAATCCAGCCTTGCACTTAGAAGATCTCTATTCTTTTTTTGAAGATTTTTGTTCACCTGTTCCTTGGCTAACTACGAAGATAAATGTTTTGAAAGACACAGAGAGGAGGCCTGAGATCAAAATGGAAAAATCATTACCCCTAAATTGATGACAGTTTAGTCCTCAAAATGCTGTGAGGCCTCTTCTGATGAGAATCTAGATCCGACGCATTTTACATGATAGTTCGAGGATGATCTAGTTGATTTGATAGTCTCAATCACACTTTTGGCTCCGGAGACATGCCAGAGGAGAGGACATTAGATGCATAGGATTTTGGATTACAAGTTTATAGATATTTAATTTGATCCATTTGGAGCTCATTTAAGTCTTTTTTTAATTTAAAAAATATATATGATTTTCACTATTTTTTCATGTTAAGGATATTTTAGTCTAGAGTAAAATTTAGAGAGTCATTAGGATATGTTTTCTCTTTCAATATTTTTATAAGATAGATTTTTACTTTTGAGTTGTTTGTATATATCCCTCAAAAATGTCATAATTGCATGTATACCTCCAATTCTCACATATTATCATCAATACTCCTGTAATCTTCAAAATATTCTATTTTTGCCCCTCCCATCAAACTTAGGTTAACTTCAACGAAATATGTCAAAAACATTGCATAAATCATGACATCGTTGGAGGTATTAGATGTACAAAATGCAAGATTTTAGTATATTGAGAGGTATATATGCAAAATATTAGTAAATTTAAGAGTATTTATGTCAAACCATTAGATTGAGGGATACAAATGCAACATTTTGAAGATTGCGGGGTATTAATGATAATATGTGATAATTGAGGGTATATATGCAAATATGTTATTTTTGAAGAGTATATATGTAAATTTTTTTATATTTTCTAATAAATATTTACTACGAATTTTGAGTTGTTTTCTAGAGTTCATCTCGACAATGGAGAAGATGACCCAGTGATGGGGTCGAATTTGCCCTGCAACAGGATTGGGTGCGACGTCCAAGTTGTCGGTGTAATGTTGGTAGTCTTCTACCCCTCCCCCCCGTCCTCTCACCCCTTCTTCCTTCTTTGTCCCCTACCAATTTTGGTATCAGATCAAACTTCAATCCTTACTACACCACTGTTCCATCTCGTCGTCACCACCACTGCCTCACTATAGTGGCCCACTGACCGCAGCTGCTGCCACACCCTTACTCCTCTTTCTTCCTGCCATCTCTTTTTTTCTCCTCGACCGCTCCTTTCACTGGAACCACAACAAAAGAAAAAAAAATAAAAATAAATCATGATTATTATTCATAGTGAACGGTGATTGCGATCCCTCTCCTTCTTCCTTCTCTCTCCTGGTATCTGTTTGGCAACCCTCACCCCACCCATAAAAAAATATGAAAAAAGAAGAGGGAGGGAAGAATCACCTTCCGCTGGCAGCCCTAGTGGCTAATACTACCACCAGTAGCTCCGCCGTCTACAACGCCATCACCACCACTCAAGCAGCCATCATTGCCGTATGCTATTGTAGCCATTTGCTTATGCTGCCACTGCTACCGTTGGCAGCCCTTGCCTTTGACCTTCCTGCATCGCCGCACTCAAGTTGTATGTGACGAGTGTTTATATGAAATTAATCATATCGTATATTAAGGATCCAACTATTTGACTGAATTATTGATTTATAGGATAGTAAACAGTTATTCTTTTTAAATTGATAATAAATAAAGTCATGAGCCTACCTTAGATCCGCACGTATCTTACCCATCGGCATCCCTATTTGCGAGGAATACTTATATATCATAAATCTTTTCAAAATTATAAGTTAATTCACACACTTTTATTTATTGCAAAAAGCAGAAACTAAACCCAAGACCTTTCTACGTGCTCGTTGGTTAAGCGGAGTCTCAATCGACCAGTTGACTTTCCCACATCTCGGGGTGAAACTTAGAGTGCGGAAAAGTTTGAAATCTTCAGTGCATGTAAATTGGTCCATAGATCAAGAAATATTTGGTGCACATCCGATGTCAGTGCACACTTCTTGATGTGCATCAAGTTGTTTAGTTTTTTTTTTTTAAAATTATGTTTTTAGGTCTGAACCGAATTGACCCTGCATGTTTGTATAAGGTACATCATATTTAGATGTCTAAAAATATTAAAAAAATTAATTTAAAAATAAAAAAATAATTTTAATTTTTTTTTAAAACGTCAAAATAAGATGTGCTTTGTACAAAAATTTAGGCCAATTCTGCCCTGATTTAAAAGCATAATTTTAAAATATAAAAAAGAAAAAAAACTTAATGTACATGAGAAGTGTGCACGAACACTCAAAAAGTGTACATGTACCATATATTTCTTGATCAGAGAAGAATTAATAATGACTATTGAGGTCCACGTGGACCGCATGCGGACACGAAGTTTCATTTTCTACTTCTTCAGTTAATTTATTTCTGTCCTACTTCTTAGGTCAACGCATGTATTAAAAATTTCTAATCCTGCTGCAGAAGAAAGGAGGCGTATATACATTAATTAATTCCTAGTACAGCTGTAGCTGAAGGGGAGTCTACACTGTTAAAAGTCGTCTCCCCGAACAGAACAGAGCCCGGTAATCTCTCTCCAATCTCCATCCCTGGCGTTTATCTCTGTTCTCGATCTCCTTGCGTTCTTGTGGCGGCCATGGCGTATGTGCTCCTGTCCAGTGTCGCGGATGCGGCGGCGAAAATAGCTAGCTTTGTGCGGAACCTGGATGTTGGATCGTCGTCGCCGTCGTCCACGCGCGACCTTCCTCGGAAGATACAAGAAGATGCCAGGCGGCTGAGCAGGATGGTGAAGAGGATCCGACTTTTGCTGGAAGATGCGGAGGAGAGGGAGATCAAGGACAAGTCCGTCCGCCTCTGGCTGAGAGAGCTGGAGGGAGTCGCTTATGATGCTGAGGATGTGCTCGAGGAGATCCAGTACGAGATGCCGACTCCCCAAATGGAAGGCCATGGGCTCCCTGCGGCAGGCCACACGGCGGCACAGGTCAGGGAATTTAAGCCCTTTTACCCACCATTTCACATGACATCGTTGCCTTTCTGCAATATGTCGAACAAAGAATGGTGGAGATAAATTTGAGATTTCAGGAGGTCTCAGAGGACAGGGTGGCCCTTGAATTGAGAGAAAGTGACGGACAGAGAAGAGTAAAATCTGATATTTGTGTCCGGGAACCAACCTCTTCACTAATTATGGAAGAATCACAGATTGTTGGGAGAATGGAAGACTTAAAAATAGTTAAAGAGTTCTTGTTATCAGAAGCCCAGACCAACGAAAGTGGCAAGGTACCTGTGATGGCCATCATGGGTGGGTTGGGCAAAACCACTCTTGCGCAGCTTGTCTACAATGATGTCAAAATAATCAACAAATTTGTCCCGAGGGCATGGATCTGTGTATCTGAAGATCTTGACTTGATAAAGGTGACACAGGCTATGGTCCAGTCTTTTACTGGGAATGAGTGTGGTCTCTCGGAGTTGGATCCTCTTCATAGAAAGCTAATAAAAGAACTGGCTGGGAAACGGTATTTGCTTGTTCTTGATGATGTTTGGGAATTGGGTCTTGAAAGAGTCTGGGATAGTCTAATAAGACCCTTACAGCAAGGTGGAACCAAGGGAAGTAAGATAATAATAACTGCAAGGAATGTGAAGGTTTCAAGAATAGCTGGGGCCTCGGTAATCCACCCTTTGCCTTGCCTTGGAGAAGAAGAATGTCTGAGGGTGTTTTGCCGTAGGGCCTTTGAAGGTCGGGATCCAGCAACTGTGCGTGACCTGTGGGTCATGGGGAAAGAGATTTCGAAGAAATGTGCAGGTGTACCCCTAGCAGCAAATATCCTTGGGAGCCAACTGCGTTGGGTAGATGACGTACAGACGTGGAAAGACATCTCAGACGGTGATATATGGGATATCGGTGGAAAGGGGATCATGCCGATATTAAATCGGAGTTACGACCTTTTGCCTACACGCCTCAAAATGTGTTTTAAGTTTTGCTCTCTGTTTCCAAAAGATTATATATTTAAAAAGGATCGGCTGGTCCGGATGTGGATGGCACATGGTTATATTCAATCGGAAGGGTTGAGACTGATGGAAGATATTGGTATAGGCTATTTTGACGAACTTTTGTGGAGGTCATTCTTTCAGAATATTGATAGTGGCTTCACTACTCTTCTGGGACCATCCTACCACGTATTCCATATGCATGATCTAGCCAGATATGCTTCAAGAGATGAATGTTTTAGTTTGGAGGATGGCAAGCACTACAAAAAGAAAGCAAATGTTCGGCACCTTTCAGCTATTTCTAAGAACATATCTGATGTAGACTGGATCTATCACGACCGGATCCCGCAAACGGAGACCCGGAACAAAGGGGATCCGGAGCTGGTCCGGATCGAACGGTGGCAAGATGACCGGACGCGGATCCGCGACGGGGCGGAACCGAGGCTAGTGCAGCATGAAGAGGATCCGCCCGCGGGGGGCGCGATCTACTGCCGGAGCTGCTCTTCGATAGTGAGCCGCTGCTCCTTCGGCGGACGAAGGCGGCGGCGCGAGCAGGAGCTCCGGCCGGCACGGGGCGAAGACGGGGTCTTCTCGGGATAACAAGGATCCGCCCGCGGGGGGCGCGATCTGCCGTCGGGGCCGCTCTTGGATAGCAAGCCGCTGCTCCTTCGGCGGACGAAGGCGGTGGTGCGAGCAGGAGCCTCTGTCGGCGGAGTGGTCGACGAGCGTCGGAGCAGAGGCTGGAAAGTCCGAGATCGGACGGGGGGACGGCTCGCTCCCCTGCAGTGAGACCGAAGGGGTGGCTCAGGGCGAGGCCGAGGCTCCTGCTCCGGTGCGGTCGGACGGGGGGACGGACTGCTCTCCGACCAGGGGATCCGGAGCCACCTTCAGCGCGAGGCCGAGGCTCCTGGGGCGGGGCTACCGACGGGACTGCCCTCGGACGGCGAGTCCGAAGGCTACTTCAGCGCGAGACCGAGTCTCCTGGCTTGGAGCAGCCGGCGTTCGGCGTCGAGACCGGGGAGAGGAGTCCGAGGTCGGCGGCCGAGACCGACTCGGGGAGGTCGGCGATGATTCGAACCGAGCCCCTGCAGGAGGGAAAGAAGAAGAAGAACCGGTCAGCAGGAGTCCCGGGCGGCAGCCCTGGGGAACCCCCTCCGACGGTCAAGTTAGCTTCTGAAGAAGATTCGATTCAGGAAGCAAGAGGGAATAGCTATAACACTATTCGGACTGTAGTCCTTTAAGGGGTTTCGGAAGCTTGGGGAGGCATCCGTTTTTCCCACCACCCCCTTGGCCACAAATAGCAGGATACTTATAGCAGAGGGCAGCGGATGGTTAACGGTGGCAGCCGATATAGGACTAATAGGAGGCTTGCTGACAAACCGCCATAGCGTCTGATCCGCCACCGGAGTGGGCCGGATTCGGCTACCGGGCCGAAGGGGGTTGGGCCGCTGACGGGCCGAAGCCTGCTGGGTCCTGGGCCGCCGTGCTGTTCCCGGGCCGCAAGCTGGTGGACCGCTGACGGGCTGAAGCTTTGTTGGGCCGGGAGCGACGGGGCCGCTTACGGGCCGAGGGCTTCTGGGCCGCTAACGGGCCGAAGGCCGCCGGAGGGCCTAATACTGTTACTGTTGGGCTGAATGGGGTTTGGGCCTGCTTCAATGGGCCGAATCGGATTCTGCCGCATCACATAGCCCCCCACTCTTGTCTTCCTCAGTTCTGAGATGGCAAGAGTATAGCCTGAAACTGCCAGAAAAGAAAAATTACAGCAGACGTCTTCCTGGGAGTCGCATTCCCCCATCTTCTGGAAGAGGGGGCCTTCGGTCGGCCGAGGGCCGTGCGGTCGCTCTGTCCTTGCTCAGAGGGTCGGCGAAGGCTGAGGGCTGAGAAGCCGAAGGGTTGGTACCTCTGACCCGTGTCAGGCCTCATTAAATGGACGGGACGGTGCGTCGCCTCGCGAGGAAGCACGGGACATGCGTCGCGCATCCAGCCGCTCTGGAGAAAACACAAACGGATCCCGACCGCCCGTGGGTCGCGGATCGCCCCGGCTCTCTGCCCGAGGCTCCGCTTGGGTTGCCGCCGCTCCCCTTGTCGCCTGCGGATCGGGACGCGTGGCGGGCATCCGAGTGGTTAGCCGAAGGGTCGGGGCGATGTCAGCCGCCGATCGCCTTGCCTCAAGTCCCGGAGTCGATCTGTCATCATTGCCGAAGGACGGCACACGTGGCGGTCATCCGGGAGGAGCGAAGGGACAAGCGGGACGATCTCGGCCGCAGGTTTCGGCGGGAGGCGTATCGACCGTGCTCTATAAATACAGGCCCTCTGCGGGGCACTGTTCCTCTTCTTGCGTTCCTGTTGCGACTGTCCGCGCTCCTTTCTCTTCTCCCATGAAAGGCCAGCTTCCCGAAGGCTTCGTCCGAGCTTCGTCCGCTGCTGTGGGAGGCTCGTCGCCCTCCTGAGCGCATCGCTGGTGGAGCTTGGAGGCTCGAGGCAGCGCTTGGTCCGGGAGAAATCCTCTCCCCCTTCCTGCGAGTAAGCCTTAGCCTTCTTCCTTCCCTCCGTGGCTCTATGGTCCGGAGTTCTTCCAGTGAGATTACTCCTTCGGACGAGGAGTACACTCCCCCCAATTCTCCTAGATCTTCCCTGTCGGATCCTCTCGCCTCGGGATCCCTTGCTTCTGCAATGTCCGGGGAGTCTGAGAACTCCGGGTCCGAAGGATCAGAGACTTCTGGGACTGAGGTTTCGGGAGCCGAGGCTTCCGGGAGCGAGGCTTCCGGGACCGCGGCTCCCGAAGCCGAGGTTCCCCAGGAAGTTCGGGGCTCGGGCCAGGCTTCCACCTCGGAACGCCGCCTCCCGGATGTTGCTTCGGGGGCAAGCTGCGCCCTTTCGGATGTAGAGGTGAGGAACTTAGTTTCTTACTTTCAGCTTCCCTCTTGGACGACCCCCCATCGGCCTGATTCCGCCACTAGGGCAAACACCGTTCGCCCGGGGTCTTTTTCCATTTATGTCGATAGCTTTGAGGCGGGATTCCGTCTCCCTCTCCCCACCTTTGTCGTCAATCTTCTTAGCTTCTACGGACTGGCCCCTTCTCAGCTCTTTCCCAACTCTTGGCGCACCGTGTATGGATTCCTGAGCGTCTTTGCTCACATAAAGATCCGCCCCTCTCTCAATGTCTTCCGCTATCTCTTCAAAATCCAGACGCAGGGGAACTCCGAGTGGTACTGCTTCGTCCCTCGGGTCGGCCGAAGGATCTTCTCTGGGAAGCCTTCGTCTATCCACGGCTGGAAGAGGAAGTTTATCTTCGTCTCTCTACCGGAGAAGGAGAAGGGTGTGTGGCCCTTCCCCACCGAATGGGTGCCGCTGGCCGAAGGACTCTCGGGACCTCCTGACCTCTCCCCCGTTCAGGGCACTATTGTGGGCCACGTCCAGGTGAAGGCCCCATACAACGTTTCGGTGTTTCTCAGCAACGCGGAGCGGCTGATAGGTGATGGGGTTTGGCCGGACCCCGAGCGTGATCCGGAGCGGGTCTTTCCGTACCTTCCTCCCGGGGAGACTCTGCGGGGCCGCGGGGGAAGGGCTGCCGCTCCTCCGGCCGAAGCTCCTCCGGCTCTGGAGGCTGACGAAGTTTCGGCCGAGGGTAAGTCGGCTATGAATTCTCTGCCTGATTGCATTTCAGCTTTTGATGCTTTCTTCTCGCTCTGCAGCGATGGCCCAGCTCGACGACCTCCTCGATCAGTTGTCGGATCAGCATGCTTCACGCCGGGCGCCGGCCCCGCGAGCGGTAGGCAGGCCTGTTCGAGGCACCGGGGGTCCGAGGACAAGAGGCGGAGGCCTCGGGACCGCGGCCTCCACTGAGGGTCGTGCGGCTGCTGCTGCTCTCGAGAGGGAGCAGAAGACTAAGTTTGCCTCTCGGGGAGGCGGCCGAGCGTCGAAGCGCCCCCGAGTAGAGGAGACCGAGGGAGAGGTGGAGGCCCAGCTGGTCAGGAGGAGCGCCGGGGCCCGGAAGGCTGCAAGGTTGGCGTCTCCTGAGATGCCGAGGGGTGACTCCCCTCCGGCCGTGTCGGCAGGAGCCGACGGGGGAGATGTCGAACCGCGGGCGCAGCCCGAGCGGTGGCGCCCCGCACCGAGGGAGAGCATAGAGGACCCGCAGACGTGTCTTCGTCTGCTCAACAGCCTCACTCTCCCTTCAATCTTCGAGGAGCTGAAAGCTCACTCGATCGCCGATCTGACGGAGATGAGTGCCCGTCTGACGGTTCAGGTGAACAACCCGAAAGTGTTTCGGCTCATCTTTGGCTATTTCTTCTGATTTGACTGATCCTCGTCTGTCCTCGATCCGCAGGCTTCGATGACGAGCCGCGTCCTGATGCATCGTCAGGAGCTGCTCCAGCGTAAGCTACTGGAAGCCGAGGTGGACCCGGTTGGTTCGGGGGAAGGCACTTCGGCGGCTCCTCACATCGAGCCCCTGGTGGAGGAGCTCGTGACTGCGAGCACCCGAGCGCGGAAGCAGCTGGAGGAGAGGGCCGCAGAGGCCCGTGCCGCCGCCGAGGCCAAGGAGAAGGCCGAGAGCGATCTGGCGGCGGTCGAGTCCGAATTTCGGTCCTTCAAAGCCCGGACCCAGGACAGGGAGGCCCGGCGAGCTTCGGAGAAGCGCCGCCTCGTCGAGGAGGTGTCGGCCTTGAAGCGGGAGCTGGAAAAGGCAGCGGAGTCGGCCGTGGCCAACTACAAGGCCGGGAGCGACCATGCCCAGGAGATCCGTCAAGCCCAGCTGGAGGCTTCCTCTATGGTTTTCGACCTCGGACTGGCAGTCGCTCAGAGGGCCTGCCCGAGTGTCGATCTGACCGGGGAAGCCATGCCAAAGGGCGTGGAAGCCCGGGGGCTTTTAGCCTGGTGGGAGGAGCTCGTGGCGGAGAGGGCCCCGCCTCCAGCCGATGCCGAGGAGGCCGAGGCCGAGGAGGCCGACGCTGAGGAGGCCGACGCCGAGGAGGCCGATGCTGAGGTGGCCGACGTCGAGGAGGCCGACGTCGAGGAGGCCGACGCCGAGGAGGCAAATGCCGAGGAGGCTGCTGCTGAAGATGCCACTGTTGGAGGTGCCGCTCTCGAAGCGGTGCAGATCGTCGACTCTCCTTCTCCTTCTCCTGGCCGAAGCGTCGTTGGAGCAGAGGAGGAGAGGATTGCTGTGGACTGATACGAGGGTTCCCCTCGGTTTCCTTTTTGCCTTACTTTTGTAAGCTCTCGGCCAGGCGTATGGCTGAGTTTTGTACCTCCTTTTACTTAATGAAATAGAAGGAAGGTGTTCGTCATTACCTTGTTGCCTTCTGTTTGACTTAAGTAGATCTGGTCGTTCTGAAATCCGAGACCCTTTAGTCATTTGCCATATTCCGCGAAGCCGAGATCCGTTGTAGGATTGGATAGGCCGTTGGTAGAATATCGCCTGGAGAATAATAATACGTTGTGCCCTGATCCGGATTACACGGCCGAAGCCATTCATCGGAAAAAAAAAAAGGCATACGGGCTTCTGAGAATACCATGCCGCTCCCGGTACGGTTTGCATGGCCGAAGCCACTCCCGATACGGTTTACACAGACTTATAGAAAACCATGCCGTGTCCTGATCCGGATTACATGGCCGGAGCCATTCGTCGGATCGAAGGACTCACGGACTTAGAGAGAATACCATGCCGCTCCCGGTACGGTTTGCATGGCCGAAGCCACTCCCGATACGGTTTACACGGACTTATAGAAAACCATGCCGTGTCCTGATCCGGATTACATGGCCGGAGCCATTCGTCGGATCGAAGGACTCACGGACTTAGAGAGAATACCATGCCGCTCCCGGTACGGTTTGCATGGCCGAAGCCACTCCCGATACGGTTTACACGGACTTATAGAAAACCATGCCGTGTCCTGATCCGGATTACATGGCCGGAGCCATTCGTCGGATCGAAGGACTCACGGACTTAGAGAGAATACCATGCCGCTCCCGGTACGGTTTGCATGGCCGAAGCCACTCCCGATACGGTTTACACGGACTTATAGAAAACCACGCCGTGTCCTGATCCGGATTACATGGCCGGAGCCATTCGTCGGATCGAAGGACTCACGGACTTAGAGAGAATACCATGCCGCTCCCGGTACGGGTTGCATGGCCGAAGCCACTCCCGATACGGTTTACACGGACTTATAGAAAACCACGCCGTGTCCTGATCCGGATTACATGGCCGGAGCCATTCGTCGGATCGAAGGACTCACGGACTTAGAGAGAATACCATGCCGCTCCCGGTACGGTTTGCATGGCCGAAGCCACTCCCGATACGGTTTACACGGACTTAGAAAAAACCATGCCGTGTCCTGATCCGGATTACATGGCCGGAGCCATTCGTCGGATCGAAGGACTCACGGACTTAGAGAGAATACCATGCCGCTCCCGGTACGGTTTGCATGGCCGAAGCCACTCCCGATACGGTTTACACGGACTTATAGAAAACCATGCCGTGTCCTGATCCGGATTACATGGCCGGAGCCATTCGTCGGATCGAAGGACTCACGGACTTAAAGAGAATACCATGCCGCTCCCGGTACGGTTTGCATGGCCGAAGCCACTCCCGATACGGTTTATACGGACTTATAGAAAACCATAACAAGCTTTTCTGGAAGAAGACGGGTTCCTTTATTTATAGCCTCCGGCTGAAAGCCTGGGGAGAGTTGACTTACATGTAATAACGCCGAAGGCGCTCTACATTCCATGTGCGAGGAAGGGGTCGGCCCGAAAGGGTCTCCAACCGGTATGCTCCTCGTCTGATCACTTCCCTGATCCGGTAGGGCCCCTCCCAGTTGGGGGCAAGCTTTCCTGAGGCTTCGGCCGGCTTTGAAGCATGGGCGTTCCTCAACACGAGACTCCCTGCTTCAAAGCTCCGGGGTTTTACTCGAGTGTTGTGGTACTTGGCCATTCGTTGCTGATAAGCCGCCAGCCGGATACGAGCTCTGTCCCGGACTTCCTCAACGAGGTCCAAGTGGTCTTTCAGACCTTCTTCATTGGCCTCCGTATTATAGGCAACGACTCTGGGAGAAGGGAGGCCGATCTCTATGGGAATGACGGCCTCCACCCCATAGGCCATGCGGAAGGGAGTATCACCGGTGGGGGCTCGGCTTGTAGTCCGATAAGCCCATAGGACACTCGGCAGCTCTTCCACCCATCGGCCCTTAGCCTCGCCGAGTCGGGTTTTCAATCCCTGTAAGAGGCTTCGGTTAGTGACTTCGGCCTGGCCGTTCGCTTGAGGATGCGCTACCGAAGTAAATTTGTGGAGTATGCCGAAGCTGGCGCAGTTGTCACCGAAGCGTCGGCTGTCGAACTGCTTTCCGTTGTCTGAGATGATAGCTCGAGGGATGCCGAACCGGCAAATGATGGACTTCCATACGAAGCTCCAAGCATTGTTGTCGGTTATTGAGGCGAGGGGTTCGGCTTCGACCCATTTGGTGAAGTAGTCGACCGCCACGATGAGGAATTTCCTTTGGCCGGTGGCGACGGGAAAAGGTCCCAAGATGTCGACTCCCCATTGGGCGAAAGGCCAGGGATCAGATAGTGGGGTTAGAAGGGTGGCCGCCTGATGAATGAGGGAGCTAAACCTCTGGCACTGGTCACAGCGCCGTACGAGGGCTAGAGCGTCCTCTCGGAGCGTCGGCCACCAGTAGCCTTGCCTTAGGAGCTTGTGGGCCAGGGCTCTTCCTCCCGCGTGCGCTCCGCACACTCCTTCGTGGACCTCTCTAACGGCGTAGTCGGCCTCAGCCGGGCCGAGGCACCGCAGCAAAGGTCGGCCGAAGGATTTCTTGTACAACACCCCGTCCAGGAGGAGGAAGCGGGACGAGCGCTGTCGAATGCGCTTCGCTTCCCTAGGATCTGGAGGGACTTCTCCTTGGAGAAGGAAAGCGATGAGGGGAGTCATCCATGTCGCGGCTTCTGCTTCTGCAATCTGCATGGCTTCGGTTTCGCCGAGGCTGGGTTCGGTGAGTTCCTCGACGAGGATCATTCGGCCTCCACCCCCGTCTTGGGTTGACGCCAGCCGGGAAAGGGCATCGGCTCGGGTATTCTCAGCTCTCGGGATCCTCACGATTTCACAAGAATCGAATTGAGCGAGGATCTTGCGAGTTACCTGGAGGTAAGACGCCATCACTGCGTCCCGAGCCTCATACTCCCCAGAGACGTGGCCGGCTATCAACTGAGAATCGCTGAAGGCCTTCAGTTTACGGGCGCCGAGCTTTTTCGCGGCCCGAAAGCCGGATATGAGAGCTTCGTACTCGGCGGCGTTGTTGGTTGCTGGGAAGGAGAAGCGCAGGGCGTACTCCGTGACGACTCCTTCGGGTGAGGCCAGGATCCATCCGGCGCCGCTGCCCGTGGAGCATGCGGAGCCGTCCACAAAGAGTCGCCACTCATCTGGTGGCGAAGGTGCCGAAGTAGTGTCGGCTACGACTACCTCGGGCTCCGGCTGCGGTGTGGTGGAAGCGCCGGGGGTAAGTTCCGCGATGAAGTCTGCCAATGCTTGGGCTTTTATCGCCACCCGAGGGGCGTATGAGATGTCGAACTCCCCCAGCTCGATTGCCCACTTCGCCAGCCTGCCGGACACCTCCGGCCGGGAAAGAACCTGCCTCAAGGGCTGGTTGGTGAGGACTTTCACAGAATGGGCCAGGAAGTAAGGCCGAAGCCTCCTTGCAGAAGTGACGAGGGCCAGAGCCAATTTCTCCAGGGCTTGGTACCGGAGTTCTGCTCCCTGGAGGGCTCGGCTGGTGTAATAAACAGGCTTCTGAATGCCTTCTTGTTCTCGGACGAGGACGGTGCTGAGGGCCGTCTCAGAGACTGCGAGGTATAAGCTTAGGGGCTCCCCGGGAATCAGTTTTGACAGGATGGGGACTTTGGAGAGGTAGGCCTTCAACTGATTGAAGGCTGTCTGACACTCTTCCGTCCAGTCGAAGTTGTTGGCCTTCTTCAGCAGCTTGAAAAAGGGAAAACAGTAGTCGGCCGCCCTTGACATGAAGCGGCTGAGGGCCGCGATCCTCCCGTTCAGCTTCTGTACCTCTCGGAGGTTAGCCGGGGGGCGCATCTCTATGATGGCCGAAACCTTCTCGGGGTTAGCCTCCACCCCTCGGTGAGTGACCATGTAGCCGAGGAACTTGCCGGAGGCTACCCCGAAGGCGCACTTGGCCGGGTTCAGCTTCATCTTATACCGCCTAAGGGCGGAGAAAGTCTCGGCCAGGTCGGCCAGGTGCTCCGCAGCAACGCGGCTTTTCACCAACATGTCGTCTATATAGACCTCCATGTTTCGGCCGAGCTGTGCGGCGAACACCTTGTTGACCAGTCGCTGATATGTCGCGCCAGCGTTCTTCAGACCGAAGGGCATTCGGGTGTAGCAGTACAGACCTAGATCGGTGGTGAAGCTGGTCTTGCTCTCGTCGTCCGGATGCATCCGGATCTGGTGGTAGCCTGAATAGGCGTCGAGGAAGCTTAAGTGCTCATGGCCGGAAGTGGCGTCCACCACCTGGTCTATCCGAGGTAGCGGAAAGCTGTCCATTGGACAGGCCTTGTTGAGGTTGGTGAAGTCCACGTACATGCGCCATTTGCCATCTTTCTTTGGCACCATGACCACGTTGGCGATCCAGTCTGGATGATGCACTTCTCGGAGATGTCCGGCGTCCAGCCCCTTTTGCACTTCAGCTTGGATGGCGGCTCTCCTTTCTTGGTTGAAGGTGCGCCGCTTCTGCTTCACCGGAGGCTGATCGGGATCAGTATGGAGTCGGTGCTCTGCCACCTCCGGGTCAACCCCGGGCATGTCTGCTGGAGACCAGGCGAAGACGTCGAGGTTCTTCTTCAAGAACTCGGTCAGCTTCTCTGCTTCATCTTTCTTCAGGCCGGAGCCTATCATCAGGACTCGTCCTTCGCCTCCTGGAACAGGGACGGCGAGGAGTGCTTCTCCCGGGGATGCCTCGGCTGATGACTCGATCGTTAGGGTTTCAGCTGCATTCTTCCCTTTGACCGAGATCATGTAGCACTGCCGAGCGGCTTCTTGGCTTCCCTTGGCTTCGCCTATCCCAAAATTGGTATAGAATTTCAGTTTCTGATGGAAGGATGATGGTACGGCCCCGATTCCGCCGATGAGCCTTCGGCCGAATATGGCGTTGTAGGCTGACTCGATCTTCACAACGGCGAAGTCTGTCTCGACGGTCAATTGCCGGGGGGCGGAGCCCAAGGTCACGGGAAGTCGGACAATGCCCTCTACTCGGCAAGGCGAGCTGTTAAACCCGTAGAGGGGGCCCCGGTGAGGTTTCATGTTATCCTCACTTAATCCCAACTTTACAAAACAGTCGTAAAACAAGATATTTGGGGCACTTCCATTATCCACAAAGATCCTATGTACATCATAGTTGCTAATTACAGCATTGACGACAAGAGCGTCGTCATGAGGGACCTGAACATCCGTCAGGTCCTCGGCGCCGAAGGTGATGTCTTCCAGACGAGGCTTCTTCGGCTCGCCCTCAACTGCTGCTACTGTGCTACGCTGCCGCGGCCTGGGCCCTTCCCCCGGTCCCCCGGATATCATCATGATAGACCCAGAACTGGGTCTCTGATGGGATGATTCTACCGGGGCCGAGGTGGCTTTCGGCGGAGGAGCGGCTTCTGTTGCTGAGGGTTGCTGTTGTCTGGGCGCCGCAGGGGCGTCCCGGTTCTGTTGTGGTGGCTGCTCCCGGCGGTACTGCGGCAGTCTTCCCTCCCGGATGATGCGGTCGATCTCTTCTCGGAGCTGCCGGCACTCGTCCGTTGTGTGGCCGATCTCCCGGTGGTATTCACAATACCTGCCGGGATCCCTTCGGCGGGGATCGGTCTTGATGCGATCGGGCCGCCGGAGCATGCCTTTCACCTCCATGAGCATACGGGAGGGGGGAGCAGGTAAGGGTAGGTACCGCGGCTGCGAGTCCCGTCGCCTCTCCCTGTCCCATTCCTCCCTGCGATAGCGCTTTCGCGAGGACTCCTGGTCCTCCGGCCGAGGTCGGACCACCTGAGGAGCAGGTGCCGAGATAGCTTCGGCGGCGCCTCTTCCTCTGGACAGCATCAGGGCCTCCCGGTTGATGTACTTGTGGGCCCGGGCCACGAGGTCCTGGAAGGTCGGGGGATGGCGCTTCCCAATGGAACCGAGGAGCCCCTCGTCCCGGCACCCGCTGATCACGGCCGAAACCGCGATTGAGCTGTCGAGGTTCGGGATCTGGGCGGCCTCGGTCCGGAACCTGGTGAAGTAGTCCTGGAGAGTCTCGGCAGGGCCTTGCCGAATAGCCAGCAGACTGGCGGAGGTCTTGCTCTGCCGGGTGGCATCATAGAACTGGTCGATGAACAACTGGCCCAACTGCGCCAAGGAGTGAATGGAGTTGGGGGCCAGCGTCTCGAACCAGGTGAGGGCGATCTTCTCGAGGGTGAGGGGGAAGAGACGGCAGCGGACTGCCTCGGAAATCCCCCGGACCCGGAGGTAGGAGTTGAACTTCCGGAAATGACAGACCGGATCTGTCATCCCATCATATGGAGGGCCCTTCGGCAGCTTGAAGTCGGGGGGCACCTCAGTGGCCAGGAGCTCCGCCGTGAACGGGGTCTGCTCCAGGATGCTGCTGGCGAGGGGCGCCCCGTGAGGCCGGGACACCATCTGCTGCATCTCCTTGCGCATTGCCGTCAGCCGCTGGTCCAGGTCCGGGGCGGCCGAGGTGGCGACGGATGGCCCTCCGGTGCGGGCCGGAGGGTATTCCGACGAAGCATAATCCTGCTCCGTCGGGCGATCGACGCGGGGAGCTCGGGCAGGCAATGCCGAGGGCTCGCTGCGTGCCGCCGCAGCTTCGTAGAGAGAGGCTGGCGCAGGCACCGGTCGGAACCGGGCGTCTTGTACTGAGTAGAGTGGGGGGAGCGGTGCCTGCTGGGGAGGCTGCCCTGTCAGTCCCATGCGCTGGGCGATGGCGGACACCATCTCCTGAAGAGGCGCTAGGGACGTGACGGCAGCGGCCAGCGTGGCCACCTGCTGCTGGAGTACCCCCACTCGGTCTTCCGAGCCGAAGGACTCCGGGATGGTCGGCAGAAGCGGGTTCGCCGGGGCAGACGGCGCGCCTTCGGAAGGCGGCATCTGCGCCGAGGCCTCCCGCGCTTCTGCTTCGCTCTGCCCGGATCGTCGGGTCACAGGTCGCTGAGACATGACTTGTTTGTTGGTTTCCCACAGACGGCGCCACGTGATGTAGACTGGATCTATCACGACCGGATCCCGCAAACGGGGACCCGGAACAAAGGGGATCCGGAGCTGGTCCGGATCGAACGGTGGCAAGATGACCGGACGCGGATCCGCGACGGGGCGGAACCGAGGCTAGTGCAGCATGAAGAGGATCCGCCCGCGGGGGGCGCGATCTACTGCCGGAGCTGCTCTTCGATAGTGAGCCGCTGCTCCTTCGGCGGACGAAGGCGGCGGCGCGAGCAGGAGCTCCGGCCGGCACGGGGCGAAGACGGGGTCTTCTCGGGATAACAAGGATCCGCCCGCGGGGGGCGCGATCTGCCGTCGGGGCCGCTCTTGGATAGCAAGCCGCTGCTCCTTCGGCGGACGAAGGCGGTGGTGCGAGCAGGAGCCTCTGTCGGCGGAGTGGTCGACGAGCGTCGGAGCAGAGGCTGGAAAGTCCGAGATCGGACGGGGGGACGGCTCGCTCCCCTGCAGTGAGACCGAAGGGGTGGCTCAGGGCGAGGCCGAGGCTCCTGCTCCGGTGCGGTCGGACGGGGGGACGGACTGCTCTCCGACCAGGGGATCCGGAGCCACCTTCAGCGCGAGGCCGAGGCTCCTGGGGCGGGGCTACCGACGGGACTGCCCTCGGACGGCGAGTCCGAAGGCTACTTCAGCGCGAGACCGAGTCTCCTGGCTTGGAGCAGCCGGCGTTCGGCGTCGAGACCGGGGAGAGGAGTCCGAGGTCGGCGGCCGAGACCGACTCGGGGAGGTCGGCGATGATTCGAACCGAGCCCCTGCAGGAGGGAAAGAAGAAGAAGAACCGGTCAGCAGGAGTCCCGGGCGGCAGCCCTGGGGAACCCCCTCCGACGGTCAAGTTAGCTTCTGAAGAAGATTCGATTCAGGAAGCAAGAGGGAATAGCTATAACACTATTCGGACTGTAGTCCTTTAAGGGGTTTCGGAAGCTTGGGGAGGCATCCGTTTTTCCCACCACCCCCTTGGCCACAAATAGCAGGATACTTATAGCAGAGGGCAGCGGATGGTTAACGGTGGCAGCCGATATAGGACTAATAGGAGGCTTGCTGACAAACCGCCATAGCGTCTGATCCGCCACCGGAGTGGGCCGGATTCGGCTACCGGGCCGAAGGGGGTTGGGCCGCTGACGGGCCGAAGCCTGCTGGGTCCTGGGCCGCCGTGCTGTTCCCGGGCCGCAAGCTGGTGGGCCGCTGACGGGCTGAAGCTTTGTTGGGCCGGGAGCGACGGGGCCGCTTACGGGCCGAGGGCTTCTGGGCCGCTAACGGGCCGAAGGCCGCCGGAGGGCCTAATACTGTTACTGTTGGGCTGAATGGGGTTTGGGCCTGCTTCAATGGGCCGAATCGGATTCTGCCGCATCAATATCCATGGATGTAATAAATGATCATATTCAGCAGCCAACACTTGGATCCTTTATATGCATTCACAGCTCATGGAAATCGGGCACCAGCACCATGGCCCTAGATGGCGTGCTCACCCTACCCAAATACCTAGGGTGCTGGATTTGTGTCGCTCTAGTATTGAATATTTGCCGAGTTCAATGATCGGTTGCTTGAAACTCCTACGCTATCTTGGTCTACCCCCACATTTACCGCTGCCCGACAGCATATCTAAGTTGCTTAACCTTCAGCATCTAATCTATCAGGGTGATGTTGAATATCCAGTGGGAATTGGAAAACTTACCAAGCTTCAGACAATGCCTGGTTTCATCTGTCCGCCAGAAAATGACCGCCATGCTAAACTAGGAGAGCTGAAGGATATCAATGACATCCGAAGTCTGCGCATCTTGGACATTGGCCTGTTAACTAGTGTGGAGGAGGCAAAGAAAGCATGCTTGCACAAGAAGGAGCACCTTAGAGAACTAGAATTGGAATGGGGTTATTCAGAACAATCATGTTTTCATTTTCAGGATGAGCTGTTGGAGACCTTCAAACCCTATCACACGCTTCAAAGGCTCAACATAGATGGCTTTAAGGGACTACATTTTCCGTCTTGGTTGGGGGATGATTCTTTCTCAAAATTGACCAGTGTCGAGCCAAGGGACTGTGATACTTTGTCTTCCCTCCTCCCTTGTCTCGGGAAACTTCCTTCTCTCAACAAACTGTCCATCACGTCAAATAACAGGGTGAAACATATCGACCAGCAGTTCTTCTCTGGAGGATTTCCACGATTGGAGACTCTGCGGTTGGAGTGGATGTCAATTTTGGAGTCATGGCAGGGGGTCGAAAATGGCGAGTATTGTCCCTGCAGCCTCCGGAGTCTTAGTCTTTGCCACTGCAGTTCGCTTGCATCCGTCTCAGTTTCCAACCTACTGGCCCTGGAACGTCTGTATATCAGTAATTGTGATGCACTTGTGTCCGGGCGAGATTCTCTTCTGCTACAGAGTCTACCATCTTTGAAGTACTGGTTTTGGTTCACTGCGGACGAGGAAGAGCAGAGAAGTAGGGGGTTGGGGATTACCATCAAGCATTGCCCCGAACTGTGGGGATTACCCCATGTTAAAACATTGACGAAGTTGAAGGTAGAAGGTAGCGAGCTGTTGATGTCCTATGATTCATTGTCTCACCTTTCATATCTATATACTCTTCAGATTTCGGACATTCTTGGTCTCAAGCAATTGCCTAGACTCCCCATGAATCTTGTTGAATTAGTTCTAAAAGGCCTCCCATCGTTAGCTAATCTACAGACTATTATTCCACCATTAGTTAGGGATCTGACATTGGAAGGATGCAACGAGGCAGCCATTGTTGAAGCCTTGCCATGTCTCACTAACCTTACCTCCCTACGAATTTCTCAGCTACCAAATTTGACAGGGACACTTTCCCTACATAATCTTGTGAGACTCCAAAAGCTTGAGATTTCTAACTGTCCGAAACTTGAATCACTCAACTTCTCTCCAGAGTCCGGAATCTATACACAAGGCCTACAAGCACTTACATCTCTTGAGCGTCTATCGCTGGAAGATTGCCCCAATTTACGTTTCCCTGTGTGTTATAGGCCTCCATCCACACTTCGATATTTTGCACTTACCAATTGTCCTCAGTTGGTTGCTTCGTGCGATCCGCATTGGGTCGGGTTGGCGAAAAATGAAGGTACGGCCCATGACCCGCGTTGGATCAGGGCGATGATCAGAGGAAAGGTGGGAGCCGCTTGCTCATTCTATTCTCTTTCTATTTTTACCACCTAAATTATAAAGTAAAGAAACCACCTTTCTGCCATCTCCTTTTCTTCTTATCAGCTGATCGTCTGTGAATTATTAAAATACCTTGTTGTCGACCGTATCTTTTTCTGAATTGACAAGTTCAAAGTGAACGTGTTGGATTAAAAGTTTAAATTGTCTCGTTTTCTACCTTCATCTCCCTAGTTAGAAGTTTCCGCCATCATCTTTTTCTCTTTTGGATGCTTGTCTATGAATTATTCACATGAATCGCTGATGACCTTATTGTTCATGAATTGGCCTGTTCAAAGTGACATGTTAAGACTTTGTGGAGGGCGTTTGAAATTATATGAGAAAATCACTTTAGAAAAAGTGTGTCGCCCTTTTATCCCCTTCATGTATATAATGTTGCTTCTTGTTCATCTTTTTTGTTTCGATGTAAAATAATGCAATCTAGAATATTTACTCTATTTTATAGAATTTCTAGATATTTGATTCAATATAAAACAGTACAAAACAAAATGTTGTCAGATCTGTCTGCCTAGCAGGAGGCAAGTCTTGGTTTCCCAAGAAGGGCCATCATGAACCAAGACTAAAAAAAAAATTATGTATTTCTTTATTTTGCTTTCATATATTTTTCAAGCATCCAAACAAAATAGTATGTGATTTTAAAATCATGAAAAATTCACTGATCTTAGAACTCAACGGATGACGTAGAATTTCGAGTTGATACCCTGAATTCAGTCATTTAAGATCCATGGTACCATCAATACCCTGTTTATGTAGTGGGCGCAATTCAGGAAATCTGTTGCTATTGTGAGGTTCTCTGTTTGTTGTCTGCAACCTGCTTTGAGGCCCTCCCAAATTGCAATGGCTTTGGCTTCTTCCACAGTCCTCCTGCCAAGATATATTTTTCCTGCTCTCAAAATGCCGCCGTTTGAATCTCTCACTACATACCCTGCATCTGCACTTACCATCATTGTTACAATGTGAGCCATCTGTATTTATCTTTAAAAAATTCCCAGTTGGAGGAGTCCACCAGTACTGATTGGGATCAGTTAGATTAGTGACAATACCAGCTTTTTGAAGCCCCCATCTTGAAAATCTTTGGATATCAATTCTTGAGACGTGGAGAAGTGGGTAATTTGATGCCATGAAGGCCAAGGTTTCCCTGTGGTCCAACAATAGGACTTAGTTTTGTGGGGTAAGGATTAGCTGTCTCACTCAGCAGAAGGAGACCTAGGGACCCCGCAAGGTCCCATCCCTCTTTTCCTACTCCGTCTTCCACTTGGCAACCACTACAGACACCTGGCTGCATCACCCCGACCAGCTACGACTAAAACCCCCGTGCACTGAAGAGGTAAGCAAGTTGTCTTTTTGACACGGGAGTAATAGGGACACTGACTTAAACATAGAAGGAAGAAGCCCTTAGGTCACACTGGAGGCCCCCTTCTCAAGATTTCTCTGGATCTTGCAGGATCTTGCTCTCTGCCCAACGAGGGCTTGGCCCACCATCTCCTACGCCTTTTTCTTCATCCAGGTTGGGCTACATGGCCTCGATCCACTACACTACCCATATCCGCCAAATATAAAATGCGAATGATAATCTGGATACATTTGTTACTGGGCTAGATTTATTGAAAATCCTCTCCAGATCTATGGATTTAAATAGATTGAACTGGTCTAGGGTTTCTTGGGGCAAGAACTGTCTTCAAAATCTTCTGTCCGTTAGAATGGTCCCACATTAAAAACAAACAATGTTTAAATCCTTGGTGTCCATTCCACTCAATGTCATAAGATTTTGAGTTGGATGGGCCAATAAATTCAATATGCATTAGAGCTCATAGTTACTAATCAGATCACACATCCTATATTTATGGTCCACGTAATAGAACCTAAAGTCGAACCTAAAGTCGGTGTACGCGAGATGACATGTTAGAATAATCCCACGTTGAAAAACAAAAAAAAACAAGCAACGTTGAAATTCATGATGCCTCTTCCTTCAATGCCTTAAAATTTTGAATTGAATGACCCAATAAGTTCTGTCAAACAAATAATGATGAAATAAATGATATTCATTCTCAACTATTGCACCATATAGGGTCCGTTTGATTTCGCCTAAAATAGGCCACATGAAAAACCTTTCCTGAAAAGTGTATTCAAATCACTTGTTTGATAATATGTAAAATTCTAATCAATGGAAAATTTAATTCATTGACTTCTCTTTTTCTCGATTTTGGCATCCATAGGATAAGAACAAATACTATTTTCCAAAGGAGCTGAAAATATTTTCATGAGTATCAAATGATGAATTTTGTTTTCATTTTCCATGTAAATGTGTTTCCTTAAAAATCTTGTCCATCTGATTATGTTTTACATGCAACCAAATGAAACCATAGACAACACCTACTAAAAGAGTGCCTTGTTGAAATATTGGAATAGTGCCCTGTTGAGATATTGGAATTGATTGAATATTATCCCAGAGTGCATCCTTTAAATCATGCTTGCATTTTAACCATGCTTCACTGGGATCGGAACCCTTTGGCGCGGAAAATATGTGGTACCTAAGGCAAAACACAATATAGGCACGTAACCATCCACCAGTACTAGTCTATAGCATATACGAGACTGATACACATCATTCGTGATACAGGTAAAAGGGGATGGGCTTTTGATTCCACGTGGTGGTGGAACTTGGTACCAGGTCACAAGAGAATAGATAGTGTTGATGACAAAAAATCTAACATCTTCGGAGTTTGCCCTAGTCTAAGGAGATTGAGTAGGTCTGAGGCCGACTGGCCAAGTAAGTCGAGTCCCACTGACTGAGTAGGCCGAAGCCGAGTGATTCAAGGGGTAGTCGAGGCTGACTGATCCAAGAAGTGAGACAAGGCCATTTGTCTGGATAGGCCGAGTGATGTACACCAGCTGAGTTGAGGTTGACTCTCGAGTTGAGATGAGCCCGATTGGTGCTGAGGCCGACTTCCAAGTTGAGCTGAAGCTGATGGGTGTTAAGGCCGACTCTCCATCTGAGCCAAGACTGACTGGTATCTTGGAAGACAAAGTGAGGCCCCTCAGCTTGTGCCGAGAAGGAAACCTTTCGACGCTCACGTCAGCCCATGACGCATGGCAAAAAGTGAATGACTGAGTAGGGAGTGACAGACTTATCTTGGATGATGTAGAGAGCACCTTTCTACAGGGGGAAGGGGGGCAAGTGCTTTTGGTTAGGGCTGTCAACGGGCTGGGCCAGCCCACGAGCCCGACGGGCTGGCCCGTGACGGGCTGCATTTGGGCGGGCTCTTTTGGCCCGGCGGGTATTATTTGGGCTCCATATCAAGCCCGTTAGTTTATGGGCTCGGGCCGGGCTTCGGTCGGAGGCCCGTCGGGCCCGACATCTTGAGCTAACCTAGGCTAGCAGCCTTCGAATCCTCCATTCCGCCCCCTTCCGGCTCTCAACGGTGCCAGGCGGCGCCGCGGCGGTCCTCTTGCTCACCCGCCACGCCACCTCCATCTCCATGCCCTTCGCGCCCGGGAGCAGCCCCAGCTCGGAGGTTGTCCTCTGCGTCAGGTCGGCGGCGGTGCCTAGAGTCTCCTCTGCGTCAGGTCGGCGGTGGTGCCCTTCGCGCCGGAGAGAGGCGATGTAGGCCGTAGACGGAGCGGATGCGGGCGACGGGGGCGAGGCTGAGGTCGGTGGTGACGCGGCCAAGCTTGTTGGGGTCCTGGGCGACGGCGCTGCCGTAGGCGACGAGGGAGGGTAGCAACCAACAGTGAACTGGTCTGCGTAGCCTACGGTTTCGACTTTTTTCTTCTCCGCCGGGTGAAGCAGAGTAGAGCGTAGGAGGGCTCTGTCGTCTCCCGCAAGCTCCAATCTTTTTTTGGGTATACTCCTTTTTTTTCCTCAATTTTCTGGTTGCGATCTCCATTTTGTTCACTGTTCATACCAGTGTCTTGTCTTTGTTGATTTGGTGGTAATCATGTAGATTTGATTCTTTGTATGTGCTGGTCCGCCAAGTTTAGGGATTTCCTGGAGTTTGCTGGGTTGATCATGATGGAATGTTTTGTAGGTTTGTTGTGTTCCTCAATTTCTATGTCTGGTGATGGAGGAATTTGGATTGAGGTGATGGGATTTTAGGGTTTGTCCTGTTCTACATGGAAAAGTTTGTATCTTTTCTTTGATGCTTCTGTAGACTCTGGACTTGGAATCCAAGTTGCCCAACAACATACTAGAGAATTAGCTATTTGAATGTTGTGACTTCTGTAAATGATGAATTCATTGATAGTGTCATAAAATTACTATATATGTTTATATATATATGTTCATGTATTTTTTATATGTGTATTCTCCAGAAATGTCTATATATGTTTGGATACTACTAGTCCACGTTGTTCAAAACAACGTCGTCTTTTAAACTTTAAGTTTGATCAAGAATTTTCTCGCCTTCAGTTAGCAAAAATGATTATCATGCAAGAACTCCCATTTATATTTGTTGAGCATGTTGCTTTTAGAAATTATACTAGAAGCCTTAATCCAGAAGTTGTGCATGTGACGCGAAATACTATCAAGGCTGATTGTGAGAAAGTATATGAAGAAGAGAAAGTGAAATTGATAGACTTTTTAAGTCAAGAATGTGGGAGAGTTAGTCTCACTTCTGATATGTGGACTTCAAATCAGACATTAGGATATATGTGTGTTACATGTCATTTCGTGGACACTAATTGGAAATTGCAAAAGCGGATTCTTGAATTTTCAATGGTAGAATCACCACATACTGGGGCTGCACTTGCAAAGGTTCTTTTGAAGTCACTTGTGGATTGGGGAATTGATCGAAAAATTTTCAGTCTTGCTTTGGATAATTCTTCAGCTAATGATGTTTTCAGTAGATTGATTAAGAGCAATCTTGTAGAGAAGCAATCACTTCTGCTGGGAGGAAAGTTTTTTCATGTAAGATGTTGTGCTCATATCTTGAATTTGATTGTTCAAGATGGTTTGAATGAAGCACGCAATGCAATTCACAATGTTCGTGAGAGTGTAAAGTATGTTAAAACTTCACAAGCACGGAAACAAAAATTTCACGAGATCGTACAACAAGTAGGATTGTGTAAAAATAAAGGTCTTCCGAATGACACTCCAACAAGGTGGAATTCAACTTATATGATGTTAGATGCTGCTCTATTTTATAAAAAATGCTTTCATGGCATTAGAAACATGGGATACAAGTTTTTCGTGTGCTCCTTCAGTTGATGATTGGTCCAAAGCTGAATTTATGTGTAAGTTTTTGAAATTTTTTTACAATGCAACGAATGCTTTTTCAAAAATTGAGGAACCAACTTCAAACATAGCCTTGCTAGAGATTTGCAATGTTCAAAGGCTATTGAAGCTTGAGCAACGGAATTTAAATGAGTTTGTGTGTAACATGGTGGCAAAAATGCAAGGAAAATTTGATAAGTATTGGGCGGAGATACAAGATTCAACATTACTATTTGCTATTGCTACAGTGCTTGATCCTAGGTATAAGATGGTGTTTGTTACTTATGCTTTCATGGAATTTTACGGTTCTGATGCTCCATCACATATTCTTCATGTTAGACAAGACTTGTATGATCTTTTTGATGCCTATTTGTGTCATTTTACTTCGTCAAATGCAAGTGAACGGAGTCTTGATATCCAAGGAAATGAGAATGTGATAGTTGAGGCAAATGATGATGATGATATCTTGAGTGGCTTTGACCAATTCCTTCATTCACAAGTATTATCAGAAGATTCTAAATCTGAATTGGATCAATATCTGGAGGAAAGCGTTGTTGCTCGAACTCAAAAGGGTTTTACCATCTTAGCTTGGTGGAAAGATAACACCATCAAATATCCAACATTATCAAGAATGGCACGAGACATTTTGGGAATTCCAGCATCAACTGTTGCATCAGAATCTACTTTTAGCACAAGTGGAAGGATTATTGACCAATATCGGAGTTCTTTAACTCCAGAGTCAGTTGAGACTTTGATTTGCTCCCAAGATTGGTTGAAGGCTAATTTAGAAGGTACAATAATTTTATGAATTCTATTTTAAACTTATATTTCATGTTAACTTACTAATTAGTTTTTCCTTTTCTTAGAATGGACCTCATCTCTTGAGGATGGAGACGAGGAGGAGTATTCTCTTAGAGACGTGTGATGGGTGTTCTTGCTTGGTAAGTTGGTTGTTTTCTTGTCATATATTAAGTTTGGTTTCAACACATTGATTTAAAGCATATATTAACAAAAGTGTCTCTAACTTGCATTGAGGAGTTCCTAAAGTATTTAGCTCTAAGAATAGAAGCCCAAAGTGACTATTGATCTTGAGTGAATTTCCACACGAGTTTGAAAACTGTAGCCTTATTATAGATGTCCAAATTTCGAATACCCAAACCTCCAATCAATTGGTGACTGGTAAGGAGATTCCAACTGCAGAGATGCATCCTCCTCTTATCAGGCCTCTCAACCTAGAAAAAATTATTGATGATACGGTTGATCTTGAGAATAGTAGTTTTGGGCAACAAAACCAAACCCATGATATGGATAGGGATGGAAGTCAGAACATAATTGGTAAGAGTCACCTTGCCTGCTATGGAGAGGGTATGGGCTTTCCAGAGAGAGCTTCCTCATCATCCTATCCTCAAGATAGCTGAGCTGATTCACCCTGCTCCTAGCAGTCCAAAAGGGAACTCCAAGGTACATCTCATCCTTAGAGATGAGAGGGACATTGATTACAGGAGGACAATTTTTATCTTACCTCATAAACTTAGCATTCACAAGGGTATTTATTTAGACGCTTCCTGGCATTCAAGAAGGCATTATCACCTTCTTCTGTTTTTTGTGAACATGGATAAAAGTGCAGTATAGGATTACATTTTAAGTCACATACTGTGTGAACATTCTTCATATGGGCATGTAATGTACATTGCAGGTACCTGGAACCTGGAGGTGGATGCTTGGAGTTGCAGGCGTTCCTGCGTTTGTCCAGTTTATATTGATGCTGATGCTACCTGAATCACCGAGGTGGCTCTACAGAAAGGTCCTAGTGTTGCCTTTGATGTAGTTTTCATTGTAATTAAGTTATAACATTCCTAATCAGTGTTTGAGAATCATGTTGACATATGTTCTTGCAATTTAATAATTTGTGATGGAAGGAAAATCAAGCCATCTAATAGAAATCAGTTTTAATGGATAATGATTTTGTGGTGAATGTGGGATTACTTATATTTGAGGTTGTAAAACTAAATGAAAGTTACATGTTCATGTGTTTTATTCACATTTTCCTTATGATTTTTCTGGCTAACAGAATAGGAGAGAGGAAGCTGAAGATATCCTAAGAAAGATATACCCTCCCCATGAAGTGGAAAATGAGATTGAGGCCCTAAAGCTGTCAGTTGAAGCGGAAATTAGAGAGGATGGTTCCAATGGAGAGGGAAACATTTTCTCTAGGATACGAAAAGCATGGAGCAATACCATTGTCCGCAGAGGCCTAGTTGCAGGCATTACTTGTCAAGTTGCTCAACAATTTGTGGGCATAAATACGGTCATGTATTATAGCCCCACAATAGTCCAATTAGCTGGGTTTGCTTCCAACAAAACTGCTTTGGCATTGTCACTTATAACATCAGGACTCAATGCTCTTGGCACCATCATTAGCATGTACTTTGTGGATAGGGTTTAGACATTTTATTCTGAGATATATTGTCTTTAAGAATGACTATGTACTGCTAGTTTGAAAAGTGTTTGTTCAAAACTTATTTAATTTGGGGATATGTTTGTGCGGATCTTTATGGACAGTTAAGGCTGGCCTTGTGCACTCTTTTTTACTGTGGAATTGTGTTATATTTTTACTAGTTTTTTTTTTATTTTACCAGGAGAAAAGTTTGTGTTGTACGTTGAGATGAGATCAGCCTAAATTAAAATAAATTAAAACTTACGTAAAAAACCTGGTTTTACTTTAACTAACTGTAGTTGCTTGGTATTAAAATAATAAATAAAAAAGCATAAATGAAAAATGCAAGGTTTTTTTGTCATTAAATATTACTTTCTGGTCCGTTAGAAATTTTTCAATCACCCACGGGCTTACCCGGGCCTGGCATGGGCTTTTTGTTGCTGGGCGGGCCAGCTTACTATCCAAGACATCAGGCCCGCAGGGCTTGGGCCGGGCTCGGGCTGGGCCAACTAATCCACGGGCCGGGCTGGGCTGTGGTCGGGCCGGCCCAAGCCCGCCCATTGACAGCCCTACTTTTGGTGGCATCCAATCTAGCACTAAGTGGTTGCCCCTCCTCCCCCTAGAATGGTCTCCTGACTCTCCTCTGCCAAGACAAACTGGGCGGACTGGGCCAAGTTCGACTGGGCCAACTAGGCCGAGTCTAGTTGGGCCAACTCTACTAGGCTTCCTCATCTGACTTGTCCATAATGGGCCAAGTTCAGTGGGTTGCACTTATCAGGCTGACTTGGTTAGGCCAACTTCAATATTTTAGAAGTTATCCGATGGTATCCTCCGTTGTGATCATTAAATCTGAACATAACTCACATAGGCTGCCGATATGATTTACACCGACTTCACAAAGCTTGTAGAACTTTATTCTTTAGACCCAAGGGAAAACTAAAACTTGCAATAAATTTACTATTTTAGTTAAGAAATCATACTAAAGATGCCTGAGTCTTGATATAGATGAATGCTTTAGCAACACCAGAACAGAAGGCTGAATAAAAATTGTTCCGCGGGAAAGACAAATTTCCAGCCTTCCAACTGAACATATACCTCCGCTCTTGTTCTCTTGCAGGAGAAACACGTATGAAGGATAGAAATTGAAGGGAGTGAAACGTCATCGCCTTAATATAATTTGTGAAACTCTATTTTCAGGTTAAAAATCTATTATTTCGAGTGAAACTCTATTTTAAGGTAAATAATCCATTATTTCGAGGTTCCAGGAGACTTGAATGACCAGCTTGTTGAGGGAGAAGAAGATATACCAGAGTGGAGAACAAGGAGTTGGGGAAGGGGCAGCGGCCGATTACACGCTTCTCATATATGTTATAGATTATAGGTAGAAAGATTTATATATTATAGATTTCAGTCTTGGAATACTTACTACACGGAGCAATATTTTTTTTCGTTAGTCTTATTCTTTGTGAGTGGGATGCAATTGGTAACTTATAGTTTGATTATTTGAGAGCTTATAGGTCAACTAATAGATAGTCTTTCTAATCTAAGATAAATAGCAGATAAGATAGTGGATATAATTTTTTGTGACCGAACACAGATATTGGATAGTAAGGATCTGACTATCTGACCAAATTATTAATTTTTAGGATAATTAACAGATACTCCTTCTAAATTGATAACATAACAGATAAGGTCACGACTTACCTTAGATTCTCACCAAATTCAATCCATCGGCATTCCTGTTTGTGGGAGATACCAGATGACTTTCTCACATCACGGGGTGAAAATTAGAGTGCAGGAAAAGTTTTGAATCTTCTGCGATTGTTAAGTGGTCTATAGATCGAGAAATATTTGATGCACATTAGATATTAGTGTATACCTTTGATGTCCATCAAGTTGTTTTAATTTTTATTTTTTAAAATTATATTTTTAGTTCAGAATCGAGTTGCCTTATACGTATGTACAAAGCATGTCTAGAAAAAAAATTTAAAATTCAAAAATCATTTAGGGAAGAATTAATAGAGACTATTGGTGTCCACGTGGACCACATGGACCCGAAGTTGAATTTTCTACTTCTTTAGTTAATTTATTTCTGGCCCACTTCTTAGGTAACGCGTGTATTCAAAAATGCCGGGGAACGGTTGCGAGGCGTTTTTCATTTTTTTTATTTTTTTCAGACATCCGATCAAAAATTCGAAAGTACATCCGGATTGCTCGGGTCGGCTCCGACCTGAGTCTATATATATTTATATATTTTTTTAAAAAATAGACACAAATATCGATTTACGTATATATATATATATTTTAAAATATAAATTCAGATCCGGACTGATCCGAGCAACCCGAATGTACTCCTGAATTTTTATTGGACGTCTCAAAAAAATGAAAAAAAATGAAAAACACCTTTCAACCGTTCCCCTTAAAATAGACGGATTGCACAGTAACCGTCTGATGACTGCTGCTGTGCATGGATTACAATGCCTTACTCAAGTATTCTAATCCTGCTGCAGAAAAAAGGAGGTACATTAATTAATTCCTAGTCCAGCTGTAGCTGAAGGGGAGTATACACTGTTAAAAGTCGTCTCCCCGAACAGAACAGAGCCCGGTAATCTCTCTCCAATCTCCATCCTGGGCGTTTGTCTCTGTTCTCCATGTCCTTGTGTTCTTGTGGCGGCCATGGCGTATGTTCTCCTGTCCAGTGTCGCGGATGCGGCGGCGAAAATAGCTAGCTTTGTGCGGAACCTGGATGTTGGATCGTCGTCGCCGTCGTCCACGCGCGACCTTCCTCGGAAGATACAAGAAGATGCCAGGCGGCTGAGCAGGATGGTGAAGAGGATCCGAGCTTTGCTGGAAGATGCGGAGGAGAGGGAGATCAAGGACAAGTCCGTCCGCTTCTGGCTGAGAGAGCTGGAGGGAGTCGCTTATGATGCTGAGGATGTGCTCGAGGAGCTCCAGTATGAGATGCTGAGTCCTCAAATGGAAGGCCATGGGCTCCCTGCGGCAGGCCACACGGGGGCACAGGTCAGGGAATTTAAGCCCTTCTTTTACCCACACATTTGTTTTTTTGGTCGAAAGACAGTATATACACCCGGATCTTGTTACTCCCATTTATCTATTGTATGATTTTTTATTTGTCAATCTTTATGATCTTTCAGTAACTTTTTTGACGATTTTTTTTTAAAACTTTTTTTTGGTCGAAAGACCGTATATATGCCTGGATCTTCTTCCATTTAATACACTTGATTAATGAATTAAAATAATATTTTTACTACTTAAATATCATAGAACATAGGATTATATGATAAGTAAAAGCTCACATTTATCTTGACAAAAACTCACAGTCTGCTTAATAACTATTTATTACATAATTATAATTTTTAGTTTATTTTTTTATTAAAAATCTATATATGTCTTGTCAATTTTTCTAATCTTTTAATTGTTTGATCAAAATTTTAATAATGTCATTTAAATTTTAAAGAGAATTAACGTATTTTTGCCATATAATACTCGTACCATATTTAACTGACTATGGTACGAACATCAACCTCGGTAGATCTCAACCTCGGAATATTTTTTTAAGAAAACATAAAAGGAGTTACGCATCTCCTAGCTAATTGGCATCTAATTAAAATATGATTGGATCACAGCTAATAGGCATTATAGTTCATATGAATTTATAGTGTTCCTCAATGCATGCAGTAAGTATTTCTCTGAGGAGAGATGCCCAGGCCATCCAAGAAACATGCTTCTCACTCTAATTCTCTCGGGCATGTCAACTCGTGGATTTACAAGTATATTTAGCATGGAAGAGATATTTTTATTTACAAATGCATGCTGTAAATAGAAATATTTTTTTCGTTGATGCTAAATATGTACAACAAACCTACCGGTAAATGTTTATGTAATTTTTCTTGTGAAGTGTTTGTTTTTTAATTGAGGGTATCATTAGTATTTTTATTTAATAACTTTCACACATTCTACGTAAGGTAAGAATATATTTTAATACGATAAAATTTAAAATAGACACTATACTTAAGGAGTTATATGAAACAACATCATGGTTGAGGGTGATACATAAATATGAATCATATAAAAAATTATCTATAGATAATTAAATATAAAATCTTTTAGAGAGTTATTTGCGAAAGCTCCTTTTTTTTTTTTTTTAAATGACCTCTCCTAGAATATATTGGAAGCTGTTAAGGCAAGCAATAACCACATAGTGTACATTTTGATGAAGATATTACTGCATATAGAGGATCCATTCCTGGAACACCATATCTAAAGCTAGTGTTTATATTTTTATTAGTATGAATTTGGTTATGCATATACTCCTTTTAAGATAATTTCTTTTGTTTATGTTTATATCAAACTTCTAGGGTATCACCATTTCACATGACATCGTTGCCTTTCTGCAATATGTCGAACAAAGAATAGTGGACATAAATTTGAGATTTCAGGAGGTCTCAGAGAACAGAGTGGCTCTTGAATTGAAAGAAAGTGACGGACAGAGAAGAGTCAGATCTGAAATTCTTGTCCGGGAGCCAACATCTTCACTAATTATGGAAGAATCACAAATTGTTGGGAGAAGAGAAGATATAAAAATTGTTAAGAAGTTCTTATTATCAGAAGTCCAGACCAACGAAAGTGCCAAGGTACCTGTGATGGCCATCGTCGGCATGGGTGGCTTGGGGAAAACTGCTCTTACTCAGCTTGCCTACAATGATGTCAAAATAAGCAATAAATTTGATCTCAAGGCATGGGTATGTGTATCTGAAGATTTTGACCTGATAAAGGTGACACAGGCGATGGTCGAGTCTTTTACTGGGAATGAGTGTCGTCTGTCAGGTTTGGATCCTCTTCACAGAAAGCTAACAAAAGAATTGGCCGGGAAACGATATTTGCTTGTTCTTGATGATGTTTGGGAATTGGGTCTTGAAAGAGTCTGGGATAGTTTAATAAGACCTTTACAGCAAGATGGAACCAAGGGAAGTAAGATAATAATAACTACAAGGAACGTGGAGGTTTCAAGAATAGCCAGGGCTTCAGTAATCCATCATTTGCCTTGCCTTCAAGAAGAAGAATGTCTGAGGGTGTTTTGCCATAGTGCCTTCGAAGGTCGGGATCCAGCAACTTTGCATGACCTATTGGTCATGGGGGAAGAGATTTCGAAGAAGTGTGCAGGGGTACCCCTAGCAGCAAAGATCCTTGGAAGCCAACTACGTTGGGTAGATGATGTGCAGAGGTGGGAAGACATCATAGAAGGTGATATATGGGATATTGATAGACAGGGGATCATACCTATATTAAAGCTGAGTTATGACCTTTTGCCTGCACGCCTCAAAAAGTGTTTCAAGTTCTGTTCTCTGTTTCCAAAAGATCACAGATTTGGAAAGGATAGGTTGGTCCAGATGTGGATGGCAAATGGTTGTATCATGCCAAAACGGTCGAGACAGATGGAAGATATTGGTATGGATTATTTTGATGAACTATTGTGGAGGTCATTCTTTCAGCAGTTCACTACTTTCCTGGGACCATCTGACCAAGTTTTCCAGATGCATGATCTAATCCATGATCTAGCAAGATACGTTTCAGGAGATGAATATTGCAGTTTGGAGGATGGCAAGTCCTACAGCAAGACACAAGGAAATGTTCGGCACCTTTCAGCTATTTCTAGTAACATATCCATGGATGTAATAAATCATATTCAGCAGCCAACACTTCGATCTTTTATATTCATTCGCAGCTCATGGAAATTGGCCACCAGCATGAAGGCCCTAGATGGCGTGCTCATCCTACCAAAATACCTTAGGGTGCTGGATTTGTGTGGCTCTAATATTGAATATTTGCCGAGTTCCATGATCGGTTGCTTGAAACTCCTACGCTATCTTGGTCTACCCCCACATTTACGGCTGCCTGATAGCGTATCTAAGTTGCTTAACCTTCAGCATCTAATCTATCAGCGTGATGTTATATATCCAGTGGGAATTGGAAAACTAACCAACCTTCAGACAATGCCTGGTTTCATTTGTCGTCCAAAAAATGACCGCCATGCTAAACTAGGAGAGCTGAAGGATATCAATAACATCCGAAATCTGCGCATCTTGGGCATTGACAAGTTCACTAGTGTGGAGGAGGCAAAGAAAGCGTGCTTGCAGAAGAAGGAGCACCTTCGAGAGCTACAACTGAGATGGGATTGTTTTGAACCATCACCATTTGATGATGAGCTGTTGGAGACCCTCAAACCCAATCACATGCTTCGAAGGCTGAAGATAAGTCGCTTTAAGGGACTACATTTTCCGTCTTGGTTGGGGGATGATTCTTTCTCAAAATTGACCAGTGTCGAGCTAATGGACTGTGATACTTTGTCTTCCCTCCCTTGTCTCGGAAAACTTCCTTCTCTCAACTATCTGTCCATCACGTCAAATGACAGGGTGAAACATATCGACCAGCAGTTCTTCTCTGGAGGATTTCCACGACTGGAGACTCTGCAATTGGAGAGGATGTCAATTTTGAAGTCATGGCAGGGGGTCGAAAATGGCGAGTATTGTCCCTGCCTCCGGAAGCTTATTCTTTCCCAGTGCAGGTTGCTTGCATCCATCTCAGTTTCCAACCTACTGGCCCTGCAAGTTCTGCATATCAGCTATTGTGATGCTTTGCTGTCCTGGCGAGGTTCTCTTCTGCTACAGAGTCTACCATCTTTGCAGGAGATTGAAATAAAGAAAAGAGACTACTTATCTGTGCATAAGGAAGACTGGGAGTTTAGTAGGAAGTGGGAATTGCCGAATCTTGAAGCAGAAGATGATGATGATATGTCCCTGATCAGCAAGCTTACCACTAAGCATTGCCCCAGACTGGGGGCATTGCCCCATCTAGAACATTTGGAGAAGTTGGAGGTAGAATCTTGCTCGCAGTTGATGTTACATAATCCATTGACTCACCTTTCATCTCTTCAAACTCTTCAGATTTCGGACATTCCTGGCCTTCTGCAATTACCTGCACTCCCCAAGAACCTTGTACAATTAGTTCTGAAAGATCTGCCAGCTGTGGCAAATCTACAAATAATCCCACCAACAGTTATGGATCTGACATTGGAAGGATGCAACGAGGCAGCCATTCTTGAAGCCTTGCCACGTCTCACTAATCTCACCTCCCTGCGAATCTCTCAGCTACCAAATTTGACAGGGCCACTTTCCCTACATAATCTTGTGAGCCTCCAAAAGCTTGAGATTTCTAACTGTCCGAAACTTGAATCACTCAACTTCTCTCCAGAGTCCGGAATCTATACACAAGGCCTACAAGCACTTACATCTCTTGAGCGTCTATCGCTGGAAGATTGCCCCAATTTACGTTTCCCTGTGTGTTATAGGCCTCCATTGGAAGATTGCCCCAATTTACGTTTCCCTGTGTGTTATAGGCCTCCATCCACACTTCGATATTTTGCACTTACCAATTGTCCTCAGTTGGTTGCTTCGTGCGATCCGCATTGGGTCGGGTTGGCGAACAATGAAGGTACGGCCCATGACCCGCGTTGGATCAGGGCGATGTTCAGAGGAAAAGGTAGGAGCCGCTTGCTCATTCTATTCTCTTTCTATTTTTACCACCTAAATTATAAAGTAAAGAAACCACCTTTCTGCCATCTCCTTTTCTTCTTATCAGCTGATCGTCTGTGAATTATTAAAATACCTTGTTGTCGACCGTATCTTTTTCTGAATTGACAAGTTCAAAGTGAACGTGTTGGATTCCATTTATAACTCTTAAAAGTTTTAATTGTCTCGTTTTCTACCTTCATCTCCCTAGTTAGAAGTTTCTGCCATCACCTTTTTCTCTTTTGGATGCTTGTTTATGAATTATTCACATGAATCGCTGATGACCTTATTGTTCATGAATTGGCCTGTTCAAAGTGACATGTTAAGACTTTATGGAGGGCGTTTGAAATTGTATGAGAAAATCACTTTGGGAGAAGTGTGTCACCCTTTTATCCCCTTCATGTCTATAATGTTGCTTCTTGTTCATCTTTTTTGTTTCGATGTAAAATAATGCAATCTAGAATATTTACTCTATTTTATAGAATTTCTAGATATTTGATTCAATATAAAACAGTACAAAACAAAATGTTGTCAGATCTGTCTGCCTAGCAGGAGGCATGTCTTGGTTTCCCAAGAAGGGCTATCATAAACCAAAACTAAAGAAAATTATGTATTTCTTTATTTTGTTTTCATATATTTTTCAAGTATCAAAACAAAATAGTATCTGATTTTAAAATCATGAAAAATTCACTGATCTTAAAACTCAACGAATTATCTAGAATTTCGAGTTGAACCACTTAAAGTTGAGAAAAAAATGATCCAACCTATATGGGAGACTTTTTCATTTGGATGGAGTATGGGGTTGTATACGCACGTAAGCCAAGGTAGAGGGATCAATTAAACCAAAATTCAAAATCTAATTAATTGTTTATCCCGCACCTCCTCCCACTGTACATCTAGAGCTTCGGAATATTTAATCATACAAATCAGTTTCCTATTCATCTTTTTGTTAGTGCTTCCTTCTTTTCATGTAGAATTGCCTATGAATTAAATGAGTTACTAATGACCATCTCTTTTTCGAGCCCCTGAATTATTAGATTGGTTGTCTAAATGGAGGGAAGATCTCAGAGGCAAGCGTAGTAGTACAGGTTTGGACCGTACTCATGGATGACTCATTTGTTCAAGTTATATCAGCTTCCAAATTGAAGATACAGTGACAGGTGACTCAATGCATTCAACTTACGGCTCCCGACTTGCAGAAGGAAATGGATGACATTTTTTTTTTCTGGTTACAAAACTACAGGGAATTATAGACTACTACATGCTACTGGGATTAATACAAAGAAGATCCTTTTCATAGATGTCAAGGAGCTCTGCTGGAAAATCTTGCATCCAACGCTCTGTTGCGTTCGAAGTTCTTCCTTCTGAAGCTAACCAGTGTGCTGCTGAGTTGGTGCTTCTCTGCTCATCCTGTATAGTAACATTTATATCCTGCTGGAGAAAGTTTTTGATACCCTGAATTCAGTCATTTAAGATCCATGGTACCATCAATACCCTGTTTATGTAGTGGGCGCAATTCAGGAAATCTGTTGCTATTGTGAGGTTCTCTGTTTGTTGTCTGCAACCTGCTTTGAGGCCCTCCCAAATTGCAATGGCTTTGGCTTCTTCCACAGTCCTCCTGCCAAGATATATTTTTTCTGCATCTGCACTTCCATCATTGTTACAATGTGAGCCATCTGTATTTATCTTTAAAAAATTCCCAGTTGGAGGAGTCCACCAGTACTGATTGGGATCAGCTAGAATAGTAACAATACCAGCTTTTTGAAGTCCCCATCTTGGAACATCTTTGGATATCAATTCTTGAGACATGGAGAAGTGGGTAATTTGCTGCCATAAAGGCCAAGGTTTTCCTGTGGCCCAACAATAGGACTTGGTTTTGTGGGGTAACTTTGTTTTCGATTTATACATTGCTCTTCCTTTTCCACCATTCCCGTAAACTATAACTGAGAAATGAAGTTTCATAGATACTGCCTGCCAACTGTGTTTTATGAAGTGGTGCGGTCCTGTTCCAAAATTCCTTGGGGCTAGTGGGGGCTTTTTCCCATCCCAACACTCAATCACCAGGTTTCATATTGTAATTGCATCAGGGCATTTGAAAGCAAGTGGTCTGTATTTTCTGATGCGGAATTACATACCGAGCACACCTCGTTATCAAGTATTCTCCTGTAGAACAACAATGTTTTCGTTGGGAGGCAATCAGCTGCCAGAAGTTTCCATAGGAATATTTTTAAGTTACCTTCTGTGGGCCATTTCCAGATGCCTTACCACCAATGGCTGTGTTTAACTGATTGATCTTCCTGATGGAAGTAGGAGTATGACGATTTGGAGGTAACCAGTCCCGAGGAGCTGTGAAGCCAATAAGTACCGTCCATTCCCAGGTTGAAAGCTTGTGGGAGTTTTGAGCATATATGGTGCATCATATCCTCACTCATGCAGTTGAGCATAGCTGTCTTCTTCCCCGTCTCTCCAAGCACTCAAAGGTCCATGGGATTTACTGCGTTGATGTTAATATAACGTTGGGGACTTGCTAATGCTGCCCGAGCCAAGCCAATTATCTGTGTACCACCTGATTGGTTCTACATTCCCTACTTTCCACGCAAATTGTTCTGTAGTTTGCTCCAATAACTTGTAAAGTTTACTCCACATCCTTGGTTTCCTCTTGCTAAGGACTGGGGTCCTGATATTGTTACTGTGAAAATATTATATTATTTCAGTCCATTTTTAAGTCTCCCGCTACTTTCAGCAAAACAGCTTCGTTCATCTCTCTCAGCGTCCGCACCCGTCAGGGATCAATCCTTTCCTTGGTAGGCTCCACCCCCCTTCGCCCCTCCCCCAATGTCCTATGTCCCCCGCCACTGCGCCCGGACAGCACGGACATGTTTCTTGCATGGTATGTTAGGCAGGAGTAATGCTTGCTGCAACATCCATACATTTCAATCCAGGCGGATTGTAATGTATGGGTTAACACTAGTCAGATCGGACTAGTCAGTTCGGACGGTTGTTACCTAATCTGTCTGGATTGAGGGAGTTGATTTTTTTTCATTTTTTCTTTGATTTTTTTTTTTTTTGAAACGTCCGGTCAAAAGTCGGATGGTATAAGACGATCTAGCATCCGATACCCCCGACTTCAACTACATGAAAACGTTCATTGCAAACCTTTTTTTTTAAATGCCTCCTTAAAGTCATCTTTTTGCTGCTATAATTCATGCACATACTCCTATCTTTTATCTTCTTCTCATGAAAAATTGCCACATGCTTTTAAGTACTATTTGACATATTTTTTTATTTTAATTAATATTTATAAATGTTAAAAACTTAATATATAATTAATACTTAATAATTTAAAATTAGTTTTTATTATCTTCTTTAAAATATGATACGTTGTACACACTCACTATCCTTCATCTTTTTCTCGTGAAAAATCGTTGCATACTCCTAAACACCAACACCAATGATCATGATTCTTCTTTTTATTCCAATTACTACTTTATAAAATTTTAACAATTTATTTAATATGTAATTAATATCTTATAATTTTAAATTATCTTATTAAAATATGATCCGTGCACACATTCTCTATCTTCTTCACCTAAGAAACCGACGTATACCTCCTAAGCATTATTCATCATACTTTTTATTTTAATTAAAAATTTAATAAAAATTTTAGAAAATATTTTATAATATAATTAGTATTAAAAATTTAATTTATTTTTTAATTATATTATTAAAATTTAAGTTTTAAAACTCTTATTTAATCTTCTTGAAGGTCGCCTTATGTAACCGTACAACATATTCTTTTGTCTTCTTATCACAAATTGCAAGATACCTCCATTTATTATTCATCATGAATTTTTTATTTTATTTAATATTTTGTAAATTTTAAAATTCTAATTTACAAAAAGTTTTCATAAATTTACAATTGATTTTTATCTCATCCCATATTTAAAAAAGAGCAGGTAATCCTTTAGCTCTTTATAACTTTAACACTATTAAGCTTTGACACTAAGATATAACTTTCACACTACAATGCTTTAATAGGTGTTAGTATTAATGTGTCTTAGTGTTCACTTTAAAGCATCTCAGTGTTAAAGTTTTACGATGTTAAAATATTCCTGCCTTTTTATTATATTGCTAAAATAGTATATTATAAAGTATATAAATTTTATTTAACTTTATGCTATTAAAAATATTCTATCAAGTGTAACAAATCTTTCACCTCAGTGAGAAGAGGAGCAACCTCTGTTTGGTACTTTAAGACTAGTTTTATATATTACTTTAAAATCGATATATTTTACTTTAAAATTAATAGCATTTTACTTTACAAATTATACTTACTATTTTAAAGTTGTAGCTTATAGTAAAATATAACTCTGGAAGGTGAAGAAGTGCTCACTTTAAAATATTAAATGTTGATATGTTATATTGTTCATGACTTAATGTAATTAAATAGGTGTTTCAGAATCCTTAAAGAAACTTGTATCTCCTTATAATATGCAAGTTTATGCTATTTGAACTGCGTAAACCTATGTTCTAATCTCTCAATACTGCACATTAATTAATAACACATCATAGAAAAGTTTGCATTCCTTACATGTGCTTGTTTTTGTTTTTCTATTTTTTTGAAGGGTGGCACCATGGCCGAGTATTTACAGGTATATACAAGTGAACTGGATACGAACCCGAGATATCTTCTAGAGTTTGGAGATAATTCAAGCTGGTCGGTGGATCCACTTTATTAGACGATAATTCTAGGTCCACTTAATTATCACGGACGAAAGGATAAAGATCTCGACAACATTATATGACTACATAGTTGACAAGTTTTTAAGCTTCAATCAAGATCGAATCTGAGACCTCTTAAATAGAAGGCAAGTGGTGAAGCCAACTGCTCTAGGCAGCTGCTTCACATGTGCTAGTTTCTATTATTCCAACGAGCTAGACTGGTATTCTATGTACTGTTTCATTTATGTATTGTGTCTTTTTATGTACATGAAGACAAGAAAGGTAACTTTTCTGTAGTGAAGTGACCATGAAAGAAAGGCCAAGCTAGTTTTTTAATTAAAGAACTTGAATAGGATTAAATCGACGTTACCGAACTGTTTTTAATGCAGATAATCGTTCCATCCACATTTACTGACGAGATCTATCCTCTAGTACTAATGTGTATATACTTCGCTTGTCCAGTTGTCCTACAATAGCTCAGATCGGATTTCACATCAATTTGAATACAAGTGCAAAGTAGTGTTTCAAAAGTGAACACTTCATCTGTGTGGATAGGTGAAATGGAGCGGAGACGCAGTAGCAGAATGGTCGCCGGCACTTCGACAGTCCCTTCGTCCCACTTGTGATGGCCGATCGGGTCGGAGAGTCTCCCCAAAAAATTATCCAAATAGGATATTAGATATTAATTAATTGTTCATTAATGGAAAAGTATATTATTTTAATTGATTGAAGATGATTTTCTTAATTTGGAATGTATATTGCCTTCATTCTATCAGAAATGTTCATAGAGCCTCTCTAACGGAGAAAGTTTATAATATGATATTTAAATTTCTTCTTTAGAAGGAAAATTTTCTGCACTGTCGAGATAGTTCCACCTATATCGGGAGAGCTTTCTCAATTTAGAGGTCTCACTGTAGAAAGTAATATTCTTTCCACGGATCCTATCACCTGGGAAGGGCATTCAGTCAGTCATCTTCTTTTGTCAAAGTTTATATTATCTCTATTTTTATGTCCTTTCTATATCCACCGTAAAAGATAAGAATTTCGTCTGACCCAAAAAGGCCTATGAGCCAGGCCGTAAGTCTAAGACTCAAGGCATCGCAATTTAAGCACATGAAATCATCTAGTTCATAACCCATCCCATAATTTACGAATACACCCATGAGGTCTAAAATCATTATGGATATACATTCCTGAAATTACCTAATCAGACCAGAAATCTTACCTCACTTGAGAAGCGGTTCTAAATCAGAAAGTCTTGCCCTTCCTAGTATCAATCTGACCACGACTTCAAGAGGACCTAAGGGGCCGACTCATGATCGGATAGGCCTTTCTAGTTTGAAATTACTCTGGGAATCAAGGTGAAATGACTAAGTAGGGTGTGAACGACTTATCTTGGATAATGTAGACATCACCTTTCTATAGGGGGAAGGGAGGCAAGTCCTTTTGGTGGCATCCGATCTAGCACTAAGTGGTTGCTCCCCTCCCCCCTCCCCTTAGAGGGATCTCCCGACTCTCCTCTGCCAAGACAAACGGGCCGGACTGGGCCAAGTTCGGCTGGGCCGATTAGGCCGAATCTTCTGCGATTGTAAAGTGGTCGACTGATCGAGAAATATTTGATACACATTAGATGTTAGTGTATACCTTTCATGTCCATCAAGTTGTTTTAATTTTTATTTTTTTGAAATTATATTTTTTATATCAGAATCGAGTTGACTTAGCACGTCTAGAAAAAAAAATTAAAATTCAAAAATCATTTAGGGAAGAATTAATAGAGACTATTGGTGTCCACGTGGACCACGTGTGGACCCGAAGTTGAATTTTCTACTTCTTTAGTTAACTTATTTCTGGCCCACTTGTTAGGTAACGCATGTATTAAAAAATTCTAATCCTGCTGCAGAAAAAAGGAGGTACATTAATTAATTCCTAGTCCAGCTGTAGCTGAAGGGGAGTATAGCCTGTTAAAAGTCGTCTCCCCGAACAGAACAGAGCCCGGTAATCTCTCTCCAATCTCCATCCTGGGCGTTTGTCTCTGTTCTCCATGTCCTTGTGTTCTTGTGGCGGCCATGGCGTATGTTCTCCTGTCCAGTGTCGCGGATGCGGCGGCGAAAATAGCTAGCTTTGTGCGGAACCTGGATGTTGGATCGTCGTCGCCGTCGTCCACGCGCGACCTTCCTCGGAAGATACAAGAAGATGCCAGGCGGCTGAGCAGGATGGTGAAGAGGATCCGAGCTTTGCTGGAAGATGCGGAGGAGAGGGAGATCAAGGACAAGTCCGTCCGCTTCTGGCTGAGAGAGCTGGAGGGAGTCGCTTATGATGCTGAGGATGTGCTCGAGGAGCTCCAGTATGAGATGCTGAGTCCTCAAATGGAAGGCCATGGGCTCCCTGCGGCAGGCCACACGGGGGCACAGGTCAGGGAATTTAAGCCCTTCTTTTACCCACACATTTGTTTTTTTGGTCGAAAGACAGTATATACACCCGGATCTTGTTACTCCCATTTATCTATTGTATGATTTTTTATTTGTCAATCTTTATGATCTTTCAGTAACTTTTTTGACGATTTTTTTTTAAACTTTTTTTTGGTCGAAAGACCGTATATATGCCTGGATCTTCTTCCATTTAATACACTTTATTAATGAATTAAAATAAGATTTTATTATATGATAAGTAAAAGCTCACATTTATCTTGACAAAAACTCACAGTCTGCTTAATAACTATTTATTACATAATAATAATTTTTAGTTTATTTTTTTATTAAAAATCTATATATGTCTTGTCAATTTTTCTAATCTTTTAATTATTTGATCAAAATTTTAATAATGTCATTTAAATTTTAAAGAGAATTAACGTATTTTTACCATATAATACTCGTACCATATTTAACTGACTATGGTACGAACATCAACCTCGGTGGATCTCAACCTCGGAATATTTTTTTAAGAAAACATAAAAGGAGTTACGCATCTCCTAGCTAATTGGCATCTAATTAAAATATGATTGGATCACAGCTAATAGGCATTATAGTTCATATGAATTTATAGTGTTCCTCAATGCATGCAGTAAGTATTTCTCTGAGGAGAGATGCCCAGGCCATCCAAGAAACATGCTTCTCACTCTAATTCTCTCGGGCATGTCAACTCGTGGATTTACAAGTATATTTAGCATGGAAGAGATATTTTTATTTACAAATGCATGCTGTAAATAGAAATATTTTTTTCGTTGATGCTAAATATGTACAACAAACCTACCGGTAAATGTTTATGTAATTTTTCTTGTGAAGTGTTTGTTTTTTAATTGAGGGTATCATTAGTATTTTTATTTAATAACTTTCACACATTCTACGTAAGGTAAGAATATATTTTAATATGATAAAATTTAAAATAGACACTATACTTAAGGAGTTATATGAAACAACATCATGGTTGAGGGTGATACATAAATATGAATCATATAAAAAAATATCTATAAATAATTAAATATAAAATCTTTTCGAGAGTTATTTGCGAAAGCTCCTTTTTTTTTTTTTTAAATGACCTCTCCTAGAATATATTGGAAGCTGTTAAGGCAAGCAATAACCACATAGTGTACATTTTGATGAAGATATTACTGCATATAGAGGATCCATTCCTGGAACACCATATCTAAAGCTAGTGTTTATATTTTTATTAGTATGAATTTGGTTATGCATATACTCCTTTTAAGATAATTTCTTTTGTTTATGTTTATATCAAACTTCTAGGGTATCACCATTTCACATGACATCGTTGCCTTTCTGCAATATGTCGAACAAAGAATAGTGGACATAAATTTGAGATTTCAGGAGGTCTCAGAGAACAGAGTGGCTCTTGAATTGAAAGAAAGTGACGGACAGAGAAGAGTCAGATCTGAAATTCTTGTCCGGGAGCCAACATCTTCACTAATTATGGAAGAATCACAAATTGTTGGGAGAAGAGAAGATATAAAAATTGTTAAGAAGTTCTTATTATCAGAAGTCCAGACCAACGAAAGTGCCAAGGTACCTGTGATGGCCATCGTCGGCATGGGTGGCTTGGGGAAAACTGCTCTTACTCAGCTTGCCTACAATGATGTCAAAATAAGCAATAAATTTGATCTCAAGGCATGGGTATGTGTATCTGAAGATTTTGACCTGATAAAGGTGACACAGGCGATGGTCGAGTCTTTTACTGGGAATGAGTGTCGTCTGTCAGGTTTGGATCCTCTTCACAGAAAGCTAACAAAAGAATTGGCCGGGAAACGATATTTGCTTGTTCTTGATGATGTTTGGGAATTGGGTCTTGAAAGAGTCTGGGATAGTTTAATAAGACCTTTACAGCAAGATGGAACCAAGAGAAGTAAGATAATAATAACTACAAGGAACGTGGAGGTTTCAAGAATAGCCAGGGCTTCAGTAATCCATCATTTGCCTTGCCTTCAAGAAGAAGAATGTCTAAGGGTGTTTTGCCACAGTGCCTTCGAAGGTCGGGATCCAGCAACTTTGCATGACCTATTGGTCATGGGGGAAGAGATTTCGAAGAAGTGTGCAGGGGTACCCCTAGCAGCAAAGATCCTTGGAAGCCAACTACGTTGGGTAGATGATGTGCAGAGGTGGGAAGACATCATAGAAGGTGATATATGGGATATTGATAGACAGGGGATCATACCTATATTAAAGCTGAGTTATGACCTTTTGCCTGCACGCCTCAAAAAGTGTTTCAAGTTCTGTTCTCTGTTTCCAAAAGATCACAGATTTGGAAAGGATAGGTTGGTCCAGATGTGGATGGCAAATGGTTGTATCATGCCAAAAAGGTCGAGACAGATGGAAGATATTGGTATGGATTATTTTGATGAACTATTGTGGAGGTCATTCTTTCAGCAGTTCACTACTTTCCTGGGACCGTCTGACCAAGTTTTCCAGATGCATGATCTAATCCATGATCTAGCAAGATACGTTTCAGGAGATGAATATTGCAGTTTGGAGGATGGCAAGTCCTACAGCAAGACAGAAGGAAATGTTCGGCACCTTTCAGCTATTTCTAGTAACATATCCATGGATGTAATAAATCATATTCAGCAGCCAACACTTCGATCTTTTATATTCATTCGCAGCTCATGGAAATTGGCCACCAGCATGAAGGCCCTAGATGGCGTGCTCATCCTACCAAAATACCTTAGGGTGCTGGATTTGTGTGGCTCTAATATTGAATATTTGCCGAGTTCCATGGTCGGTTGCTTGAAACTCCTACGCTATCTTGGTCTACCCCCACATTTACGGCTGCCTGATAGCATATCTAAGTTGCTTAACCTTCAGCATCTAATCTATCAGCGTGATGTTATATATCCAGTGGGAATTGGAAAACTAACCAACCTTCAGACAATGCCTGGTTTCATTTGTCGTCCAAAAAATGACCGCCATGCTAAACTAGGAGAGCTGAAGGATATCAATAACATCCGAAATCTGCGCATCTTGGGCATTGACAAGTTCACTAGTGTGGAGGAGGCAAAGAAAGCGTGCTTGCAGAAGAAGGAGCACCTTCGAGAGCTACAACTGAGATGGGATTGTTTTGAACCATCACCATTTGATGATGAGCTGTTGGAGACCCTCAAACCCAATCACATGCTTCGAAGGCTGAAGATAAGTCGCTTTAAGGGACTACATTTTCCGTCTTGGTTGGGGGATGATTCTTTCTCAAAATTGACCAGTGTCGAGCTAATGGACTGTGATACTTTGTCTTCCCTCCCTTGTCTCGGAAAACTTCCTTCTCTCAACTATCTGTCCATCACGTCAAATGACAGGGTGAAACATATCGACCAGCAGTTCTTCTCTGGAGGATTTCCACGACTGGAGACTCTGCAATTGGAGAGGATGTCAATTTTGAAGTCATGGCAGGGGGTCGAAAATGGCGAGTATTGTCCCTGCCTCCAGAAGCTTATTCTTTCCCAGTGCAGGTTGCTTGCATCCATCTCAGTTTCCAACCTACTGGCCCTGCAAGTTCTGCATATCAGCTATTGTGATGCTTTTCTGTCCTGGCGAGGTTCTCTTCTGCTACAGAGTCTACCATCTTTGCAGGAGATTGAAATAAAGAGTAGAGAGTACTCCTCTGAGGATAAGGAAGACTGGGAGTTTAGTGGGAAGTGGGAATTGCCGAATCTTGAAGCAGAAGATGATGATGATATGTCCCTGATCAGCAAGCTTACCACTAAGCATTGCCCCAGACTGGGGGCATTACCCCATCTAGAACATTTGGAGAAGTTGGAGGTAGAATCTTGCGCGCAGTTGATGTTACATAATCCATTGACTCACCTTTCATCTCTTCAAACTCTTCAGATTTCGGACATTCCTGGCCTTCTGCAATTACCTGCACTCCCCAAGAACCTTGTACAATTAGTTCTGAAAGATCTGCCAGCTGTGGCAAATCTACAAATAATCCCACCAACAGTTAGAGATCTGACATTGGAAGGATGCAACGAGGCAGCCATTGTTGAAGCCTTGCCATGTCTCACTAACCTTACCTCCCTACGAATCTCTCAGCTACCAAATTTGGCACGGCCACTTTCCCTACATAACCTTGTGAGACTCCAAAAGCTTGAGATTTCTAACTGTCCGAAACTTGAATCACTCAACTTCTCTCCAGAGTCAGGAATCTATATAGAAGGCCTACAAGCTCTTGCATCTCTTGTGCATCTATCGCTGGTAGACTGCCCCAACTTACGTTTCCCTGTGCATTATAGGCCCCCATCCACACTTCGATATTTTGCGATTACCAACTGTCCTCAGACGTTGATTCCTCTGTATTGGATCAAGTTTGCGAAAAGCGAAGGTACGAGCCACGATCCGCGTTGGATCAGGTTGACAGAAAACAAAGGTACGAGCTGCTTGCACATTCTATTCTCTCTTTCTACCTCGGCCACCTTAATTACAAGCTAAAGGAAATCATCTTTCTGCCACCTTCCTTTTTTTCTTTTCCAATGCATGTTGTCGTGGATTACTTATTAAAAAAAAAGATTTTTACATGTATATATCTTTAAAAACTGATGTATTTGTATTTATAACCCAGCTTTGGTATTATATGAAATACTTCTAAAAATCTTAGAAGTGTTACAGTTTATACCCCTCCATCAAAAATGTCGTGAGCTTTAACTAAATATACAAAAAGATGATGTAAATTTTGATAAGAGGTATACATATAAAAATATCTAAAATCTCTTTGGCATATTCAGTTGGGAGGAATGCTATTATATCATTCTTTACCACACTCATTAGTAGCTGTTTGATTACTTGATCGAAGAGCTTTCGTTAAATGTATTAATTATAACAAAAGTTATGTCAAAGGTAACTTCAATAAGAACCGTGTGATCGAATGATCAAACAACTCACGATGAGTGTGGAAGATAGGATGGTAGAAAGATTAGTATAATAACATTCCTCTTCGGTTAGAATTCACTGCATTTTGACGATAGTATATATGCACAATGGTTTTGAAGTTTTTGAAGGTACTTCGTACAATATATGGGAGTTAAAGGTATAGATACAAATATGCTAATTTCTAATGGTATATTTGTAATTCAACTCAACTCAATCAAGTCTTAATTCCAAATTAATTTGAGTCGACTATGGATTCGCTGTCTCTACTTTAAATGATTTAGGTTACTTCTTCTGAAAGGTTTAAAGTCTCTTAATCATATTGTACTACTCTCTTCCAAGTTAATGTAAGTTTACTCCTTCTTTTCTTTCCTTCCTCTATCCTAATATGTTCCACTTTTCTAACTGGAGCCTCCCTAGGTTTACACTTAACATGTCCAAACTATCTCAATCTCACTTCTCTCAATTTGTCCTTAATTGATACTACTCTCATCTTTTCTCTAATATACTTATTACGAATTTTATCTAGCCTAGTATGTTCGTACATCTACCTTAACATTCTTATATCGGCAACATTCATTTTGAAGACATGTTGCCTCTTCATCGTTTAACACTCGCTATCATACAACATTGTAGGTCTTATCGCTGTATAGTAGAATTTTTCTTTCAGCTTCGTTAGAACCTTGCGGTCACACAACTCCCATGGCAAGTCTCCACTTCGCCCATCCTGCTTTACTCTAATGGCTAACATCCTCCTTGTACCCTCCATCTTCTTAGAGGATTGGACCAGGATATTTGAAATGGATACTTTGGGGTATTGTCATCCCATCCAAGTTAACTCTTTCCTTTTCGCCCATCTGACCTTCAGTAAATTTACAATACATGTATTTTGTCTTAGTTCTACTTAACATGAAACTTTTAGACTCTAAGGTACTCCTCCAAAGCTCTAGTTTTCTATTAATTCTCTCTTGCGTCTCATCTATCAACACAATAGCATCCGCAAACATCATACACTACGGAATGTACTTTTGTATATCATTTGTTAAATCATCCATAACTAATACGAAAAGGTAAGGGCATATTGCTGATCCTTGATATATTCCAACTGAAATAGAAAAATTTCTTATTTTTCCTTTAACCGTGTGGACACTAGTAGTTGCTCTTTCATACATGTCTTTTAATACTTGTATGTACCTAATAGATGCCTTCTTGCGTTCCAACACCCACCACAAGACATTTCTTGAAACTCTATCATAGGCCTTCTCCAAATCGATGAACACCATACATAGATGTTTTTTCATATCTCTACATTTCTCCATCAAGCTCATAATGAGGAAGATAGTTTTTATGATTGATCAACTCGGTATAAAGTCGAATTGATTGGCCGAGATAGTCTTGTCACAACGTAAACGATATTCTACAATTCTCTCCCACTGCTTCATAGTATGACTCACTATAGTTTGAGTAGCTCTGAATGTCTCCTTTGTTTTTTAAAATAGGTAGAAAAGTGCTCTTTCTCTATTCATCTGACGTATTGGATTGACAAGTTCAAAGTGAGCGTATTGGATTTCATTTATAACTTGTAAAAGTTTTGTTTGTAGTTTTTTTCTTTTTCTACCTTCATCTTTCTAGCTAGAAGTTTCTGCCATCATCCTTTTTTTTTTTCCTTTCAGATGTTCGTCCATGAATTGTTCAAATAAATCACTGATGACCGTATTTTTCCTGAATTGACCTGTTCAAAGTGACGTTGAGACTTGATGGAGGGCGTTTAAATATGAGAAAATCACTTTATGAAAAGTGCTCCACTCTTTGCCCTTCTTGTATTGCTTCGTCCATCCTTTTTGTTTCAATGCAAAATAATATAATTCAAAATGTTTATTATATTCTATAGTATTTTTAGATATTTAGTTCAATATAAAACAGTATAAAAATAAACTATCTAATCATACTAATCAGTTCCCTGTTGATCTTTTTGTTAGTGCCTTCTACTTTTCATCTAGAATTTGTGTATGGATTCCTCAAATGAGTTCCTAACGACCATCTGTTTCGCTAACTGCTGAATTATTAGATGAGAGGAGGGAACGGATGAGGTTTTGCAAATGCAGGTGGAGAGAGAGAATTGAAGAGACAAGTATGGATGACTCATCTTATTCAATTTCTATCAGCTCCTCAATCGAAGAGATGGATGACGTTTTGCTGGGTTGGATTAAACCTCCCCTTGGGGTATATCCGGTCTCCAAATGAAAGCCAGTGCTCTTCTATATACCTGCAACTCTTTTCAGTGGGCATTACAATAACTATTTCTCTCAACTATCTCCTATGTACATTGATCTTTGAAGCCACTGTCAACTACCAGCTCCATTCTCTTTCTTGCATGGTACACTAGGTAGTTCTTTTCATACTTAAATTGATCAACAGACTTAACATTTTATGATACAGATGTTGTATTGTTGCTTTTATCTTTTTCTTAGAAGATTTCTGTTCACCAATGACCTGGTCGACTGTAAAGATAAACATCTTGAAAGGTGACAAAATCATCATCACAATTGATGACAGTTTAGTCATCAAAATGCTTCCAGGCCTCTTCTACTCTCCAGGCAAACCCCTGGAATTGGCAATTGAGCAAACTCGGCTGTTCATGATTTGTGTATGTAGGTGCTTCAAAATCCTAGATATATATTACCCATCCTAGCAAGAACTTGTATTTCCTTATATGAAAGTTTTTGATAATTGGACCGAATAAATCAGTGTTTTCATCTCACAAGAGTACGTGTTTATTTAATTACACATCTTTGAAAAGTTTATATTTCTTATGCAAGCTTCCGAGGGATGTGGCCAAAAAGTTGGGGCCAAGATGTGAGTCTCGGGAACAAGTCAGGCACTAACACTGAGGAAGGTCGGATGGAGACCGTATAACCGGGTCAGCTAGTCACAATGGGTCCTTGACAATGGTCATGGGAGATTCCACTGGGATGCTTAAATTAGAAATGGTTGAGATATATTTGTCACAGTATTCCTCTTTTTTTTGGAAATGAAAATGATTATACTGAGCTAGCAGGAAACACTACAGTGATCCAAGTCTCCCTGAAGGGAGGAGAGGATATAAGATGGAAAGAGAGGTGGATACCAAGTTGCTTCTGATTTGGTCTTCACAGCCAATTTGGCCAAATCATGCACTACCCGGTTACAATCTCTGGGGGGACTAGGAAATAGAAATCCTACCCAGGGATGAGATTAAATGGATAAAATCCTGAATAATACACTTGGGCCCCCATGGTGCTTCTGGGGGTTTCTGGACAACATTAACAATGTTGGCAGCATCAGTCTCAATAAGCACAGGGCAAGAATATGATGAGGCTAGATTAATCCTTACAAGAATCTCTCTAGCTTCACTAACTTCAGGAGAGTATTCAGTACCATTTATAGTATGGCAGCCAAGCAGTGAACCTGTATCATCTCTGATAGCCATACCACAGCCACTATGGCCTCCTTCAATAGCCCCATTCACATTGATGTGAATGGTACTAGAAGGTGGGGGAGACCAGAATATGGTGGTTTTGAAGGAATGGGGTTGGGGGGTCTGCCTGGTATTTGATATCCAGAGAATAGCTTCCTTCTCATCTCCTTTCAGAGTTTGCGGGGGGGATGAAGTTATGCCTTCAATGATCTGCTTACATCTTGCTTTTCATAGGTGCCATAAGATGGAGATTTTGAGAGCCAACTGATAACAGTCCTCCTGCCTAGCCAGATTGGAGGAAGAGATCCAAGAGTGAATGATCTCTTGAAAAGGCTTATCGATCAGTCCAGATCTCAAACTGAAGGGTGACACAAACCAAACTGCCCTTTCAAAGTCGCATTGAAATAAAATGTGATCAATGTTCTCAGCTTGACAAGAGCAAATAGAACAATCTTTATCAACTCAATTGAGGATCGTGGCAAGTCTTTCATTGGTAGGAGTGGCATTATTTTAGCATTTCTAGAGAAACATGCTAACTTTAGGACGAACAAGTTGATTGAACTTGGGATTCCAAAACAATTTTCATATACTCTGAACATTAGAGGAGCTGGCTGAACTTTGCTCTTGGAGGGATATATATGCTGATTTAGTGGTAAGATTCCTATGAGGAGTGAGGGTCCAAATCATTGAATGGTACTAGACTGGTGAGCACCACAAACTCCAGCATATACTTTTTTTAGAGCTTCAGCCATCTCTTTGGGCGATGGGCATATGAGTAGAACTTTCCTTTTGCCATCATGTCACTCGAAACAAAATGTCCCTTTTATATTCATATGAATCCTTAATATAGATCAATTTAGCATGCTCAATTCGGGTGCTTGGCAATATTTTATATTTAAACTAGTTGAGAAGCATATCCTTCCAATCAAGCTTATTGACTACTTCCACTGGACATACTTCCATTTCTAATTATGCTTCTCCTACCAACACTGTCGGCAATAGTCTTTTATTTTTGACCCATATTTCAATAGGCCCCTCTAGGGGCAGAGCCAGAGATCTTTTTAATTTAGTCAGAGCATCAGCTTGAGCATTTGCATTGTAGTTGATATGATTAATTTGAAAGAAATATAATCTTTGTATCAACTTAAAGACCCTCTGGTGATAAGGAATCAACTCAGGTTTTTTGACATCATATATTCCTTATACTTGATAAATAACTAGTATTGAGTCTTCATGAACTTGAATCATTTGGATGCCCATATCGAGAGCAACTTTCAAGCCAACTATTAAAACTTTATATTCAGCTTCACTGTTGGTGCATGGCTTAGTTTAAGAACATGAGGTATGCAAAACCTTACCTTTAGGAGATATAAAGACAATTCTTGCCCCTGCCCTTGTAGTGAATGCCCTGTCTTGTGCAATTGCTAAGCAGGAAACCCCATCAAAATATAGCTACCATATCTTTTGTTCTGTATGATTAGTTTCCAATGTTTTTTCATCTGGTAGGTTAGTGATCAATGTTAAATCTTCTCGCACCGGATGTGCTGCAAAGAAGTATGCAATGGCTTGACTTTTAATGGCTTTCTGAGAAATACATTTGATGCCGAACTTTATAAGGAGGATTGCTCATTTACCCAAATGACCCTTCAAGACCGGTTGATTCGTAATATACTTGAGAGGATCCGCTCTCGAGATAAGCTAGACTTCATGTGACAGTATGTCATGCTTAAGTCTTTTGACTGCAAAGAGCAGGGCTAAGCATATCTTCTCAATAGGTGAGTATCAGAGTTCAACTCTAATTAGCATTTTGCTTAAATAATATAGTGCTTGCTCTTTTCCTTCTTTATTATTTTGTGCCAGTAATGCCCCTAGAGAAGTCTCCGGAGCAGCAATATACAAGATCAATGGTTGGTCTTTGATAGGTGCCTCCAGCACGAGTGGTGATAAAAGATATTGCTTGATTTTCTCAAGCGCATTTTGGCATTCATCATCCCATGTAAATGGGACATCCTTCTTCATTAACTTAGAAAAATATTCACATCGCCCGACTAGGTTAGATATAAACCTCCAGATATATGTGAGTTGTCCATGCAGAGACTGCAGCTCCTTGAGATTCCTCGGAAGTGGGAGCTCTTGAATAGGTTTGATTTTGGCTGGGTCTATCTTAATGCCTCTATATCTGATAATGAAGTCTAGAAATTGCAACTTGAGACTCCAAAGGTACACTTCATAGGGTTCATCTTTAAGCTATATTGTCTTAGCCTTTGAAATATAGTGCGGAGATCCTGAATATCGTCTTCCTTCTTCCTGGTCTTAACAACCAGGTCATCAATATAACATTCCACTTGCTGATGCAATAGTTCATCAAATATCTTAGTCATTACCCTTTAGTATGTCGCACCGGTATTCTTGAGGTCAAAGGGGATTCTCTTATATTGGAAATCTTTTGGTGGCATTGACCATGATTTCTATTACAGGCATTGGGAAGTCATCCTTCAAACATGCCCTATATAAATCTCTGAAATATATACAGATTTTGATTTGTCCATTCTTCTTCTTGACTGCGCTAGCCATATAGTATATTGATTCTCTTCCACGAAGCTAACATCAATTAGCTTGTCGACTTTAGTATTAATTTTGCTTAACAGTTCCAACCTCATTCTTCTCGGAGTTATTGCCGTAGAACAATGTTCACCTTTGTTAAGGCCAAATGGTATGTGGTCTTATCCACATCGTCCACATCCTTTAACTTCTCTTGGATGTGGTGAAGCGGTGGGCAAGGACACCGTAAAAGGTCGCGACTTAGAGAAGAAAGGCGTTAGTAGCCAACCTTGCCTGAAATAACAAATAGGATGAAAGTTATCTTATCTGGATGGCTATTTCTTATCACCAAGATACTTTAAAGTGAAAAATAATACATTTTAACACTTAGGCACTTTAAGACTAACTTCTATTAAAGTATTATAGTGTAAAGGTGTTCGAACATTCACTTTAAAAATGTTTTTGTGTCAAAATTTTATGGTATTAAATTGTTATTATCTTTCTATTATAAATAATATGCTATTAAAGATAGAGAGTGCATGCATGCATTATATTTTAATAAAATAATTTTATAAACTTTTATATTTTTAAATATTAATTATCTATTAATAAGATTTTAAAATTTTAGAAAAATATTAAATTAAAATGAAATGAAGAAAAAATTATAATAAATAGTGCATGGGGGTAGATGGCAGCCTTTTAGGAGAAGACGAAAAATAGGAAGTTTATGTGAAGTATTATATTGTAATCATATAATTTTAAAAAATTAAGATTCATAAAAATTAATTACATGTTAATGAAATTTTAAAATTTTATAAAGATAATATTTAAAGTAAAAAATTTATGATGAATATTGCATTGGTTATGTGGCGGTTTCGTAGGCCAAGAAGACAAAAGACAGAGAGTTTATGGTGATATGTGATATTTTAATATGTTCATTTAAAAGAATTTTAAAATTTTTAAGTACTAATTATGTATAATGAAAATTTTAAATTTTTATAAAATATTAATTAAAATAAAAAATTATAATGAATAGTACACCGAGATATGTGAGAATTTTTTAGGAGAAGAAGAGAAAATATAAATGTGTGCAAATTGTTAAAAAGTGAAAGAGAAAATAATGAGGGTTATTTTATAAATGTAAGAAACGAAGGATTATTTTTTAAAGATAAGAAATAGCCATTTACGTGGGAATTAACGTCAGGGGACTTTAAGTAAGGTAAGGAAAATGTAAAAGAGGTTGGATAAAGGATCCTTCACAGGTATAGGCTTAACGCCACCAAGGGGTGTAAATCAATTGACCTAATTTTATAAATTATACAAAGAAACAGTCTTTCTAGATTACAATTTCCTCCACTGCTCCACATTAAACTCTCTTGAATAGTCTGCTCGTGACCAGTGTCATTCTTTACATGGCCTTGATGGGACGTGCCCCGCGAGGACACTCCACGAGGGTCAAGTATTCTAACTTCTAAGGAAGATTATTTAAAGAGGAACCGTCAATTGGATCATGCTGCAATACTTATAGTCCTCACTTTGTTTGGAGAATAAGTTATTGAGTGGGGTCTACTGACAGAATAACGCATACTAAAATAAGGAGTGTTTCGATTTGATAGTTTCGTGGGGTCCATTGACGGAATAAGAAGAATAAGTAATTCTTGAGTTTAGGGTGAGATGATTTATTCTCGGAATAGACTATTTTGCCCCGGTATAAGTCATTCTCCTTATCAAAGTTAAACTAAGCTTATTCTCCTCTTATTCTTCTCTTATTCTCTAATCAAAATGACATAAAAGAATATCACAAAGTAACATCATTTTTTAACATTACTTTTAGACAAGTCTCAATGACAATAATATATTAAAAGAAAGTGGTATGGCCCCACTCTTTTAAGAGTCTTTCCTTTTAATATGTGATTGTCATTTGGATGCGTCAAAAAGTAGTATTAAAAAACGGTGTTACTTTTTCATCTTCCTACTATGCCAATTTTCCTCCCATGAAACTGTTTCAGCGTTCATTTTATACATGAAAGCAGAAACAAAAAATGAAAGTATCTATTTCGTATCAGATACAATGTGATAATTCTTATAAACTACTTATAATGTATATTACAAATGTCTATTGTTTTAGGTTGAAATAATATCTCTATAGTTTAATATAATATTAGACAAGAATAAACATGAAGACTTTATCTCCTTTATGAAAGTGCCATCATTTATCAAATTAAAACATTAACAATATATCTACTTAGTTTGAAACTAAACTTTAATTCCTTGATGATACAAGTCACCTCTTGTAACAAAAGAAAAATATAACTAATAATATATTATCAGAATAAATATGAAAAAGTAGGTATGAAAATGAGTGTTGATTTAAAGACGCAAGAATTGGGAGATATAAGTCCATCCTTTTCTCTGTAACAATACAAACGTAGACAACATTTTAGAGTGATTTATCTTCCCTAGAGTAATAATTTTGTTGTTCGACTTGGTCACCTCTCCAAATCCTAGATAGTCGATGTATAACCCTTTTACGATTGTACCTAAAAATAAAATGATTAGAATACCCAAAAAGTAAAAATAAAAGGTTCAAAGAAAAATAAAAAACAAAAAGAGGTTCCCAACCTGTAAAGAGGAAAGTAAGATGCACAATTAAAAGTCCAATACAACTACGTGAAGAGATTTCTTTTTTATTTTTAGTTCTTGATCAACTCGGAGCTTTAGCAGAGTCCAGACTAGGGCTGTCAAAGATTCAGGTCTGGGTAGATCCATACCCAAAATGCATGTATCCAGACTTGGTTCAGACCCAATAAGAGTCATAGGTAAATGGGTCAGATCTTGAGTCTACTTATTTATTTGATGTTGAAAGACAAACGGACTTGGTATAGAATTTAGTTATCTTAAATCTCTATGTGCCAGATAATTGGGTTTGTTTTAGGTCCAAATTTTAAGAAATCGGCTCAAAATTTTTTGCAATGTATGACAATAAAAAGTTTAATGGGTTTATGGGTATATCCAGACCCATAATTAACGGGTCCAAACAAGTCTGTTAATGGGCCAGGGCCCATTTTGACAGCCCTAATCCAGACTATAGACCCTCCATTTATGACCATTTAATGAGAATTTTGCAAGAGGGTGGCAATCCAGTCATTGGGTACTGCAAAGGCCACCAAAGAAGATGAAGTCCCCAGCTACCCTAAGGAACAATCACAGGGGGAGGGGTATCAGTGGACATAAAACACATACAACATTGGGGACAGATATGGTGCATCAATGGACATGAAACACATATAACATTGGAGACAGATGGTACAGGCACCTACAGATGCAAAGCCGAAGAAGCAATTCGCCTGTCCAAACTAAACTTTACCTGTTCCATGACAACCGAAAACATCTAAAGCATTTACGACTTAGAACATAATTAATTACTTACGCCGACGTCTGGAGAAGTTCAAACAAGCATTAGCGATCGTGATACCAAACACAACCATTCCCACTATGAAGGCAAGGGCAGACCATGGATTACTGAAATGCGTGGTTTTTAAACTCGCTCGCCACTTATGGTGTGGGACTTCACAATACTTCTTCACATTCTTGAAGAGAGGAGCATTGTAGTGCCTTTTGTAATCGAGGTGTGTGCCTTTGCATAGTTCATTGAACAACTTAGCTACCTCCTCATCGCTACCCAGCTTGCTTTCAATTATCCCACGTTTCTGGAGTATGGCGACATCACTTTGTGTGTTGATGAGGTTATTGATGAAGACTGCGTAGCTTGTGAAGTGGCTTCCGACCTGGGGACAACATTGCTCCAGGGCGATGAAGTTGCGGAGCTTCGAGCTAGTCGACTCTTGAACCGCCAACAAGGGGATCTCCAGTGTCCCCTCTGTAGTAAACGACACCTTCAAGTAGGAGCTCATCCCCTCCTTCTTTCTAACTTTGACCCCAGCCTTGTGCAGTTCTGTCGCACACGGTATCATCCTCGGCACTTCTGATTCCTCAGTGGAGCAGCAGTGGCAAGGCCGCTTGTGAACCAACACTAGATAGAGAAGGCCAAAGAAGAGTATCGAGATCAGGCGAGCTACCATCTTGACTGGGTACAACGCCACTTGGCCGCATGAGCAGTGGCGCGGCTCATCTGGGATCTTGGTTGGATCTAGGCATGTGTGGTGTAGGTGAAGAAGATGGCGCACTTCGTCTACACACAGCTCTCTTCCTTCTGGCAGCTTAACTTCGAGGAATGTTAAGGTGATCTCCATAAGAGTAAGTGGTTCAGGGCGCGGACCTCTGAAAGGGATTATGGATTCATCGAACAATCTTACCAAGACAAAGAACGGGATCTGGTTCTCCAACAGCATCAGGTCCCTCCGCAAATAAGAGAGGCCCCACCTCACGCTTGCCAACTGGGGCGTCTCTTGCACCTCCTTGAACACCCTCTTCACGAAGTATTCGATGATGAAGCAACCATCAAGGACGAGCATCTTCACAAAGTCGTCCACGCCCATCTCCACCTGCTCTGCATACTGCTTCCGAGCTCGGGGCTCGCAAGCACGGATCACCCTGATGTAATTGTTGAGGCTGTTGGTGGACGGACTGCGACTTATGAGCTTGTTCAGGTACCTGAACTTGATCTCTTCCATGGGCTTTAAGCTCTCCTTGCGGTGGTGGAGTGGGCCGATGGCGACGAGCATGGGTTCGTAGGCGTCGCCTTCTTGCTCCCGGATGCTGGGGTGCACCCTCCAGATGCACGGTTGCTCTTCATTTCCGAGCACCTGTGGCCCCTCCCCCACCCTCTGTCTTTCCGCTTCCATCAGAGCTACTAAGGGATCCACCGGCAAAGTTACTTCGGGAACAGCGTTTTGGGAGGACATGGGGGCGGTGGCGGGTGTGCCACTGCCCTCGGCCAGAACGATCTCCTGGTCTGCTTGTCGCTCTTCGGAACCTGCCAACGAAGGTGCCCGCCGGGTCGTCTCAGCCGAGGCGGCTCCGTCGGACATTGCCGCATCCATGGCGGCGCGCTGCGGCCTTGAACAGTATCGGCGACTCCGATCGCAAGTCAATAATTGTGTTGTGCAGCCCGGTAGCACCCAAATGGCCCCCATGTGGGGTGGATGGCCCCGAGGCGCGCAGGGAGTTTTTCTATCTAACTGAGATTTTCTAACTTTAATGAACAATCAAAATCTATGTCCCGAATGATTGATTTAAAATTTAGTTTTGTGTAAAATATGTTTTGCAATTTTATTCCCAAACAATACCATAAAATGATTTGAGGGAAAAAAGTTATAACTAATTTAATTAATATATTATAAAAGTCAATCTTTTTATAAAACCTCAACTTTTTCCCAATCTTCGGGGGCAAGACCCCTGAAATTATGGACATTGCCGCATCCACGGCGGCGCGCTGCGGCCCCTGAACAGTAATCGGCAACTCCAAGCTCAAGTCAATAATTGTGTATGGTTGGTCCTCACTCCTCAGTTAAGAAGGAGGGGCGAATATTTTGCGATCACAAGTTCCTTCTTCTTTGCTTATGTCCGCCGAAGACTGTAAACAATCTCAGTTCGCACCCAAATGACCCCCATGTGGGGTGGATGGACGAGGCGTGCAGAGAATTTTTCTATTATAAGCAGTACTATGGATGCAAACGGCTCCTGTTCGGATTTTGCGTGGATCTTATAACTAATGGGTTCGCTCTAACTCGTTGGCGAGTAATTTCCTCGGACCTCGCCCCACATATTGGCCAACATGTGGGGTGGGGGCGCCAGGACCGCTAAGATGTCGGTAAGTGAACGTTTCTGAGGAGAGTAATGCTTGCTACCTCCGATCACTATGATCGGATGGTACACTTCTGAAGTTTGGGTCAGTTCTGATTAGGTTCTATGTTTTTTTTAAATAAAAAAATTCTTTTTATTACACGGAAATTAATGTTGGTATCATAAATATTTTTTTTTTAAAATATATAGTCAGGTTGAGACCCGATCTGAACTTTTCGAATATATTCTTAGCTTTTTTATCGGACGTCCTAAAAAATAAATAAAAAATTCTAACAAAAAAATCAAAAAAAAGTAAAACGTACTGTAACGCCGTCCGATCGGACGGCATTGAGGGAGACAGTGCAAGACACGTAGCCTGCATGCCCTCCCTCTAGGGTTGTGCATAATTCGGTTCAGTTCAATTCGATTTGGAGTCATATTCGGTTCGGTTCAATTTCACAATTTTGTGAAACTGATTCGAACTGAAAAATTGAATAAAGTAATTTTTAAATAAATAAACAGATTATATTAACATTATATATATTTAATATTTTAATATAAAATAAATATTTATGTATAAAAATGTGTTCTTAAAATTTAATTTTAATATTAAATACATATATATAAATTTATATGAATAAAATAAAAAAATTCCATTTGAACCGAACCGAACCGAAATCAGTTTGGTTCAACTTCAAGTGACAATTCAGTTCGCTTCAATTTTTTAAAAAAAATTCCAAAATTAAACCGAACCGAACCATGCACACTCCTACCTCCCTCGATGCAGCAAGTATTACTCGAGGAGGATAGGTTGGGGATGCATGGTTCAGCCACTGGAAGCACCTTCGTGCCCACGGTAGGAGCATATCATAAGGTGAATAAAAAGTTAAAATTTAATATGAGGGAAGAAAGAAAATTCAGACAGCTACAACACCTTAGTAGAAGAGAGAAAAGCCAAATATTGCTTTTATATTAGTTTTTAAAAAAGTAAAATGGATTCTAACACTTGATTTGTGAGTGATGGATTAAAATACTCATTACTTTTTTATACTTTAAACAATAGGATGAGCCTTTTAATAAATGACATTTTAAATCTTATTTTTTACTTTTTACCATCTAAATGAGATTTTCTAATTTTAACGATTAACAATCAAAATCTCTGTCCCCAATATTGATTTAACAATTAGTTTTGTGTAAAATCTATTTTGCAATTTTATTCACAAACAATATCATAAAATTAGTTAAAGGAGAAAAGTTATAGCTAATTTATTACAAAAGTCAATCTTTTTTATAAAACCTGGCGAAGGTTTCACATAAATTACATCTAGAATAAAACTGTCTCAAAATGCGCCCCCCAAGTTGTTAGCTTAAAGGTATGGAGGTTAAGTTACCAAATCCCGGCCACTACCTCTTACCTCCAATTACTTAGTGATTGGGTGCTTGGGTAACCTCTCTTACTATTTAATACTTAATTTCTCCTCCTGTCGCGGTAATGCTAAGTAATAATTACCACTTTAGATTATTTATTTAAAACAATTAATTTAAATGTGGAAGAATTCTGGATAATCTTTATTTTTTTCTATTGTGTTAATTTTTTCTGTAAAAGCAACAAATTACTCATTGTTCTTTCCAAATTTTGTGGAATTATATTCCTAATAGATGAATAGAACAGCATGATCTTCTAGGTTCCTTTTTCAGTAGAAACTATCTAAAGATTTTTAGAATACAAACCGCAAATTTACAACTAATGTCCTATTTAAAAGAAAGTCGTCCGCAATTAGCGACATATATTTTTATTAATTTATTTAATTTATATATTTTTATTTAAATAAAAATGCATATATGCTGAATTCTGATACATGAAAGTGATAATAAAATATTATATGCTTATGTTGGAGCCCCAAGAAGAAATCCTAGATTCACCCTTGTCAATCTTGGAATCTCCACTTTATGATTTTCAGTTGGAAGTTAAAACACAACTAAAACATGACTTCCAAAATTCTACTAATTTTCTCCAAAATAACTGAATAGAACTACAAAATACTTTTAATTGAAAGCTGGACTAAAAATGGCTAGCTTTGGATTTATTTACCCTTTCCGCAAACAGCGTCAAACAGTCATAAGAAAATGAAAAGTGTCCCCCTCCCCGCTCCCCCAATAAAGACTGTCGTAAGAAAATGAAAAGTGTCCTTCAGCTACCACCGACTAATACTTGCTGCACCTGTAGTCGTACTGTGTCGGCTGCTGTTGTTTTTATTATAAAACAAATTTAACTTCTGAATCTTTTTTGATGGCCACATTATACTTTACATGGCTGTTGGTTTTTTATTTTTCATCTTTTCTTAGGTCATTCGACTCAAAGTCAGATTATATGGTCACATTGGTTGGGCTGAAGGTCTCAAAAAAAAAAAAAAAATTTGAAAAAAAAATACGGGCGGTGCAAGACCTGACTGCAGGTGCAGTAAATTAGTTTCACTACCTATAGACCATCCCCGTAAGGGCGACGAAGGAAGAGCACCAATTGACAAAAAAAGATTCTTTTGGGTTATCCTGTGCTCGGAAAAAGAAATAGGAAAAAGAAAAAATAATTTAATAGTTTTCTTCTAGTCACCGTAAATAGACATACTTAAAATAATATTTTTAAAATTTAAGATAATGTAATAGGTGCAGGAATTGAACCCACGAATAATGGATTCACAATCCACTACCTTGATCCACTTGGCTACATCCGCCCCTATCCGGTAGCACTGGCTCGAGTCTCTACTCTATCTACCTCTTCAGACACGATATCTTGAGTACCTCCCTGCGGCAACATTAGTAGCTGACTACTAGCTGGCAGCTGCTGTCCGGCGACTCCGGCTGCCACCGTAGCAGCAGGGCTGGGGATGCATAAAGTTGTCCGTATTAAGACTTCACATGGCAATTGCACCCAGCTCAGCCAAGTCTGTCTGGCTCAGCTACAAACCAATAATGGTAATCACATTTGCACGTGTCCTTACTGTAATTGGAGATGCCCCGTGAGGAAGTCTGGCTGGCTTGTCACTAAGGCCCCATTCAATGCAATGGCGACAATAACTGGTGGGGGTGCCTTCAATGTGCCAATTTGGGAAGTTCGGCGGTCACCGTCTGTGCAACGTCACACAAGTGACGTCATATTTAAGAATACAACTTTGAGTAGATCAACTTTGAGTAGATCAAGGGAGTTAACTTGATAGCTAACCGAGTTGACCCTAACAATACTTGAGTTGCATTAAAGGATCTTTTAACGCGACCTTGATCGGTTGTGTAGAGGTCAAAATTTGGGGAGGGCAAGGACCATCTGGTCCGACACGATGAGATTTGTAGCAGGAAACGGCGAGCACTGTCTCATGGCCTACAGTCACATAAAGACATCTGAGGACCCTCCGGTCGAATGGAAGGTGATGTAACCGAAGCTATCACGATCGGATTCCGAAGCTGGAATCCAAAGTTCTGGATCCGGAGCTGGGTCGGATCGGTGTAAGAGGCCCGACAGGGATCCGGAAGACGTCGGAGGCAGAGGCGCGGAGGAGGATCCGAGGCCGAGAGTCGCTCGGTCTGAGATTGGCTTGCCTCCGGAAGGCGGGGCCGAAGTTCCTTCGGCTAACGGGCGAGCAGCGCGGAACCGAATCTCCGAGGGGCAGCCGGCGCACGGCGTCGAGACCGGGGAGAGGAGTCCGAGGTTGGCGGCCGAGACCGACTCGGGAAGGTCGGCGATGATTCGAACCGAGCTCCTGCAGGAGGGAAAGAAGAAGAAACCGGTCAGCAGGAGTCCCGGGCTTCGGCCCTAAGGAACCTCCTCCGACGGTTAAGTTAGCTTCTGAAGATGATTCGATTCATAAGGCAAAGAGTAGCTTTAGTGCTATTTGGACTATGGTCCTTGAGGGTCTCGGAGACATACCTTTGGCAATAAATAGCGTGGTATTTATAGCGGAGGATAGAGGATGGTTAACGGTGATAGCCGATATAGGACTATGTTCCGGACTTATTGGTAAACTGCCATAGTGCCTAGTCCTCCACCGGAGTGGGCCGAACAAGGCTGTTGGGCTGAAGGGGGTTGGGCCGCTTACGGGCCGAAGCCTACTGGGCCGAGGGTTGCAGTGCCGCTAATGGGCCGAAGGCTATTGGGCCGCTGATGGGCCGAAGGCTTCCTGAAGGCCTTCTATTGCTGCTGCTGGGCTGAACTGGGTTTGGACTTGTTTTAATGGGCCGAATCGGATTCTACCTCATCAGAAGGAAAGACTCTTCGATGTCTAAGTCAGTTCACCGTTCTCTAAAACAGAAGGAAGAACTAGGATTTTTATGATGTATTGTGTGAATACTTTGTTGGAGGGAATCCTTCTTATATTTATATAGAGTCGGGATTACCCTGCTATGGTAAGTGCGTGTTCTGCACGTCCGGGAATCCGTAATTCTGTAGGATTCATGGATGGCCCATTAGGAAACTGGAATTGTACGCAAATAATAAGTTATGAGAATTACTTGCTGCATTGTACGCGGCAAATTTTTTTTCTTATTTTTATTTTAAAAATATTTTAAGGTTAGTCCTACCATGGCCAACATGTTCGTACAGTCCGATCTCTAATTAAATGATCCAAAAAAATTCATAAATAAAAAAAATGTTACTGCTACAGTCGGTGCGAGCAGTCGCATGCGGCGAAGCAAGTAATTCTCATTAGTTATTCTAGATAGTGGGCTGCTCCTCTAGGGAGGGGGTTACCTGTCCTTGACCGAGTTTTACATCAATGGGAATTTAACCTACTTGGCCTCTCCGAAACTCGAGATGTCAGCCCTTCGCGACTAGAAGTTTGGCCTGCTCTAGCCTTAGTGAAGGGTTGATGTGGCTTCGCTGCTTGGGTAGCCAAGCCAAGAAGGGCAGGGGACGACGTCGAAGATGGAGAAAGGGATACCAAGGCACCAACGACCCATTACAGTATGGATCTTGGGGTATGTCTACTACTGTTAGAGGAGTGATTGCCTTTGCAACTGGATTGCCGGCTATCTCCGAGGGGATGGGCCATGTTACCCTCTTTTTCTTTGTCTGCTTCTTTAGTGCTTAGCGGCATGAGAATGAGATGGGTAGGTGGCCTGGCCCCACGGTCTATAGAGAGGCTACAGGCCGGGCTAGGCTGGTCTAGGCCAAGGTGCAGCCAAGTTGGGTTACTGTCGAGCTAGGCTTGGCTCAGTTCTAGGATTGAATGGGATGGGTTGTCCCGTAGGCTTTCAGACGGAGCCGAAGATGGGGTTAGATTTGAGTGTGGTTCCTCTGAGTACGGGTTTGGATAGAACTCAATCAGTATAGAGAGATAAGGAGGGAGTCTTTTATTAAAACCCCTCCTTGAGAATAGGAAAAGCACCATATGAGGGGTTTTTTTGAAATCTTCCCCTCTTTACTAATTTAGTTCAGTTTAAATCTGGACATAGAAGATCTCTATTTGTTAGATTTAGGTCCCAATTTTGAGCCCACGGACCAACTCTGGGTGAGATTTCTTAACCCTCAGGCCAACTCAAGTCTAGAGTCTAGACCCCCACTTCGATTCTCTCTCCTGCATTCAAGTCGTTCTAAATAGCCAACATCATTAAGTATCCACATGAAATCAATTAGTCAAACACTGGACATATCATACAAGGACAATCCACCAGGGTCAAGTCTTTTGATGAGTATTCATTCAAGTAGAACCTTCAATTGGACCACATCCTGAAACGGCAATAATGTGATTCCCATGTGGCCTTAATATAGATGGGACATACCCTGTAAGAATAGTCCACAAGAGTCAGTTTTTTCCAAGTGGACCCTTCAATTGCTACATTGTAACGCATTAAAATCCCTTGCCCCCCCCCTCCCCCCACCCTCCCTTTTTTTTTTTTTTTTTAAAAGACCGAGTGTCCGAGATCGAGACTCGATATTCCGTCTGATTTTTAGCACAGGGAGGGAAAAGTAGCACCCTCAAGAGACCCGCGGGATTGATCTCGGGTCTCCCCACCAACAGGTGGGGAGAGTGTCCGTTCGCACTACACGCACAGGATGCCATTATCCCATTGTTCCTTTTGGTAGGAACACACTACGCCGAGAGATATGGATGTGTGGATCAAACAAAATGAGAAAGTAAGGGGCATTTACTATGTACTTTCATGAAAACATTTTGTGCATCTTTATTGTTCATTAGCCATTGTTAAAATAAACAATATTATCAATTTTCTTCATCCCTCACAGTCCCCCTTCTCTATGCCCTCCTCCCTCCCTCTCCCCTTAGAGCCAATTTATATATCTATAGTTGAGCCGGATCACTCCAAGGCTCACATAATTTGTGGATTAACTTGTTGCACTGACCCTTAGTATAGAGCTTTTAAAAAAATTATTTTTAATATTTTTTTAGGTGAACTTTGAGGTGTTCTACACGTCTATACAGGCCGATTTCCAGTCAAATGACTAAAAAAATAAATAAAAAGATGAAAATTGTTATTAGGCTTGGCCCATTAACAACAATTTTTTACTGTTTATTAAGACTCAAGTTTTTATTTTTTTTAGATTGTTCAATCAGTGATCGGCCTGTACGGATATATAGGACACCTCGAGGTCCACCTAAAAAATGTTAAAAATATATTTCTTTTTTCTTACCCACTACATCGACCCTCACAAGTGCTACTCTAATTTGTGTAGGATATTTTTATTCATTTGTTCACATTGAATTGTGATGTTATAAATACTGTTCATCACTTTGATAGAAGATTAAAGATGACAAAACATTTTAGAGAAATGCTAGCTATTCCACATATGGTTAAATAGAACGCACCCCCTGGAAGCTCACACATGGCCCATTCCCCCCCATAATGCATCCTATTGTTAGTAGAAAAAAACTAAAAATAAAATTATCCTCATCTGTGGTCTTGAGAGCATCATGAAGTTTTCAAGAGTATACTGAAGCTCCCGAGAGCATCATGATGCTCTCATGACTGGATCATGCTCTCGGGACTTTCGGAATGCTCTCAAGAGCATCTTGATGCTCTCAGGAGCTTCTAGATGTTTTTGAGAACTTCCTGATGCTCTTGAAATCAGAGTCGAGGGCACATTTTTTTATTTTTTTGTTGACGTTAGGACGCATTATGGGGGACATGGACTATGTGCATGCTTCTAGGTTGCGGGACGCGAAGATCAGCAGCTGATAGTATAGCTAGCATTTCTGAGCATTTTATATAGTTAGATAATTATAAACATAAATTTTTTAGGCTTTTTATGATCCCTTCAAATCTTGCAAATTTAACTTTATACCCAAAAAATGTCGTATACCCTTGAAATTGTTGCATATCGTTTCTAGTACCTCTACTGTCAATCTCCATTGAAGTAACTTTAATTTGTTGCATATCATTTCTAGTACCATTACTATCAATGTCTATTGAACTAAAAACAATTAATTTACCCCTGAGGACCGGGCAAAGATATCTACTATACGCTTTTGTCATTCAAGCGCTGGGAAGAGGAGATTTAAATTGTCAATAGGTAAACTAGTAAACTACTAGATTAGTTAAAATCATCAGAGTATATATATTCTAGTAATGCTAAGAATAGCCTTGTCTAACAGATGAAATTAAAATGATTACAGGGATGTATATATAAATTTTTATTAAAATTTTAGGAGTATAATAACTGATACGATGATTGCAGGTTTGTTGGCTTAAATACGCAAGAACTAAAAAGAGACACAGCGGCAAAAATTCCTTCTTGTTCTCTATATATAACAATATGACTTAATACAATATTTTACCGCGACGTGATTTATCTTCACTACAGTAATAATTTTGTTGTTTCCTGGTCACGGTTGTAAATCCTAGATGATAATAACATATCTTCCTAAAGGATACTATTTATAGATCATTGCATCATAATTCCTTCTCATGGTTACAAGATGCCGTATAAAGTTTGTCTATTGGTTGGCGCATAACCCTTTTACGGTTCATTATAATTATTTATGTATTATTTAAGGATATCCCCATGGCGGAGAAAAGTAAAATGCACAATTAAGTATATTATAACTATGATTTGTCATACCAGATCGACTCATGTTTATTTGGACGACTCATACCATATCATGGTGGACCTAGGTCTGTGTGATTTTTTGATGAGGCTTGACTCTAATCGACTCGTACCAAATCATAAGAGATTCGAGTCGGTCTGACTCTTCAGTCCGATAACCATGACTATAAAAGAATTTTTTTTTAACCCCTTTTCTCAACGGGAACTTTTGCAGAGTCTTGCCTTTTACTTATTCGGAGAAAAATTTACACAAAGGCTGGCAATCCGGTCCAGGATACTGCAAAAGCTAAACCAGAGAAAGTGAAGTACACCCAGATGCCCTCGAAACAATCACAAGGGGGTGAGGGGCATCAATCAGCAGGAAACAGAGCAAGATCTAATGGCGGAGCATAATTACTTACGTCGATGTCGGGAGATGTTAAGATAAGCTTGAGTGATCGCAAGAGCAAAAATGATCATCCCGATGATGAAGGCAATGGCTGCCCACGGGCTACTGAAATGAGTGCTTCTTAAACTCGCTCGCCACCTATGGTGAGGGACTTCACAAAACTTCTTCACACGCTTGAAGAGAGGAGCATTGTAGTGAACGTTGTTATCCAGCTGCGTACCCCTGCATAGTGCGTTGAACAACTTAGCCACCTCCCTGTCGCTGCCTAATTTGCTTTCGATTATCCCACGGTTTTGGAGTATACTGACATCATCTTGGGTGTTGATAAGGTTATCCATGAAGGCTGCATAGCTTGTGAAGTGGCTTCCAATCTGGGGGCAACACTGCTCTAGGGCGATGAAGTTGCGGAGCTTCGAACTGGTCGACTCTTGGACCGCCAAGAAAGGGATCTCCAGTGTTCCCTCTTTAGTAAATGACACCTCCAAGTACGAGTTCACCTTCTGCTTCTTCCTGAACTTGACCCCAGCTTTTTGAAGCTCTGTCGCACACGGGATCATGTTTGGCACTCCTGATTCCTCAGTGGGACGAAAGCAATGGCAAGGCCACTTGTGAATCAACACTAGGTAGAGGATGCCAAAGAAGAGCACGGACATCAGGCGAGCTGCAATCTTGAATGGGTGCAGTGCCAGTTGACGCCATGAGCGTGGCTCTTCCGGTATCTCTGTCGGATCCAGGCATTTGTGGTGCAAGTGAAGCAGATGGAGCACTTGGTCTACAGTCAGTTCTCTTTCTTTTTGCAGCTTAATTTCTAGGAATCTTAAGGAAATCCCCAGAAGATCAGTGAGAGGTTTTTTGTGCGTACCTGAGGAAGGGATGGTGGACTCCTTGAACAGTTTCACCAGGACGAAGAATGGGATTTGGTTCTCCAGCAGCATCAAGTCCCTCTTTAGGTGAGAGAAGCCCCACCTCACACCCACCAGCTGGTCATTTCGCTTCACCTTCACCAAGTTCTCGATGATCAAGCAACCATCGAGGACCAGCTCCTGCGCCTCTTCGAACTCCCTCCTCACTAAGTACTCAATAATGAAGCAACCATCGAGCACCAACAACTTCACAAACTTGTCCGAGTCCATCTCCAGCGTTGCATACTGCTTCCGAGCTCTGGGCTCACAATCACAGATTACCTTGATGTATTTGTCAAGCTTGTTCTCTGGACTACGGCTGAGGAGCTTGTTCAAATACCTAAACTTGATCTTTTCCATGGGCTCTAATCTCTCCTTGCCGTGGTGGAGGGGTCCAATGGAGACGAGCATGGGATTATATTCGGCGGGTTCTGTCTCCCGGATGCTGGGATGCACCCTCCAGATGCATGGTTGCTCTTCATTCGCGCCCACATCCGGCATCTCCTTAATCACCTTCTGTCTTCCCGCCTCCAAATCTACTAAGCAACCCACCATCAAACTTACCTCAGGAACAGTGTTTTGGGAGGAGATGGGGGCGGCAGCGGGTGCGCCACTGCCCTCCGCCGGGTCGAGCTCGTCGTGCCGCTCCTGGTAAGCCGACAAAGCTGCCCGCCGGGAGGTCATCTCAGTCATGGCGGCTCGGCTCAACATCGCCGTGTCCACGGTTGCGTGCTGCGGCTCACGAATAGTTCCACCTAGCACCTCTGCCATTCCAAGAACTGCAGCGGCCATGGTGCTCACTGATCTGCCCATCCGCTGGCGGCGTCGATCATTATATGGTGTCGCTGTGCCTCGTTAATGCGGCACCAACTTTCCACCCCACGCGGGGTAGGCGAGTAGGATGAAAAATGTTGCTGCACTTAAAAGGATAGATCATACAAGTATTAAATTAAACGTGAGTATATAAATATTTTATAAATATGATAAATTTTATTTGTCATGTTTAAAAAGTATTTGTCAATCTTATATATTTATATATAATTTTGTTACTATGACAAATGTTTTACAGGTACAACAAACAATTCGTAGACATGACTAATAATATTTGTTAGATTTATAAAGCATTTGTCATATTTGAAAAATATTTAACGCATATGTGTATAAATTTATAGGCATGATAAATATTTTTCATACATGACAAACATTTCATAGACACTATACAGAGTATTTGTCTTGTGCATACACATTTGTCTACAGGTACAACAAACAATTCGTAGACATGACTAATAATATTTGTTAGATTTATGAAGCATTTGTCATATTTGAAAAATATTTATCATCTCTACGCATATGTGTATAAATTTATAGACATGATAAATATTTTTCATAGACACTATACAGAGTATTTGTCATGTGCATACACATTTGTCACGCCTAAAATCTTAAGCTCGCATTTAATATTTGTATAGTTCACCGGTTGAAAAAGTTGTCCAACTCATGTCTCCTTCCAACTAGACTAATGGCATCTTACATTGTAAGATGACCCAGCTTGTGTACTAAAGGTCAGTACAACAAGTATTACTCTTTACAGTGAGCATAATGGTTATATTTTTATTTTTATTTTTATTTTTATTTTTTTAAAAATATGTCTTTAATTTTATTCTTATTACGTATCCGCATCCTTATCTTTATCCTTACAAAGTAACGAAAATAGATACATAATGATTAAATTATCGAACAACATATAACTTTACACATTTTTACAAAAGAAATTGAATTATAAAATTTTTCGCGTACGCATGAAATTTGATTATTATAAACTATACATTGACATGATTACTTCTAACATCAAATATTTCTCATGTGAATGAACATTAAGCATAATAAAATCATACTTAAGAAGTAAACAAATTAACAAGTTTATTAACTATACATAAAAGAAAATTTAGAGGATAAGCACTATGCCAGATATAAGGATGTATTGCCATGTCCTAAATTTCACATTTATCAAATTTTTTAAAGATTTTGTATTTTATAAATATGTTATATTATAATATCATAATATAAAATATAAAATATATGTATCACTATATTTTCATAAATATGTTATATTATATTATTATAATATAAAATATAAAAAGACTAATAATCGGATTATAGGATATAGAAACAACTATTTTCTTTTCCTTATCCTAAATAAAAATCTTATCATTAAATTGATATCCTCGTATGTCCTATAAGCTAAGGATAAGGACGAATATTTCAGGTTATCCTTTTTCATTTTCATCCTTAATTGTGAGCATTAGGGTATGCAAAGTATTGGATTAGATGCAGATATTAAGTCCATTTGTGACCATATCTGCCATATTATCAGTTTTAAAAAATTATCTATTAATTGACTTATTAATTAATGCGCAGTGAAATTATTAGAGTCCTAATGTACTATATACAATTGATTGAGAAGACATTTTTACCGTTAGCTTACACTCTATAAGTATCGGTTTAAAAGGTCTATGCATCTAATCAGCTAGATAATCAAATTATTGATCATCTTTTGCATCCTGATCACACACCTACAAAGTTCCAGGACCATATGCCAACCAGGCTACCAGGCTACAGGAAATGTTTACTTCCATCCAAACGTTTTGTTACAATATTAATCTTGATGATCTGTAGTTTCTTTTGGTATTTATATTTTTGAGTATATAATATCAGCATCGAGTTAATAGTGCAGAGTCATAGAGGATAGAGATAATTAAGGAGACGGAAAGGAGGAGAGAGACTCTAAGATCCTGATAAAGACAGAATTGTAACATTTTTAATACATGTTTAATTATATTAGTATTAATCTTGGTATAATAATAAGTTGCAGATATTTTTGTTTATATACACTTGTAAATTGTTACATTCATAACAATAATACGTGTTGCACTAGAGACGGTGCGCTTGCTACACTGTATGTGGTACAACTCAAATTAAATATTTCCTTTTTGAAATCTTTCTAAGGTCGGGACTATCGTCTCTGACGTGTCTATGTAATCTGATCTTCGATTGAATGAGCAAAAAATTTTAAAAATCAAAATTCAAGCCTCAATGAATAGTAAAAAAAAATCTTTGATAGGTGGAGCTCCAATCAATTAATGTTTGATTTTTGATGTTTTAGATTTTTTTTTATCATCCGATCAAAGTTCTGACTGTAGGGACACATTGCTCTTGGGGAGCCTGACCTTAAAAAAAAATCATTATTTTCTTATTTGGACTGTATTCCATGTGGTGCAACAAGCTTGCTGCACTGGTATTGCTCATTTGCTCTACTTATATATACACCCTTAATTCTATTATATGGTTGTCAACTCTCCGGACATCTTAAAAAATTTGTAATTATGTCTTTCTGGTCATAATGACGTCAACTCTTATAGAACATGCTGTAAAGATTTAGATACCTTTGTGTGCATATCTTTATTTCTTGCATATATGCCTTTACTTCTGTCAGACTTGACGATATTTTGATTGGAAAGGTGTAAGGACAACCTTGCTAATGATGTCAAGAGTATTTCTAACAATAGTTCGGAGTTAGGTGTATGTTTATAGGGGTATGTTTATAAACGTACCTTTAAGGTTTCAAAACTGATACAACTTAATTAAACACCCATTATTAACAATAATCTCAAAAACTGCTAACATCTCGTATAGAAACCAAACACCTGATCATATGATAACTCAGGAATCGATTTATGCTCCATGAACTCTTTGAGTTGTTTACGGTTCATGACCAATAATTTGCACAAGTGAATAGCAGTCTGACAGCAGGTACCATCTCAATAACACGTAGGCCCACACAATACTTAGCAGGCCCGCTTGGTCTCTCTCACAGGAGCATGCAATGCACGAGGTATCAATAATGAATATTGAACCAGCTGCTTAGGGCAGTTGGTTCACCACTTTCCTTGCAAAAGGGAGGTCTCAAGTTCGATTCTAGTTTGGGGCCTAAAAACCTCTAAGCTATGCAGCCAGCCCCCCTGGTGTTGTTTGAGATATTTATCCTCTAGTTTGTGGAATTACTTCCCCATAAATCAGACGGACCTGAAATTGTCGCCTAATTAGGCGGACCCATCGACCGAGTCGGAATTATCTCCAACTTTGGAAGAATATCTCGGGTTCCTGATTTGAATCTCGGTCGCTTGTAAATAGCTGTACATAATCGGTCTCTGGGCCCTTAAAAAAGAATCAATAATAAATATATGTTACATAAGACGACAAAACCCGCCAAGTCATCCCAAACTGGGGGAGGGGAGGAGGCTCCTGAAGTCTCCCTTGACTAATTATTATCGCCTAATTAGGCGGACCCATCGACGGTCTCTGAGCCCCTTCAAAAAAAAATCAATAATAAATATATGTTACATAAGACGACAAAATCCGCCAAGTCATCCCAAACTGGGGGAGGGGAGGAGGCTCCTGAAGTCTCCCTTGACTAATTAACAAAGGAATTTTTATTTTTATGGTTCTATAATTTTTCAATATTCTTTATACCCTTATGCTCTCTATATTTTTTATTAATTTCTTTAATAATTTTCTGAAAAAGTTCTTCAACTCTCCCTAAAAAGTCCCTCTAGAAAGACTTTTTAAGGATAATTCGAAGGTTAGGAAGATATTTCAAAGATAGTTCAAAGATTGTGAGGAACTTTAAAAAAATATGAAGATTGCATGAATTTATAGAGAATCTAGAAAAATTATAGGGGATAAAAAGTAAAAATCCCATTAAAAATTAAGCAATCCTTACATTTCGATCACCTGGCCCACACTAGCTATGTCAATTTTTAGATTGTCCTGTAGTAGATTAATGGAATCTTTTAAATCTAGATTTTTTTTTTTTTTGAGACTGGTCAATTCTTTACAGATCAGGACTCCTAAAAGTACCACACTTTTTAATCTAAAAGATCTTCCAGATGACTCCAATTCGACCCTGACAGCCCATGGATTGTCGCATGCGGATGTCATTGCATCGGCAATTATTGTTGTACGCACATGCTACTATAATTTCCATTCAAGATATTTTGCCCTAACAAGTCCGGTAACCACAAGTGTTCATAAAAGCTTTTGTTGTTCACACAGTGGATCTCGACGTGGCCTAATCTGGCCCGTCCAGCTCATCACGCTCCCTAGGTCCATTAACGGGCCTAAAAAGTCAAGGAGGTCCTTGGGACAAGGGACCCACCCAGGAGACCAGACGTTCACATGCATGAGTCATGACAGAGACCTCCAGACCCCGAGCTCCTGGAGAGGCATCTCCAATTCTCGCTGATATCCCTAGGGGTGTGCATAATTCGGTTCAAATCGAAAAATCGAACCTAACCGAGTGATTCGATTCGGTTCGGTTCGGTTTGGAGTCACGTTCGGTTCGGTTCGATTTCAGAAAATTGTGAAACCGAATCGAACCGAAAAACCGAATAAATTGATTTTTTAAAGTAAATAGGTATTTATATTAACATTATGCATATAAATGTTTTAATATTTTAATATCATATATATATTTATGTATAAATAAATATTTTTAAAATATAATTTTAATATTAAATACATATATATATATTTAATATCAATAAAATATGAAATTTCGGTTTGAACCGAACCGAACCGAAATTTTTCGATTTGGTTTGGTTCGGTTTCAAATGTCAATTCGGTTCGGTTCGAGTTGAAGAAATTTCCTCCAAAACCGAACCGAACCGAACCGTGCACACCCCTAGATATCCCTACTGGTACAGGCGAATGTTCGGCATTTGAAAATTCATATTGGGTGGAATTTCAATCATTGGAATTTAATATAGATTTTCAAATGATCGAAATTCTCGATTTTAACAAACATTAAAATTTAGATTAAGAGTAAATGGAAGAGAAATCTAGGCATAATTGGTAAGGAGGAGAGAGAGAAATAAAAAACAATAATATATATATATATATTTTAAAAGGTAAATCTTAATTTCAATGATCGAATGTGTCAGAAAAGATCAAAATGTCATTATTTCTTTTATATTTTAAGAACAAAGGATGAACATTTTGATAAATGACATTTCAAATCTTTTTTTTTTTTACTTATTCTCACTCAAATAAGATTTTTTAAGTCCAATAATTAGTAATTAAAATCTCTCTCTCTAATTATTAATTTAAAAGTAAATTTTAAACAGAATTAGCTATCTCTTGGCACGTTTCTAAATAAGGATCACGTTAATAAGAAAATCACAATCGAGATCATGATCTCTCTTTTTTTTAATCAGTGGCACAGTGGCTAGGCATGAACAAGTATTTACAAGCGACCAGAAAACGAATCCGAGATATCCTTCAAAGTTGGAGATAATTTCACGCTGGTCGAGAAGTCCGTCTAATTAGGCAAGAATTTTCAAGTCTGCCTGATTATCCGAGAAAGTAATCCCACGTACCAGGGGATAAAAATACCAACAACATTTTAGGCTGCATGACTGGAGAGTTTTTAGGCTCCAACCAGAATCGAACCTGAGACCTCTCAATTGGGAGGCAAGTGGTGAACTAACTGCCCTAAGCAACTAGTTCAAATCGAGATCGTGATCTAGTAGAGTGAAGCAAGGACCTTCGATAATTGATGTCACCTGGTCCTCATAAATGATAAAAGACTCCATAGATTGGAGGTACGCAGACATTGCTATAAAAATCTTATAGTGCCACTTTGATAGGAAAATATGAGAAGAATAAGATCTTTTATTCTTAAAATAATATTAATTTTAATTTGATGGGCAGAATGACTTATACCGCATTAGAATTACTTATATTGGAATAAGGAGAATAAGTAATTCGACCCTAGACCTAAAAATTACTTATACTTTTTATTATGCCAGTCACATAATTATCAAAGCTAAACACTTCTTATTATGATATACGTTATTCCAGATAAATAATTTCTGATAACCTATTCTGCAAACAAATTAGAGCCTTCAAGCATCGGTGAATCCTTCCTCCCAATTCTACAAGTGCCTTTTTACTGTCTTTTTTAATTATTACATATCTTTCCTGTACAAATCCATTGAATAGTTTGGGAGGCCACCTGTTTTGGTGTCTCTTCAATATCCTTTTTTACCGTAAGAAATTTTAACACTGTAGTGGTCAGTATTTATACAATTACTTTTTTTAAGGAAAATGAAAGATCCTACTCAGTGTAACGTAAAGCTTTGAGTTTTTTTAAATATCACGACTTAATCATAATTTCTTATCTTAACGTATTTTTAACGAATAAATCTCAATTCAATAAACGAATCTTAAAATATTCATAAATTCAAAAAGTAGGAATTTAATCACGTACTTTTCAGAAAAAGTATATATTTGAACATGCTCATTTTCATTAGATATTCATAAAATTTCATCTTATATCTTAAAAAAATATTCTATATATTAAAAAATAATGTACCCTTCATGAGTTTTTCACCAAGTGTTTAAATTTTTTGCCGACCTAAGATTTTTTCCTTGGACCCATTTTTTCCCAATATAGATCGACTGGGTGACATTGATCCTACAATGGGCAGCTGTTTACAACAACTTATATACTTTTGCCACGGTGACAAACGATCATTGGGAAGGGGTGTTAAAGCGATATAACTTTTTATTTCTATATAGCTTGAGGTTTAAAGGCTTAAAATAAAAAAGAATATCTTTTTTTTGTTGTTCCCAGGTAACCAACAGGAATAAAAGTAATATTTCTATTTATTGTTCTCAAAGACATATAAATACGGAATTCAAGCATACCAAAAAAAATGAAGAATTAAAGAATGCATAGAAAATAAAAATGAAAGGACTTGTGAAGACTAAAAGTCTAAGCAAGCTCAAAAGAGTCGTAGAAACTACCAACAGAACGTTTGTGTTATAATATGAACTATCCCGACGAACAGAGCAGTGCCCAAGATTTCTATCCACACGACACAAAGAAAGTGGAGGAAGAAAGAAACAATCACACTAGACAAGAAGATGGTATTTTACGTCGTTCGGAGAGACAATAAGCTTTCTTATGTCCACGGGTGACAACGATCAGAAACTTCAATAGATGTGAAGAATTATACATGAGTTGCTCATCACCCCAAGAGGAACAAATCTCATTTTACAAGTACTCTCAAGCTCTCTTGATCCTGTATAAGACTTCTCCCTCTTCCTTATTACTCCAAGACTTCTCACTCCGTGTATTGCAACAGAGAAGAAGAGAAAACTAATATTTATAGACTCTGCAATGCCTCCCGTAGCTCACGTCCGTGTGGAAAATGGCCTCTCCACGTCTCCTCGTCCACAGCCTGTGTTTGAGTGGGGCTTCTCCTACTCCTCATCCATGTAGTGTTGCTTGAGTGCATGGGATTGGGAAGGCGGGCCACAACCGACAATTTGAAACCATGAGTGTGTACATCTCACATGGTTATAGTTGCACCTTGGGACTGGGCTAGTTTGGGTTGCAGACAACCACAGTGCAACCCATGTCAGAGGTATCTTGAACCTTGACCATTGAAGAATTTCCCAACCCAACATAACTCACATAATCTAACCTTCATTGGTTTAGGTCAATTCAAAACATTGATAGCCCACTCAGGAGACTCACTCAGCTTCCACTAGCACAAAGTAGGAGACAGACAAAGGGAGATGGGGATTTTGGAGGGTCCTCAAACCCCAGCATGTAGGGAGAAGAGGGGGTCAATTCCTCTAGCATATCACACCTCTTCCACCAACGCTTCATCATGCACACATAGAGATCTGCACTGATGCTTCCATAGTGCCACTGCAATAGCTTAATTGGCCTTGTCAATCCATAGCATAGATCTAGTCTCCTTCGTTCATTGAGGAAGCTAGAAAATTGAAACAGGGCACACGAGTGTGTATGTATGCGTGTGCGCACGCGTGTGTGTGTGAGAGAGAGAGAGAATCTAGTTGTTATAGAAAACATACAAAAAAAAAGGCAGAAGACGTAGGGGTGCTTAAGGCGGGGAACTGAAGCTACCCATGCATGCCATCTCCCCACACATGTAAAATGCAAAGCACATGCTCTGCACTTGAATGCACACAAGGTGCCCCTCAAGGCTTTGCACTCGAATGAACACAAGGTGGCCCCACGTGGTCTAAGCCACATGGATGTGTGTGAGGTACCCTGAATGCCTTAGGACATCTCATCACAGGCTCGAACAACCTTTTATTGTTATTTTTTAGAACTCTTCTCGTTGCTAAACTTTGCCCTCTCATGAATTGTTTCCATTGAAAAAATTACTTCACAATTAAGATCTGTTTGGTTGGACGTAAAATGCCATGCGGGAGTAGATTTTCGGGAAAACCTCATTTCGTTCAGCCGTTTGATAATCCTTAAACTTGAAGTCCATTGAAAACCTTTTCTTTGACCATCCTAAAACCCCGATTCGGGTTTCCGACGGGATCGAGTAGATGCCGTTTTCAGGAAAGATCACAACACCTCCCATCCTCTGCCTTCCATCGTCCATTCTCCAACGTCCCTAGCTCTGGTTCAATTCGAGAAGATTTGAACGGTCTGATTAGGGTACACTCCTCATGTTACTTGATGGTTTGACTGGGATATGATTTTATTTTATTTGAACTGTCCCGATCAAATGCAGTGAGTTAGAGTGCTCTCTCACTTATAGAGAAATTAAAAAAAAAAGTTTTCAAATATTGTCAGTTGAATTTGATCATGTGAATGCATAATCTTTCTAATTTAGACAATCCAATCATATGTCTAATTAGGGTGTTCTTCAAGTGCGAAAAATTAAAAGGATTAAAAAATATATTAAAAAATCTTGGAAAATGACATTATCCTCGTAAATTGACTTTCTTAGAGATTCTTTTCATTCGAATATATTTTATGTATAACCAAACACATCTTAAATGTATGCACAATCCGATCTCTAATGGGACGGCCAAAAAAAGATGAAAAATAGAAATCAACCTCAAATGAACAGTAAAAACATATTCAAATGGAGATAAAAAATCGGATCGGATTGTACAGTGATTTATGGTATAGTGGGCTTCACATATTTTTTTTTTTAAAATTTTTTTAAAAAATAAAAAATACTGACAGCTAGGCTGCCAGTGTAGCAAGTTATTCTCATGTTAGCAACCTCATAATTGAAAATTCTTTTACAAGCAAACAAATCTATGAAATTGTTTTCAAGAAAACGTTTTACGTGAAAATAAACGAATGAAAAGGTTTTCACAAAAAAGTTTCCAAAAGTACCAAATAGATCAATTCTATTTTTATTTTCCTTGAAAATTGATTTCCTTAAAAAAAATTTTCACTTGAATCTATTTTACATGCAACCAAAGGAACCCTTAACGAAGATAAAAAAAGTCACACATTGTTTAATTTTTTCAGACCATTCGATCAAAAATCAAACAATATTGTTAATAAACACGAGTCGGTCTTGAGCTTGTAATATTTTTTTTTGAAAATTTTTCTATACATACAAAAAAAATACTTTTATTTTCAAAAACAAATATATAACAAGTTCGGGATCAATTCATCATCTGAATTTTCAATTAGCCTCATTTAACAAACCACCTCCCAATCATCGGAGACAGTCGTTTGCACGTTTCCAGACAGGTAAAGGATCATGGCAACCATCTATCAGCTACCTACTAAGAAAATTACGATCATCACAGGATGGCAGTCCATGAAGTGTGGAACAAAGACCTTTTAAAACTGTTGTCATGAAGTCTCTATAAATATTCGACTCGAGGACACCCATAGATTATAGGTATACACACTCTGCTGTAGAAATCCTTTCTCTCTCTCATCATCAGCATCAGTTAACTTAAGGCCGTGTTTGGCGCAGTTTCTGTTTAGAAGTACTTTTGTATTTTTATTTAGTTATTTTCTAAGGAAGCTATTAGATCTTGAAAGTCATTTATATGGTATTTTACTTATATTTTAACTTTCAACCAAAAGTTACAAGGAGTTTTTAAGATTAGAGAAAAAAATAAGATTGTTAAGAAAGAGATGACTTTTGTAACAAAACAAAATTAGTTATAATATCTCTTCCTCAACTCATTCTATGTAAGAAGTGAAAGTCAAAAGCAACTTTCACGTTGAAATTTTATCAAACATGTCCTAAGTATCAAAAGTTCTTTTTCCCCATCTGGGTGTACTTCACTTCCACTATTTTTTCACACATAAAATCTCATTTTGCTTCCCTTTTAATGTCTTGGGGTGTAAGGGTGAGGTGCAACCTATTTTCTTTTTTTTAGTTTTCTTGTTGAAATTTTAAAATTTTTTAGATCATTCAATCAAAAATTGAATGGTATAATTAATAAGCTTGAGTTGGTCCCAAGTTTGTAGTATATTTCTCTTTTGGATTTATTTTTTTGCACATGCAAATCAAGACGTGCATCAAAAAAATTCTTTTATTTGAAAAAACAAATATACAATAAGCTCGTGACCAATTCGAGCTTGACGGCAATATCATCTCATATTTTATTAGACGTTCTAAAAAAAATAACAAATTCTGACAATAAATAAAAAATCGGCGCCAGCCCCATGGCACATCACCGGTATTTTTTTATTTTTTTTTAATTTTTAATTCTTTTGGACCACTCAATGAATAATCAGGTCATACAATCTAAAAATTCAAATTAGCCCCGAGCTTGATATATATATTTCTTTTTTAGAAAAAAAAAACTTTTTTTGGACATGCAAATCAAAGCATGCCCAAAAAGTTCTTTTTTTCCGGAAAGCAAATATACATGTTTTGAAAAAAATGTCTTTCCGCCCAAGCTTCAAAAATATCCGCCTGTTCAACTATGTGCGAGAAAGCCCTCCTCCCCGTCAATGCACTGACCGGGACTTAGTTAGTGGCTGCATTGGGGTATTTGCTCCCGGGGGCGCCTGGACGCAGGAGATGCCGAGAAAAGTGAACGTTTTTTAGGATAGCTTGCATCAACCCAACCTTGGGCCGCGGGCCAAAGGAGTCAGCCTGAAACATAGGACATGGCTGACCCAGCCCGGAAAACTCACAGGCCGGCCTCGCTTTTGATTTGTTTTAAATCTGTTTAAAAGTTGCTCCTACTAAAAGAGATTCAAAAAAATCTATAACTTCTCTCAAAATCTAACTTTCTAAAGTGATGAACGGGTAGCATTCAGAATTCAAATTTTTCTAAAATTTATAGTTTCCAAAATATTTACAAATAGAGCCTTAATGTACTCTTTATCACGCTCTCCACCATGTTTTCATCTTAACGAAGATGCCAATCTCATAATATAGTGTGAGAGAATTCAAAGAGTATCATAAAAATATAAAAACAACATTATTATCTCCAAAATTGAGATTATGATGCAGCACAACTATTGATGATGTGGTTGTAGTTGGAAGATAAGAAAAAACAGACGAAATACAAGAGTTCAAGTTGGAATTGGACACTTTATCAGTAAAATGGGTATAACTTTCAAGCCGAGAGTTAGATTTGTGCATAATATCCCAATTCAGAATCGTCATTTCAAGGGGATCAACATAGTTTACAACTTTGGCACTTGTAATGCCTCATTTTCCAAGTCAAATTCTATCATTTCAAGAGCGAATGGATTAGTTTTAGTAAAAAATTTCTCTGTCTGATAGCTTTTCAGTTGATTTTGATAGTGATTCTTTTATACAAATTGCTTACTATTTAGTCTTCTTTCATTTGATAGATTTTTATTTTTTCTAGTAGAAATCAAAATTTCCTAGTTGAATACTATTGCATTTTTAGTTTTCTCTCGTTCTTCCTCTCTTATTGTGTAATTCTCTTTTTCTAATCCTTGCACAACCGGACAATTGCTTCGTTACTAGTTTGCACGAGTTTTCCACATCTAAAAAATTCGAGTAATATTTGTCGCAATGCACCTGCCGCAGTCTGGGGCATTGCAGCAAGTTAATTTTTTTCTAAATTTTTTTAAGGTTGGACCTTATGTGTCCTACATGTTATTATAGGTGGATCTTCAATCGGATGATCAAAAAATTATAAAATAAAAATTAAATTATAATGAATAGTAAAAGAATATCTTTAATGAGCCGAACACAATAATAATTTTTTAATTGTTTCAAATTTTTAGAGTCATTTGATTGGAGATCGGCCTTTTAGAACACATGGGGCATGTTGGGACAAGCCTTAAAAACACTTATTTTTACTTTTTAGCTGCTGCAATGCCTTGCACTGCATCAACAAGAGCGTTGCAGTAAGTATTACTCAATTTTTTTTGTTTAAATCTGCACAAATGGATGCCGTCATTTGGCCGTCAATGGGCCATGCCGGCCTGTGAATTTTGGGCTGGACGAAGAATGGGCTTAGATCTAGGCTGATATTTTGAGCCCATCCGCCAAATCGGGCCAAGCGTGCCTAGCCTATGTGTTGGTGGGCCAAAGCCCATAAGCCTGCCTTGCCCACAAGCCAACAGACCAACCTAGCTGCCCTCTGCATCGCCCCCCCTCTTCCTCCTCGCCCACAACACCTTCGAAACTAGAGCCCAGGTGCCAATTGTGGGCCCTGCAAGGCCACCGACCATAGCAGCCATGCTGGAGAAGGCAGGCTAGTTCACCTCACCACCTTGCTTTGGCTGTTCAAGAGTGCCCAGGTGGGCGACCTGATCATCACCAGATGGTCCAGGAAAATGCCTTTGCCACCCTCTCCACCAGCACCCTACCTCTCCGACCATCAGTTTTGAGCCCACGGGTCAACTTGGGCTGAGATTTCTGCAAGCCCCTCTGTCTCACCATTGCTGTCTCCTCCTTTGCTCGTCGCCCCCATCCCCTCCTCCGCCCGCCAAAGCTGAACCCCCGTCAATCCACTTTCGAAGGCCTCTCCTACTTGCCGCTGCCATCTCCTCCTCTACTCGTCGCCACCATCTCCTCTTCCACCCACCGGAGCTGCGGCCCCCACTCAGTCTGCCGCTGGAGGCCCCTCCTGCTCGCCGCTAACATCTCCCCCCTCCGCCTATCAGCGCTGCAGCTCCCTAGCTTGAGAGAGAGGTGGGAGGAAGGCGCGGCCCATATCAAACGGGACGAGAAAATAAGGGACACTTAACAATATATTTAATTTCCTCAAAAGACTTTGTGAATCTCTATCTTTTACTGGTAGTCATTGCTAAAATAAACAATATGTATCACTTTCCTATATCCCTCCTAGTCCCCTTTCTCTGTGCCCACCTCTCTCCCATCCCCTTAGAGGGAGACAGTATGTATCTACGGTTGGGCCGGCTCACTCCAAGGCTCACATAATACGTAGGATATTTTTATTAATTTGTTTATATTGAATTGTAATTTCTTAAAGATTGTTCATCATTTTGACAGAAGATTAAGACCAGACAAAAAATGTTCTACAGTTAGATAATTAAAAACATAATTTTTTAGGCCTTTTATGGTCCCTTTCAAATCTTGCAAATTTAACTTTATACCTAAGAAATGTCGAACAATTTAGCCTCTGTACCCTTGAAATTCTTGCATATCGTTTCTAGTACCTCTATTGAAGTGATCACTTTGTTGCATATCGTTTTTAGTGGCAGTGGCGGATCCAATCTTATCCAATGGGGTGGATTTTGCGAAATTCATTGACCCAATTTAAGCAATCTAGTCTGTGATCCTACGGACCCAGTTCAAGACCCGCTGACTCAACTTAAGATCCCATATAACCTAGTCTAAGATCCCAATAACTCAACTATGCTTATGATTTAATGTCCAAATAACTTCAATGGACAAAATTTCTACGTCCGTTACTGTCTAGTTGCATTACTGTCAATGTACATTTAACTAAAAACAAATAATTTACCCCTAAGGGGCAAAGAGATTTACCACTAGTAAATACCACTAGTCAAGCGCTGGGCGGGTGATATTTAAATTGTCGATGTGTACACTAGTAAATACTAAATTAATTAAAAAATTATAGAGAATATTCCTATAATGCTGAGGACAGTGTTGTTCAACAGATGACAAATGACCACTGAGATGTATAAGAGTTTTGAGAAAGACTTGACGCATCAGCAGCAGTCCTGAACCAGTATTTTTATTTAAAGAATAATATTTTTTTAATTTTATGGCCCCTATTATGTCCTATACAATCATACAATTCATCTCTGATCGGATAATCCAAAAAATATGAAACATCTTTTTTTAAGTGGCCCAATCAGATACTGAATTGTACGGCCATGTAGTTGGATCGGAAGCTACCAAAAAACTTTAAAAATTACCGGTGCAACAAGTTTTCCTCTTAAGTTTTATCAAAAATGTTAGGCGTAGACAACATTTCAAAGTGATTATCTTCACAGCCGTTGTTTGTTTGCCTTGCTCACTGTTGTAAATCCTAGATGATAATAAATTATCATCCTAAAAGATACTATTTATAGATCTTTATCATCATAATTCCTTACCATGGTTACAAAATCCCATATACATTTTGTCTAATTGTCAGCGCATGCATAACCCTTCTACGGTTATATGTTAATAGCTGTATAGAGGACTAAAAATACAATAACTATAATTAATTAATTATTATTTAAAGTGTGTAAAAAAAAGAATTCGAGCATATTAAAATAAATAAAAAGGTTCGGTAAAAGTAAAAAAATTTTAAAAAAACAAAAGAATGAACAGTAGCCACCTGTACGGAAGATTGGTGCACAATTAAGTCCGCGATAACCATCTTGTTATCTTTCTTCAACCAGAGGAGATCCTCTCGGTACATGTTTGGACTGTAGTCCAACAGTATTAAGAGGGGGAGAGGAGCCGAACATTGTAAAAAAATTTAAAATTTGACAAATATTTCAATCATCTCTCCTCTCAACACTGTTTGACTCCAATCCAAAAGTATAAGGAGAAGATCTCCTCTTTTTCTCAACTTAGAACTTTTGCAGAGTCTTGGCTGGCCACCGTTTATTCATTCACAAAGAAAATTTACAAAAGGGTAGCAATCCAGTCCAGGGTACCGCAAAAGCTAGACCAAAGAAAGTGAAGTGCACACAGATGCCCTCAGAACCATCACAAGCGTGTGGGGGGCACCAGACACCAATCGAAAGGAAACATAACAAGATGTGATGCTTGGTAGAACACTGAGATAGATGGTGGAGAGGCACCTTTGCAAAAGCCGGAGCAGCAGCTGGTTGCCATGGTAAAGTAACTCGCTGTTCCATGTCACAACTGAAAATATCAAAGCATTTATATAAGTAATTGGTACATATATAATTACTTACGTCGACGTCGGGAGATGTTAAAATAAGCCTGAGCGATCGCGACACCAAAAATGATCATCCCGATCAGGAAGGCAATGGCAGTCCATGGACTATTGAAATGCGTGTTCTTTAAGCTGGCTCGCCACTTATGGTGGGGGACTTCACAAAACTTGCACACATTTTTAAAGAGAGAAGCGTTGTAGTGCCTATTGCTATCCAGTTGTGCACCCTTGAATAGTGCATTGAACAGCTTAGCCACCTCCTTGTCGCTGCCTAGTTTGCTTTCGATTATCCCATGCTTTTGGAGTACTGTGACATCCCTTGGGGTGTTGATGAGGTTATCCATGAAGACTGCATAGCTGGTGAAGTGGCTGCCAATTTGGGGGCAGCATTGCTCCAGGGCGATGAAGTTGCGGAGCTTTGAACTGGTAGACTCTTGGATGGTCAAGAAGGGGATCTCCAGTATCCCTTTTGTAGTGAATGTTACCTCCAAGTATGAGTTTACCTGCTGCTTCTTTCTGAACTTGACCCCAGATTCTTGAAGCTCTGTCGCACACGGGATCATGTTGGGCACTCCCGATTCTTCAGTGGGACGACGAAAGCAGTGGCAAGGCCACTTGTGAATCAACACTAGGTAGAGCACGCCAAAGAAGAGCACTGAGATCAGGTGAGCTGACATCTTGAGTGGGTAGAGCGCCACTTGGCCACATGACAGGTGGCGTGGCTTATCAAGTATCTCCGTGGGATCCAGGCACTTGTGGTGCAGGTGAAGCAGATGGAGCACTTGGTTTTCATGCAGGTCTCTTCCCTGTTGTAGCTCGATTTCAAGGAATCTTAAGGCGATCCCAAGAAGAGTGAGAGGTTCTGTGTGCGTACCTGGCAAAGGGACGGTGGATTCCTCGAACAGTTTCACTAGGACGAAGAATGGGATCTGGTTCTCCAATAGCATCAGGTCGCTCCGTAGGTGAGAGAAGCCCCACCTCACTCCCACCAATTGGTCAGTTTGCTGCACCACCAAGTTCTCACTGATGAAGCAATCGTTGAGAACCAGCTCCTGCGCCTCGTTGAACTCCCTCCTCACCAAGTACTCGATGATGAAGCAACCATCGAGGACCAACATCTTCACAAACTTGTCCGCCTTCAACTTCAACTTCTCTGCATATTGCTTCCGAGCTCTGGGCTGGCAATCACATATCACACGGATGTATCTGTCAAGCTTGTTCTTTGGACTTCGACTGAGGAGCTTGTTCAGGTACCTATACTTGATCTCTTCCATGGGATGTAAGCCCTCCTTGCCGTGGTGGAGAGGGCCGATGGAGACGAGCATGGGTTCATAGGCGTCTGATTCTGTATTCCGGATTCGGGGATGCACCCTCCAGATGCACGGTTGCTTTTCGTCCCCGCGCACCTCCAGCTTCACCTCCTGTCTCTCTTCCTCCATCTCATCCACTATGCTACCCACCAGAAAAGTTACCTCAGGAACAGCATCTTGGAAGGACATGGGGGTGGTAGCCACCTCCAGCATCACCTCCTGTCTCTCTTCCTCCATCTGATCTACTATGCTACCCACCAGCAAAGTAACCTCAGGAACAGCATCTTGGGAGGACATGGGAGTGGCAGGGGGTGTGCCACTGCCCTCGGCCGGGTCGGGCTCGTCGTTACCGGACAAAGCTGCCCGCTGGGACATCATCCCAGTCACGGCGGCTCTGCCGGACATGGCCGCATCCACGGTGGCGAGCTGCGGCCCATGAACAGGTCCAGCTAGTGCCCCTGTCATTCCCAGCACCGCAGCGGCCATAGTGCTCCCTGATCTGTCCATCCCCTGTGGAGTCCATAATTATAGAGTGCTGATCTTTTAACGGTCCTGGTTGGACCGATCAGTAAAGTGGAAGGGGAGGAGCAAAACCGGCGAATTCACGAGGGGTGTGGGCGAGTGATTTTGGTTAGTTTTCACAGGGGAGTTTAAAAACCGGTCCTCGTTGTCCAATGTCTTATTATAAATACGTTCTGACATCTTTAAAAATGTTGTATCTTTCTAGTCATAATGACGTCAACTCTAATAGGATACGCTACAAAGATTCAGATACGGATATCTTTTCTACTTGCATATAATCCTTGACTTCTGTCAAGACTTTGACGATAATTTGATTGGAAAGAAGTAATGACAACCTGCTAATAATGTTAGGAGTATTTATAACGATAATTTAGAATTAATAGATGTTAGATCAAAATCTCGTCGACTACGATCAAAAGTTTTGAACCTAGATTAGATGAGGTGCAAGCATTGTACCTGTAAGAGAAGAGTACCATCGAAGGACCCTCAATAATGATTCTGGCTCCCGAAAAAGACTGCATTGGTGGGCCGGCCCATGAGCAAATTTCTCCTCATTCAGGAATATACAGATAAATGTGACAATCTAAAGGGGCATATATATAAACATCTCTAAAGTTTCAAAATTGATGCACCTTAATTAAACACCTATTATTAACAACAATTTCATAATTGTTATAACATCTCATGTAGCAACCGAACACCATATCATATAATAACTCAGGAATCTATTTATGCGCCATGAACTCTTTGAGTTGTCTACAGCTCATGACCAATAATTTGCACGTAAATACCCAACAGACGACAAAATCCACCAAGTCATCCCAAACTCGGGGAGGCTCCTGAAGTCTCCATTGTCTAATTGAAAAAAAGGGGTTTTTATTTCTCAGGTCTTATAATTTTTTCTTATAACCCCTATAATCTTTATATTCCTCATTAGTTTTCTTAATAATTTAAAATATTCTTAAAAAGTCCCTCAGCTCTATCTAAAAAGTCCCTGCAGGAAATTTTTTTAAGAATAATTTTAAGATTGTGAGAGATTTTAGTCCCACTTTGTTTGTAGAATAAGTTATTACGTGCGGTCCACTGACGGAATAGCGTATACTAGAATAATGGGTTTTTCAGTTTGATAGTTTTGCAGAGTCCACTGACGGAATAAGAAGAATAAGTAATTCTTGGGTTTAAGGTGGGCTGACTTATTCTCCTTATTATCCGAATACATTATTCTGCACTGTATAAGCTATTTCGTTTGTCAAAATAAAATTAAGCTTATTCTCTCCTTATTCATTCTTATTCTTCTCATACTCTTCAATCAAAGTGACGCTTAAGAAAATATGAAGATTATAAAAATTATAGAGAATATTGAAAGATTATAAAGACTATTATTAAAAATTAAGCAATCCTTACACTTCGATCTCGTGGTCCACACTACCCATGTAAATTTTAGACTGTCCTGTAGTAGATTGGAATCTTTTAAATCTAAAGCTTTTAAGATTCGTGAATTCTTTACCATTCACTTGATCAAGACCCTTAAAAGGACCACGTTTTCATCTTAATTTCTTTTCCTCTCGTTGTCTACCTAATTAATTAATTTATCTCGTTGTCTACCTAATTAATTAATTTATCTGCTATTAAAGATTATAAAGTCCAAAAAAGGTACTTTATCCATATGACTCCAATTGTCCTTATCAGCCCATGGGTTGTCGCTTGCGGACGTCCAAGGGGGAGAGGATAAAAAGGATCACGATGACCCGGCCATGAGACATGTCATTGCATCATTAATTATTATTGCGGCAGACGTTGCTATAGTATCCGCTTAATTCATGATGGCCCAACAAATCCTGTCACACAAGTCCTCAAAATATGGTTGAGTAATACTTGTTACATCTAAAGGGATGCAGCAAGTCTCACGTAAAATATGTTTTCTAACTTAAAAATATCATTAGGTATTTTTTACATGTTATTCTATAGTATAATGATGGTACTTGACGTGCATTGATATCAGCACACATCGGCAGCATGTACGTATTTTGGAGGACGTACATATTCTAGAGGGTATGTACGCACTCTGAAGGTCATGTTCAATTTGGAGGATTGTACACATTCTCTGGAGGACATATACACGTTCTGGAAGACATGTACATACTCTTCATAGTATATGCTCTCGAGACCATATACGCATTCTCGGAAGTATATACATACTCTCGTGAAACACATGATCCTAAAATCTTATATATATATATATATATATATATATATATATATATATATATATATATTCTCGAAAGTGCGTATATGATAAATTTTGTTTTTAAGACACTCATGTTCACTTACATCAGTACATCTCATACACTATTATTACTTTGTTGTAGGAGGTATGTGAAGGCATTAAATTCTATTTTTAAGTTAGAAGATACATTCCACGTAGAACTTGCTGCACCTAAAGTGGTGCAACAAGTATTACTCTAAAAAGTTTTGTCGTTCATACAATGGATCTCGACATGGCCCAATCCCGCGCAACTCCAGCATATCACGCTCCCCAAGTCTATCGATGGGCCTAAACTTCAAGGCGGCCCTTGGCACAGGGGACCCAGGAGACCATTGACAGAAACCAGTACAAAGGGACGCTTTCGAGACCCCGAAATCTCTGGAGGTAAGCCATGAGAAGGCAACGTCACCTCCATTAGTAACATCTTGGCGCGTTTCCAAACGGATAAGAAGAACCGAAACACATTTTATTCTAATATATATTTTTTCGAATAAATAATTCTGAATAACTTATTTTATAATCAAAGTGGGGCAATGATAATGATCTTCCTCCTACTCACTAAGAAAATCACGGTCACAATTACGTTGTGATCTCGAGCACTGTGGAGCAAGGACTTTCCATAATTGATGTCACTTGGTACTCAGGAATAATAGAAGAACCCCATAAATTGGAGGCACGAATAAAAATCTTATATGCCTCAATTTGTTTGCAGAATAGGTTATCCAGAATTATTTATCTGGAATAACGTATACTAGAATAAGGAGTATTTAGTTTTGATAATTATGTGGGACCCACTGGCGGAATAAGAAGGATAAGCAATTCTTGAATCTAGGGTCGAATTGCTTATTCCTCTTATTCTTCGAATAAGCTATTCTCCACCGGTATAAGCCATTCCGCTTGTCAAAACTAAATTAAACTTATTCTCCTCTTATTCTCCTCTTTTTCTCATTTCCGGCCTTAGCGAACTTGAGTATGGATAGGTCCTTCCACTCAATTCTGCCCTGACCTTTAGGACTATCTTTTTTTCTTTATTGCAGGTCGATCTGACCATTTCTTCTTATTGCATGTCTATATCACTGTTTCCCGAGCAAATCCATTGAAGTGAATAGTTTGGGAGGCCACCAGTTTTGGTGCCTCTACAGTATCTCCTTTACTATAAGAAAATTTTAAGATTTTTTGCATATATACTCTTAAAAAATTATCATATTTACATCTATATCCTCAACTCTTACATTGTCATCAACACTTGTAAAATCTTTAGAAAAGTTGCACTTATAATCCTCTATCTAAAGATTATGTATGAATGCTCCTAAATTAACTAATATTTTATATATACTTCCCTCAATTTACTAAAATTTTGCATATGTACATACGACACATGATGTTATCATGATTTATGAAATCTTTTTTGCATATTTTGTTGAAATTTATGTTAATTTGATAGAGAAGTATAAATATAAATATTTTGAACATTTTGAGGGTATTAATGACAATATGTGAGAGTGGTGGGTATAAATATAAATATGGTGTTTTTCAGAAGTATATATGCAAGAAACCCGAAAGTTTATTAAAACATTAAGTAATCCACACTACCTGTGTCAATTTTAGACTGTCCTGTAGCAGATTGGAATCTTTTAAATCTAATTTTTTAAGATTGGTGAATTCTTTACCATTCACTTGATCAAGACCCTTAAACGGACCACGTTTTCATCTTAATTTCTTTTTCTCTCGTTGTCTTCCTAATTAATTAATATATCTTCTATTAAAGATTATAAAGTCCAAAAAAGGTACTTGATCCAGATGACTCCAATTCGTCCTTAGCAACCCATGGGTTGTCATGGGTTGTCGCATGTGGACGTCTCCAAGGGGGAGAGGATCAAAAGGATCACGATGACCCGGCCATGAGACATGTCATTGCATCATTAATTATTGTTGTGGCACACGTTGCTACAGAATCCGCTCAATTTATGATGGCCCAACAAATCCCGTCACACAAGTCCTCAAAATTAACAAGGTTGAGTAATACTTGTTACATCCAAAGGGATGCAGCAAGTCTCACGTAAAATATGTTTTTTAACTAAAAATATCATTCGGTACCTTTTACATGTTCTTCTATAGTATAATAATGGTACTTGACATTCATTGACATCAGCACACATCAGCATGTACGTATTCTAGAGGATGTATATATTCTAGAGGGCATGCACGCGTCCTGAAGGCAATGTTCAATTTGGAGGATTGTACGCATTCTCTGGATGACATGTACATGTTCTGGAAGACATGTACGTACTCATCAGAGTATATGCTCTCGAGATTATATACGTATTCTCGGAAATATATACATGTTCTCGTGAAGCACATACTCCTAAAATCTTGTATATACATTTCCTAAAGTACGTACATGATCTCGAGAATGCATACATGCTCTTGAAACTTCAAGACACAGTCAATTTTTTTTTTAAGAGACGCTCATGTACACTCACATCTGTACGCCTCAGACACGATTACTATGTTGCAGGGGATATGTGGAGGCGTTAAATGATATTTTTTAGTTAGAAGATACGTTTTATTTTACCTAGAACTTGCTGCACCTGAAATGATGCAGCAAGTATCACTTTAAAAGGATACTGATGCGGCAGAATCCGATTCGGCCCATTGAAGCAGGCCCAAACCCCATTCAGCCCAACAGTAGCAATATTAGGCCCTCCGGCGGCCTTCGGCCCGTTAGCGGCCCAGCAGCCCTCGGCCCGTAAGCGGCCCCGTCGCTCCCGGCCCAACAAGCTTCAGCCCGTCAGCGGCCCACCAGCTTACGGCCCGGGAACAGCACGGCGGCGCAGGGTCCAGCAGGCCTCGGCCCATCAGCGGCCCAACCCCCTTCGGCCCGGTAGGCGAATCCGGCCCACTCCGGTGGCGGATCGGACGCTATGGCGGTTTGTCAGTAAGCCTCCTTTTAGTCCTATATCGGCTGCCACCGTTAACCATCCGCTACCCTCCGCTATAAGTATCCTGCTATTTGTAGCCAAGGGGGTGGTGGGAAAAACGGATGCCTCCCCAAGCTTCCGAAACCCCTTAAAGGACTACTGTCCGAATAGCGTTATAGCTATTTCTTCTTGCTTCCTGAATCGAATCTTCTTCAGAAGCTAACTTGACCGTCGGAGGGGGTTCCCCAGGGCTGCCGCCCGGGACTCCTGCTGACCGGTTCTTCTTCTTCTTTCCCTCCTGCAGGGGCTCGGTTCGAATCATCGCCGACCTCCCCGAGTCGGTCTCGGCCGCCGACCTCGGACTCCTCTCCCCGGTCTCGACGCCGAACGCCGGCTGCCCCAAGACAGGAGACTCGGTCTCGAGCTGAAGTAGCCTTCGGACTCGCCGTCCGAGGGCAATCCCGTCGGTAGCCCCGCGCCAGGAGACTCGGCCTCGCGCTGAAGGTGGCTCCGGATCCCCTGGTCGGAGAGCGGTCCGTCCCCCCGTCCGACCGCGCCGGAGCAGGAGACTCGGCCTCGCCCTGAGCCACCCCTTCGGTCTCACTGCAGGGGAGCGAGCCGTCCCCCCGTCCGATCTCGGACTTCCCAGCCTCTGCTCCGACGCTCGTCGACCACTCCGCCGAGAGAAGCTCCTGCTCGCGCCGCGCCTTCGTCCGCCGACAGGAGCTCCTGCTCGCGCCGCCGCCTTCGTCCGCCGAAGGAGCAGCGGCTTGCTATCCAAGAGCAGCTCCGACGGCAGATCGCGCCCCCCGCGGGCGGATCCTTTTCATCCCGAGGAGACCCCGTCTTCGCCCCGTACCGGCCGGAGCTCCTGCTCGCGCCGCGCCTTCGTCCGCCGAAGGAGCAGCGGCTCACTATCGAAGAGCAGCTCCGGCGGCAGATCGCGCCCCCCGCGGGCGGATCCTCTTCATGCTGCAATAGCCTCGGCTTCGCCCCGTCGCGGACCCGCGTCGGGTCATCTTGTCACCGTTTGATCCGGACCGGCTCCGGATCCTCCTTGTTACGGATCCCCGTTTGCGGGATCCGGTCGTGATAGATCCAGTCTACATCACGTGGCGCCGTCTGTGGGAAACCAACAAACAAGTCATGTCTCAGCGACCTGTGACCCGACGATCCGGGCAGGGCGAAGCAGAAGCGCGGGAGGCCTCGGCGCAGATGCCGCCTTCCGAAGGCGCGCCGTCTGCCCCGGCGAACCCGCTTCTGCCGACCATCCCGGAGTCCTTCGGCTCGGAAGACCGAGTGGGGGTACTCCAGCAGCAGGTGGCCACGCTGGCCGCTGCCGTCACGTCCCTAGCGCCTCTTCAGGAGATGGTGTCCGCCATCGCCCAGCGCATGGGACTGACGGGGCAGCCTCCCCAGCAGGCACCGCTCCCCCCACTCTACTCAGTACAAGACGCCCGGTTCCGACCGGTGCCTGCGCCAGCCTCTCTCTACGAAGCTGCGGCGGCGCGCAGCGAGCCCTCGGCGTTGCCTGCCCGAGCTCCCCGCGCCGATCGCCCGGCGGAGCAGGATTATGCTTCGTCGGAGTACCATCCGGCCCGCACCGGAGGGCCATCCGTCGCCACCTCGGCCGCCCCGGACCTGGACCAGCGGCTGACGGCGATGCGCAAGGAGATGCAGCAGATGGTGTCCCGGCCTCACGGGGCACCCCTCGCCAGCAGCATCCTGGAGCAGACCCCGTTCACGGCGGAGCTCCTGGCCACTGAGGTGCCCCCCGACTTCAAGCTGCCGAAGGGCCCTCCCTATGATGGGATGACAGATCCGGTCTGTCATTTCCGGAAGTTCAACTCCTACCTCCGGGTCCGGGGGATCTCCTAGGCAGTCCGCTGCCGTCTCTTCCCCCTCACCCTCGAAAAGATCGCCCTCACCTGGTTCGAGACGCTGGCCCCCAACTCCATCCACTCCTTAGCACAGTTGGGCCAGTTGTTCATCGACCAGTTCTATGATGCCACCCGGCAGAGCAAGACCTCCGCCAGTCTGCTGGCTATTCGGCAAGGCCCTGCCGAGACTCTCCAGGACTACTTCGCCAGGTTCCGGACCGAGGCCGCCCAGATCCCGAACCTCGACAGCTCAATCGCGGTTTCGGCCGTGATCAGCGGGTGCCGGGACGAGGGGCTCCTCGGTTCCATTGGGAAGCGCCATCCCCCGACTTTCCAGGACCTCGTGGCCCGGGCCCACAAGTACATCAACTGGGAGGCCCTGATGCTGTCCAGAGGAAGAGGCGCCACCGAAGCCATCTCGGCACCTGCTCCCCAGGTGGTCCGACCTCGGCCGGAGGACCAGGAGTCCTCGCGAAAGCGCTATCGCAGGGAGGAATGGGACAGGGAGAGGCGACGGGACTCGCAGCCGCGGTACCTACCCTTACCTGCTCCCCCCTCCCGTATGCTCATGGAGGTGAAAGGCATGCTCCGACGGCCCGATCGCATCAAGACCGATCCCCGCCGAAGGGATCCCGGCAGGTATTGTGAATACCACCGGGAGATCGGCCACACGACGGACGAGTGCCGGCAGCTCCGGGAAGAGATCGACCGCATCATCCGGGAGAGAAGACTGCCGCAGTACCGCCGGGAGCAGCCACCGCAACAGAACCGGGACGTCCCTGCAGCGCCCAGACAGCAGCAACCCTCAGCAACAGAAGCCGCTCCTCCGCCGAAAGCCACCTCGGCCCCGGTAGAATCATCCCATCAAAGACCCAGTTCTGGGTCTATCATGATGATATCCGGAGGACCGGGGGAAGGGTCCAGGCCGCGGCAGCGTAGCACAGTAGCAGCAGTTGAGGGCGAGCCGAAGAAACCTCGTCTGGAAGGCATCACCTTCGGCGCCGAGGACCTGACGGATGTTCAGGTCCCTCATGACGACGCTCTCGTCGTCAATGCTGTAATCAACAACTATGATGTACATAGGATCTTTGTGGATAATGGAAGTGCCCCAAATATCTTGTTTTACGACTGTTTTGAAAAGTTGGGATTGAGTGAGGCTAACATGAAACCTCACCGGGGCCCCCTCTACGGTTTTAACGGCTCGCCTTGCCGAGTAGAGGGCATTGTCCGGCTTCCCGTGACCTTAGGCTCCGCCCCCCGGCAATTAACCATCGAGACAGACTTCGCCGTTGTGAAGATCGAGTCAGCCTACAACGCCATATTCGGCCGAAGGCTCATCGGCGGAATCGGGGCCGTACCTTCATCCTTCCATCAGAAACTGAAATTCTATACCAATTGTGGGATAGGCGAAGCCAAGGGAAGCCAAGAAGCCGCTCGGCAGTGCTACATGATCTCGGTCAAAGGGAAGAACGCAGCTGAAACCCTAGCGATCGAGTCATCAGCCGAGGCATCCCCGGGAGAAGCACTCCTCGCCGTCCCTGTTCCGGGAGGCGAAGGACTAGTCCTGATGATAGGCTCCGGCCTGGAGAAAGGTGAAGCAGAGAAGCTTACCGAGTTCTTGAAAAAGAACCTCGACGTCTTCGCCTGGTCTCCAGCAGACATGCCCGGGGTTGACCCGGAGGTGGCAGAGCACCGACTCCATACCGATCCCAACCAGCCCCCGGTGAAGCAGAAGCGGCGCACCTTCAACCAGGAAAGGAGAGCCGCCATCCAAGTTGAAGTGCAAAAGGGGCTGGACGCCGGACATCTCCGAGAGGTGCATCACCCAGACTGGATCGCCAATGTGGTCATGGTGCCAAAGAAAGATGGCAAATGGCGCATGTGCGTGGACTTCACCAACCTCAACAAGGCCTGTCCAATGGACAGCTTTCCGCTGCCTCGGATAGACCAGGTGGTGGACGCCACTTCTGGCCACGAGCTCTTAAGCTTCCTCGACGTCTATTCAGGCTACCACCAGATCCGGATGCATCCGGACGACGAGAGCAAGACCAGCTTCACCACCGATTTGGGTCTATACTGTTACACCCGAATGTCCTTCGGTCTGAAGAACGCCGGCGCGACATATCAGCGACTGGTCAACAAGGTATTCGCCGCACAGCTCGGCCGAAACATGGAGGTCTATATAGACGACATGTTGGTGAAGAGCCGCGTTGCTGCGGAGCACCTGGCCGACCTGGCCGAGACTTTCTCCGCCCTTAGGCGGTACAAGATGAAGCTGAACCCGGCCAAGTGCGCCTTCGGGGTAGCCTCCGGCAAGTTCCTCGGCTATATGGTCACTCACCGAGGGGTGGAGGCTAACCCCGAGAAGGTTTCGGCCATCATAAAGATGCGCCCCCCGGCTAACCTCCGAGAGGTACAGAAGCTGAACGGGAGGATCGCAGCCCTCAGCCGCTTCATGTCAAGGGCAGCCGACTACTGTTTTCCCTTCTTCAAGCTGCTGAAGAAGGCCAACAACTTCGACTGGACGGAAGAGTGTCAGACAGCCTTCAATCAGTTGAAGGCCTACCTCTCCAAAGTCCCCATCCTGTCAAAACCGATTCCCGGGGAGCCCCTGAGCTTATACCTCGCAGTCTCCGAGACGGCTCTCAGCTCCGTCCTCGTCCGAGAGCAAGAAGGCATTCAGAAGCCTGTTTACTACACCAGCCGAGCCCTCCAGGGAGCGGAACTCCGGTACCAAGCTCTGGAAAAGTTGGCTCTGGCCCTCGTCACGTCTGCAAGGAGGCTTCGGCCGTATTTTCTGGTCCATTCCGTGAAAGTCCTCACCAACCAGCCCTTAAGGCAGATTCTTTCCCGGCCGGAGGTGTCCGGCAGGCTAGCGAAGTGGGCAATCGAGCTGGGGGAGTTCGACATCTCATACGCCCCTCGGGTGGCAATAAAAGCCCAGGCATTGGCGGACTTCATCGCGGAACTTACCCCCGGCGCTTCCGCCGCACCGCAGCCGGAGCCCGAGGTAGTCGTAGCCGACACTACTTCGGCACCTTCGCCACCAGATGAGTGGCGACTCTTTGTGGACGGCTCCGCATGCTCCACGGGCAGCGGCGCCGGATGGATCCTGGCCTCGCCCGAAGGAGTCGTCACGGAGTACGCCATGCGCTTCTCCTTCCCAGCAACCAACAACGCCGCCGAGTACGAAGCTCTCATATCCGGCCTTCGGGCCGCAAAGAAGCTCGGCGCCCGCAGACTGAAGGCCTTCAGCGATTCTCAGTTGATAGCCGGCCACATCTCCGGGGAGTATGAGGCTCGGGACGCAGTGATGGCGTCCTATCTCCAGGTAACTCGCAAGATTCTCAGTCAGCTAGACTCTTGTGAAATCATCAGGATCCCGAGATCCGAGAATACCAGGGCCGATGCCCTTTCCCGACTAGCGTCAACCCAAGACGGGGGTGGAGGCCGGATGATCCTCGTCGAGGAACTCGCCGAACCCAGCCTTGGCAAAGCCGAAGCCATGCAAGTTGAAGAAGCCGAGGCCGAGACGTGGATGACCCCCCTCGTCACTTTCCTTCTCCAAGGAGAAGTCCCGGCAGATCCGAGGGAAGCGAAGCGCATTCGACAGCGCTCGTCCCACTTCCTCCTCCTGGACGGGGTGTTGTACAAGAAATCCTTCGGCCGACCTTTGCTGCGGTGCCTCGGCCCGGCTGAGGCCGACTACGCCGTCAGAGAGGTCCACGAAGGAGTGTGCGGAGCGCACGCGGGAGGAAGAGTCCTGGCCCACAAGCTCCTAAGGCAAGGCTACTGGTGGCCGACGCTCCGAGAGGACGCTCTAGCCCTCGTACGGCGCTGCGACCAGTGCCAGAGGTTTAGCTCCCTCATTCATCAGGCGGCCACCCTTCTAACCCCACTATCTGATCCCTGGCCTTTCGCCCAATGGGGAATCGACATCCTGGGACCTTTTCCCGTCGCCACCGGCCAAAGGAAATTCCTCATTGTGGCGGTCGATTACTTCACCAAATGGGTCGAAGCCGAACCCCTCGCCTCAATAACCGACAACAATGCTTGGAACTTCGTGTGGAAGTCCATCATTTGCCGGTTCGGCATCCCTCGGGCCATCATCTCTGACAACGGGAAGCAGTTCGACAGCCGACGGTTCGGTGACAACTGCGCCAGCTTCGGCATACTCCACAAGTTCACTTCGGTAGCGCATCCTCAAGCGAACGGCCAGGCCGAAGTCACTAACCGAAGCCTCTTACAGGGATTGAAAACCCGACTCGGCGAAGCTAAGGGCCGATGGGTGGAAGAGCTGCCGAGTGTCCTATGGGCTTATCGGACGACAAGCCGAACCCCCACCGGCGAAACTCCCTTCCGCATGGCCTATGGGGTAGAGGCCGTCATTCCCATAGAGATCGGCCTCCCTTCTCCCAGAGTCGTTGCCTATAATACGGAAGCCAATGAAGAAGGTCTGAAAGACCACTTGGACCTCATTGAAGAAGTCCGGGACAAAGCTCGTATCCGGCTGGCGGCTTATCAGCAACGAATGGCCAAGTACCACAACACTCGAGTAAAACCCCGGAGCTTTGAAGCGGGGGGTCTCGTGTTGAGGAACGCCCATGCTTCCAAGCCGACCGAAGCCTCGAGAAAGCTTGCCCCCAACTGGGAGGGGCCCTACCGAATCAGGGAAGTGATCAGACGAGGAGCATACCGGTTGGAGACCCTTTCGGGCCAACCCCTTCCTCGCACATGGAATGTAGAGCGCCTTCGGCGTTATTATATGTAAGTCAACTCTCCCACGGCTTTCAGCCGAAGGCTGTAAATAAGAGAGCTCATTTTCCGTTCAGAAAAACTTGACATGGTATTTTCTCTAAGTCCGTGTAAACCGTATCGGGAGTGACTTCGGCCATGCAAACCGTATCGGGAGCGGCATGGTATTTTCTCTAAGACCGTGTAAACCGTATCGGGAGTGGCTTCGGCCATGCAAACCGTATCGGGAGCGGCATGGTATTCTCAGAAGTCCGTGAGTCCTTCGATCAGAAGAATGGCTTCGGCCATGTAATCCGGATCAGGACACGGCATGGTATTTTCTCTAAGTCCGTGTAAACCGTATCGGGAGTGGCTTCGGCCATGCAAACCGTATCGGGAGCGGCATGGTATTCTCAGAAGTCCGTGAGTCCTTCGATCCGACGAATGGCTTCGGCCATGTAATCCGGATCAGGACACAGCATGGTATTTTCTCTAAGTCCGTGTAAACCGTACCGGGAGTGGCTTCGGCCATGCAAACCGTATCGGGAGCGGCATGGTATTTTCTCTAAGTCCGTGTAAACCGTATCGGGAGTGGCTTCGGCCATGCAAACCGTATCGGGAGCGGCATGGTATTTTCTCTAAGTCCGTGTAAACCGTATCGGGAGTGGCTTCGGCCATGCAAACCGTATCGGGAGCGGCATGGTATTCTCAGAAGTCCGTGAGTCCTTCGATCCGACGAATGGCTTCGGCCATGTAATCCGGATCAGGACACGGCATGGTATTTTCTCTAAGTCCGTGTAAACCGTACCGGGAGTGGCTTCGGCCATGCAAACCGTATCGGGAGCGGCATGGTATTTTCTCTAAGTCCGTGTAAACCGTATCGGGAGTGGCTTCGGCCATGCAAACCGTATCGGGAGCGGCATGGTATTTTCTCTAAGTCCGTGTAAACCGTATCGGGAGTGGCTTCGGCCATGCAAACCGTATCGGGAGCGGCATGGTATTCTCAGAAGTCCGTGAGTCCTTCGATCCGACGAATGGCTTCGGCCATGTAATCCGGATCAGGACACGGCATGGTATTTTCTCTAAGTCCGTGTAAACCGTACCGGGAGTGGCTTCGGCCATGCAAACCGTATCGGGAGCGGCATGGTATTTTCTCTAAGTCCGTGAAAACCGTATCGGGAGTGGCTTCGGCCATGTAATCCGGATCAGGACACGGCATGGTATTTTCTCTAAGTCCGTGTAAACCGTATCGGGAGTGGCTTCGGCCACGCAAACCGTACCGGGAGCGGCGTGGTATTCTCAGAAGACCGTGAGTCCTTCGATCCGACGAATGGCTTCGGCCATGTAATCCGGATCAGGACACGGCACGGTATTTTCTCTAAGTCCGTGTAAACCGTACCGGGAGTGGCTTCGGCCATGCAAACCGTATCGGGAGCGGCATGGTATTTTCTATAAGTCCGTGTAAACCGTATCGGGAGTGGCTTCGGCCACGCAAACCGTACCGGGAGCGGCGCGGTATTCTCAGAAGACCGTGAGTCCTTCGATCCGACGAATGGCTTCGGCCATGTAATCCGGATCAGGACACGGCATGGTATTTTCTCTAAGTCCGTGTAAACCGTATCGGGAGTGGCTTCGGCCATGCAAACCGTACCGGAAGCGGCATGGTATTCTCAGAAGCCCGTAAGCCCTTTTGATCCGACGAATGGCTTCGGCCATGCAATCCGGATCAAGGCACAGCATATTATTCTCCAGACGATATTCTACCAACGGCCTATCCAATCCTACAACGGATCTCGGCTTCGCGGAATATGGCAAATGACTAAAGGGTCTCGGATTTCAGAACGACCAGATCTACTTAAGTCAAACAGGAGGCAGCAAGGTAAAGACGAACACCTTCCTTCTATTTCATAAAGTAAAAGGAGGTGCAAAACTCAGCCATACGCTTGGCCGAGAGCTTACAAAAGTAAAGCAAAAAGAAAACCGAGGGGAACCCTCGTATCAGTCCACAGCAACCCTCTCCTCCTCTGCTCCAACGACGCTTCGGCCAGGAGAAGGAGAAGGAGAGTCGACGATCTGCACCGCTTCAAGAGCGGCGCCTTCAACAGTGGCATCTTCAGCAGCAACCTCCTCGGCATTGGCCTCCTCGGCGTCGGCCTCCTCGGCGTTGGCCTCCTCGACGTCGGCCTCCTCGACGTCGGCCTCCTCGGCGTCGGCCTCCTCAGCATCGGCCTCCTCGGCATCAGCTGGAGGCGGGGCCCTCTCCGCCACAAGCTCCTCCCACTAGGATAAGAGCTCCCGGGCTTCCTCGTCCTTTGGCATGACTTCCCCGGTCAGATCGACGCTCGGGCAGACCCTCTGGGCGACTGCCAGTCCGAGGTCAAAAACCGCGGAAGAAGCCTGCAGCTGGGCTTGGAAGATCTCCTGGGCATGGTCGCTCCCGGCCTTGTAGTTGGCCACGGCCGACTCCGCTGCCTTTTCCAGCTCCCGCTTCAAGGCCGACACCTCCTCGACGAGGCGGCGCTTCTCCGAAGCTCGCCGGGCCTCCCTGTCCTGGGTCTGGGCTTTGAAGGTTCGGAATTCGGACTCGACCGCCGCAAGATCGCTCTCGGCCTTCTTCTTGGCCTCGGCGGCGGCACGGGCCTCTGCTGCCCTCTCCTCCAGGCTCCACCAGCGATGCGCTCGGGAGGGCGACGAGCCTCCCACAGAAGCGGACGAAGCTCGGACGAAGCCTTCGGGAAGCTGGCCTTTCACGGGAGAAGGAAAAAGAGCTCGGACAGTTGCAACAGGAACGTAAGAAGAGGAACAGTGCCCACGAAGGGCCTGTATTTATAGAGCCCGTTCGAAAGGCCTCCCGCCGAAACCTGCGGCCGAGATCGTCCCGCTTGTCCCTTCGCTCCTCCCGGATGACCGCCACGTGTGCCGTCCTTCGGCAATGATGACGGATCGACTCCGGGACTTGAAGCAAAGCGATCGGCGGCTGACATCGCCCCGACCCTTCGGCTAACCACTCGGATGCCCGCCACGCGTCCCGATCCGCAGGCGACAAAGGGAGAGGCGGCAACCCGAGCGGAGCCTCGGGCAGAGAGCCGGGGCGATCCGCGACCCACGGGCGGTCGTGATCCGTTTGTGTTTTCTCAGAGCGGCTGGATGCGCGACGCGTGTCCCGTGCTTCCTCGCGAGGCGACGCGCCGTCCCGTCCATTTAATGAGGCCTGACACGGGTCAGAGGTACCGACCCTTCGGCTTCTCAGCCCTCAGCCTTCGCCGACCCTCTGAGCAAGGACAAAGCGACCGCACGGCCCTCGGCCGACCGAGGGCCTCCTCTTCCAGAAGAAGGGGGAATGCGACTCCCAGGAAGACGTCTGCTGTGATTTTTCTTTTCTGGCAGTTTCAGGCTATACTCTTGCCATCTCAGAACTGAGGAAGACAAGAGTGGGGGGCTATGTGATGCGGCAGAATCCGATTCGGCCCATTGAAGCAGGCCCAAACCCCATTCAGCCCAACAGTAGCAGTATTAGGCCCTCCGGCGGCCTTCGGCCCGTTAGCGGCCCAGCAGCCCTCGGCCCGTAAGCGGCCCCGTCGCTCCCGGCCCAACAAGCTTCAGCCCGTCAGCGGCCCACCAGCTTACGGCCCGGGAACAGCACGGCGGCCCAGGGTCCAGCAGGCCTCGGCCCATCAGCGGACCAACCCCCTTCGGCCCGGTAGCCGAATCCGGCCCACTCCGGTGGCGGATCGGACGCTATGGCGGTTTGTCAGTAAGCCTCCTTTTAGTCCTATATCGGCTGCCACCGTTAACCATCCGCTACCCTCCGCTATAAGTATCCTGCTATTTGTAGCCAAGGGGGTGGTGGGAAAAACGGATGCCTCCCCAAGCTTCCGAAACCCCTTAAAGGACTACTGTCCGAATAGCGTTATAGCTATTTCTTCTTGCTTCCTGAATCGAATCTTCTTCAGAAGCTAACTTGACCGTCGGAGGGGGTTTCCCAGGGCTGCCGCCCGGGACTCCTGCTGACCGGTTCTTCTTCTTCTTTCCCTCCTGCAGGGGCTCGGTTCGAATCATCGCCGACCTCCCCGAGTCGGTCTCGGCCGCCGACCTCGGACTCCTCTCCCCGGTCTCGACGCCGAACGCCGGTTGCCCCAAGACAGGAGACTCGGTCTCGCACTGAAGTAGCCTTCGGACTCGCCGTCCGAGGGCAATCCCGTCGGTAGCCTCGCGCCAGGAGACTCGGCCTCGCGCTGAAGGTGGCTCCGGATCCCCTGGTCGGAGAGCGGTCCGTCCCCCCGTCCGACCGCGCCGGAGCAGGAGACTCGACCTCGCCCTGAGCCACCCCTTCGGTCTCACTGCAGGGGAGCGAGCCGTCCCCCCGTCCGATCTCGGACTTCCCAGCCTCTGCTCCGACGCTCGTCGACCACTCCGCCGAGAGAAGCTCCTGCTCGCGCCGCGCCTTCGTCCGCCGACAGGAGCTCCTGCTCGCGCCGCCGCCTTCGTCCGCCGAAGGAGCAGCGGCTTGCTATCCAAGAGCAGCTCCGACGGCAGATCGCGCCCCCCGCGGGCTGATCCTTTTCATCCCGAGGAGACCCCGTCTTCGCCCCGTGCCGGCCGGAGCTCCTGCTCGCGCCGCGCCTTCGTCCGCCGAAGGAGCAGCGGCTCACTATCGAAGAGCAGCTCCGGCGGCAGATCGCGCCCCCCGCGGGCGGATCCTCTTCATGCTGCAATAGCCTCGGCTTCGCCCCGTCGCGGACCCGCGTCGGGTTATCTTGTCACCGTTTGATCCGGACCGGCTCCGAATCCTCCTTGTTACGGATCCCCGTTTGCGGGATCCGGTCGTGATAGATCCAGTCTACATCAGATACAATGGATCTCGACGTGGCCCAATCCCGTCCAGCATATCACGCTCCCCGGGTCCCTTGATGGGCCTAAATGTCAAGGCGGCCCTAGGCACAAGGGACCCAGGAGACCAGGACGCTTTCGAGACCCGAAGTCTCTGGAGGCAGTTCCAATTCTCGCTAAATATCCATACTGGCAATAAACGAAGGTAAGCCCCAAGAAGGCAACGTCGCCTCGATTAGCAACCTCTTAGCATGTTTCAAAACGGATAAGGATCATGGTAATGATCCTCCTCCTACTCACTAAGAAAATCACGGTCACAATTACGTTGTGATCTCGAACACTGTGGAGCAAGGACCTTCCATAATTGATGTCACTTGGTCCTCAGGAATAATAGAAGAACCCCATAAATTGGAGGCACGGACACATTGTTATAGAAATCTTATAGTCTTTTTCTCATTTCCGGCGTTAGCGGACTTTAAGTATCGGGGAACCAGATCCTCTGTTTCATTCCCTCTGCTCCCATCGTGTTCCACTGCTCCTCATTGATCCACTTAAATTAAGTTAATTATGTCATTAAATTCAACAAGCCAAAAAAACGAAACTGGCCGTGACAGGGCTCGCCCTTGCCAGCACCGCCCAGTTTTTCCTAGCCGCACCTCTCCTCCAAATGCAGCAGCGGTTGCTGCCCCAAGGGGAAGGAGTCCGCCGCCCACTGTGACAACGACTTCGGTAGCGTCGACTTCGGCAGGGAACTGAAAGGGAACACCACCGCTGCTTCCCCGTTCGACGACGGCAAGAACGATCTAAACCAGTGGGGGAAAGAATATTGGTGGTGGAAGCAGGAGGGGAGCGCCGATTTGTACTACGTGCAGGAGTGGATCGGCGGCCAGATTTGCCCCGCCAGGAACTCCGACTCGGACAACGACAATAAAAGCTCACCGACGAAAACCGACGGCGACAACTCCCTTCCGAAAAAAACCGGGCGGCGCGGGCAAGGGCCAGCCCTGTCGAGGCCAGTTTCTTTTTTTTGGCTTGTTGGATTTAATGACATAATTAACTTAATTCAAGTGGACCATGAGAAGCAGTGGAACACGGTGGGGGCAGAAGGAATGGAACAGAAGATCCGGTTCCAAGTATCGCTGGGTCCTTCCTCTCAATTCTGCCCCGACCCTTAAGATTGTCTTTTTTTCTTTATTGCAGGTCGATCCGACCATTTCTTCTTAATGCAGGTCTATATCACTGTTTCCCGTGCAAATCCACTGAAGAGATATGGAATAGTTTGGGAGGCCACCAGTTTTGGTGCCTCTACGTATCCCTTCTTACCGCAAGAAAATTTTAGGATTTTTTACATATATATTCCTAAAAAATATGGTATTTGCATCTATCTCCTCAACTCTTACTTATTGTCGTCAATATTTCTAAAATCTTCAAAAAAGTTGTATTTATAGTCCTCCATCTAAAAATTTTGTATAGATACTCTTAAATTAACAAATATATATATATATATATCTCAATTCACTAAAATTTTGCATACGTACATATGACACCTGATGTTATCATGATTTACGGAATCTTTTTGACATATTTTGTTGAAATTCATGTTAATTTGACATAACGGTATAAATGCAACTTTTTTAACATTTTAGAGATATTGATGACAATATGTGAGAATTGTGAGTATAAATACAAATACAGTGTTTTTCAGAGGTTTATATGCAAGAAATCCAAAATTTTAACAATGTAATTGCCGGTATTTATATAATTGCTTTTCTAAAGGAAATGAAAGATCCTACAAAATGTAACATAAATCTGTAATCTTTTGAAAAACTATGACCTAATCATAATTTTTCAACTTAACACATTTTTGATGAATAAATTCAGATTTAGTAAAAGAACCTTTAAGATATTCATAAATTCAGAAAACGACAATTTAATCATGATTTAATCACGTACTTTTCAAGATTATATATTTGAATTTGCTCATTTCTATTAGATATTCATAAAAATGTATAGAATTTTTTGCATGCATACCCCTCAAATATACCGTATTTGCATATATATATATATATATATATATATTATATCACTAACTCTCACATCATTTTTAATACCCATAAAATCTCAGATATGTTGTGGTTATGACCCTCCATCAAAATAACAAAATAACGTGAATGCCAACTGAATATGCCAAAAAGATTCAATAACTTTTGATAACGTCAAGGGTTCATATGCAATATTCTAATGAATTTAGGGGTATATATGTGAAATATCAGTGAATTTAGGGGTATGTATGTGTCTTTAAGTTTCATTGACAGAGGGATATATCTCCAATGTATCCAAATTTTCAGGGACATTAAAAATAATATGTGGGAGCTGAAGGTATATATGCAAATATCATATTTGAGATATATATATATATATATATATATGTATAAAATCTAATTGTATATTATATCTTAAAATAATATTTAATATATTAAAAATTTAATGTATCTTTCATGGCTAAATCTTCAGATTTTTTGCAGACTTAAAGAATTTTTTCCTTAGACCAATTTTTTTTCTTCAGAATACCGACTTATTGACATTAATCCTACAATGTGCAGCTTTTTACAATAATTTATTTTTGCTGTAATGATGATTTTGACGGTGACGATTTGGTTGCAGCAGATAATCTTTGACGGTGACAAATTATGCTGGGAAGAGGTGTTACAGCAAGATTTTTGTTGCCATTGATCTCTTCTCACTACAAGGGAGGCAGGTTTTGTCAGCGAGTATATGTCAACGGCTATAGATACCTATCGACAAAGAGAATATTAGTCCACGGCTATGAAGTTGCCGTTTACAATAGGCTTATTTGTCAGCGGCCTATATAACCGCTGACATATACTGAATATATGTCAACGGCTTTACTTTAGCCGTTGATATATGTAGGTTATACGTTTACGGCTCTTTCTTAACCGTCGACATATGTAATAAATAGAAAAAAAAAAAACAGTAAAAGCTATATGTCAACGGCTAAAACTGTAGCCGTTGACATATCGAATATATGTCAGCGGCTAAACTTATAGCCGCTGACAAAAGACCGGCCCTAGCTCCCCTTCTCCCTCCCGAGCCCTAGCTCCCTGTCTCCCTCTTTTCCCCTCTCCTAGCCCTAGCCACTACCGGTCGCGTCCGCTGTGCCCGCCATCGTCGCCGGTCGCGTCCGCTGTGCCCGCCATCGTCGCCGGTCGCGTCCGCTGTGCCCGCCATCGTCGCCGGTCCCGTCCGCTGTGCCCGTCATCGTCGCCGGTCTTCGGTCGCGTCCGTTGTGCCCGCCATCGTCGCCGGTCGCGTCCGCTGTGCCTGTCATCGTCGCCGGTCGCCGGTCGCGTCCGCTGTGCCCGTCATCGTCGCCGGTCGCCGGTCGCGTCCGCTGTGCCCGCCATCGTCGCCGGTCGCGTCCGCTCTGCCCGCCATATTGGTAAATTTTTCACCAGACACCCAATAGAAACTAAGAATGTTGAAGAATCCAAGTGAGCTGGATTCTACGGAATCTTTCTCCCAGATTTTTGCCTGAGATGGTTCGGTGGAAGGGAGTGAAGTTTTCTTATTCCTTTTTATGGGGGTTTCTTCAGGGACATGGGGAGCACATGTCTCTGGACTGCCCATCTTTTGGCAAGAACTGTGATGTCTGGTTATAGGAGTACGTCCACTCTTAATTTGTTGCTCCTCTTGGCTAGGATGTCTGTGGGGAGGCCAGGTATGTAGATAACAAGGATATATATATATATCTAAATAAGGGTTCCGAAAGTGCAGATGAACAATTCTCCATTAATTACAAACTGGTTTAAACTATTCATTAAGCAATATTTCCGTCAGAGAGGCATTCTTTATTAGGTATTATACCAGAAGACCAGTACTTCAGTACACAATTTACTCGCACGAATCTAGATGCAGCTTACCTGTTTAGCCGGTGGTCAGATATCTGAAAGGAAGAGCTGGAATTTGTGTGACCTTGGCCAATAATAAAATGTCCTGGTGAATAAATCTTTATTCCCTAGTCAAGGATCTGTACTTCCACAGTGTCGTATATGCATAATCACCGACACTTACAAAAGGAGATAAGTAAAGGATACACTTTGGTGGCAACCGTTCTCCTCAGCTGTCCTCGTGTCCTTGATGAAGCAGAAGGAACCATTTTGAAATGATCTATCTGGTGCTAAAAAAGTGAAGTACTGGAGTAGGAAAATTGTTGTTACCTTATTTGATTGTGCTAAAAGGTCTTCAATGAAATCCGCCACATCCGAAACAGAAGTAGAACCCCTTCTCAAGTCTTCCACTATATCAGTTTTTGAGGAGCCATCATCAAGATTGTCATTTTCCGAATGCTTCAGTCTTTTCTTTAAAGCTCCTGAAAATTCTGGTTCTTCAGAATACGTCTTACTCCCAATGCCTGTACATAACACAAGTTTTCTTTCATAAAAACTGCAGCATTACAAGTACAAATATAAGGAAGACTATTTTAATCATTACCAATACTCTGTTTTCTTGCACTTATTTTGGATTCATTCAGCAATTGTGATGGAATATCGCCGGAAGTCATGCAAGCAGACTCTGTAGGATATTGACTTGTTATACATATACCAGCTTCTCTATCTTGTGATGTAACTGTTTTTGGACGAAACTGATCCACGGCAACCATCATATCCTGAGAACAAGGGTAATGATATAAGCGATTTCAGAAACTGTCTAACACAACAAAATCACAGTGGTGAAAAGTGACATGAGAAATAAATAGCAAATATCTTTTTGATGCATTCGTTAATCCACTCAGCAGTTACTGCTTCAATCCCCCAGTTGCAAGCGGCCTCATATTTAGGGCCATTGGCAAACTTACATAGCAAATGTGTGACCCTCTTAGTTAGCTTTTCTGTGAATTTGGCTCCAAGGGTAAAGCATATATTTTTCAAAAGAACTCTCTCCTTGCCTTCATACTGGGAGATACAAAACCGAATGGTTTCACACCCAGCCAAAGGGATACAAAACCAAATGGATCACCAGTCAGCCATACACAGTGTGTATGCATTCCAGTAAAGAATCAGTCAGCTTTGTCTTTGTTTCAGGCCAGCTCCAAGTGATTCTTTGTTCACCTGGGTGCTAACAAAGCTGGCAAACCAGAACTAGACTTGATTTTTCCTGATCTGGCTCCACCAGATCCAATATGGAATGGCTGGTTTTAATTTTTTGGCATGTTTTGACAATGCAAGTAGATTTGTCTTGATTGTTAAATTCTAAGCCCTAGTATAATTTTTCAGTTGCCGGTTCAGGGGTGAAAGAATGACATCTATGTTATTGTAAAAATAATGATGCATACTTATTTGAGTAAAAGGCAACCAGAAATCAATATCCCCATACCTCTAGACAAAATCGAATCCAATGACTAGAGACTGTAGTGGGTGGACATGAATCAGTAAACTTCGGTATGACACCATGACATTCAATGACGAAACTCACATTCCGATGATTTGTTGTCATCAATCCACCACCTTGCATAACCCAATCTTCAATTTCTGCTCTCTGCAAGAAATTTTACACCACTTAGATATATATATATATATATATATAGGAAAGCAATCTAAAACTGTGTTGAAAAAACATGTACACTTGGCCACTCCCCTTAGATAACTAGTATGGATATCTTTATCAATGCTTACTCCATTGCCACATGCAGGAGGGATCCCGCAATGATGTGTTTTGTCAAACGATTTATCAAATGCTGGTGAAAACTTTGGCAAGTTAGCAATAAATAGAGAATATCCCAGCTCCACCTTATGTGATTAAGCTAGGGCAGCAGTTGAATATCCCAGCGCCCCTCTACTACTTCTCCATCAAGATATATATATATATATATTACTGCTTTGGTATATTAAACTGGCAACCCCAGTGCGTAGAGGTTTACCTCCGCCTAGTACCAAAGGGTAATATATAGTTGTGGATGCGCATGCGAATTAGAATATAATTTATGTACTATATATGTGAATGTGGATGTGAGATGTATGAATGTGGATGTGATTTGATATTTACATATGCATACAAATAAGTTTTCTTGCAGGTACAGATGATGATGTAAATGTGTACATGTATGTGTACGTGTATGTGGATGTGGATGTGGTTGTGCATATGTATATGCAGTTGTATATATGGATGTGGTTGACCTTTTTTTTTTTTGTCCGTTCAAGACTTTTGTTATGATATATGTTTTTACTGTCTTTTGACAGTAATGACATATATCGATCATAAAGTCTTGAATTGTCCTGTTGGACAGTCTGTGGATATTTGATCATCTAATGTTTTTTATTATATGTGCTTCATGATCATCTTAAATTTTCAACAGTATCTTCTCACTCTTCTCCAATATACCTGCTAATTTTGACTGCTCTTTTTGTCACTTGTATTTCATACAAGTGACTTTTTGAGAAAAAGTTAAAATTAGTAAATAATTGTGGTATATTGGAGAAGTGTGGGGAGATGCTGCCGAAATTTTAAGATAATCATGAAGCACATATATTAAAGAACATTAGATGATCAAATATACATGGATGGACATATTATGTGATGTAGGTACCCTTTGTTTATGAGATTGTATGAAATCAGACAGGTGTACAGGTTTGAAAAATGTACAACTTTCAGGGGAGATGTTGCCGAATTTTGTTTAGAAATGTGGATGTGGATGTGGATGTGTAATGCAGATATTATTTTTTTATGAGATTGTATGAAACCAGACAGGTGTACAAATGTGAAAAATGTACAACTTTTAGGGGAGATGCTGCCGAATTTTTTTAAAAAATGTATATATCTATATTTATAAATATATTTATCTATCTATTTATGTATTTTACTTTTGTTAGTAGCACTTTTGAATTAATTGAATATGATGACGATGCATTTATCTTTACAGGTTATTTGTGTGTATGTCCTTGGTATTGTATGTGAGGCGATGATGATACACTTGACTTTACAGCCACTGCAAGCCATCTGCTAACGGCACGGCAGCTCTGGATGGTCCTACTGGGCAACCGAGTTGCAGCCGTTTTGTGCGGATCGCTGAAGCATACGGAACCCCCTAGGGGTTAAAAACATTTTCTATCTGAGCCTCCGGTCTTCCCTCTCCTAAATTTTATGGAGATACCACTGTGTGTCTTTGTGTTTTGCATACGTGGATAATATATAAGTTATTAATCGATCACATTTGTTAATATGTAGGTTAGAGGATACATAGAAATGGCTGGACTTGACAAGAGTTGGATGGAGTTTGTTCATAATCGAGGAGATCCTAGATATGAGAGAGGGGTAGCTGAGTTTTTGGACTTTGCTTTTCATGAAGATAGAATAAGTTTTAGGCATGGACAAAACAATGAATTGATACAGTGTCCATGTCGGAATTGCCTTAACGGAGTAAAGTTGACCCGGATAGATGTTGAAACCCATCTTAAGGTAGACGGAGTATGGGTGCATTATACAAATTGGGTGTGTCATGGAGAGGCACCATTAACTGATATATTCAGATATCAAACTAACATCCCTACTGTAGAGATGAGTGAACGACAACAATCTTTTATTGCTGATAGTACAGTTGAGATGTTGCATGACTTGCAAGAAGCTGGAAGTGTTATTGCAGAAGAAGAGCATGAACCGAATTCCAAAGCGAGAGACTTTTATAAGCTACTGGAGGATGCTGAAATACCATTGTATCCTGGGTGCCAGAAGGTTTCAAAGTTAACATTTCTTTTAAAGTTGTTGCATATTAAGACACTGAATCAGGTGACGGGGGCATGTATGAATATGTTTCTTGAATTCATCAGAGAAATATTACCAGAAAGAGCCAATGTACCTCAAACATGGTATGAAGCAAAGAAGATTATTAAAGATTTGGGGTTGGGATACGAGAAGATAGATGCATGTCAGAATGATTGTCTACTATTTTGGAAGGAAAATGAAGATAAAGATCGGTGCCCACAGTGTGATGCACCGAGGTATAAGGAAAATATGCATGACTTGAACAACCAAATACAGAATGAGAACAAGAGACTTGGCAAACGACTACCTAATAAATTTTTGCGCTATTTTCCATTGAAAGATAGATTGCAAAGGTTGTTTATGTCCTCCAAGACAGCCAAGTGGTTGACATGGCATATTGATGGTCGAATTCCTCAACAAAACAGAGAGATGCGACATCCTGCTGATTCTGAGGCATGGAAACATTTTGATAATAAGTATCCAGATTTCGCGGCTGAAGCTCGCAATTTGAGACTCGGTTTAACGAGTGATGGGTTTAACCCATTCGGAAATATGAGCAGCAACTATAGTATATGGCCTGTAATGACAGTTGTTTATAATTTACCACCGTGGATGTGCATGAAACAAACATTTATGATGATGTCATTACTAATTCCTGGTCCTAAAGATCCGGGAAATGACATCGATGTGTACTTACAACCACTAGTGGAAGACTTAAAAGACTTATGGGAGAATGGTGTTGAAACATATGATGCTGCAAAAAAACAGAATTTCAAGATGCATGCTGCCGTTCTTTGGACAATAAATGACTTTCCAGCATATGCCAATTTGTCTGGATGGAGCACTAAAGGAAAATTTGCATGTCCATCATGTAATTATAAAACATGTTCAAGATGGTTAATTAATTGCCGCAAATTTTGTTACTTGGGACACCGACGTTTTTTGCCATTGCATCACAGATGGAGGAAAAGTAATTACAAACATAAATTTGATGGTACAGTTGTATGTGGCAGACGGCCAAGAATTCTGACAGGTTTAGAACTGTGGAATCAACAACAGAGTCTTCCTTATCTGAAATTCGGAAAAAAGTTCAAGAAAGATATTGCAGACTTGAAAGGATGGAAAAAAAGAAGCATTTTATTTAAGGAGTTACCATATTGGTCGAATCTTCTGATTCGTCACAATTTAGACGTAATGCACATCGAGAAAAATGTATGTGATAATTTGTTGGACACTTTGAACCTTCTAGGTGGTGAAAAAAGTAAAGACCACTTAAAAGCACGGTTAGACCTAGAAGACTGGAAAATACGGCCAGAATTTCATGTGTCAAAGGACCCCCAATACAAGAACAAGATACCAGCAGCAATGTACACACTAAACAAAAGACAACAGTCTCTTGTGTGTGAATTCTTAAGTAACATCAAGGTCCCAGATGGATATTCTTCTAATTTATCCAAAAGTGTAGATATTACGGGTCGAAAGCTGACTGGGTTGAAGAGTCATGATTCTCACGTCTACATGCAAGTATTGCTGCCTTTGGCAATTCGTGGCATTGTACATGAAGATGTGACTGATCCAATTACAGAGTTGAGTATGTACTTCAAAGAAATATGTTCCAAAGTTCTTGTACCAGAACGTTTATTCAAATTAGAAACTGATATTGCAGTGACATTATGTAAGTTGGAACAGATTTTTCCACCGTCTTTTTTTGACGTAATGATTCATCTGATAATCCATTTGGCATATGAAGCAAAAATTGCTGGTCCTGTTCAGTATCGGTGGATGTATCCTGTGGAAAGATTTTTGAAAAAATTGAAAGATTATGTTCTCAATAAGGCACGTCCAGAAGGTTCAATTGCAGAAGGTTATCTTGTTGAAGAAACGATGTCATTTTGTTCGATGTATATGGATGACATTGACACTCGATTTAATCGGAGAGAAAGGAATTATGATGGAACTGTTAATGAGACTAATAATGAAAGTTGTTCGATTTTCAAATCTTCTGGACGTTTTCTCAAAGGAAAAGTAGAACCTCGTTTACTATCTGAAGAAGAAAGAGATTTGGCCCATACATACATTTTGAAACAGATTGAACAAATAGATCAATTTTTTTCTGAACACAAACAACAAGTGCAAACTTCAAATGTAGTGGAGAAAGACTTTCTGAAATGGTTTCAGAGTTATGTTGAAGAACTGAAAGAAGCAAATGATCCTCGTTGTACTCATGAGATTGAAGTTTTGTCACAGAGACCATCAAGACTTGCATATTCACATTCAGGTTACATAGTAAATGGTTTTAGATTTCGTATCAAAGACATTGATGATACTAAATTGACTCAATTGTCTGGAGTTATTGTGAATGCGGAACTTGAATCTGGATGTGATGGATATTATGGACGTCTGATTGATGTCCTCGAAATATCTTTTGATCATGAAAGTCATATTGTACTGTTTAAATGTGATTGGTGGGATGTTTATAAAAAAGACAGGGGATTTAAGATCGATAAGTATGGAATTGTCAGTCTGAATACACGTTTTAAACTCAACACAAATGAGCCATTTGCTCTTGCAAATCAAGTAGAACAAGTGTTCTATGTAAATGATAATACAACAGCAGGGTGGATCATTCCTGTTAGAGCACAACCGCGAGATTATTATAACATGCAAGGTGAAACAGCTGAAGATGATGAATTATATGTTGAAGAAGTTTATCAAGAAAACTTAATTGATATTCCTATTAGGGGAGAAACTATTGATGTGGATATTAGTGAAGGAATTAGCATAAGAGTAGGCGAATACTTGGAGGTTTAGGTAAAGGTAACTTTCAACGACATTTATTTTTTATCTATTTTTACTTCTAACTCTAATCTAATACAGTAGGATTTGAACAGATGGCTTCAGGTAGCGGCGCTCGTGGCTCAGATAGTGGTTTCACACTCCGCAAGAAGCGGAATGCCTCTCAGCAGTCTATCCCTGAGCATTCGACCTCTCAGGTCATTGCCTCTCAGCAGTCTATCCCTGAGCGTTCAACCTCTCAGGCCATTGCCTCTCAGCAACTTATTCCCGAACTTCCCACCTCTCAGGCTCTTTCTACATATCAGGCTCTTGCCTCTCAGTCTGTTGCCTCTCAGGCTGCTGCGGCTCAGACATCTACATCTGTATCCACATCTTCATCTGCAATAGGTAGGAATTTTAATTTTAGTCCTTCATTAAATTGATACTTTTATGTTTATAATTTCACATAAATATCTTTATCATGTATGTTTAAACAGGTCCATCTTCTACGCAGCCTTGGGGTCGGGGACATGGTCGTCGGGGTCCCACCAGAGGTGTCACCGATGGGAGATTGGAGCAGGGTCAACGATGGAACGTGCGGGTGATCAGCGGTTACGGTGTTGGTGAGAAGGGAAGCAATTTTGTATCCCGCATGGGTGTTGTGGCAAAACTTCATTGCAAGATATGGCAGAAAATTTTTGTTACTCTTCCTGCAGCGAAACAAGCTGCAATATTTAGATATCTCGAGGTAACAATATTTAAAGTTAATTATATGTTTGTCAAATTTGTATGACTAATTAAGTTAACGATAATGTGCAGTTAATGTATCAGTGGGACCGAACTCCCGAGACAGATAGAGAGATGCTTATGCACATGACCTCAATGCATCGCAGTTGGCGCGGTGTTTTGAAGAAAAGAGTAAATGAAAATTTTTTATGTTCATTTATAATCTATTTTTGTATTATTTTTTCTTATGTTCATGTATAATGAAGTCAAACTGAAATCATTTCATAGCATTATACGGGAAAGACTTTGACGGATGCAATTGTTTCCGTGCCGGCGGGTGTTGATCCGCCTGATTGGCAGACGATGTGCGAGAAATGGAGCACGTCAGATGAACATGTAAAATAATAATGAAGTTTGATAATTTATGTTGATTTGTTCGATACAAATTTGACAACTAATAATTTTTTTTCTGTAGAATATTGCTGATCGTAATAGAGAAAATCGCTCACATCAGTCTATGCCATATAGGCGGGGCCGAACGAGTCATTATGAATTGAAGGATGACTTCGTAAGATTTTCATTTTATTAGTAGTGTTTCTATATTGTTAACTTTTTATTACTTTTTTTTTTAATATAATTTGAACAGCATCATCTTCATCAACGTGATCCCGAACGCCTTGAGATGTTCAAGATGGGTAGATGTAAGGATCTTCCAGACGGCAGTGAGCAATGGGTAGATGAGGAGAGTAGGAGTCGATATGTAAGTTATTCTATCATTTGAATTATTATTTTTAATCATTCTTATTAAATTTAATATGTATCACTAATAACAATTTTATTTTATTTTTTTTTAGGAGAGGATGACTCAATTAACCACTTCTTCTTTGGAGAGTGATGTTGGGAGTACTCCCATTTCTGCTGAGAAATGCATTCATTTCGGTTATGGGAAAAGATCGATCTGGCCGTGTTCGTTGTGCAGGAAGTCGAGAGACGTTACGTACATGGTATGGACCGGGAGAAGGATCGAGCTCTTCCTATCAACAGAAATTTCAGGAGCAGGCTGTGGAGATGCAAAGCATGAAAGAAAAAATCAAAGCCCAAGGGGAGGAGATGGAGTGGATGCGCAAACAAATGGCAGACATGAGCGCATTTATGAGTCAATTTCAAAAAATGCAGAATCCTACTCTGCCTCAGATAGCTGCTGTGAATGAGGACGACGCCCAAAACGAATCAAATGATGAGGGAGATGATTTTGATGGTGATGACGAACAGTGAGCCGATGATAATTGATACATTTTGTTGTGGATGTGTAATCTGAATTTTTCGGGGATGTATAATGTGAATTTTTCATGGATGTGTTTTTTAATGTTATGTGAATGTATTTTTTTTGTGATTTTATGAATGTGTTTATTTGAAAGTGTGAATGTGTTTATTTGTATATGTTGATGTGTTTTTGTATATGTCTGTAAGTACAAATCTGTATATACAGGAAAAATATATAATTTATTAATTTAATTTATTAATTTTTTTTTTCTTAGTAACTATTTGTCAACGGCTTTATAGCCGTCGACAAATAATATTTGTCAGCGGCCTCTGCCAGCGAAAATTATTTGTCGACGGCTTCACAGCCGTCGACAAATAGTATTTGTCAGCGGCTTACGTCGCTGACAAAACTATTTGTCAGCGGCTAACGTCGCTGACAAATACTATTTGTCAGCGGCTTGGAAGCCGTCGACAAATAATATTTGTCAGCGGCTAACGTTAGCCGTGGACATATGCGCTATTTGTCAGCGGCTAACTTCCGTGGACATATGAACTATTTGTCAGCGGCTAACGTTAGCCGTGGACATATGCACTATTTGTCAGCGGCTAACTTCCGTGGACATAGGTTGCATATGTCAGCGGCTTTATGTAGCCGTTGACAAATATATGCCAACGGAACTTTTGTCCACGGCTTTGTCAGCGGCTGGAAAGCCGTTGACATAACCTTTTGTCAGCGGCTGTTTGGCATTTGTCAGCGGCTATTAGCCGCTGACAAATCCTGTTTTCCTTGTAGTGTCTATGGCAACAAATGGATCCATGAGTGTATACATCTCACATGGGTATAGTTGAGGGTCTTCAACCTTAACAATTAAAGAATTTCCCAACCCAACATAATTGGATGCCGGCTGACCCTTACCTAGTAACTCCACCAATCGAAGAATTCCCCAACCCAAACTAACCCATATAATCTAACCTTCATTGGTTTAGGTCAAGTCAAAACATTGATAGCCCACTCAAGAGGCTCACTTAGCTCCCATTAGCACAGAGTAGGAGTGAGACCAGAGGCAGATGCAGCCCATTTCAGTGGGGTCCCAGGACCCCACTGAAATTTTAAAATTTTAGTAGAAAAATCTTAACTTAATAAGATAAATTTCAAATTTAGATATAAGGGGACCCACTCAATTTTTTAGATGACCTATAGGACCCCACTCTCACTTGACGCTCAGTTCCACTAAATTTTTTACATAGTATTATGATTTAATAAAAAATTCGTTGAGTGTATTTGGAAGAAAAAATTCCTCATAACAAAGTGTATCATTTTTATTGAATTATATCATTTTTATAATAATTAAAATATATTCTTGTTTATTTTAATATTTTTAATATAATAAAAATAAAATATCGATATACTTAATAATAATCCGAATGACCCCATTGGACAAAGTTTCGACATCTGCCACTGAATGAGACAGAGAAAGATGGGGATTTGGGAGGGTCCTCAACCCCAAGCATGTAGGGAGACGAGGGGGTCAATTTGTCTAGCAGATCATATTTCCTCCACTAATGCTTCATCACACACACACAGATCTGTACCCATGCTTCCATAGTGGCACTGGAATAGTTTAATTGGCCTTGCCAACCCAAAGCATAGATCTAATCTCCTTCGTTCATTGAGGAAGGTAGAGACTTGACACGGGGCATGCGAGTGTGTGTGTGTGTGTGTGAGAGAGAGAGAGAGGATCATTTGGTAAATCACTACTCACCAAGGAAGTCAATGGCTTGATACAGGACAATGGTATTAAGAACATCTCACTACATGCTCGAACAACTTTTTCATTTTTAGGTTTTTAAGAACCTCCTCTCGTTGCTAAACTTTGCCCTCTTAATTATGAATTGTTTCTCGCAATCAGTGGAGACGAAAAAGTCAACACATTGTATCATTAATTGGCTAAGTTTGAAATTTGAAGTAGGATTAACCCTTATGCAACTGTTGTGTACTTGGGTTGGGCCAGGTTGCCTAACCCAACTTGCTTTATCTCGGATTAGTAATTGCTAGCTGTATCCCAACCCAGTTTGACTTCAGTCTAATTCAAAGATCGATCTTCAGATTGGCCATGTGAGTCAGGTCGACCCCCTACAGTTGCAACCATGCATACTCATGTGAAGGAAACGAAGATGCACAATTAAGTCACAATTGCAACTAAAGTAACCTCTTCGAGTGTGATGCATTTGCCAAAATGTCCACATCCTAGGAGTATATAAATATCCTCCCTCTCCGTCATCATATGCTTACTGCACATCCACATCCTACCAATTTGCGAAGTCAGGGCCTATGCGTTACATAAACTTGTTGTATAGGGAAATTTTCGCAAAATGTTATATTTGTAAGGCTTATGTGCAAAAATCTAAGGCAAAATAAATGTTAAAGTACCATAAATTTACAAGAGGGGATGTATACCACCTTCTCGTGATTATTGCAAAAGGTAGCTAGATAGACGAAATGAAATTCCCAGCTCCCAGAACGATCGCAATAATAGAAATACATCAACGAACATGAAAGATTTAAGATTTATTAGTTGGTAGGCCATCGAAATAGATGCCTTAGGTGCCCTCGCGAAGCTGATGTAGGTGGTACGATTTTGAAGAATTAATTTTTTCGACGTGGGAAGATTGAAAAGTAAAGTTTAGTGACCGTGATAGCAAAGCCGAGTAACCCAGCCACCAGGCCAATGACAGGCCAAGGACTACTGAGGTGCGTGTTCCTTAAGCTGGCTCGCCACCCATTATGAGGCACTTCAGCATATTGCTTCACATCCTTGAAGAGGGAGACGTTGTAGTGATCATCATACGTGAGATGTGTGCCCTTGCATAATACGCTAAACATCTCAGCCACCTCCTTGTCGTTGCCTAACTTATGCTCAATTATTTTGTACTTTTGAAGTATACCAACATCACTGTCGGTGTTGATGATGTTATCCAGGAGCACTGCATAACTTGTGAAGTAGCTTCCGACTTGGGGGCAACATTGCTCTAAGGCTATGAAGTTTCGGAGTTTTGAACTAGTCGACTCCTCCACCGACAAGAAAGGGATTTCTAAAGTCCCCCGCTTTGTAAATGAGACCTTCAAGTAGTTATTCACCCCCTCCCTCTTCTTGAACTTGACTCCGGATTCGTGAAGCACAGTCGCAGATGGGATCATCCTCGGTGCTCGCTTGTCCTGTTTGGTGCTGAAGCCGCACCAAGGCCATTTGCGAATCAACACTAGGTAGAGCAGGCCAAAGAAGATAAGTGACATGAACTGGAATCCCTTCTTGAGTGGCCAATACAAGCGTTGGCCAAATGAGCAGTGGCGAGGCGGGTCAGGGGTGAGATTAGGGTCTAGACATAGGTGACACAAGTGAAGTAGATGGTACACTTTCTCTACCTTTCGGTCTTTGTAATCTTTTGGAAGTTCAACTTTGAGGAATTTGAGGGCGAAGTCCATTAAAACAAGAGGCTCTTCGCGTTCACCTGTGAAAGGAACATTGGATTTCTCGAACAGTGATTCCAGGACAAAGAATGGAATCTGATTCTCGAACAGCATCAAGTCTCTTCGCAGGGCAGAGAAACCCCACCTCACCTTAGACAACTGAGCCGTCTTCCCCGTCTGCTTGAAAATACGCTTGACGAGGTACTCGATGATGAAGCAGCCATCCACCAGTAGCATCTTCACAAAGTCGTTCGAGCACAGCTGAACCGCTTCCGAGTACTGCTCCCGAGCTCGGCTTTCGCATTTGCGGATCACCCTGATGTAGTTGCTGAGCTTGTTCTTCTCTGGATCCCGAGCGAGGAGATCCCCCAGGTACGTCAATTTGACCTTCTCCATAGGGGCCAGCTCTGCCCTGCCGTGGTGGAGCGGACCGATGGAGACGAGCTTGGGTTCGTAGGCCTCCCTTTCTTTCCCGCTGATGGAGGGGCGCACCCTCCAGATGCACGGTAGCTGTTGCTCTTGGCTCGGGGGCGCCACATGTATCTCGCTCAAGATCCGAGATTCCAAGAGATCATCGGCTTTGTCTTCCCAGTACGCAGACGCCGCAACGAGCCTGCTGATCTCCTCCAGGACGTCTTCGTGTCGCCGTTGCACCACGGAAACCAACGGCGGCGGCCGCAAGGTGATCTCGCCCTCGGCGGCTCTGTCAAAGACGTCCATGTCCACCATGACATGGTCGACCTGCTGCGGCCCTGCCAAACTTGCCCACATCCACGACGCTAGTGGATCCGCCATCGACCCCAAGTGCATGGCTGTGGCGGTCACAGACACTACTATCTTATCTGCTGCATCCATCCACCCGCCGGTGTAGCCACTTATATGGGTGGGTTCGCTCTAGCGAGTGATTCCCTCGCCCCAAATTAATATTGGCCAACATGTGCGGGTTGGGGGGCGCCACGACCATGCACGAAGATGCCGGGAAGTGAACGTTTTTAAGGATAGCGTGCACATGGTTCCGCCATTAGAAGCACCTACCGATAGGAGCATACGGAGCAGAAAAGTATATATTAAGCTAGCGTTGGGTTTAGATACCTTTTCCACCAACACGGTCACACAGCCAGTGAGGAGGATATAACAAAATGAATAGTGTATCCCCTCTAATATGGGAATTCTTAGATTTATCTGTGGATTCTGTACGTACATACTGGAGGCATGATTTGTTAGATGAGGCTAAGGAATCTGCATGGGTGAAATCAGCGGTCTGATTAGTTGCTGGCATCTGCGCAGCTGGTCCGGCGGCGACCGTCGCAGCAAGTTGGCGATGCGCGAAGTTGTCCGTATTAAGACTATCTGGTATAAAACTTTGCATGGCACTTGCGCCCAGCTCATCCAAAGTCTGTCCGGTTCATCTACAAACCAATAACTTAATCAGATTCGCACATGGCCTTAACGTAAGTTGGAGATGAGATGCCTGTATTTTGTCTACTTTTGTCGCAGCCTTCTAGTCCAGTTTCAACTTCTGGTATTCCAACGAGAAGACACTACCACAGGGTTGGTGTGTACATACGGATCATACTTAAGGTTTAGTGAAGTATTAGGATAGAAAATGATTTCTTACGATTTTTTTATAAAATATGAAATATAATTACGAAATATTAAACCGTAGTTGTGGGTCCATAAGTAAAAATATATTTTACTTGTTTAGAAATATAATTCTGTAAGTACTGATCCAGAAAAAGTAACTCCTGAGCGCTCCGAAAGACTATTCCCACTCTACAACCCCGGCCCAAATCCCACGACCTGCCGAAAACCCCCAAATCCCTCAAATGCCAGCCGCTGCGGTGTGAAGGACCCCAAATCCTCCTCCTCCTCGCCGCCTCCACCCCACTCTGCTCGTCCCCCGCCCGCAGTGATGACCTCCTAGAGTACGGCGGCAATGCCACGGAGGCATCCGACAAGGAGGACAGTTTTGCCGACATGATCGACCGCGCCCTGCAGAAGAAAATCCCTAAGAGCAAGCAGACTAACGAAAGTGAGCAGATCTGACCTCCCTCCATCCCCCGCATTATCCTCCACCGCCCTTTAATTTTTAATTAATGACTTTTACCGTATAAATTGCCAACCTTTTATAGGATATGCAAGAAGAGGATCATATAATAGTACCTCAAAGGTGAAGTAAAATAGCCAAAGTATATATTTAATTTGGAATTCAGCGAAGCACAACTTTTAGGTAAGCATGCAACTTATTGCACAGCCGTGGTTTTCTTCATGGACCGTGTTGCCCTAAACCCAAGGTTTGTCAAGTCGTTGATCTTGATTGAATCGAATTTTCTTAGATACAGTATAATATTGATCTAACTCAATCTGACTCTCGTACGAATGAGCCTGTTAAAAAGTAACAAGTTTAAATTATATTTTTGAGAAACGTATTTTATTAATTCATATAAAAGTGTGATTCTATTTATGAAATAAGTAAAACTCAATCTAAAATAAGTCATTATGTACATATGAGATGTCATGATTCAGTTCGTATCAACGGATCGGATCGATCCACATATGAGTCGATTCGTACGAGTCGACCCGATCTGATACAATACAACAAATTATAATTTGCATGGACCTTCTTAGAGACCGTCGGGGTTCACTCAGTGCACGGTTGGAGGGGACTCACAGGCTTACAAGAGGGTGGATATCCCACCTTGTCCCCCAGTATTGCAAAAGGTAGAGAAACAAAAATGAAATACCCAGCTCCGAGACAATCAGAAAAGGGAAAGAAAAAGAACTAGTTTACGTGCAGACCATCAAAGCTGAGGAAGTTGGTAGAACTAGTTTCGACGTCGAATGAGTGCAGCATAAGCTTGAACAAGCGCGAGACCAAAGACGAGAATACCGGCCACTAGGGAAATGGTAGTCCAAGGATTACTGAGATGCATACTCCTTAAACTTGCTCGCCACCCATGATGGGGGACTTCAGAATATTCTTTCACATTTTTGAAGAGAGAAGCATTGTAGTGTTCTTCGTAAT